>LR991091.1:2162500-3362500 GCA_905163515.2 Lymantria monacha | reverse complement strand
CGACTAAGGGATATAAAACGCATATAACATCTATGCAAGAGAAGGCAAACTCGAAACAAAACCCTATACTAACACGTCTGACCAGCGTCGTATAGTAGGTTAATTTCCCTCCCATTACGGAGGAGGCCCGGGCCCAACAGTGGGACATTTATAGGCGGTGATGATTATGATATAATGATTTTCAGTGGATAATAATTAATTCAATATCATTTATTTATTTATCATCATCATGATATTACTTTTTTTTTATTGTTTATGGTGGCAAACGAGCAAACAACACACCTGATGGTGAGTGTCACCGCCGCTCATGGACCGCTGCCTACCATTACAATCCCCAAACCCACCCAGTCGGGCTGCAAGAGGATGGACAAAAAGGGTGAAGTCATAGACCGGCCCTCTAGGTAAGCGTTACTGAAGATGACCGCTTGGCCAAACGAGATCAAGGCTGGCTATGCTTGGATACAGAAAGCCTAAAATAGGGAACGATGGAAATCTTTAGAGAAGGTCTTCAACCCAGGCTTTTAGAAAATACACAAACTCTCGTAAATATAGAGAGTTAGGATATTACATATAGTAATTTTAATTTAACTAAAAGTTAAGCTTAAGTAAAAACATTTTTTTAGGTACCTATGTAATATTTTCACGAAAAGGTTTATTATTTTTGTTTTTATTTTATCTATTATCATGCTTAAATACATTCCACTACTAGGTTCAAGTATCGGCCACAATAAGAGGGCAATTGACCTATTATATCGCGATGGTGAAACAGATCGGTATAAAATGTTATATTAAGTTTTCCATCATTTACGTAGATGTGATTTGCATATTATATCCCTTAGTCATCTAATAATATTAAAAAACAAGTGTTACGAGAATTGTACATTTATACACACTCCACGATAGGGTTTTTTCATGTAACTAAATGAAAATGTAAGTTTAATACCTAGTTATAAATAGTACATTCCACTTTTTAAATACACCTTAATAAATACAAACATTAGTATGTGGTTTTAAATAATAAAGGAGTATTTTAATGTATCTGTTTATTATGACAGTTCTAAGCCCTTTAAATAGTATGAATAAAAATTGGAATCGTAAACTTATTTACTATGTTATATGTGTTGGTATTTTTTTAATTAGCAACACAATAACTAGTACTGTTGTATTAGTGTGTGTATTCACTACAGCTGTGCTACAGTGTAGGTAGTTGTCCATAATGTCTAACATGAACTTGTGTGCGTTCGATAATTGCTTATTTATGAATGGCCGTGCGTAAAAAAGTTTGTCCATAAATCATGAATATTTTTAGAAATGTAAAGAATTAGGTAATCACTAGTGATTTTAAATATTTATATTTTATATAACCTTATTTATATGTAGAACATCATAAAACATTTGGGTACTGTTAGAAAAACAACCCTGTTATATATTTTTGTTGTTGTTATAAGAGTACCCAAATGTTTTTATGATATTCTACATATAAATAAGTTTATATAAAAAATATAAATATTTAAAATCACTAGTAACTACCTAATTATTTACATTTTTAAAAATATCCATGATTTATGGACAAACTTTTTTACGCACGGCCATTCATAAATAAGCAATTATCAAACACACAAGTTCATGTGTATACGAGTATATATATATATATATATATATATATATATATATATACACATGAATTATTTTTTTTTATTAGAACTAGAACTTTTTTTATTTTATATGTATAGGTATATATGTATATATAAAATAAAAATAAAAATCTGTAATGTCTATAACAAGACATTGAAAAAAAACTAACCGATGTGCACCAAACAGTTTTATTAGAAATGAAAATGCGAACATTAAAAACGCATTAGATCGATTTCAAGTTTTAGAGACACCATCCTGCACTAAGGAAATAATCCTTATATCGAGGAGGGACTTTGCAAACATATAATTAATGGAGATACACCCAAACTCAGAATAACCCCAAAGATTTGTGTGATCAACAAATTGATCACACAAATCTTTACCCTGCGTAGGAATCGAACCCACTGGCACTGGTGCGGAAGGTTAACCACCTTCCGCGCCGTCTTAACCACTACGCCATCTATGCAGTAACAGCGCCTATTGGGTCAGTTTTTTTCTATAAACCTCACGATTTAAATATTTTTTTTTTTATAAAACCCGATTACGAAGTGAAAAATGATGTCACAAGCGGGATTCGAACCCGCGCCTATTGGGATTCCGGCCCAATCGTGCTGCCACTACACCGCCGTGACTTAATGTAGGACATGCAAATTTCACTTCGTATCATATTTACGTCTTAAGGTGACGGTATGCTATCTACCTGACAATGTTCACACATTGTTATAGGCTTAATACTTCAAACTTTACAGTTAGAATTGTATTAAATGATGACACAACCTTGTTATTTAAATTACTAAAATTTAGCATTTAATATCCAGGCCGGAATCCCAATAGGCGCGGGTTCGAATCCCGCTTGTGACATCATTTTTCACTTCGTAATCGGGTTTTATAAATAATTAAGCATATTAAATGCTAAATTTCAGTAATGTAATTTTTTTTTTTATCTTTTTTCTTAAATTAATCTAATAAACTAATGAAACAAAATTTTAGACTTCAAAAAAGATACATACGACAAGAAACTTCGAGTTCATCTATTCTTCACACATCATCATCATCATTAATTTTTTTACTATTTTTTTTTTGTCTAAAATAATGTACATTATGTTTAGTAAGTATTAGTACCAGTATGATGTACTTCGGACCAGGATATAAAAATTCTGTATGGAAAAGATCCTATAAGCGTCCGATCACATGTTACTTAGGAAGCCATTACTTCTTTCAAATAGTATAGAGAGAGGGATTCCCACGCGTAACTTTGTGGGTTGGCTTCTTCAACCATCGTTCCATGAGACTATCAAACCGAGGAAAACTGACCTAGTATACCACACTGGTCACAGTAAACAGGGTTTTAGGTTCAGGCCGAGTATTCCCTCCTTTGCATAAAGATAATTGAAGTATGCAAGGATAGAGTTCTCTGGCACTCTATTCTCTCTGCCTATCCTGCAAGGGATATGGCGTGATGATATGTATGTATGTAAAGATTAGGTATATGCATATTATATCATACAATTATTTGAAATAAAACTATTTTACGGATTATATCGCGTTTGTATTTGATTTTTAATTTTCGAACACTTTACAGCGTACATGATAACGAGACGATACTCCTCCTGCGACCATGAACGTGGTAAAGTCTTCAAAACCTCGTGGAATTAAAAATCAAATACAAACGTGATAGAATTAGATAATATAGTTTTATTTCAAATGTGTAATACTCGCGTTTACCGTGTGGTGACGGAGTAAGAATACTATTCACCATCCCATATCTTACCCGTGGGTGATCGTACGAGACGACTAAGGGTTATATAACGCATATAACATCTATTTATTTTTTTTTCCTCGCAAGGTGGACCGTGGATGTGATCGCGCCCCGACAAATCGGTCCGGGGCGACAGAAGAGGCGGCGCGCAACCGCCATGGACCCACTCTGCAAACATCTCTCTTCGCCATGCGAGCGGGCCACCGGTACCCGATCTTTGTCTTCGGTGGAACGCCCGGCGGTTTACCCTTGCAAGTTACTCTCGTGTCGACGCCCTGACAGCTTTCGCCGTCGGGGCGTCGCCCTCACGCGGTGGCCTCACGTCGGGTGACCGGACAATTGCCCGGTCCGATCACTCGAAGCCTCGGTTAGGGCAGCATCAGGCGCAGATATTTGCGCCTGCACCGCCCCGGCCCTTGGCGGCGGCCCGAGTCAAGGGAATCCTCCCGGACTCGTTCCGCCGCCTCATTCTGCGAGATGACAGCCTCGCAGAAGGCGGCGACCGCGTTCCAGTTCCTGACGCTGTCAACAATCACTTTCGCGACAGCCGGTAGCGTCAGGTTGGCACCGATGACAGCAACGAGGTCACAGCGTTGCCGGGCCCAGGTCATGCAAACCTCCAGCGTGTGTTGCGGCGTGTCCTCGTCACTGCCGCACTTGTGGCAGGACGGAGTTGACTCCCTCCTTACGACCATGTGCAGGTATTTGCCGAAGCAGCCGTGCCCCGACAACACCTGCACCAGCCGGAAAGAGAGGACGCCGTGCCACCGCTCCATCCACTCCTTCAATACGGGCCGGAGGGCCGCAACGGTAAGAACACCGGGCCTAGGACTCTCCAGCCGCGTAACCCAACGGGCGATGACGTCTCAGCGGGCGTCCTCGCGCCATGTGCCTGTCTCGCTAAGCAATGGGGAGCCACCCCCGTCGCGCTGCCAGTAGAGGTCAGCGAGCATCTCCGCCTCTATGTCCCACGGGGACGCATATAACATCTACGCGAGAGAAGGAAATCTCAAAACAAAACTCTATACCAACACGTCTGACCAGTGCGGTATAATAGGTTAATTTCCCGCCCATAACGGAGGAGGCCCGAGCCCAACAGTGGGACTTTTATGGGCTGTGAATCATCACAGCCCATAAAAGTCCCACTGTTGGGCCATAGTTATCTTTTACAAAGACTATGAGCAAGAAGGAGTGGTGAATAATTGCATTATTACTCCGTCACCACATGACTTACATACATACATACATATCATCACGCCATATCCCTTGCAGGGTAGGCAGAGAGAACAGAGTGCCAGAGAACTCTATCTCTGCATACTTCACTCGCTTCCTCAACATTCATAATTCTCTTCATACACGCTCGCCGGTTTCGGAGACTCTTGACTCCACCTTCCTTCAGTACCTGACCGATCTGGTCTAGGTAGGTTAGTCTCGGTCTCCCTCGGTACCTACATCCTTCCACTTTCGCATTGTATATCTTCTTAACCAGACGTTCGTTCGGCATTCTTGCTCCACATGACTTAAATAACCACATATGCTCGATAATTCTTATTCCGGTTATAGAAATATTTGTTCTGAGTTTGGGTGTAATTCGAACCTTCATGTATATTCATTTCTGAAACAAGAATTTGTTTACTTGTTCTCAAAGAATAAGTAGAAGCCAGAAGAATGTATTTCTGTGAGCCGCTCTTGATTTTTGTGCCTTAGATAGATTTCCTAGAAATAATCTTTTATTTATTTATGACGAGGATTTGGTAAGTTTACGAGTACATATATATATATATATATATACATATCATCACGCCATATCCCTTGCAGGGTAGGCAGAGAGAACAGAGTACCAGAGAACTCAATCCTTGCATACTTCACTCGCTTCCTCAACATTCATAATTCTCTTCATACACGCTCGCCAGTTTCGGTGACTCTTGACTCCACCTTCCTTCAGTACGTGACCAATCTGGTCTAGGTAGGTTAGTCTCGGTCTCCCCCAGTACCTATATCCTTCCACTTTCGCATTGTATATCTTCTTAACCAGACGTTCGTTTGGCAGTTTACGAGGACAAATAGATTTATTCTTTTTTTACGATAGTTATTTTAACCCTTTTCTTTTGGGGGCGGGCTACATTGTGTTTACAACCCCCTAATCCGTACGGGGCGACGGAAGAAGCCATGCGACCCCGTAGAAACACCCAACACCGTACCTATCGACGCCGTGGCAGTGGAGCATCGGAATCCGATCTTTGTTTTCGGTGGATAGTTATTTTTACCTAACATTATCTGATATTATCCACATTGGCAGCTGTGTGGTAGCGGCTACGAATACTACCAACCCTTACTTTGCTCGTGGATGCCGTAAAAGACGACTAAGAGCTTTATAACGACCTGGGCCAACTCCATCTGATGCTGTTTGGTCAACAATTACATTCCGAAGGAGGGTTGACGTCTGGCAGGCGGCCGGCCATAAAACTGTTGCCAATAACTTTTACAATATGTACTATGAAAGAAGAGTACATATTGTATCGACCCCAAGTGATTGGGATAAGAGTAGGAGAATGATGATTATCTGATATAAATGGTTGCATATCTGATATAATGGTTGGTATCCCTATTTGATAAATGGTTGAAGGAACTTGAATACTTTTATAAGAAATAGATGAAAAATCTTTATAAGATAATCAATTTTGCGATAGTTACCCACGAATATCTTATTAGCTATACATATTTATATTGAACTGAGCAGCAGTCTGTATATGATTAGATAACAGTAGACGGAGTTTGACAAACACAAATGACGAATGACGTTGCGACAAGGTCACTTCATCTACTATTAGCATGAACAGTTAAGATAATGGTTGTTAATTAAAAACGAATTAAACTGTTAATGGAAGTAATAACTAACTCGTTTGTATGTTAGCACATTAGTTAAACGCAAAATAATGTTTTGAATGGGACTCGAATCCACGACATTTAGGTAATTAAGCTAGATTTGCAACATAATTTATAAATCTAGCTCTCTCATATCATCATCATCATCATCATCTCAGCCCATATACGTCCCACTGTTGGGCTCGGACCTCCTCCACTATGGGAGGGAAATTGACCTTCTATGCCACGCTGGTCAGACGTGTTGGTATAGGGTTTTGTTTCGAGTTTTCCGTCTCTTGCATAGACGTTGTATTCATATTATAATCCCTTAGTCGTCTCTTACGACACCCACGGGTAAGAGAGGGGGTGGTGATTTGTATTCTTACTCCGTCACCACACGCAAAGCTATCTCATATATGAGATAATAATGCCTTTTTTTTGGCAGACTATGGTCTACACACACGCCGTCCGTTCCTGGGTCTGGGACGCGTGGCCCGATAACCTATCGTATTCCCTTCCCATGGTCATTGAGCCAGCCACTGGTGCCGCTTCCTTACATCCGTGGCCAGCCCGGTGAGTTAATCTTTCGGGTACCATCTCATATCAACGCCCCGGCTGATGATAGGTAATGCCTTAAAGATTTGTTTCCTAAATTCCGCCCGTGACCATGAACGCTGTAAACTCGCATGTAATATCAGATATCATTATTTTACTTATATAACTTACTGTCCGCCCATCACTTAGGGCAATTGAATCAAATACAAATACTATAAAATTAGTCACAATACTCAAAAAGGTATAATAATAACCTAGAGTATATTTTATCTCAGTTCATATGTGTCCCACTGTTGGACTCAAGCCTCCTCCATAATGGGAGTGAAATTGACCTACTATGCCTTGCTGCTCAGACGTGTTGGTATAGCGTTTTGTTTCGAGTTTCCTTCTCTCGCATAGATGTTATATGCGTTTTATATCCCTTAGTCGTCTCGTACGATCACCCACGGGTAAGATATTGGGTGGTGAATTGTATTCTTACTTCGTCACCACACGGATAACATACTAGAGCATATTTTTAACATACATATTTTTTTATAATCATATTACATACCTAATAATATAATTCTGGTATGATCCTTATCTGTTCTTAATCTCGCCTTAGTTTTACAACGCCATAAAAATATAAATCTTATCAAAAAAAAATAATTGATAAAATGTGTAATATGTATTTCCTCATTTGCTTTTTATACTTACATAATAAAGTGATAAATATTTTTTGCATATTAAAAACAACTATACAATGAATACATAACCTCAAAAAAAGGTTATAAAAGAAAAAGATTTTGTTTGCTTTTTTTTCTTTCTCACTATTCAGGTCTAAGATATTTTACATCCAATAAGTCATCGTTATTACAGTGATTTATATTTACTCGCTATTGTATTAATTATTAAATTTTGAACCCAATTTTTAATATAAATTCATTGCTAATCAAAAATAAAATGTTTCGATTTAAAAAATTATATTAATGATTTCTGATATTTACGTGAGTATATATATATATATATATATATATATATATATATATATATATATATATATATATATATATATATATATATATATATATATATATATATATATATATATATATATATATATATATATATATATATATATATATATATATATATATATATATATACATTTGAAATGAAACTATTTGTAACGGATTCTATCGCGTTTGTATTTGACTTTTAATTTCACGACTTTTCGAACACTTTACAGCGTTCATGCTCACATGAGAACTGTCCTCCCGTGATAAATACGATAGGATCTGTAAAATAAGTTTTATTTCAAAAATTTATATTGTTTTGGGCAGTTATTCCCAGCTTATGTTCCACTATTGAGCTCGTGCATCTTCTACAATAGATTTATCCTATTGCTAACAGTCCTATTATACTACTCTGATTATACAGGTTGGTATAAGGTTTTATTTTGAGTTTTCCTTCTCTAGCAAAAATGTTTTGTGCAAATTGACACCCACAAAATGAAAGTGACTGGTGAATTGTATTCTTACTCCTTCACCACACGTAGTGGATATTTATAATGATTATTAAAAATTAAATTTACAGTTATTATTATATGATAATTTATTAATTTAAACCTGACACTTTAATTTAGGAATTGCAATATTTTGAGAAAACTTTGGCAAAAAATAAATAAATAGGGCAACATTTAAGCCTCTTTAGACATTTTCACCAATAAGTTTTAAATTTTATTTTAACACCTAATCCTAAGGCATTCTAGAAAAGAACGTGTGCAGTTTGGACGCTCGACAGATGTGATAACCACGTGATAATTTAAATTAATCTAAGTTGAAATATTTAATATTCAAATTGTTTAACATGAGAAAAGCTTAGGTTATTACTTAAATATTATGTATATTAATATGGTAATGCAAGGAAAGACTATTTTTTATTGTTTATGGTGGCAAACGAGCAAACAGCACACCTGATGGTAAGTGTCACTGCCGCCCATGGACCTTTGCTATACCAAGCGTATAGTTAGATCGCTGCCTACCAATACAAACCCCAAACCCACTCCAGTTGGGCTTAATAAAATCTATTAAAATATATTTTATTCTTAGTTACAATTATTATATATGTGCATTATAATTTTGTGCATGTGCATTATTAGCATTATTATTTAATCATATAAAGTGGCCAGACATACTGCCGTTACGCGTTACGTAACGAAGCAGTTAACACTCCCATAAGAAGTTATCACTTCAAAAACATAAAACTAACGCTAATAAATTTATTGATGTTACATACATACATACATATCATCACGCCATATCCCTTGCAGGGTAGGCAGAGAGAACAGAGTGCCAGAGAACTCTATCCTTGCATACTTCACTCGCTACTTCAACATTCATAATTCTCTTCATACACGCTCGCCGGTTTCGGAGACTCTTGACTCCACCTTCTTTCAGTACGTGACCAATCTGGTCTAGGTAGGTGAGTCTCGGTCTCCACCGGTACCTACATCCTTCCACTTTCGCATTGTATATCTTCTTAACCAGACGTTCGTTCGGCAGTTCGACGTTTATTGATATTAAACATTCTAATTTAAATTCTTTTATTACTTTTAACGTTAGACGCAAAAAGAGTTATTAGCTACTATTTATTAATATTATAGTTCAAGTATTTCAAGTTTATCAACTCATTTTGTTAGTTGTCCTTTTTTTCTTCTTTTTTTTGTGGTAGACTATGAAGGTGGTCACGCCACAGATAGTCTAGGGTCTGATAAAAGATATAGGCTACTTTTTAATGCAAAAAAAAAGGTTGTAAAGAGGTATGAAACGTTGTAAGAAATTATCGTCATTTTTAAAGCCAGAAGCTTGAAACTTATTTTAAGGCTGTTGATTAGATATAAATAAATATAACATTAAAAGTTCGTAAAAAAATTATCCTTAAGGGGTAAAATAAAATAGGGGATGAATTTTTTTTTGGAAAGTAACCTTTTACGCGGGCGAAGCCGCAGGCAGAAGCTAGTATAGTATAAATGACATATAACATCTTTAATATCAATGTTGTACGTTATTTATTTCGTCTTAGGTATTTTTTTATTCTTATTTTTTATGGAGGCTTTTGGCCCATAGAGCATGTCAGCCTCATCGTTCCCTAACCTGGCAAACATCTTCAAATAACTCTTATAGTGAAGAATGAAATAGAGCCGCTGAAACCAACTGGTATATTTGTTGTACTGCTTCTGATATAGGTTGTCGTCTTAGGTGTTACCTCAACTTTAGGAGGCGTTAGTAAAGATAGGTATAAGACAATCTAATTGTTATTAAAGTGAAACTTCTAATGCGACTTCCAACAAGGTTACGTTAAACGTTTAACGCAATGGCACTTAAACTCACGCGCATAGTATACCTGTTACAGGCCAGCGCGAGCGTAAGTAACGAGTAGCGTCCAATATTCCAACGCCAGAGGGAGAGAGAAAGAAAGATAGCAATGGTAGAAAGTAGGAGAGAGAAAAGAGAGTGAGTCGGTAGATCCCAAGCACATGAGCGTGGTATTCTTGCAATACAGCGAAGTAAACAGTGTCAGCGTTGTGAAAAAAAGCCCAACCCAGGTTTGGGGATTGTAATGGTAGGCAGCAGCCTAGCTATAGCCTTGATTATAGCAAAGGTCAATAGGCGGCAGTGACACTTACCATCAGGTGTGCTGCTCGTGCCACCATAAACAATAAAAAAAAAACATAATTGTTGAAATACGTACTTGTAGTTCTATTTTAATTTATAATATTCTAATTTATAATTTATAATATTCATTATTTTCATAGGTTAAAGTTTTCTCTTTTGCCAGCAGTCCTCATGACTGCTTTGTGTTTTTTTAAACATCTTTTTTCATGCATAAAATTACGAAATAATTTTAGCCCAAATATTCAACTGACCATGGAGTTAATATACTACAAACAGTAAATTTGGTAAATTACAAGACCCGTATCGAACCGGTGACCTCGGTAAGGTCACGATCGCGGCCACTGAGTCGATATGACAATCTCGAACCATAATCACGTCATTGTGACGTTCTATATAAATATTACTTGACAAATAATATTATCTAATAATATTGTATAAAGAAAGGAAATAAAGCATTATATACCTATTTTTCCGCGTGGTGATTGAGTAAGAATACATTTCAACACCTCCTATCTTAACTATGAGTGATCGTAAGAGACGACTAAGAGATATAAAACGCATATAGCATCTATGCAAGAGAAGAAAAACTCGAAATAAAACCCTATACCAACACATCTGACCAACATGGTATAGTAGGTCAATTTCCCTCCCATTGTGGAGGAGGCCCGAGCCCATCAGTGGGACATATATGAGCTGAGATGATGGTATACTTATTTAATCTACGTGATATAGTAGGTTCAATTTCTAATGGCTTTTTTTTTGGTGAAATTTTATATATGTTTTCCATTCAAATTTATTTATTATGTATAAACCCTTGCGAGGCCATTTACATATTGTAATTTTAACATTTTAAATTAAAACAATAAACTACCACCGGATTAGTACGTAACCGCCACTAAGAATATCCAGCAAGAAACTCAGCGGGATAATCTTTTTTTTTTTTTTATTCTATTTTATTAATTAGGAGTTTTGTCGGTGTAATTGATACAGCGTCCAGTGCCAAGGCAATAGAATTTTAGAGAAATAAATTAAACGACACGTATTGTAAAATATTTACAATAGCGACAAAGCGCGTGCGCACACCCATTCGCGGATACTATCGTCGGACGACTGCCCCCCGCCTCAGCGTGGAAGCATCTAGAAAACACGGTCGAACGCGCTGCGCGTTCCTATACGTAACTACCCACAACTCAGTGGGTAAAATAAGTGTACCTACGCGAAGTTATATTGTGCCATTGCAAATAACTTTATTATTTTTACATAAATAGGTACATAGTTACATAGGCAAATATTAGTATACAGAAATCATACATGGATCACACAAAGTTGGTTGTCTGGTTAGCCCTACGACTATTGTCTTGGGTTCGGCGCCGGTGGCCACTAACCAGACAACGAGGCATAGGTAAACACGTTGAATCATGTTTAGGTACACACACAAGTAATACATTATTATTTTAAATGGTGACGTCATGCGTCGTTAACATCCTCCCCCCTAGTGTCGTCATTACGACACTCATAATTGTTACAAAACAAAGAGGCTACACGAGAAGCTGGTCGCTTTAATACACCGCATCCGGTTTGTACATCGACCACTCGAACCCTACCATCAGCGCCTGGGTATACTGTCTTAATAACCCCTTTGGGCCAGGTATTTCGCGGCATGTTGGGATCTGCAATGACAACTAAGTCACCGACCTTCAGTTGCGCCCCCTCCCGGTACCATTTGTTACGAGGTAGTAAGGTCGGCAAAACCTCTTTCACCCATCTACACCAAAATAAATCAGCCAATCGCTGAGCGAGTCTCGTGGTATGATGAGAACCGTCTAAGATCATTGGGACTTTCATATCTGGCTGGACGCCCACAGTAACACCTATACGCCCCCCTACTCTCAGAATACCATCGTCACACAAAAAGGGTGTTAAGTTACGCAAACGACTGTTCTTGTGTATCGTCTTACCAATTTTAATTAAAAATATTTCATCTCTAAAACATTCCAATTGCGAGTTCTTTATCAATAAAATCTCCGCCCTCTTTAATAACTCATCATCAAGTTCAATAATCTTACGATTTTTACATTTTTCGATAAACAATAAAACTCTAGCCATAGTAGTAGTAAAGTTTTCATAGCCATCTGAGGCTAACAACTAAGACACACAAAAAAAAAAAAAACCATCGCTGCATTGTTGCCTAAAGTAAGCTACACACGCATACGCACGCGGCGATGCATCGCAAAACAAGTGGAGTTGTAACGACTCCTTGTTATGATACGATAAATTATTACCACTAGAATCGTAAAAGTACCACCTAGGTATACCTAGGTACAGTACAGCGCACTTTATTTAAACTCTCGAGTTGTTTAATCCATTTACAAAATGAAATAAACAACTCTTCATATATCTCTTCATCCCACTTAATATTTAATTTCCATGTCTCTTGCATTATAAGTTTAGCTTTAACAGTAAAGGGATTTTTTGTTTTTTTTTTCTTGGGGGCGGCTTACGGTCGGCACACTCCTCGCACCACTCCGTCCGGGGTGACAGAGGGGCGTAAGCATGCACACCCGTAACCCACCCGTGACGTCGCCTTCGTCGTTGGGCCAAACACCGGAGCAGAGTGACTTGACGTCAGTGGTTGGCCCGACGGAATACGCCTGAGGAGTACCCTCTCCTCGACCGACGTCCCCCCCTCGGATAGGATGTCGGTCTTTCCTCACGCGGTCGGCCTCTCGGCGGGTGACGGACTAAATCCCCGATCCAGTCACCCGCGGCCTCGGCTAGGGCGGCATCAGGCGCAGGTAATCGCGCCTGCGCCGCCCCAGTCGCCGGCGGCGGCTCGCGTCGCCGAGGAGACGCTCCTCGCGCACGCGCTCCGCCGCCTCCTTCCGCGAGACTACTGCCTCGCAGAAGGATGCGACCGCGTCCCAGTTCCTGACGCTGTCGAGCATCGCCCTGGCGATGGTCGGCAGCGTCAGGTCAGCACCGATGATTGTGACGAGTTCACGACGCTGCTCTGCCCAAGCGGCACAAACCTCGAGCGTATGCTGCGCCGTGTCCTCGTCGCAATCGCAGTGGTGGCAGGACGGTGTACTCTCCCTCCTTACGACCGTGTGCAGGTATTTAGCGAAGCATCCATGCCCCAATAGTAAAGGGATTAAGAAAACCGTGAACGTCATAAACTGACATCACAACACGTAACAGTTCACGTTTCGTAGGCTTTCGTTTTAACTTTAAAACGTCATCCGGAATACGTTTAAGTGAAACGTCGAACCCGAACACGTCCTCCAGCGGGTACCACAATAAACCCAACGCGCGCTCGGGTTGTCGACCTAAATCAAACTTTATTGCTTTTACACTTAAGGTCTCGTTTGGCACGTTACGTAAAACATTAGGTTTGTTAGACATCCAGTTACACATTATAAAATTGCCCTGTTTATGAATAATATCTGGAGGACCGAGCCTTGCTCGGTATTTCCTTATTAGTGTGTTTTGGAAGATATATTTAAATATAATTAAAATAATGGAAAATAAATTAAAAAGGCAAGAATACAAAAATAGAAAATAAAAAAATGTATCGAGCAAAAAGGAGCCAAAATCACGTTTGTCGTATGGGAGCACTCCTTAAATATTTATTTTATTTTGTTTCTTAGTATTTGACGTTATAGCGGCAACAGAAACACATCATCTGTGAAAATTTCTGTCTGACTGCTGTCTAACTATCATGGTTCATGAGATACAGCCTGGTGATAGACAGATGGACGGACGGACGGACGGCGAAGTCTTAGTTATAGGGTGCCGTTTTACGCTATTGGTACGGAATCCTGAAGAAGTTGAACTCACATAAAAGCTTGGTACAATGGAAATACTTTTTAAAATTGGAATGTCTCAAAAGTCACCATACTGTATTAACACGGCATTTGAAAGTTTCTAAGCTATAAAGAGGTCACTTTTAGGACACGGCGTCATAGGAACGTAGAGTTTGAAATTTTAAATTGTTGGATAGCAATTTTCTAAGCCGAATATTGTAATTGAGAGCCTTGATAACACATTGCTTCGTATAACTGAAATCCATCGCTCATAAGATATATTACCCATTTTAATTTTACTCTGGCGAGGGTATTTTTACCGCATAATGATTAGTAAAGAGCGATAGTCATTTTCTATCTTTTTTTCACTGTTTAGTCAGGGTTTAATCAACATATTTGTAAAAATTGAGACGGAAAGGCTGAGTTATATTAGGAACAATCAGTAAGATACGATAGGGAGACAGGATGTTATTGCTGATCAGATTGATCGCATGACGACATGACCTACCTATGTGCGCTACTATGTCGTGCGCTAATATTTTAAATAATTCAAATGGGTCGAATATTAAAATAAATCTTTCGAATAAGTTATAAACCCCGAGTCCGACAGCCGGTCGAGATCCTGAATACTCTGAAGGCTCCCGGTCTCCCAACTCACATCTTAAAATTGAGAGCTGGCGCGCCAAAATTATACAATGCCACCAGTTTCCAAACATTGAATTGCGATGTAATCGGGTCAACTATACTGAACGTTTGTTCTTGAGCAGAGTCTATATTTATGCCTAGGATTCTCCAAATACCATCAAATTAATCCTTCGAATTTCAGAGAGTGCAGTTTGCCATTAAAGTCTGCTTCGCAATAACCATAAACAAAGCTCGAGGTCATATTCTTAAGGTAGCGGGAGTAGACTTTAGAGAAAGCTGCTTCTCCCATGGGCAGTTGTATGTGACATGCTTCAGAGTAAGCTCACAGAGTAGCCTGGTAACTCTAGCATCCGAAAGGAAAACAAAAGATATTGTTTACAAAGAAATACTATAATAGGTGTAGAATCGTGGGTGGGCGGGGATGTCAATGAAGCGGTACCAGTAATCGGCTTAATTTCTATGAAAAAGACGGTGGGTTATTGGACCGCACACTACCCTTCCGCCGCCTCGGTCGAAATGAGCGCGTTGTGTTAAAAACATGGCCTGCTAAGAAAAAGCCTGGTGTCCATAATATATAACAAAATTTCATTTGATTTTTATGTTTATTAAACCTTCCCTACACTATAACAAAGACTGTTATCATCATCATCATCACAGCCCATATACGTCCCACTGTTGGGCTCAGGCCTCCTCCATAATAGGAGGGAAGTTAACCTATTATACCGTGCTGGTTAGACGTGTTGGTATAGGGTTTTGTTTTGAGTTTTCCTTCTCTTGCATAGTATTATATGCATTTTATATCCCTTAGTAGTCTCTTACAATCACCCACGGGTAAGATAGGGGGTGGTGAATTGTATTCTTACTCCGTCACCACACGGATAAGATTGTTATATAGTATAAGAATACACACATTTATACATAATTATCTATGAATAATAACGTAAAAATCAAACAAAAATCCTATTAAAACATTATCAATTTCTTCGCAGACAAAAACGCGGGCAAATGATAATAATTAATAAAATAATAAAAAATAATGCCAAAAAGTAAATAAGAAAAAGTAAGGATCCGAACCGAGCTCCGGTTTGTTTGGATTAGACCACTTGATTTTCCAACTGAGCTCAATGTCTATTCTTAATGACAGCGTCAAAATTTGAAAACTTTCATATTCTAATAGTTTTAGTACAACGAAAAATTATATTTTTGTTGCCGAAATATACTGACAAAATATTTTCTATAAATGAAACCTAGCTAGATCGATTAATCGCCCCCGGAACCCATTGTATGCTAAATTTCAAGAAAATCGTTGGAGCCGTTTCCGAGATTCAGATTACATATATATATATATATATATATATATATATATATACAAGAATTGCTCGTTTAAAGATATAGTGAGATATGAAATATTATGTTATATTATTTCCGCGGCCAGCTGTTCGCTTTCGAAGCTATCTATATAATCATCCATATACTGATTATTCTGTATAGCCCGAACCGCGTCCGGCATCTCTTTTTTAAAACGAGAAGCGTTTTTATTTACTGTGCGATGAACGGAGAACAATTGGCGCCAAAAATGAGTGACGTCATCGCATACTCACCAACAGAATTGCCAGGCTCTTGCCATAAAAATCGTAGAGCACCCTGGTCTTCTTTCCTAATTTTTATTCTTAAAAACATGTCTTTTATGTCACCCATAAGTCATAACACCTATAGGATATTCACAAAATCGAAACATAATTCCATACAAATTTTGCAGCAAGTCTGGTCTCTGCAGGAGGAAATCATTAAGACAGTAACCGGCACTTTTACAAGCAGCATCAAATACTAATCGTAATTTGTTTTTGTTTGGATTATCTACCCCGAAGTGTGGCAAGTACACGTTGTGACTTCTCCTTCTCACACAGTTTACGCGCATAGTTGTTAACAAACAGATGCCGAACACGATCACAATAGCGTGATGCATAATTTGCATCACGTGACATTTTTCTTACAATGGAGTTCAATCGGTTCATCGCGGTGAGATAAGAATTAGGTATATGTGGATCGTCGGACTTCCACGGCAGGCCTACAACCCACTGGCCGTCCACTAACTTGGCAGTATCACTTACTATGTTTATAGCTCGTAGCTCGTTAAGATTTTGTCGTGGCCGATTATTTATACCTCCGTGTGTTGTACGTCTAACCCGAGAACGGGCGCCGACGGCGAAGTAGTGGAGAGTGGTAGAGCAGAAGACGGTGATGCGGCTGACCGCATCCTTCTACGTCACAGGCACCTCCAGAACACGACGTTGGATCCTCGTGTATCGTGTTAAGACATTTATAGCAAAGCTTACGGTTTCTTGCGAAGCGCCATCGATCTTTGCGAAGTGCACGCTTGAACTTTACGCACTTCTCTAACGGATGTGCTTCTTTACGACAATATGCACATAAACCAGGCATCCCATCACTGACATGGAAGATCTTCTGGTGGTGATGAGGTGTCTTGATGGATTCTTGTTTACGTCTTGTATCACTCTGGCGGTAAACATGTGTTATACCCGAGGCAGTGGCTTTCTCTGCCTCGTGGTATAAAAAATCCGATAAGAGTTGTAGGTTCGATACCTGGGTCGGCTCAATATTCTCATATGCATAATCAGACCACTTACTGATGAGCGTAGTGGGTAATTTTGATAATAAATTATTCAATAATTCTGGGGCCGCCAGGTATTCTGGCTTATCAATTGCCTTCACTGCCACCACAAAATTTTTCACTTTAGTAGCAAAATTTATAATTTCGTTTTGGTATGTCGACGGTAATGGTGGTAACTTTTTCAGTTGTGCTAATATTGTTTGTATGATACGATTAGGGTTGCCAAAACGCAACTGTAAAGTATCAATTATCATTTCTGGCGTTGTAGAACCTATAGGGAGCGCTGACACAGCTTCCTTGGCCTCGCCGCGTAAACATTTTCTAAGACGCCAAACATTTTCAGTTTCTGAATAGTTGCACAACCTTGTAGACTCATAAAATGCTTCCTTAAAATGCAGCCATTCTAATGGATCTCCGAAGTATGGTGGTAGATCTTTAGACGTAGCTAATCTGGTCAACAACTGGTTGTTATGTGACTGGTTTGAAATTCTGGGTTGAACTAATTCTCGTAACACGTCAGCAAATTTTTCAATTTCACCAACTTCACGTGATTGTCGTGGTACGTGGTCACGCTGCCGCGCACTCTCCAGCGCGGGTGGCGGCAGTGACACGGGCGCCGCCATTTTGTTTTGCACAAATATGTTGGCGGCGTTTTCATGCACGCGCTCAACGTATTTTTCCATTTCAGATTTATTCAACCAATCATTCACTTTACTTTTATATGATGATATAGACTGCCGGCTTTGCTCATTTACATCTAAATCAGCTAACTTTGCAGCCATCTTCTTGTCAATTAATTCCTTTTGGAGCCGAGCCTGTAGTTTTCTCATATCGGCATCAGCTTGAACTTGATCGGCAACAGCTTGAGCTTGGGCTTCGGCGATATCCGCTTTCGCTTTGGCTGCTTCATACTCTAAAACCTTCCGTGCTGCCGAAGACGATGCATGTGAGCGCGACTTATCGCTGCGGAGTCCATCCGATGGTGATTGTTCCACATTCACCACTTTACTGTCCTTTTGAGAACTTAAAGCGCGCGACTGGCTACGCGTTTTTACACCACGCGGCGTTGCGAACAATGCCATTTCTCTTTTGATACAATAAGGTCTATTCCTTGACCAGTTCTCAGTATCCGGCTAAAGGACCACTCTGTAATTGAGACAGCGTCCAGTGCCAAGGCAATAGAATTTTAGAGAAATAAATTAAACGACACGTATTGTAAAATATTTACAATAGCGACACAGCGCGTGCGCACACCCATTCGCGGATACTATCGTCGGACGACTGCCCCCCGCCTCAGCGTGGAAGCATCTAGAAAACACGGTCGAACGCGCTGCGCGTTCCTATACGTAACTACCCACAACTCAGTGGGTAAAATAAGTGTACCTACGCGAAGTTATATTGTGCCATTGCAAATAACTTTATTATTTTTACATAAATAGGTACATAGTTACATAGGCAAATATTAGTATACAGAAATCATACATGGATCACACAAAGTTGGTTGTCTGGTTAGCCCTACGACTATTGTCTTGGGTTCGGCGCCGGTGGCCACTAACCAGACAACGAGGAATAGGTAAACACGTTAAATCATGTTTAGGTACACACACAAGTAATACATTATTATTTTAAATGGTGACGTCATGCGTCGTTACCAGTCGGTAACCAACCATGCCACTCCCATAGTAAAATTATCTTATAATACTAACTTAACTTAACCTAAGATATCTAAATAAATATCCATGAGAATGCTGGCTTCATCTGGTGACGCCGGAATGCTATTACACTGACCCACATTCATGCAAATAATGCTATCCTGTAGAAGATTATTATTACGTAGGGCATCGCCCCGGGCACATTCCATCAACAGATGCTGTACGTCTTCAACCGAGTTACAATACTCACAATTCGGTGAATCCACCTTGCCCATTAGGTATTTAAACACATTAGACGGAATGTGACCAGAGCGGATCCTCATCATGGCAACTACCTGCTTTCTGTTTATGGGTATCTTTTCGAACCATGGGTGACGAGCAGGCTCACACTCTATTGTTCTGTACCATATTCCCCTAAATCGTGATCGTTCATCGAAATATTCTCGCCATAGCTGTTGACATTTAATTTTGACTTGGCTCAACAATTCACTGTGTATCGGTAGATGATGACACAAAATCCCATTAGTTATCGCTTCTTTTGCCATTCGATCCGCCTCCTCGTTCCCCATGATACCGATATGCAAAGGAATCCACTGCAGCACTACTGTTTTATTTTGCCTTGTGAGATTGCGAATGGAATTCAGCCTGCTATAGGCTATAGGCTATAGCCTATAGCCTTGAAAAGTCGAGGTTATCTTAGCTAGATGTAAAAGCGCACTTTTTGAATCAGTCAGTATAACGAATCTGTTACTGTCTATAGAACTAATGTAAGCCAAGGATTCCAATATCTACCTGTCACCGTTATTAGTATCGAGCAGGAAACGGTAAAAAAATCAAGTTTGTTGTAAGGGAGCCCCCTTAAATATTTATTTTATTTTTAATATTTGTTGTTATAGCCATAATAGAAATACATCATCTGTGAAAATTTCAACTGTCTAGCTATCACCGTTCTTGAGTTACAGCCTGGTGACAGACGGACAGACGGACAGCGAAGTCTCAGTAATAGGGTCCCGTTTTTACCCTTTGGGTACGGTACCCTAAAAACTGAAGATTCACTAAAACGTCGGCATAGTATAAATAAAAATTAATTAAAACCGATAAAAATCTATAAAAATAGCGTTATTACATAATCAAACTTGGAGCTTAAAATCAAAAGACACATACATACATACATATCATCACGCCATATCCCTTGCAGGGTAGGCAGAGAGAACAGAGTGACAGAGAACTCTATCTCTATACATACTTCACTCGCTTCCTCAACATTCATAATTCTCTTCATACACGCTCGCCGGTTTCGGAGACTCTTGACTCCACCTTCCTTCAGTACATGACCGATCTGGTCTAGGTAGGTTAGTCTCGGTCTCCCTCGGTACCTACATCTTTCCACTTTCGCATTGTATATCATCTTCTTAACCAGACGTTCGTTCGGCATTCTTTCCACATGTCCGAACCATCGGAGCATTCCCTTTCGCATCTTTACACCAATACTCTCTTTCATACCTACTCGCTCTCTTACGTCGTCGTTACGAATGCGATTGGTCAGCCTAACTCCACAGATTTTCCGCAGAGATCGCATTTCGACCGCATTAATTTTACTTTCATACTCTTTTCTGCATATCCAACTCTCGCTTCCATACAGTAATGTTGGGACAAGCACTGCGTTATGTATTGCTACACGTGCCTTCTGGCTGAGGTGGTGGCTGCCGAGAAGTTGCCCCAACGCTCCGTTCACTCTATTTCCCGCATTCACTCTTCGCTCTATATCAGTGGTGTACCTTCCATCTCGGCTAAATCCACATCCAAGATATACAAATTCATCCACTTGCTCTAGTACATCATTACCTATTGTTACACTTACATCTGTTCTGGTTTCATCTCTTTCAAAGACCATTATTTTGGTTTTGCTCACATTCACGCGTAGACCCCTTTTCTTACAATCTTCTGTCATTGTGTCGACTAAGGTCTGCAGGTCAGTCGCTGACTGTGCCAGCAGGACTGCATCATCTGCATAAAGTAGAGCAGTGACCACTGAGTCGCCTATCTGAACTCCCACATTTATATCGTTCAACCTTTGGAGACATTTATCCAGATATATAATAAACAGTCTGGCTGATAGAACGCACCCCTGCTTAACGCCGATATTGACGTCAAACCAAGGCGACATTCCATCATCCAGCCGCACACAGGCTCTACAGCCCATGTAACTGGACTGCACAGCCTGTAGCAGTTTACCGTTAATACCATACTCCGGTAAAATGTTCAAAAGTTCCTTTCGTACAACCGTGTCAAATGCTCTCTCCAGATCCACAAAACTGCAGAAAACCCTCTGACCTAGAGCCAAATGCTTCTCCACAATGTTGCGCAGAGAGAACACTTGATCCATGCACCCCCACCCACTCCTGAAACCTCCTTGTATCTCACACAGTAAACCATCGGACACCATCCTCATTCTCCTTTCAATAATTTTACCATACATTTTTGCTGCCAAACTGGTCAAGCTTACGGCTCTGTAATTTACGCAGTCATAACGTGAACCCTTGTTTTTAAACAAAGGCACGACGACTGCGCTATTCCAGTCCCCGGGCACCATTCCCGAGCTCCAACATAAATTGAGGAGCAACAGGAACGCCTCCCAGACACAGGAGCCACTAAGCTTGATAATCTCGGCAGACACCATATCAATGCCCGCTGCCTTACCATTTTTCAAACTTCTTATCGCCCATTCAACTTCATCCATACTGATGCCATCGGAGAACGCTGTTGTCGAATGTTGATCTACTAAACCACATGCAACACCGGCGCCAACCGTAGCATCCGCATACATATCGCAAAAATATTCACTCCATCGGCTTAACACGTCTTGTGTTTGTGTAAGAATGTCTCCACCTTTAGATCTTATTTTATTCATTCTGAAGGCTGACCAACCACCCCGAGACTTCTTCACCTCCCTCCAAAAGAGTTTGGTGTTACCCTCGAAGTTTTTAGTCAGCGTATCTTCTGCACTCATACTTGCTCTATCACGTTTCTCTTTCACTAAGGCCTTGGTGTCATTCTTACATTGCCGATATATTTCTTTCTTCTGTTCAGTCATCAGAATGACAGTATCATTCAGATTCAAATAAGAGACATAGTCCAGCCACGCTTTCTTCTTTTGCTCTTAAAAAAGATATTATCTTATATTATTTTTTGCTTTATGTAAAACTATGTTTTGCCTGTACGCAATGTTGGATATCTTTAAATTCAATTAGTATTTATTTAATAATCATTATCCTCTCAGCTCATATATGTACCACTGCTGTTCTCAAACCTCCTCCCCACTAAGAGGGAAATTGAGCTACTACACCACGTTGGTCAGACGTGTGCAGCACACCTGATGGTAAGTGCTACTACCACCCATAGAACTTTGCAATACGAAGACTATAGCTAGGCCGCTGCTTACCAATACAAACCCCAAACCTACCCAGTTGGGCTTCCGGCTCTCTCGCTCACCGAACGCAGCGGAATAACACATAGCCATTACTCAGACGTCGATCTTCTACGAGAATGTGATACTACCCCGGATGGACCGGCCCGCGGCTGTAGACAGAGAACTGTCAACAGCGTGGTCCTACCACATATGAAAAGGGTTATCAATATGATAGGGTTATCAATATGATTGTAGACAGATATAAAGAATCATGGGCGATGCAAAAAGAGATGGATGGATTGTGTGAATGAGGATTCATATCATATCCTGTCATACTCATGTATGATAGGAGAAAGTGCACATATGACGGCTGATAGGAGTCTATGGAAGGTGAGGGCAGCCTAATGATTATATTTCGAAATTAAATAATATTTTCGAGACCGAGACTAACCTACCCAGACCAGATTAGTCACGTACTGAAGGAAAGTGGAGTCAAGAGATTCCGAAACCGGCGAGCATGTATGAAGGTAATTATGAATGTTGAGAAAGCGGGTGAAGTATACAAGGATAGAGTTCTCTGGCACTCTTTTCTTTCTGCCTACCCTGCTAGGGATATGGCGTGATGAAATGTATGTATGTACTCGTATGTATGTTTATCAATTTTAAATCGTTTAATCGATATTTCTTTATCTCAGCCCATTTTGATTGGTACCCATATACGTCTCACTAATGAGAAGTTTCTCCATCTACATGAAGGAGGGAAACGAGGGGAATAAGAGAAATTAGCTTAATACACAACCATAACTGGACCGTGTAACCGGACGTGTAGATTAAAAACGGAGGTTCTTACTTATTATGGGGTTAGGGTAGGGTTCGATAAACGATTTTGATTTAATCTTAATTAACACATAATTTAACTAAGTGTTTAAAATAGTGTAAGAACGTATAGATTTTTATACAAAGTAATGTAGACAACAGAATGCTTCGATGTAATTGGAGCGTGGCCTTACTGATAATTTAATTAATAATATCCTGAGACTTAACTAATTTATTGAAATTTGGGTCGAAATGCAATTAAATTTATAACGTAATTATTTTCAATTTTGATGGAATATTATGGTCCACTATTACTGTTTTAACTGGTCTACGAACTGTTATCATAATATCAATAAATAAAATGGGATAATTAGAATTAATAATGCAACATAAGAGAAACAAAGATCAATCAAAATACGATCATAACTTATTTCTCACAGATGTTTCTCGTTGATATCGAACATTTCCCATAATAGGTATTATTGCATCTTTACGCATTGCAGCGCCACCTGGTGATATCGACTTTTACAAACAAATCAGCGGCCTGGGTTTGCAAGTAACATCTATACAAGAGAATGTAAACACAAAATTAAATTCTGTATTAATCTGTCATCGTGGTATATTAGGTCAATTTACCTGTCATTGTGAATGAAACCTGAATCCAGCAGTGGTGTATACCTACAAGTTCAGATGATAATAGTGATGATTTATCATATTAGGTTACGATGAGACTGTTATGTTTTATAGTCAAAAGCCATCTTAATATGATTTTTTATTTTTATTTCTTATGGTGCCAAACGAGCGAATTGTCCGGTCACCCGACGTGAGGCCACCGCGTGAGGACGACGCCTCGACGGCGAACGCTGTCGGGGCATCGACAGGAGAGGAGCCCGAGAGGACATACCGCCGAGCGGGCCACCGAAGACAAAAATCGGGTACCGGTGGCCCGCTCGCACGGCGAAGAAGAGGTGCTTGGAGGGTGGGTCAATGGGGTTGCGCGCCGCCTCTTCCGTCACCCCGGACCGACTTGGCGGGGTGCGACGTCCATGGCCCACCGCAAAAAAAAAAAAAAAAAAAATGGTGCCAAACGAGCAAGCACCACCTTTGCAATACCAAGGGAGCTTAGGCCGCTGCCTACCAATAAAATCCCCAAACCCATCCAATTGGGCTTCCGGCTCTCTCCCTCACCGTACGTAACGCAATAGCACATTGCCATTACTCAGACGTTGATCTTCTGCGAGAGTGTGGTACTAACCCGGACGGACCGACCCGCGGCTGTAAACAGAAAACCGTCAACAGTGTGGTCCTCCCACTATTGAAAAAAATACAAGAAGATATTAATCGTGAAAAGTATTCTCATGGCCTTTCTCTTCTTCTATATAGGTATAAAAAGTCACCAATATGTGATCACCAAAAATGTTCTATGTGATCAAAGTCTTTCCATCTCTCCAAAGAGTTTTCCGTGAGATTGGGATTACCAACAATTCGAACAGCACGTCTTTGCAGGGAGTTAACTGACAGAGTTTGACTGCACAGATGGCGTAGTGGTTAAGATACCGACCTTCCGTGCCAGTGCCGAGGGTTCGATTCCCACGCAGGACATTACTTTGTGTGATCCACAAAGTATTGTTCTGAGTCTGGATGTAATTTGTCTGCGTTAATTGCATGTTTGTAAAGTCCCCCGCGATACAAGGATTATTTTCCTTAGTGCAGGGAGGTGTATAAAAAAAAAAAAAAAAGGAGAAATTAAAAAAAAAAAGTGAGTCTAGCTGATATTTGGGCGCGCTTGCCCAGAGATGTGAGCAGTACTCCACATGAGGGTGGATTTGTGCTTTATATAGCACAAGGCATTGTCTCGGTGTGAAGTACCGTGTGTGGTGAAAGCAGAGTAAATATTACGTCGACCACAAATATTATATTAGGAATAAAAACAGAATGATAATGAATAAGTTATCTACAAAAATAGAACGGGACTTCCCAAAAGGCACAAATATTTGTACAAGGCACAGATATCTTTGTCCTGAATGCTCTTTATGCCTATACAGTATGTACGCCATTATGATTGAATAATCTTAAATATAAGACAATAAAATTAAAGCACAGACATTGATAACCTTTCAACATTACCGTGAACTAATAAGAGTCTCTTGGCATTGACGTTTGATAATATAAAGACTAAATCGGCGTATTGACTATTTATTTGCGAACGCTATTCTACTATAAGAAAAAAAATCTTCCCTTTTCGAGATAGATCTTAGAAAATTTTGCTGGAGGTCTAGAACCGGTCCTGACTAATAATAATAGGCTTGTTAAAAATTTATCATCATCTCAGCTCATGAACGTTTTTGTGCTGGGCTCGTACCTCTTTCACAATGGGTGGAAATTACCAAGCTGATTGTTTTTTGGTATAAGATTTTATTAAGAGATTCTCTTGCAAAAATGTTTTCTACATATAATATCTAATTTTCCGTATGGTGAGCGAGTAAGAATACAATTCACCACCTATCTTACCCGTGGGTGATTGTACGAGACGACTAAGGGATATAAAACGCATATAACATCTATGCGAGAGAAGGAAACCTCGAAACAAAACCCTATACCAACACGTCTGACCGGCGTCGTATAGTATGTCATTATCCTCCCATTATGGAGGAGGCTCGAGCCCAACAGTGGGACATATATGAGCTGAGATGATAATGATGATATTATATCTCTTAGTCGTCTTTTACGACACCGACGAGAGGAAAGGGACTGGTGAATTGTATTCTTACAACACCATCACACGAAGTATTTATAATTATTATTAGATATTTTTATAGTTATTGTTATATGATAACTTATTACTTTAATGTTTCTCCTTTTCTCTTCTCTTTCAGATCTCGGCAACAGTGCCAACGATTTCCATGAAATTTAATATACACGAGGTTTCAGGAACGATATATATATCTAACTAGATTTCATCTATAGAAAATATCGTTTTGTCAGTATTTTTATTGTCAGGTTTTTCTAAATAGTATCATCATTTCAGTCTATCGCCGTCCACTGGACGTAGGCCTCTCTCATGTTACGCCACAGAGTGCGGTCCTGTCCCACTTACATCCTTCGCCGTCCAGCAACCTTCAGCAGGTTGTCTGTCCCCCTAGTGGTGGAGCGTTCTACGCTGCGTCGTCCGGTACGTGGTCGCCACTTGAGAACCATTCTTTCCCAGCGGTTGTCGATTTGTCAAGCGATATGACCCATTGCCACTTCAGCGTGCTAATTAGTAAATGAAGGTAAATTTGGCCACTACCAACCAAAATAGAAATAGCTCAATTAGGCAATCAAGATCTACACAGTCGCGGTATAATTTTATTTTTTTAAATTATAATAATAATCTCTATAAATTAATAATAAAATTAGTCTTATGCCTTCTGAGTTTTCTTGCCGGATCTTTCTTAGAGTGGCCGCGTTCCGATCCGGTAGTAGCTTAATAGTTTTTGTTAGATTTCTAAACTAGTAAATAGCCACAATATAATAATTATCATAAATTAAATTTTTAATATAACTGATCATAAACAATATAAAATTTTTAACATATAGAATCATTTTCTTTTTGTACTGGCAATGAATTTGTATTAAAATGTGGATCAAACTTTTAATAACAAATACTATATATAAACTTCTGTAATAACGATGACTTTTAGACTTAAGACACCTTTTTTTTTTTTTTTTTTTTTCGCAATGTGGACTATGGGTGTGGTCGCGCCCCGGAAAATCGGCCCGGGGCGACAGAAGATGCGGCGCGCAACCTCATGGACCCATCCTGCAAACACCTCTCTTAGCCGTGCGAGCGGGCCACCGGTACCCGATCTTTGTCTTCGGTGGCCAAGGACGTAAGACACCTTAGTCCTTCCGTGACCATGATCACTGTAAAGTGTTCGAAACGTCGGGCAATTAAAAAAATCAAATACAAACGCGATAGAATCCATAAAAGTAGTTATATTTCAAGAAGTTTATAATTTTCCCGTCCGTCTAGAGCACCGTCTTTGTCTTAACTGACAGGAACGATGTAAGGCAGGCGTGCAGCCTCATAATCAGGCGAAATGACTCTGCGATTTAGTAATATGGCTCATTCGTTGAGTGTTCGCGGAACCTTACAGAATCTCGAGTTCCAAGCATTGATTATTGCAACTGTCTGTATACAATTATATACGTAGTATATATATTTTGCTTAAATGATAAGCATTAATATGAAACAAATATTAAAATTAATATAGTATGTAATTCTCAATGTGGTGGTGAGATAAGAATAGAATATGTTATCACTGTTTCATCATCATTATTTCAGAGTGTATACGTCCCACTACAATCAAGCCTCCACCACAACAGAAGGGAAATTGATCTGCTGTACCATGCTGGTCTGAGAGTTTCCTGTATATGGCCATACATTGATAGTTTTCTGTCTATAGCTGCGGACTAGTCCATCTGAGGTAGTACCACACTCTCGCAGAAAATCGACGTTTGAGCAAGGGCAATTTGCTTTTACGCTTCGTTCATTGAGCGAGAGAACCGAAAACTCGAATCTCTGAGTGGGTTTTGTTAGGTAGGCAGCGGCCTAACTCTACCATTGATGTTAAGATGCATGAGCGGCAGCAATATAAGCAATATAGGTGTGCTACTTGCTCATTTGTCACCCGAAGCAATAAAATAGTCTCCTTATGAAAAACTGATTTCACTTGCTTGACACTTCAAATGTGATTAGGTCAAGCTCCTTTACATTAAACCGAAAGCTTGTTCCTTAGACTGGGATGCTTCGAAGATCGGGTAACGGTGCCTCGCTCGCACGGCGAAGAGAGGCGCTTTGCAGGGTGGATCTATGGGGTCGCGCGCCGCCTCATATCGGGTTGAGAGCCCTCAACGCTCACCCATAGTTCGCGTAAATCTGTTAAAGCCATCTGCTAATCGGCTAACAGCTAAACAAACAACAACAAAAAAAAGTGCCGCCTTTTCCGTCGCACCGGACCGATTTGGCGGTGCGCTACCACATCTATGGTCCACCGCAAAAAAAAAAGACTGAGATGCTTGAAGACTGTACAAGAAAATATATTTTTTTATTTTTGATCACCTATGGTCTGAATTGCGTCTAGCATATTAGACTGAGATTAAGGAAAGACAGTGTGAGATTCCATAATCCCTTATACGTCTTCTCCCCATCTATTAAGTAGTCTATTACCTTTGCCATAACTTCAGAGGACAGCGCGGCATTCTCAGTTAAGGCGTTCGTTTTTTCGAGTTTTGATCTTTCGTCGACATCCCAGCGAAACTTATGGTGCTAAATTCAAAATTCTACATTGGTTATCAAATTGTCATCTAAGCTTCTATACAACCTTCTACTGGGAATGGAGCCTCTCCATAATAGGAGGGATATCGACGTACTAAAAACACGCCAAACAAGTTAGACGGGTTGGTATGGGTTTATTTCGAGTTTTCTTTTGTGCACAGATCCTATCTAAACCCTTAGACCAAACGACATCAGGTGGAATTTGCTCAGGTCGATATAAAACTCTTAGTCGTCGACGGAGGAGGCCCGAGCCCAAGAGTGGGACATATATCGGGAGTAATGATGATCATTATTATGTTTGACAAGTTAAAGTAAAGTAAGTAGAAATTGATGTCGCAAGCGGGATTCGAACCCGCGCCTATTGGGATTCCGGCCCAATCGTGCTGCCACTACATCATTTCGTAATCGGATTTTATAAATTAAGCATATTAAATGCTAAATTTCAGTAATTTAAAGTAAGTAGTTTATAACGCAAATTAGTTTACAATGTATTCATATTAGCTTCCAGTTTTAACAAAATTCTAATAATACTGACTACGATTGTTCAATCCAAAGCGATCTTCACTTTTGCATCTAGTGCTCTGAATATTATTTCAACTCAGAAAATATCATCATTCCCCTACTCTTATCCCAATTACTTGGGGTCGATACAATATGTACTCTTCTTTCATAGTACATATTGTAAAAGTTATTGGCAATAGTTTTATGACCGGCCGCCTGCCTGACGTCAACCCTCCTTAGGAATGTAATTGTTGACCAAACGACATCAGATGGAGTTTGCACAGTTCGTTATAAGGCTCTTAGTCGTCTTTTACGACATCCACGAGCAAAGTAAGG
This sequence comes from Lymantria monacha, assembly GCA_905163515.2. Taxonomy (NCBI): domain Eukaryota; kingdom Metazoa; phylum Arthropoda; class Insecta; order Lepidoptera; family Erebidae; genus Lymantria; species Lymantria monacha. The sequence continues at coordinate 3,332,916 of LR991091.1, read as the reverse complement.
CGTAGCCGCTACCACACAGCAATTTTTCAACTCAGAAAATATATACTGCTAATTAATATTACTAAGAATCTTCTTTACTCCCCACTGCTGGAATTGGGCTTATTTTACAGTGAAGACATTGATTTGATACGCCACGCTAGTCAGATGGGTCAGTATAGGCTTATATGTCAAGGTTTACCTTCCTTGCATCCATGTTACATGTATTTAGACACCCACGAATAAAAATGGAGGATGGTGTTTCATATTTTTAGCTCGTTATCATATGGAGTAATAAGTACTGAGATTATAAACTCAAATTAATCCTAAAATAATAAAGTGTGGCAGATATCTATCCCAGATAAACTTAGATCTGAGTTTCTGAGCCAGTTTCAGAATATTAATTCATTTAAATCGATTTATCACTGGTTAAAATTTAGTAAAATTGAATTTTGTTCTTCATCTTGGCATGATAAAAGGAAAAAATCATATACTCAAAAGTATGATTTTTGGTATCAGAACGGTTTAAAAACTCCTGGGGTAGATATATATCTACCCTATTTAGTTTGCCAGCAAAAATAAGCTTGTAGTTCTGGGGTTAATGAAGATTTGCTAATTTTATTGGTTAGTTAGACCACTAGCCCGGCTATGAACTTAAAACAATCTGTAAGTACACAAAAATATTTACTTTTACGGATTAATATAATATTTTTACTGATATTATCGCGTTTGTATTCAGAGCGTTCATAACGGTAAGGTTTTCTTTTTTGGAAATTATGGCTTGACAAGACCTTTAAGCTAAATCTTTGTTTATATATTAACTTCATTTAAAGTCATCGTCCATCTGTAAGTCAGATCGTCGCCTTTAACAGTGCCATGGCCACATTTTTAAAGGTATCCTTTTGGAATTTTAGTGGAAAACGAAAACATATCGACGTAGGAATGCATATTTGCTGTAAGTAGACAAAATACCTAAAGTGACTTTTTACTACCATTAGAATCAGAAAAAAAAGCCGCATCGAATGACCCGGGTCCTGTGTCTCTACGATGAAAAAAAAATTACATACGCCGTTGAAAACGCCCGTACTTATATATTTTTTAGCAAGACTAAATGCTGTATGTAGACCAAAATCTAGTCATTTTAGACATTTTGTACTTACAGCAAAAGAAAGACTGCATTTTTTGCTTTACAAATACTTACTTCTTCCCATTTAAAAACTTAACGCTACTTACAGCATTTCTGCGGCATGTGATTTTTACATTCGTTTACTTACAGCAAGTTTAGGGAACCTACAGTTTTAGTGTTTGTTATTTATAGCAAATAATCAGGTATTTGCTTTAAAAGCTCACATCACATAATGCATTTTAAAAACCTGTGATTTTTTAGAAAATTGACATAATGCATTTTGATAAATCATTTATCATTTCATTTTACCGTTACGCCATTGACAAAATGATAGTTCTTTGAAGTTGTGTCGGTGTTACCGCATCGCTACCGCCTCCGCCCGCACCCTTCATTTCTTGTACGACATTCTGTTATTGTCTCATTATAAGCGTGGCATTTGATTTGAAACGTCATGTGTGCTGAGTGTCTGTAATAAGTGGTGTGATTTAGATTGAACCTGAGTATTTTATCACGAAAATGTAAGTAAATTTTCCGAATGATTATTATTAAGTGTCAATAAGTATTTACGTATTGTATCTTAATCGAAACTATCTAATACAAGCAAAGATATTTGTAATCTGCCATAATTAGGTTTAAGCATTTTTTCTAGGTAGTTTCAAAGTATAAAAATCATCAATTCACTTGTCCTTCTACAGATTTTTTATGAATATTGTCACACCTGTAATCCCTGACGGAGTAGGCATTTCACCGACGTATTTAGTCTCCAATGTGACTGGTGGCGAACCAACCAATATACTACGAGCATAAACCCGGTTACAAACTGCAATTGAGGAAGTTTCACAACAGTAAAACCACATATTACACTTTGCCATAGCCGGGAATCGAACCCGGAACCTCATGACCTATAATCAGCAATCACAATCACTAGGCCAACGAGGGTAACAAGATATTTTTTTATTTTTTATAAACTGCTTTGCTTATTTTAGATGGCGAAACGCAGGGAATGGATGGACGAATTGAGACCTCTTCAAGAAGACATTGTTGAAGAGCATTCAAGAAAGAAACCTAGAATACAAATATTAAGCAATGATCTATACCTACAAGGCAATTTAATTCCTTCGAAATTGAACAACAAAAAAATAAAATCCCAGACCGATGAATCTAATAATTTTGCGCAAAATAATTGCAAAACGACACCACGACATACAAGGAATTTTGAAGAGGATATGCATAGTAGCAAAGAATTGACTCCAACTTTTCGAAACCCAGAAAAATACATGACTGCAACCGACCACATACTAAGACAAATTTTACCACCACCGCTTCAACCTTCGGGCTTGACGGAAATCCCAACAGACTTGCATAAAGATTGCGAAATCACCCACGAAACATGTATTACAAAACATGCTAAATTAGATTTTATTGTAACCATTGAGAATGAAGATGTTTTGGATGAAAGTATTTCACATTTAACAACTTGTAAAGCCTACTTTCCAGTTGAAAAAAGAATGATGATAAGGAAATCAAAACCCAATGTCTCTATTCTATCCCAGAATTAGGTGGTGATATTGAGAGCAATATGAAACAACCTCAAAGTAAATCACCAGCTATTGAGAAGAGAACTATGATCGAAAGCAGTGCAAAATTGATGGACTCTGAAAGTCTATCCTCCAGTCTTAGAGCATGTGCAGCAATAGAGAGCCACGTGCAAACGCAACTTCAATGTCCATCTCCAGTTCTTGATACAAGTGTTGCTACCCAAAGTAACGTGCTACAGTTTCGGTGTCCATCTCTAGTACCTTCAACGAGTTTTGCGATTGAGGGCGACGTAGTGCAGGTATCATCTTCAAGCTATTCTCTGGTTCCTGGCATAAGTACTGCTACAAATGGCGCTGTACAGATGCAATTTATTTCTGAAAACAGTTCTGCAATTGAGAGCAATATAGTGCCAATAGGATCTCCAAGTCTATCAATGTTCCCTAGAACGAGTGATAGCAACGTGGTGCAGATACAATTTCGAAGTAGCTTACCATCCCCTGAAACAAACAAAATACAGATAAAAGAGGACAGAGGCACCAAACGGATAAATCCCAAAAGGAGCAAGAAAAAACTAAATTTCGATAAATGTTATCTTGATTATGTGGACGATGCGGATACATTATTGTTAAATGAAGCCTTTCCATCAGATGACTCAACAGATTGGAGTGAAGTGGAAGAGTCATCTGACGAGATGGAAGATGTAGATCAACACACTAAAACTGAAAAAAGAAATAAGAACAAGCAAGGCAAACATCAAGACAAAATAAAAACAAAGACAAATCATAGGCACATAAATATAGAAAAAAATAAAACAAAAGCATTGATTAAAAAAGAAAATGAAGAAGAAAAGAAAAAAGGGAAAAAATATATAACTAGAAAAGGAAAACCTCTTGAGGAAAAAAAAATGAAACCAAACCCATGTACTGGCAAAAAATGTAGAAATAACTGTGAAAAGATAACCGAAGAACGGCGTACAAATTTATTTAACTATTTTTGGAATCTTAAGTGTACGCAAAGGCGCAGAGATTGGATTGCTCAATGCTGTCATAAAAAAAGTGTAAAGAACCACACGTCACAAAATAGCGGAGTATCTAGGCGGAGCATCACACATGAATATTTTATTAATGAAGGAGAAGGAAGGAGAAAGGTCTGCCAACAATTTCTGATCGCGACTCTCGATGTGACGCAGAGATTTATTTTGTATACACTGCAAAATTCAATAGAGAATTTTTCCAAACTTGACGAAAGAGGTAAAAATGGGGGTCATAATAAAACATCACCGGAAGTCATCGCCAAAGCCAAGTCTTTTGTTATGTCTCTGCCATTATTGCCTTCTCATTATTGTCGCAAAGATTCCACACGACTGTACCTGCCAGAAAATTTTAAAAATATTACTAACTTGTATAACATTTACAAAGAGCACTGCAACGATAAAAATGTAAAACCCATGTCTTTTAAAGTTTTTTCAAAATGGTTTCGTAGTACTTTCAATATTGGCTTCCATATCCCAAAAAAGGATAAATGTGTTCAGTGTATGGCCACAAAAACCTTCGAGGTGAAAACTGAAGAGGAAATGAACAAGTTAAACGAGCACATAAAAGAGAAAGAAGAATCATACAAACGATTTTTATGTCATCAGGATCTTAACAAGGCAGACAAAAGTGTTATCTGTGCCAGCTTTGACATGCAGAAAGTGCTTAATACTCCACACGGTGACAACATGGCCCTTTATTATAACCGAAAAATATCAGTGTATAATTTCACAGTTTATGAAAGTAACACGCAGGTAGGGCTCTGTAATATATGGAATGAAACAGATGCCCATCGTGGAGCAAATGAGATTTCGACATGTTTACTAAATTATATAATGGAAGTTGATTCTCAAGCTAAAGTTAAGACCTTATTATTGTATTCCGATTCCTGCTACGGACAAAACAAAAATAAGACCGTTTTATCTATGTTTCGCTTTGCATTATGCTCCATCTCAATGGCCTACTATTGTAGGAATAGCCAGGAAGAACCCCTTTCCTTACAAAGTAGCCACACTTGAAGGAACAAATTTTATGGGATTTGAAGAAATAACAAATAATACTTTTAAGAAAAACCAAAGAATTAATATTTCAAAGATGCATGTGGTTACATTTAAAAGGTGTAAACCAAATGTGATGTATGTGAAAAACTCAATGTTGCCACAAACTGAAACAATTGAAGTTCAATTGAGCAGCCTCAATAGTGCAATGCCGAAATCAAATTTATATTCGACTAAGTTAGCAATATCCCAACAAAAATATAATGACTTAAAAAAATTAGTGGAGAAAAAAGTGATTCCAAATATGTACGCCAAAGAATATTTAGGTTTTAAGTACAGCTGTAAAACAAATGACTGTTTACCTGAAACCGATGAAGAAGACTGAAAAAAAAATGTGAATGATTCGTGATAGCATAATTTTAATATCATTGGTTTATTTACTTTCCTTAAATATGTTTTTGATTGGACACAATGTCTTCATGTTAAGTTTCAATTATAATTGTATTTTGTTACATCTTTCGTTCTAAAATAAGGCAAACAGCCACTAAGTTTCTTTTTTTTATTTTTAATTAAATATTTTTTGATTGGATACAATGTTTTTATTTACATCTTGCATTCCTAACTAGTTTTAGGGCCTTAGTTTTTATTTTGTATATTTTATTTTTTTTGGTTTTATCTCTATAATCTATATAAGAGATTTTTTTTCTATTTTAGTTCATTGTATTGTTGAAACGAAGTTCTGGCAATATAATTAGAGTTTCAAATTTTGTTTTAACAATATAAAAGACCATATTTCTTTTTTTACCATTTTCGACATTTTATTTCAACCAAACATTAAATTACCAACTGACACACTGCATTTCTAGATCTAATCATAATTATAAATTTAATCTTACATCTCGAATTGCAGTACCCAAATAAATAAATGCTTACTGCAATAAATAAATAAATAAATACTGCATACAGCATATTTACCGCCTGTAAATTGATAATATTTCCATCTACGCGTACATTTTTCTTCCTTAGTTACAGCGTTTTAAAGGTATGTGATTTAAAAAACTGTTTGCTGTAACTAGCCAAACACGTACTTATAGTAACTTTGGATAAAAAGTTTACATTGCAAATGGTGACTGGCAGTTAAATAAACCTATGTTCCAAAAATGGTAGCAATATCATGGATAGGTCAGACACTATTAATTTTTTTCCGAAATTAATAAAGTTTTTTGGCTCTGGTGAACAATTGCAATATGTCTACTTACAGCAAATATGCTTTCCTACGTCGATATGTAATGCACTGTTATATAAAGTTGTGTAGCTCCTGAGCGAGTGATATAAAAGAGTTACATCACTCACATAGACACAATCTATCACTCACTCACTTGACCGCCGAATATATCAGTAGATCACTAGCTCACTAGCTCATCGCTCACTTCGCATCGCAGAATGTTTCACTCTCAGGTCTCTCACAAGGTAACGAAAAAAAAAAAAAAAATTTTCGGGAGCATTTCCGCAGGCTCGCTCCGCGGCTCGTCGGCGCGGCGTCCGCCCTTTCATGGCTAATGCCGAATGTTACGGGCGGACCGAGCGCTACGTGCCGACAGCTGTACACGGGGGTCGTCCGGTCGATGGCCCTGTACGGCGCACCGGTGTGGGCGGGGTCCCTGACCGTCCGACTCAGGGCTCTTCTGTGGCGACCACAGAGGGCCATGGCGGTCAGGGCTGTACGCGGGTACCGCACGGTGGCGACGGAGGCAGCGTGCCTGTTGGCCGGGAGTCCCCCGTGGGACCTGGAGGCGGAAATGCTCGCCGATTTGTATGGGCGGGTGTCGGGGGTGCGCGCGGAGGGCGGTGTGGTCTCTTTGAGGGAACTCACCGCCTGGCGCGTTGACGCCCGCCTAGATGCCATTGCCCGTTGGGCAGTCCGGCTGGAGAGGCCTCGGTTCGGTGTGCGGACCGTAGAGGCCTTCCGGCCGGTGCTGATGCAGTGGTTGGAACGGCGGCACGGGGTGCTCTCCTTCCGACTGGTGCAGGTTTTGACGGGGCATGGATGCTTCGCCAAATACCTGCACAAGGTCGTCAGGAGGGAGAGTACACCGTCCTGCCACCACTGCGATTGCGACGAAGACACGGCGCAGCATACGCTCGAGGTTTGTGCCGCTTGGGCAGAGCAGCGTCGTGAACTCGTCGCAATCATCGGTGCCGACCTGACGCTGCCGACCATCGCCAGGGCGATGCTCGACAGCGTCAGGAACTGGGACGCGGTCGCAACCTTCTGCGAGGCAGTAGTCTCGCGGAAGGCGGCGGCGGAGCGCGTGCGCGAGGAGCGTCTCCTCGACGGCGCGAGCCGCCGCCGGCGACTGGGGCGGCGCAGGCGCGATTACCTGCGCCTGATGCCGCCCTAGCCAAGGCCGCGGGTGACTGGATCGGGGAATTAGTCCGTCACCCGCCGAGAGGCCAACCGTGTGAGGAAAGACCGACATCCTACCCGAGGGGGGGATGTCGGTCGAGGAGAGGGTACTCCTCAGGGGTATTCCGTCGGGCCGACCACTGACGTCAAGTCACTCTGCTCCGGTGGTCGGCCCAACGACGAAGGCGACGTCACGGGTGGGTTACGGGTGTGCGCGCTTACGCCCCTCTGTCACCCCGGATGGAGTGGTGCGAGGAGTGTGCCGACCGTAGCCCACCCCCCGAAAAAAAAAAAAAAAAAAAAGGTAACGAAAAATGAGCGAGATAGGTGCGCTGCGTAGCCCGACGACGAGAATGATATTTCACACTGTTTTCGTATCGATATAATTAACTTGTCAAAAGAGAATAGACTCCATTTCCTTAGAAATAAAGTTTAATATTTATTATTAGAAAATAGATTTGTATTTGATTTATGTATTACTAGCAGACCCGGCCACGCGTTGCTGTGGCTAAGGTAGTCTCAGTGACACGTGGTGGTTATGCTAATAAATTGTAGCTTATATGAAACGTTTCTACGTTTAACATAGCGCCATCTATTAAATACTTACTCAATCCAGTCTACCGATATCCCCATCTGTTAGAATCGTTTGGAGATAACAGATAATTGTGACTGTCAAATAATAGACAAATAATTTGCAATAAAATAATATTGTGACTATAAATTGAGATGGAAGCTATCCTATCTTTTAAGTTGGATCACACTACACATATTATGCAAATTTGATTAAAATCGGTTAAGTACTTTAAGAGTGCATGGATGATATATGGGCTGTGATGATGATGCGGCGAAACTACTAGGATGTAGTGAATATCATATAATAGTGCTTTACAACGTTTTTAAAGATACCATTAACAGTGTAGCCATAGCACTGGTGATGGTGACATTTTGACTTAGACAATGACTAACCTGAAAGACTAAAAACGTAAAAATAATTATAACTTGACACTGGCACCAATAGCTCGTATAAGTAGCTGATTGCCAATACATAAAGAGAAGAAGAAGAACGTTTATGTGACATCAACCTTTTTAGAGTTCTATACCCAAAAGATAAAACAGGACCCTATTACTAAGACTCTGCTGTCCATCCGTTGCTTAGCCTGTCTGTCACCAGGTTGCTCTCATGAACCGTGATAGTTGGATAGTTGAAATTTTCACAGAAGATGAATTTTTTTTGCCGCTACAACGACAAATACTAAAAAAACAATAAAATTAATATTTAAGGGGGCTCCCACACAACAAAGGTGAGGTTTTTGCTCGATATTGATAACAAAAATAGGTAGTCGTTTGAAATATTCACAGAATATTTAGTAATATATTCCCTTTAGAAATAAATAATTAAATTAAAATAAAACAAATAGAGAATTTAAGTCCCCCATACAACAAACATGATTATTTTGCCATTTATAGATAATGGTACGGAACCCTTCGTGCGCGGGGACCGAATCACTCTTAGCCGGTTTTTTGAATATAATCGAATTGAGTTTTCAAACATGTGTCAAAATAAAATGTCTTTTAAATCAAAATCACTAAGAAGTATTGATATCAACTTTAAAGCAAATCGCCCCTAAAATAACTTTCTACCCCTTTTTAACCCAATTAGGAGATAAGTCTCAATAAAATATGAATCACATCTTTCATCAATTCTGTTAAAGAATGTTTATGCAAAATTTGAAATAGATTGGACCAAGGAATCACGTTGTTCCATACAAACTTTACCCTGCTTTTTCACCTCCTTAGGGATATAATTTCGTAAAATCCGTTCTTAGCTGACCTCTACTCGGCGAAAGAAATATTCCTACCAAATTTGCGGTTTGTAGGCCTTATGGTTCCAGAGATATCGTGATGAGTCAATACGTAGGTGGAAATCTCTTATATATATATAATTATATATAGATAACCAACTAGTAATGCTTTTTTGTTATTCTGATACTAGAGCGATAAAGTATTTTGAAATTCGTTTTTATGGGTAATTTGTTGCTCCCGGGGTATCTCGGAAATACATGACAGTGTTGATTAAAACTTACTTTAAATATTACGTAGTAGACTGAACTGTAAATAGTCAAAATTGTGCGCGTTACTGTTTATGTAGGACTTTTTTTCTCTAGTAATAGAAATCTAAATAGAATTCTCTGTATGCTTAAGTGTTTTGTAGAACGTTAATATACATTAAAAATTAAGTTATACTAACAATTGCGTGAGTAATTGAAATAAAAAGCGAAGCCCATCATAGGAAAAATGAGTGATAGATTCGTATGAGTGATATATTGGTTTGAGTGATAGATTCGTTTGAGCGATAGACTTTAAGTGAACGAATTTTGAAAGTGAGCTAGAGGAGTGATTTAATAAAGTGATTGACTACTGAGCTAAGTGAGCTAAATAAGTGATATGTATCTTTACAGTGAAAAGATATATATCACTCTTTTCAGCGCAGTGATACATACTGCGCATGACTACTGTTATATCATATTCACTACACCTCATTACTTCCTCCGCATCAAATTATATAAAATGCTATCAAAACTACTTAACATAGCACTTTAAAACACTAAGATATTGAATATAATACAAGAGCAATACATAACACTTTTCCTATCCCGCTAAAACTCTAACGGTAAGTCATAAATGTAGATTATAGAGCTGCACGCCGTTTTCTGTCCCCTTTGCACGATTCAGGCGGGAAATGATCAGACCATAGACTATAAAAAAAATATTCAATATACATAAATACTATCACAAAATGAGTTGCCTCAGAATATTTATACTTAATTAGTTTACAAACCACATATTTACATAGTCAAGGTAAATTGTCACATTTGTTTCAAGATAATGAAGCATTGTTGTCATATGATATTTTTTTAAAGCAAAATGCTAAATACTTTCTTTATTTTATTATCATTTAATCGGATGGGAACGGGAATGGCAACTAAAATGACCTATTACGACATTGGTCAATCGGATTAGTATAGGGTTTTATTGATATTTTTTGTAGTTTTCTGTAGTTTATTTTGTAGTTATGTTATTTTTTTTTTATAGCTTATGGTGGCAAACGAGCAAGTAGCACACCTGACGCTAAGTGTCACTGCCGCCCATGGACCTTTGCAATACCAAGGGTACAGCTTAGGCCGCTGCCTACCAATAAAATCCCCAAACCCACTCAGTTGGACTTCCGGCTCTCTCGCTCACCACACGAAGCGCAATTTTAAAATAGCACATTGTCATTACTCAGACGTCGATCTTCTGCGAGAGTGTGGTACTACTCCGGACGGACAGGTCCGCGGCTATAGACAGAACAGCGTAATCATAACACTATAAAAATTTGCTTCGTTTCTTAGTCCTTCCTCTCTTACGATCATTCACAGGCAAGAAAAGAGAGTAGTAAATTATATTCCCACTTCTTCACCACAAAGAATATTTTATACTATTATTTATGAATGTTTCGTTATTGGACATCAGCTCTTTAACGGTTGAGGGATCTTAATAACTGCGAGACAAGGCAAACTCAAAATTAATGAGATCCTGCGAATATAAAATTTTGGTTTTAGATTCAGATATGAAAATTAGAATAACGTTATTATACCTGTTGCAAAAACGTATACGAATATGAAATTCATTCATTATTTATTCGTCATTTCAACTAATAATGAGGGAAATTAAGCTACTATACCACGCTGGTTAGACGTGTTGGTACATAGGGGTATAATAGGGTTTTGTTTCCAGTTTTCCTTCTCTTGTTACATGCGTTTTATATCCCTCAGTAGTCTCTTACGATCACCCACGGGTAAAATAGGGGGTGGTGAACTGTATTCTTACTGCATCACCACACGGATGTGAAATTATTTCGAATTATTTGACAGTTTCGAATAATTTCAGTTATGGATATTGGATTTTAGGGCATTGAAGAGAAATGCTAAGTGTGTGGTTACTTTCGTATAATATCCTTTAGAAGAGGTTCTCATTAAGGCTCTCAGTTTGGTTGGTTTAAAGAAAATCTGTCGTAAGATATCTCGTAAATACACCGATTCTCTCCGAAATTTATCGATACTTATAAATCGATTTCCAGTTTCATATATATTTTTATTACAGATATCCGATAGTTTCGGTTACAGTTAGAGAACTCCACAATACCTCTACCACACCCCGCTAAATTTGTCCGGGGTAACAGATGAAGCATGACCCCATAGAACCGCTCCGCAATGTTCCTCTCCACGCCGTGCGAGTGGGCCACGGGAACCCGGTCTTAGTGGTCAGTGGCCACCCATGGACAAGATAGGAGATCGTGATTAGTATTCTTACTCCGTCAACATACAAAAAATTAAAACAAACAAATATATTTTTGAAAGAAAACTTAAAACAAGCAATTCATCATCATTATCATCTCAGCTTATACACATCCCACTATTGGGCTCGAGCCTCCGAACTCAACGGGAGGGAAATTATACTACTCCACGCCCATCAGACGTGCTGGTATAGGGTTTCGTTTAAAGTTTTCCTTCTCTTGCATAGATGTTATATGCATTTTATATCCCTTAGTCGTCTCTTACGATCACCCACGAGTAAGATATGGGGTGGTGAATTGTATTTTTACACCGTCACCACACGGAGAAAAATTAAAAAAACAAGCATTTATTCTTTGGAAAAAATTAACACATTTTTTTTTTGAAAATAAAATTGCAATAAGCTAATATTTTTTGGCAAATATATATACACATACAACAAACAGATATTTTTAATATAATATTAACATGACGGCGTCATATGACGCCATGTTCTTTATCTTCACACAGACTCAACATTACACCGGAGACGTGCCAATTTTTAACATCAAAATAAAAAACTACATTCTCTCTTTATCCGACGGACAATTAAATAAGTTTATTTCTTTCGTATAATTATCGTTTCAGTATTAAATAGCGTCGCTATATTCAATTGTTTGTATGTATATAAAGTATAGAGCATATTCAGTAGTATTTATCGCGGTGTATAAATCGCACGTCGCGTTCCCGCAATGTCGGCAAAATGTGATAACAGTTATTGTGAACCGATATTTGAAAAGACGTCAGAAAATAAAGGTAATAAAAATTGATACAGATAGTTAATCGAAAATATCAACGGACTGTAAATTTTCAAGGTTAAAGTTTACAAAAAAAATATGTATATTTCAAATATATTCGTTATTTTACAGTGAAAATTATGTTATAACTAGTAGTGTTGTATGCTATAAAGGAAACATTTAAGTGAAAGATTTACGGCATTGTGATAATTTTAGACGAAATATATCGTAAAACTCAACAGTCGTTGTTTGTGATTGAAAGTTGTTACATTTTCTTATACGTAACTGAATAATTAAATGTCTATTAATCATTTGCATTTTATATCTTGACCGTAATGACCCGGCCAGTATTTATTTCATCATTGATTTCATTACCCTGTTCTTTTTTTAAACAGATTTAAAAAAAAATCTTAATTGGAATTTTTATATATATTTTTTTTTATAGATTAATTTGCAAAATTCCCTGTTCATTTTGGAAAATATTTGATTTTTATCTTAGAAGTATTTTCTTCTTCTTCTTTGTTTTATGTATTGGCTGATTACTGATTAGTATTATACGAACCATTGACATTTACAGTATTATACGAACATTGACAGTGTCGAGTACAATTTTCTTCACGTATTTAGTGTCTCCAGGTTAGTTAGGTGCCCGTCGTTATCAACAGTGCTATGGCCAGCCAGGCATGATATCTTATGGGAATTTTGGTGAACAATGAAGTCATTGTAAAGCACTTTTATATTATGTTCACTACATCCCAGCAGTTGCATCGCATCACATTACATAAAATGCCATCAAAATTACGTTAAAACACTAAAATATCAAATATAATCCAAGACCACCATATGACATTTTCAAATTCCCGCCAAAAGTCCAGAAATATTTTATTAATATTTGAAATAAAACGAGTTTTACGGATACTATCGCGTTTGTATTTGATTTTTAATTTCCGAACGTTTCGAACACTTTACAGTGATCATGGTCTTGGGAGAACTCCGTGACCTCGGGACCTTTTCGGAGGGCCCTTCTCATACAAACGCGATAGAATCCGTAAAATTCGTTTCATTTCAAATGTGTAACACTCGCGTAAAAATCAGAAATCATTGTTTTAATATTATTTTTTTTTGTAATATACAATGTTAAAATGATAATATATGATGTATAACAGTTAGTTATATATAATATATTATCATTTTAATTATATTCAAATCATGCTTTAAGTCTGCGGTTACTAATACTGCAAACCTTGATATTGCTCATGAGTATTGTAAAATCCAATTGTTAACTATACCGTGACTGTACAGATAGCAGAGTGGTTTATATAACGATCTCTTCAGCCAAGTGTTATGGTTTCGATTCCTACATGTGAAAATTATTTATCATCATCATTATCTTGCTCTTATCCCAACTCCTTGGGGTCGACGCAATATGTCCTCTTCTTCCATACAAATTGAAAAATATTTATAAAACGTGAAAATTATTTATATGTATCAAAATTGTTAGAAGTCTGGTTGCAGTGTAATTCTGTGTTTTGTGTACTGCTTCAAGCCTTTATGTGTGTATCGTATTTTAAATATTTAAAAATCTATTAATTCTACCACTATGTTAATATTATTCCAAGGGGAGTTGTCAAGCAGGCAGTCCATCATCATCATTCTCCTACTCTTATCTCAATGACTTGGGGTCGATACAATATGTACTTTTCTTTCATAGTACATATTGTAAAAATTATTGGCAATAGTTTTATGACCAGGCGCCTGCCAGACGTCTACCCTCCTTGGGAATATAATTGTGGACCAAACTGTTGATATTTCGGGTCAATATGTGAAGAAATAAGTATAAAGAACTTTAGAATGCACATAAACGCATATTAATATCATACTCGTACACGAGTTAGCGGAAAAAGGGAAGAAACAGAGTTGCCAACAAAAAAATAAAAAACTTATACAGTTAACTTAGGATTAAAGGTTGCGTTCTCAAATGCCAATACAAACGGCATCAGATAGAGTTGACCTAGGTCGTTATAAGGCTCTTAGTCATCTTTTACGACATCCACGAGCAATGTTAGGGTTGGTAGTATTCTTAGTCGCTACCACACAGCAAATGAGTAATATGACGTGGAATTAAGTTCATTCACTAGTGGTACGTTCATATTGTTGATAGTTTTCTGATTTAGATAAAATAAATATCTTGAAAATATTAAAAGTTTTAAAATGTAGGCTCAGAGTGACTGAAACCGAAACGAGGCGAATGCGAGTGGCTAGTATAGAGATCTTTAGCTACCGAAGTCAAAGATCGGGTACCGGTGGCCCGCTCGCACGGCGAAGAGAGGAGTTTGCAGGGTGGGTCCATGGGGTTGCGTGCCGCCTCTTCTGTCGCCCCGAACGTTGTGGCGGGGCGCGACCACATCCATGGTCCACCTTGCGGAAAAAAAAAGTATAAAGATCTTTCTTCCTTTTATAAGTCAAATGTACAAATGAAACATTTCACGTCTTATTTAATAAGCAACTAGAGCAAGAGAATAGAAAAAAATTACACGCGTAGTTACTTCAATGTTCTAATTGATAATACATGTCATATAGTTTTTCAAGGTTAAAATAATTATTCTAAGTTATAAATACAATCACCACATATTTGAGCGGGAAAATGCGTTTTCTTAGAATGAAATTATATCGTCGAAATTGGAAAGATGCCGAAGTGCATTCTTGGTTGAATGATAAATATTGTGAATGTTTTGAAGTTAAAACTTCTATACGCAGGGGAATAAATTCATGCCACCGAAGACAAAGATCGGGTACCGGTGGCCCGCTCGCACGGCGAAGAGAGGTGATTGCAGGGTGGATCTATGGGGTTGCACGCCGCCTCTTCCGTCGCCCGGACCGATTTGGCGCGGCGCGACCACGTCCGTAGCCCACCGTAACAAAAAAAAAGGGAATAAATTCATATAAATCGTTATCGATATGGTCACGCGAGGTAATAATATAGCTAACACTCCATATATAGTTATAACTTCTTGCACTGAGCCAGCATATATATGAGGACTGTCACCTAATCTTATCATTAGAAAAGAAGATGACGAATTCTGTTATTTTACGTTTTACTTTGGGCCATATTTTCGCTTACTATGAAGTAGTTCTTTTATTGTTCGAGCATTGAGTTTTATTTTGAAATGAAGTAAGTTTGAATAGAAGGAAATGTGAGTCACCACTTGCTCAAGGTTATATAAATAACATACCACGAGAAAGTAAGGAATAGTAATAATATTTTTTTATTCGACCTATGATTTTATACAAAATATTTTGAATTAGGTACCTGGTGCCTACGTTAGTTGCATACTGTGTTGCAGGAATATGAAATATGATCCAGGTGGATTAGTATATGGCCACCAAAGACAAAGATCAGGTACCGGTGGCCCCCTCGTACGGCGAAGAGAGGTGTTTGCAGGGTGGGTGTATGGGGTTGCGCGCCGCCTCTTCCGTCACCCCGGGGAGCGAAAAAAATACGGTGGCTTAGTATATAAGAAAAATTCTTACTTTTATTTGATGAAATACTTTTGGAACTTCAATTTGTAATTTGGCGCAGAAATGATGATTTCGAACATTTTTAACCCGTGAACGAAGCATCTTAAAGACGGTTTAAAATTATTGAAGTTATACGCGGTTTTTTTTACGTGTGCTCACTTATTTTCCACCAAGAGCAATTAACATATATATATATATATATATATATATATATATATATATATATATATAGGGGGGCATAGTCCGGAGCGTGCTCGTTCGCGTCCCCTGCCAGTCTAATTAGACTGCTAATCCGGCTCGAAATGCGTACCGCAATGCGGGTTAGGGCGTCCCCCGGAGGCGACGCGTACCGACCCGCCCCCGTCGGTACGAACATCGGCAGTTGCGGCGATGGGGGCCGCCACCCATCACGCCTTGCCCAGTTAGGCGAGTCGAGGAGAACGGAGTGCCGGGTGGGCGCGTGGAATGTAAGAGGTTGTGTGGAAGGTAAGTTGCACGAGCTGATATCCGTCATGGCGGACAAACAGCTAGACGTGCTCTGTGTAACAGAGACCAAGCGAAGGGGCAGCGACGCCTGCGATCTTCCTGGTGGCGGGATGGCTCTGTGGTCTGGTGTACCACAGAGCGATCGAGCCAGCATGGGGGTAGGAGTGCTGTTGTCCTCTCGCTTGGCCTCAGGTGTGAAGGATTACGGAATGTATGATCCCAGACTTCTCTGGGTCCGTATAAAACTAGGTGTCACCAAGGTATTCATGGTTGTAGCATATGCTCCCGTAGGATCCTCGGTGGCATCAGACCTAGAGAAGTTTTGGGATAATGTTAGGGAAGTTCTGGATATGGCAGAAACCAGTGAACGCGTGATTGTATGCGGAGATTTGAACGGATGGGTGGGGACCAAGCGTCCCGACTATGAGGACGTACTTGGTTCATTTGGTGATAAGAGAGTGAACGACGCAGGTAGGCTCATAGCGGATGTATGCATGGAGAGAAACCTTATTGTGTCAAACACATTTTTCCAATATAAGGACATCCATATGTATACATGGAGAAGGAATGAACAGAAAAGCATAATAGATTTAATTTTGGTAGACAGTCGCCTCCGAAGCAAAATATTGGACGCAAGAGCCTACAGGGGCCCCACAGTCGACACGGACCACTATCTCGTTATTGCGAGATTTAGTGGTCTGTTCAGAAAGTGGAGGCACTGGCGAGAGCGTGTCCACTTCGGAGGGCTTGAAAGAATAAAGGTTGAAAGGTTGCAAGAAGAGTGTGTAAGAGAAAAGTATGCAGAGGGTGTCCGAGAAAGGCTGACGATGGCAAGCCAGCCGCAATCGGACATTGAAGAATGCTGGAGAGTATTGAAAGAGAGTATGGTAGATACAGCGAAAGAAGTATGTGGAAGTTCAAAGAAGCATAGAAAAACAAATGGTGATGCATGGTGGGATGCGGAAGTGGCAGCTTCCGTAGAGCAAAAGAAGAAAGCGTGGCTGGACTATGTCTCTTCTTTGAATCTGAATGACAGTATGACTGAACAGAAGAAAGAAATATATCGGCAATGTAAGAATGACACCAAGGCCTTAGTGAAAGAGAAACGTGATAGAGCAAGTATGAGTGCAGAAGATAGGCTGACTAAAAACTTCGAGGGTAACACCAAACTCTTTTGGAGGGAGGTGAAGAAGTCCCGGGGTGGTTGGTCAGCCTTCAGAATGAATAAAATAAGATCTAAAGGTGGAGACATTCTTACACAAACACAAGACGTGTTAAGCCGATGGAGTGAATATTTTGGCGACATGTATGCGGATGCTACGGTTGGCGCCGGTGTTGGATGTGGTTTAGTAGATCAACATTCGACAACGGCGTCCTCCGATGGCATCAGTATGGATGAAGTTGAATGGGCGATAAGAAGTTTGAAAAATGGTAAGGCAGCGGGCATTGATATGGTGTCTGCCTAGATGATCAAGCTCGGTGGCTCTTGTGTCTGGGAGGCGTTCCTGTTGCTCCTCAATTTATGTTGGAGCTCGGGAATGGTTCCCAGGGACTGGAATAGCGCAGTCATCGTGCCTTTGTTTAAAAACAAGGGTTCACGTTATGACTGCGCAAATTACAGAGCCATAAGCTTGACCAGTTTGGCAGCAAAAGTGTATGGAAAAATTATTGAAAGGAGAATGAGGATGGTGTCCGATGGTTTACTGTGTGAGACACAAGGAGGTTTCAGGAGTGGAAGGGGATGCATGGATCAAGTGTTCTCTCTGCGCAACATTGTGGAGAAGCATCTGGCTCTAGGTCAGAGGGTTCTCTGCAGTTTTGTGGATCTGGAGAGAGCATTTGACACGGTTGTACGAAAGGAACTTTGGGACATTTTACCAGAGTATGGTATTAACGGTAAACTGCTACAGGCTGTGCAGTCCAGTTACATGGGCTGTAGAGCCTGTGTGCAGCTGGATGATGGAATGTCGCCTTGGTTTGACGTCAATATCGGCGTTAAGCAGGGGTGCGTTCTGTCAGCCAGGCTGTTTATCATATATCTGGATAAATGTCTCCAAAGGTTGAACGATATGAATGTGGGAGTCCAGATGGGCGACTCAGTGGTCACTGCTCTGCTTTATGCAGATGATGCAGTCCTGCTGGCACAGTCAGCGACTGACCTGCAGACCCTAGTCGACACAATGACAGAAGATTGTAAGAAAAGGGGTCTACGCGTGAATGTGAGCAAAACCAAAATAATGGTCTTTGAAAGAGATAAAACCAGAACAGATGTAAGAGTAACAATAGGTAATGATGTACTAGAGCAAGTGGATGAATTTGTATATCTTGGATGTGGATTTAGCCGAGATGGAAGGTACACCACTGATATAGAGCGAAGAGTGAATGCGGGAAATAGAGTGAACGGAGCGTTGGGGCAACTTTTCGGCAGCCACCATCTCAGCCAGAAGGCACGTGTAGCAATACATAACGCAGTGCTTGTCCCAACATTACTGTATGGAAACGAGAGTTGGGTATGCAGAAAAGAGTATGATAGTAAAATTAATGCGGTCGAAATGCGATCTCTGCGGAAAATCTGTGGAGTTAGGCTGACCGACCGCATTCGTAACGACGACGTAAGAGAGCGAGTAGGTATGAAAGAGAGTATTGGTGTAAAGATGCGAAAGGGAATGCTCCGATGGTTCGGACATGTGGAAAGAATGCCGAACGAACGCCTGGTTAAGAAGATATACAATGCGAAAGTGGAAGGATGTAGGTACCGAGGGAGACGGAGACTAACCTACCTAGACCAGATCGGTCATGTACTGAAGGAAGGTGGAGTCAAGAGTCTCCGAAACCGGCGAGCGTGTATGAAGAGAATTATGAATGTTGAGGAAGCGAGTGAAGTATGCAGAGATAGAGTTCTCTGGCACTCTGTTCTCTCTGCCTCTCTGCATATATACATATATATACATATATATATATATATATATATATATATATATATATATATATATATATATATATATATATATATATATATATATATATATATATATATATATATAATGATGCTTCTGCTTGCAGCTTCGCCCACGATATAAGGTTTTGTTAAAACATTATGTCAAAATATTACCGAGATAAAAAGTAATCTATGTCTTAATCCAGAAAAGGACATATTTTGATATCATTTTTATCTAAATTTATTCAATAGTTTACGCGTGATTGAGTAACAGACACCCAAATATCATCACAAACTTTCAAAATTATAATAATAGTAGGATATAAGATATAGGAAGATGAGTACTTCTGTACGTTTTTGATAAAAAAAAAAACAAAAAAAAAGTAGTTGAATATTCATAAACACACATACAAAAAAGTTATGCATAGTATGTGCTTATATAAAAAAATAATCTATTAAAAACTCTACTTTAATGATTGCTAAATTATACACACAATCGTTAACCTTCAATTAAAATGAATTTTATAAAATTTTAAGTACATAAAAAATATGTTTTTATATATCTACTAACTATGGCCACGGTTACTTCTCTCTTCTCTCTCAAGCTAAGCAGATATTTGTAGACTTCCTGGATGAAAGGTACCCAATAGTAATTTCTATATCCCTGTCAACTTGTATGCGAGTTTTCGAATAGATTCAGTAGTTAAGGTAGGTAAGTGTAACAAATAAACTACTTAGGATGTATTATTAAGGAAATTTAAGGATGTTGAGGATATGAAACTACAGATCTGGATGCAGATATCACAATGGCATTAAATCAGTTTCAGATACGATTCTTCATTATCATCTCAGCTCATATACCCCCATTCTTTTCATTCTATTCTTATTTAATATCATATAAGATAAATAAAAGCGTTTCCCGGGACTGCCCGAGGGTCAAACCCCGGATGGCTACCGAAGACAAAGATCGGGTACTGGTGGCCCGCTCACACGGCGAAGAGGAGTTTTGCATGTTCGGTCTATGAGGTCACGCGCCACCTCTGCAGTCACCCCGGACAAATTGGCGGGGCGAGACCACATCCATATTCCACCGCAAAGAAATGGTCAAATCTCGGTGTCTTATACGGAGACAATTGTATCCTGGGTTACAGGAGTTACAGTGGTGGGAATGTGTGGTGGGATTAGTTCCAAAAAAAAAGTACCCCCAATCTTTAGGTTGTATATCTCTTCCCAACCAAGTTTGAACTTGATAGTAGACTCTGTAAATATGATGTTGAGCTGTAGCAGCTCAACATCATATTTACAGATCTTGGAAGTGGTAGAGATGATAGTTGCACTGATCTGTGAAGTCTTGTATTTTTAATAAATTGTGTAAATCTGTATTTATCGATATTGTAGAGCTAGAAGCTGTGTATTTAAATTGTTTTTTTTTGTCGTGTCTTTAGCTATTTGCCGAAGATGGCTGTTACAGCTTAACCCGGACTATGGGTGAGCGCTGCGGGCTCTTAATCCGGAATTATTTAAATTGTTTTAAATAATTAATTTATAACAACCTCATACTTGACACCGTATTTCACTTCATTTCTATGTGTACGTAGGTGCGCCTGCCACTCTCCGCGCTATATCTCGAATCCGCTAGGTGATACAGAAAAATGTATAGAATAAAATTTTGTAGAAAATTTTATGATCTACAAATTTTGTAATAATATTAATTAGCATATTTCTCATAGGAAATGAGATAATAACGAAAAAATGATTTTGTGACCTTTAACCTTGAATAACTTGTGATGCAGACACGTGATTATATGAGAATTTTCTACCACTCATTAGAACACCAAAACAAAGGTTTATGCAAATTTACAGCTTATTTACTCCCAATTCGAGGTTGAATGCTTATTTTGGCCACCGATGACAAACATCGGGTACCGGTCGCTCGTTCGCACGGCGGAACAGAGGCGCTTTGCAAGGTGGGTTTATAGGGTTGCCTCTTCCGTCGCCCCTGACCGATTTGGCGGGGCGTGGTCACTCTATAGCCAAACGCAAAAAAAAAAGGATGAATGCTTATTTTACTGGGCTAACTGATGCAGGTGTATCGACAGATGATACAATAAATCACTCGGTACTGATAGTCCACGCTAACAATGATAGAGAACTACAGGGTTGCTTGTTGTCTCTTCCACTACCTCGCACAAATTTGACTGCGTGTTTTCTGTTTTCTGTACAAGGTGGTGAAATCATTATTTTTTTAAAAAACAATTCACTATAATAACAATTCACTTAGTTTCAAGTAATACTTGGTAGGTACAGTTTTGTGAATCGAAGATAAGATAATTAAGAAAATAGGTCATTAAACACTGGTTCTAAATTTAACTAAATACTAATTAACACTATTATATCAGCTCATAAATGTCCCACTGTTGGGCTCGGGCCTCCTCCATAATTGGAGGGAAATTGACCTACTACACCATGCTGATTAGATGTGTTAATATAGGGTTTTGTTTCGAGTTTTCCTTCTCTCATATAGATATTAATGCGTTTTATATCCCTTAGTCGTTTCGTACGATCAGCCACGGGTAAGATAGGGGGTGGTGAATTGCATTTTTACTCCGTCACCACACGGTAAAGTTTGTATTTGATTTTTACTTGACAGATATTTTGAATACTTTTCAGCGTTCATAGTGAAGGGAGAACTCTTTTAAGCTGATTTTATCATAAAACCACAAAAAAAAATCTATAAAAATATAAAGATTTCTGATGTTTATACGAGTATTCACATTTGAAATAAAGTTATATTTACGGTTCCAATAACGTAGGACATGAGAAATCTTAATTCTCCCTTGCCCATGAACGCTGTAAAGTGTTCGAAACGTCCGGAAATTAAAAATCAAATACAAACGCGATAGAAACCATAAAAAAAGTTTTATTTCTTCTTCTTCTTCTTATATATTGGCAATCAGCTACATATACGAGTTATTGGTTATTACGTTTATAGTCTTGTCAGGTTAGTCATTGTCTAAGTCAAATTGTCGCCATTAACAGTGCAATGGCCACACTGTTAATGGTATCTTGTGGGAATTTTGGTGGAAAACGAAAACGTTGTAAAGCACTTTTATATGATATTCACTATATCCCAGTACTGCCCCATCACATTAAATAAAATGCCATCAAAATTATCTAATATAACACGTCAAAACACTAAAATGTCGAATATAATACAAGAGCACCACATGACGTTTTCAAATTCCCGTCAAAAGTCCCAAGTTTTATTTCATAAGTATTTCAATGCTTAACGTACTTCTTCTTTTTCAGCCGATATACATCCTTTTTTATTAAACTCATAAATCCTCCATAAGAGGTGGGAAATTATGAGAAAGAAAGACATAAGTACTATATAACGTTGATCTGGTCAAACTGCTATAGTGTATTTAGAATTTTTCTTCCCTCGCAATATTGCTAATGTAATACTCGCGATTACATATTTGAAATAAAAGTGGTGTTTACATTATAAAAATATGTTATAATTTATTATTCTTAATATAAAATTGAACCAATGACATATTTTTTGTTGCGAACGCTGTCATATCAATGTTAATAAGTATGATATACTCGTAAATGGGTGATGAAAATATTGGTCTTTAAAAAAAAGATAAACATATGACGAAGTATATTATTTTGATAAATATTGAGGCATTGGAATAAGTAAATATTTTTTAATGTTTACACGATTATTACGCATAAAAATTATAACAATTTTTTATGTATTTTTCAAGTTTGTATTTGATTTTTACTTGCCAGATATTTTAAATACTTTTCAGCGTTCATAGTCACGGGAGAACTCTTTTAAGCTGTATCGTGACAATAAACCCCGAAGAAAATCTAGAAGAATATAATGATTTCTGATGTTACGGGAGTATTACACATTTGAAATAAAATTATATTTACGGTTCCAATAACGTAGGACATGAGAAACCTTAGTTCTCCCGTGACCATGATAGCTGTAAAGTGTACAAATCGTCTGAAAAATAAAAATCAAATACAAACGCGGTAGAAACCGCAAAAAAAAGTTTTATTTCATAAGTATTTCAATGCTTAACGCACTTCTTCTTTTTCAGCTGATATATATCCTATTTTATTAAACTCATAAATCCTCCATAAGGGGTGGGAAATTGTGAGAAAGAAAGACATACTATATACCGTGGTCCGGTCAAACTACTATAGGGTATTTCGAATTTTTCTTCCCTCGCAGTATTGCTATCTGCTTACATCCCTTCATCACTATCATCATCGTCATCTTATCCCACATATGTTCCACTGCTGGACATGCGCGTTCTCCGCAATAGGAGGGAAATTCGCCTACTAGAGAAAACTCAAACGAATTACATTTTAGTGCAAGGAGGTTTTATTAAAAAAAATATTTGCTCAATCACCGGTACATTACAAAAATTATAATTTATGTATTATTTATACAATTTGGATGATTTTGTGTTTAGATAAAATAATAATATTATACAGATATGTATTCACACAAGCAAAACGTTTGAACAAAGCTAATATGTAATAATTGCTTTAATATTACATATATATGATAATTATTTCCTCTTTCAAAAACATGCGATGCTTAATGGATTGCCTTTGATAAGTTATCTGAAGTTCACCATCACCTTTAGCCTAGTATCACTTCTGGGTATTAACCTTCTTAGTTTGTATTTTTCTTGACGATTTACTCGGGTTAAATTTTGGTGATAAAACTGCTAATAGTTTTTTGTCTGCGTCCATAAATAGATCGGCTCTGTCAATATATTAGCTCATTTTTGCAATAAGGCGACACATAAGTAGAAGAAATTTGCTGCTGCACTACGTTTGAGAGAGCTAAACATCTTAACCACCAACGACCTGGATGTACTTCTAGTAGGTACTTATACAGGATGTATCAGAGAATGGAGCAGCGGGTCAGAAGGGTGGTAGGTAATGATGGTAGGAACCCATAACAAAAATTTGAAGGGAAAATTTCAAGGTCATTGACTCGTCAGCTGTTTGTAAAGGTGACGTTTGTTATCCTGTAGCAAACGTAATCATTGATTTATTTAGGTACTAATGAATATTTAAGAAAGTATGAGTATGTAGCAGACTATTTATCATTTACTTGGTACATTTCATTCAGTTTTAAAGAAAAAGCGATGACAAAATTGAAAACTTTAAATGCTTGTAATTTATTAACGAATAGACATTTTCCCTTCAAATTTTTGTTATGGGTTCCTAGCATCATTACCTTCCATCCTTCTGACCAGCTGCTCCATTTTCTGATACACTCTGTATAAGGAAGGCCCTTGACTGGCGATTATCACTTAATATTAGTTAGAAAACATACATTGCACGTATTGTAAAATTTTGGCAATAGTTTTACGATTGGTTGCCTGCTTGATGTCTTGACTCTGGTCAACAATTACGTAGGCTAACGTCATCTGATGCCTAAGATGACGTTAGATATTTTTTGCCTAGGTTAGGTCAGTTGGCCTAGGTCGGTGTAAAGTTTTAGTCGTCATTTACGAAACCCACGTGCAATGTAAGAGTTGTTAGTATTCGTAGCCGTCACCAAACCATATCGACCAATCACCTTATTCCCATCACTAGGCAAACTCTTAGAACGGCTAATTGTTCCTCGTTTATTGCCGGGTGGACCAACATTCAACCATAAGCAATTCGGCTTCACTCGCGGTAAATCAACTATCGACGCAGCCATTGCGGTGAGAAAAGTTATTAATACATCTGCTTTTAAATACGTGCTAGGCGTTTTCCTGGATATCTCAGGTGCCTTCGACAACGCCTGGTGGCCAATGCTACTTCTTAAATTAAAGACTCGTGGGTGCTATAGGAACATCTACCTAATTATGCAGTCATACTTTTCACAAAGCTCGACTAAAATGAAATTTGGTCACCATGCTGTGTCGAAGCCACTGACGATGGGCTGCCCCCAAGGGTCGGTGCTAAGTCCATATCTATGGAATTTAGGTTTTGACGATTTCCTCGAATTACCTCTGCCAAAACACCGTCAATTGATCGGCTATGCCGACGACGGTCTTCTACTCGTAGAATCCAACACTAGAAACGGTTTAGAGAAATTAGCAGAAATTTGTCTCAATAATATATTCGAATGGGGTACACGAAATCGGCTTACATTTGCCTCACAAAAAACGTATCACCTTTTATTAAAAGGAAATTTACAATCGTTGCCGCGTATAAAATTCAATAATATGACAGTCAAAAAGAAGGATTCAGTTTGCTATCTTGGTCTACTCTTAGAAAAAAAATTTTCATTTGTCGAGCATACTAAAACTGTAGGTGAAAAAGCGAAACGAAATTTCTATGCGCTTACTAGAATATCAACGTCTACCTGGGGCCTTCGTTTTAATACACTGAAAACTATATATATGGCCACATATTTGGGGTGTATTTGTTACGCTGCACCCGTTTGGGCTGATAGGGCTACCATAGGGGCAGCTCGCCTTAAATTATTACAAAGCCAACGATTGGCCTTAATATTCTTGTGTAAAGCCTACAGGACGGTCAGTACCGAGGCCTTGCCAGTACTCGTGGGTGTACTTCCGGTTGACTTGGAGATTCAGAGACGGGCATCAATGTATTACACGACAAGGGAAAATATGAACACAGATTTCCTTCTACCGCGCGACCGTAATAAAATCGCTCGATTGTTTGCACCGCAGTCCGTTGTCTATGAAAAACTTTTAATTGAATGGCAAGAAAGATGGGATTCATCATCGAAGGGCCGTCACCTCAATCTATTTTTCCCATGCGTCCGCGAGCGCCTAGAGAGAGTGTGGCTGGAGGTTGACCATTTTGTAGCCCGATTTCTAACTGGCCATGGCAACTTTAAAGTAAATTATTTTCTTTTAAACTCGTACCTTCACCACTATGTCAAAGTTCTACAAATAACCGCGAGTATGAACAATCAGCACATCACATTCTCTGATAGTGCGATCTCTGGCGTAACGAGCGCGATCTTATGTTAGACAGTTTGCAAGTAACATCTAGAGTAGTATACTATATGGATCTTGTAGCAACTCGAGAAAATTTCCGTGCGTTTAGGCGTTTCTGCCATACCTACTACTGCAACCAATCTTAAGGCTCACATATAGGCCCCGTTAAGTTATCCCGTATCCGTGGTGCCGTACTGCTGCGCTTATCGTAGCTGTACAACGCTTTACTTATTGGCTGACTATTCAATATTGCTTTCTGTCTCCCGCTTTGCCTGGGAGGGAAGCGGAATCACTCTTTTCCAACTCCTCCTCTTTAACTTTTCTAATTAAATTTGTTGCGGGTTCCAAGACAATTAAAATCATTTCCCGGGACTGCCTGAAGGTCAAACCTCGGTGTCATTTATAGTGACCATTGTGGATCCTGGCTTACAGGAGTTACAATGGTGGGAATGTGTGGTGGGATTAGTCCCAATAAAAAAAAAAAAGCCGTCACCAAACTTAGTAAATATATAAATTAAATAAATAAGCAAATAAATAGCATTTACACATTTTTATAGAGAAGTGTATATCGAACAGAGTATATTCATGATGATGATAACAGAGTAGTACAATAACCTGCAAAAGTAACGACCTTTTTTTTGGGGTGGGCTACGGTCGGCGCACTCCTCGCACCACCCCGTCCGGGGCAACAGAGGAGCGTAAGCACGCACACCCGTAACCCACCCGTAAACCTCGCCTCCGTTGTTGCACCAGCCGCCGGAGCAGTGTGTACTTGTCGTCGGTAGCAGGCCCAATGGCAATCCCCCTGAGGTGTATCCTCTTCTTGAGCGACGTCCCCCAGGAAGACGTCCCCCGGGAGGACATCGGTCCTTCCTCGCGCGGTCAACCACCTCACGGCGGGTGACGGACTAATTCCCCGGTCCAGTCACCTACGGCTTCGCCTACGCCGCCCCAGTCGCCGGCGACGGCTCGGGTCGTCAAGGAGACGCTTTTCGCGCCCGCGCTCCGCCGCCTCCTTCCGCGAGACTACTGCCTCGCAGAAAGCTGCAACCGCGTCCACGGCACCGATGATTGCGACGAGTTCACGGCGCTGCTCTGCCCAGGCGGCACAAGCATCGAGCGTATGCTGCGCCGTATCCTCGACGACCATGTGCAGGTACTTGGTGAAGCATCCATGCCCCATCAAAACCTGCACCAGTCGGAAGGAGAGCACCCCGTGTCGCCGTTCCAACCACTGCATCAGCACCGGCCGGAAGGCCTCCATGGTCCGCACACCGAACCGAAGCCTCTCCAGTCGTACTGCCCAACGGGCAATGACGTCTCGGCGGGCGTCGACGCGCCAGGCGGTGAGCTCCCTCAATGAGACCACACCGCCCTCCGCTCGCAGCTCCGACACCCGGCGATACAAATCGGCGAGCATCTCCGCCTCCAAGTCCCATGGGGAAGGTAAAAGTAACGACCTAGGCTAACTCCATCTGATGCCGTTTGGTCAACAATCACATTCCCAAGGAGGGTTGACGTCTGGCAGGCGGCCGGTCATAAAAATATTGCCAATAACTTATACAATATGTACGATGAAAGAAGAGTACATATTGTACCGACCCCAAGTAATTGGGATAAGAGTAGAAGAATGATGATAACAGAGTTCATAGTCGGCTTTTAGGATATAAAGTCGCTATTATACGACATAAAGTCTATAAGATTAAATAAAATAATATGAAAATTATATATATATATATATATATATATAAATTTATATACTTTCTAAATTGACCGTGATCGACAATTTTAACTAACCTTCATTGAAACTGCTTTTACCTTCAATAAATAGTACGTTTGTCTACCAGCAGACAGTAAAAAAGTATTCCTACGGTTGTATTTATTTTGTACAAAATTATCTTAGTTATCTCCTTCGTTATCTCAGTTTACATTAACATTGAATAGTTGATTTACGGATAGGTAATTATTATATCATCTTAGATGGAGATTCAAAGTTGCGCCAGTGACGGAAAAGTTAAAGAGTGAGCGGTAATGAGACGGGATGAAAGTAATGTTGTGAGGAAAGTTTTAAATATGAATGTTGAAGGCTTTAGGGATAAAGAAAGACCAAAGAAAAGATGGATGGACTGCGGCAGACATGACGTGGATAGACAGGGAGTGACTGCAGAGATGACGTCTGATAGGATTGTATGGAAGAAGATGACATATTGCGAGCCCAAGTAATTGGGATTAAAGCAAGATAATGATGATGATGATGTGCAGATAGGTATTTAGTATCTTCTCACAATTTCTTTTCTAATCTTTTGTGTTATAGACACTTTTCTGTCTACAGCCGCGGACCAGTTCAACCGAGGTAGTAAAACACTTTCGCAGAAAATCGATTTCAAGTTCAGCTTGTTGCAATTACTTTTCTGTTTAGAAATGATTTTTATGAACACAAGTAGGTAATTGGAACAAGAATAGAAAAGGTTGATTTCATCATTAGAACATTAGTTTATCCATAATATTTATAAATGCTTTGTACAGTAGGTACTATCATACCAAATGTAATTGTGGTACTAAAATAAAACTATACGTGCGTACACATATCAAAATCGAAACTATGGCTAACTATTTTTTAAATCTAGTTTACATACATCAACCAATAGTGTGTACTCTCTCTCTCTCTCCCTCCCTCTCTCTCTCTCTCCCTCCCTCTCTCTCCCTCCCTCTCTCTCTCCCTCTCCCTCCCTCTGTCTCCCTTTCTCTCTCTCTCTCTCTCTCGGCGCGTTTCATCGGTAAAAATTTTACCCTCAAGCGCGCAAAGATTCCCTTCAAAAAAATGTGACGCGTAACCGAAAAATGTGACGGTATTTTTTTTTCCACCGCCGATAAAGAAGTTTCACTTCAAAAATTGTGTATACTTTTGACATCTAAAATATGACTAATACCTGACAGGAGACGTTATTCTATGCAAATTAAACAAATAAAATAAAAATATAATTATGTGTAATCAATCGCAACTACGTTAGCTGAGGTCTAATTGTAAATATTAGTATAATATTATCATAATCAATTTTCTGTGCGGTGACTGAGTAAGAATACTATTCACCACCCCATATCTTACCCGTGAGTGATCGTATGAGACGACTAAAGGATATTAAACGCATATAACAATCTATGCGAGAGAAGGAAAACTCGAAACAAAACCCTATAGCAACACGTCTGTCCAGCGCGGTATAGTAGGTTAATTTCCCTCCCATTGTGGAAGAGGCCCGAGCCCAACAGTGGGATATTTATGGGCTGTGATGATATGATGATTATCATAATATATATATATATATATATATATATATATATATATATATATATATATATATATATATAAATAAATTTCTATATATAATTTAGTATTTTTTAATATTTTAATAAGTATCTCATTGAACGTGTATGAAGAGAATTATGAATGTTGAGGAAGCGAGTGTAGTATGCAGAGATAGCGTTCTCTGGCACTCTGTTTTCTCTGCCTACCCTGCAGGTTGGCGTGATGATATGTATGTACGTATGTCTCAATGAAATGGCATGTATTCAGAATGTCTTAACATGGCATAAAGGATACGCATTGCCATTCAACAAGGGAATACTGCCAGTATTCTAGGCACATTGCTCACTAGCAGAAGCTTATTTGAATATTATTTAGGATATTTTATTTTGTAATTAACTCTTGCCTGCACTTTTGTATGCATAGAAATTATGTGACGTCCGTCTTAACTTGATTTTATTTTTTTGTTTTTTAGGGTATATTCAAAGTATCAAATCAAAATTCACAACTTAGGAAGGCATAAGTATATCCTATAAAGGGCTTTCAGAATACCTACTCCCTTTTAATAAAACTCTACATCACAACACTGAAACGCTGTCTTTAAGTTATTTCTCTTTTATTTATTTTTTTCAATAATAAATCAGCTAAAAGTATTAAATCAAAATTTTATCGCCAATTGTAAGCAGATGAAAATTAACAAATGCTGAAACATGTGTTTATTCCAATTTAACTAAAGAATATTATTAATTAATTTGAAGACAATAGATATAATTTTATTTTTATATTTTTTCTTCTCATAAAAACTTTTGGCCTGAATGAAATTCGTAAGTCTTGCTTACGTAAATACTCAACCTCACAACAGAAAATTAATATCAAAGTTTAATGTATTTACAGTAGTTTCTGTTCGGCGTTCATGAAATAGTCAACCAACTTCCTTTACATATAATAAAATACTCTAATTGAGGTATAAACAACTATAGTCTATAAAATATAGCATGATCTCTGTGATAGTTCTCACTAGTGCCGCAAGCTTACGATGCAGTCCGAATTTTTGTCGATTTAATTCCTTATTATTTAAAGTTATTTGCTATTACAATTGAAAAACAAAGTATGAAAATCTTATTGAATTTCAATCAAATGGATGGATAAATCGATTATAAATTTAAAACAATCTATAAAAATCTTATTGAATTTAAATTAATAGATTTTATTTAATTTAAATTAAAGCTGTTAATTAATTATTTTTATTATTCGAACGGAGTACATCCAAGTTCATCGTCAATATTATCATCATCTCTGGCGCATTCTTGTAGGTTGATGATGAGTTCTTGGTCACTAATTATTTCATGAATAATCATGTTTATTTCATAAAAGAAATTATCGTTTCAATATAAAAGAAATGGTCTTATTAATATTATAACTGATGTCTGAATATTAAATGAACACAATTTACTTATTTTATAGAGTAACCATGTGGTTTATATAGGTAAAATATATATTGGTTTTACATGTTTTTATAAATAATTAATAAGAATGCTATCGATTTACGTTTATCGACTATCCCATCTCTATCTTATTCTCAGTCCAATGAGACCTTGTACTCGCATAACCATTATATTTTTATAAAATGGTTACTAAGTATTTTGAAAGATATGAGGTACAAATTTGTGTGTAATTATTCATATTTTTATATTCATAATTCAGTTGTATCTCAACTGAATTAAGTGGCATGTAAAGAATGAAAATATAGACCATATAAAATAAAATTGTGAACATGACGCGTATTCATAATTACTTCATCAGTTTTGTCGCTATCTGTCACAGAGATCAAGCTATATTTTAAGGACTAGGTATAGTGTATAATATAAATAAATTCCAATTCTATTAAAATAAATATGAAAATTTATAAAGATATCTGGATGTTTGCATATTTGTTACTCAATGACGTATAAACCGTTGAACAGATTTAGATGAAAATTTACAAATAGATAGATCATTTCCTGGAGTAATACATAGAATAGTTTTTATCCCCTTAATGTATTCCCTCGGGTTATTTGTTAAATTTTAGGTATGTTACTTTTCACGCGACGCCCCAGGCAGAAGCTAGTAATATATATCTCAAAATTTGCATTAAAAATCAAAGTACTATTAACATGTTACAGTTATATACACAATAAATCCTCTACTACTAATACGAAATATAATCATTATCATATCAACTAATATACATCCCACTGGGTCTGAGTCTTATCCATAATAGGAGGGAAACAGACTTACCCCAATGGTCAGACGGGTCGGTATCTGGACACGTCGTTCATTTCATTCTAGGTGATGAAAAGGTGGCACGTAGCCTCATAACCCACCGTTTTACCTCTCCATCTCCAGTAGGCCGGTTACTGGTAGGGAATCTTTGACGACGCCATATTAAATACCTAGGCCTCTTTTACCTGTACAAAAATCTCGTTCCGGTGGTCCGCTCGCACGGCGAAGAGAGGCACATTGCAGGGTGGGTCTATGGGGTCGCGAGCCATCTCTTCCGTTGCCCTGGACCGATTTGGCTGGGGCGTGACCACTCCATAACCCACCGCAAAAAAAAATGTCTCACCCAAATACACGATTTCCGCGTTAAATTTTATTCTTACTCAGTCACTACACGGAAATTCTTGTATAATTTACATATAAACTATCGCTGGTAGAACTAATATATTATAAAAACAAGAATAAATGTACATATTTTCAATTTACACCTTAAATTAAAATAGCAAACTCAAATTGTTACGTAAATATCTTTATATATATATAATTCTACTGTACGTGTGTATGTCACTGAACCTCCTCCTAAACGAATGGATGGATTTTCCTGAAATGTGTTGTTTGCGTTTGGAAGGATTCGAGAATGGTTTAGATTCGCAATTGGACCTGATAGGTGGCATCGTTGTCGGTATGTCAAACGACTAGACCGGTTGGGATGAAATTTTCTATGTATATTTCAATGGGTCCCCGGATGATTTCTAAATACAATTTGACACGGTAGGTGGCGCTCCTATCGACATATAGCTTAAAGCTTTTCGCGGCAGGATGACGTCTGCCGGGACGGCTAGTATCAAATAAAGTATTAAACTGAGGTAAGACGGTTTAAAATAGACTTATTAAATAAGAGTCTCTTACATCATATTTATTCCATTACAAATGTTAAAATTTCAACGTTCTGATTATTTATAAAAATTACGAGCGATAAATGAATGACACACTGGATGAATGGTCGGAAGCCCCACTGGGTGGTTTAGGGATTGTAATGTTAGGCAGTGGCCTAGCTGTACCCTTGGTATAGCAAAGGTTCATGGGCAAAAGTGACACTTACCATCAGGTGTGCTACTTGCTCGTTTGCCACCATAACCAATAAAAAAAAAAACAGATGAGACTCAAATTCACACCTATTGGAAATTCGTTCCAATTGTGTTCCCACTTACACCAGAATGAGCTGTCGTATGAGATCTAATTTCCGGTTCGTATTATATTTTTGTCTTTTAAAGGAGACATGTGTCATCTACCCAATACGACAATGTTTACACATTGTACAGATTTAATACTCTAACTTTGCAGTTAGAATTGTATTAAACGATAAAATTTAAATTACTGAAATTTTTAGCATTTAATATGCTTAATTATTTATAAATACCCGATTACGAAACGAAAAATGATGTCACAAGCGGGGTTCGAACCCGCACCTATTGGGAATCCGGCCCAATCGTGCTGCCACTTACACCGTCGTTTTCGTTTCGTTTCGTAATCGGGTATTTATAAATAATTAAGCATATTAAATGCTAAAAATTTCAGTAATTTGAATAACAAGGTTGTGTCATCGTTTAATACAATTCTAACTGTAAAGTTTGAAGTATTAAGCTTATACCATGTGTAAACATTGTCCGCTAGATGGCATACGTCACCTTGAAGACGTAAGATATAATATGAAGCGAAATTTGCATGTCCTCGATGGTGTAAGTGGCAGCACGATTGGGCCGAATTCCTAATAAGTGCGAGTTCGAACCCCGCTTGTGACATCATTTTTCGTTTCGTAATCGGGTATTTATAGATAAAATTTAGCATTCAACATGCTTGATTATTTATAAAAAACTTGATTACGAGCGTAAAAGCGTTCTGATTATGTTTTAATATTGTTGAATTCTATGAGTGGCAGTTATTAATTACAATAAACTAATGGGACTGCTTGCTTCTCTCCTCTCATTGTTATTTTTCGATGAACAAAAAAATATCGTTTTTCGATTAAACTCACAATGTTTATTTGCTACTTTAATTTATTATTCTACCGGTCTTATCCCAATTACTTGTGGTCAACGTAATATATACTCTTATTTCATCGTACATATTGTAAAAGTTATTGGTTTACAAATTTGAAATAAAACTGCTTTTACGGATTCTATCGCGTTTGTATTTTTACGATTAAAAACTACTTTTACGGATTCGCGTTGTCGCAGGAAGACTGTGGTCACGATCACTGTAAAGTTTTTGAAACGTCGAGAAATTAAAAATCAAATACATACGCGATAGAATCCGTAAAAGTAGTTTTATTGGTAATAGTTTTATGATCGGCCATATACCAGATGTCAACCGTCATTTTGAATTTAATCGTTGACCGGACGGCATCAGTTGGTGTTGGCTCGTTAAAGTCTTAGTCGCTTGTCCACTACGAGCCATGTAAGAGTTAGTAATATTCGTAGCTGATGCCATGTAACAAATTATTGCTTGTATTATGTGCTTGTAATACATATTTGTTATGCTTGTAATTGGTTCGATTCTTTTGCCGTTTGGTGATGAAGAAAGAATATTATTTATCAACCCCTATCTTGTCCGCAAGTGTCGTAAAATATGACGGGGTAATTATAGTACATTACTGCAACGGCCAGCAAAAGACGAACGTGTAAAAAGATGACATTCGTACATCAATTCCTATTTGTGTGTACATCGTACGTCCATCAATTCCTATTTGTGGCCAAGGCTTGTATAGTGCTTTTCTCAAATAATGCGCGGCAATTAAAACTAAGTAGTACTAAGTAGAAATGTATATACGACAAACAATGAACAACATTTTTCACGTGCTAATGGGTTAATTTGCTTTTTTTTTTCGTTATAAAATAGGTTTCTTTTTCAAACCAGTTCGAAATTTAAATAAAACTCTGATAAGTTGCCTATTTAGTTACCATATTTTGAAGTAACAAATCATTCTGTTTTTAAAATACATGACAGATATGAATTTACATATACACTCATTTGCAAAAAAAACGGGCACCTAAGCAATGAACCATTTCAAATGTTAATATTTCTTTGTTTGATAATTATAGGTAGTTTTATCCACACAATTTGGTAAATTAATAAGAAAATAATCGTTTTCATCAGTATTTCATAAAATTTAGATACAATTTATGGGAAATAATGCTAAACCTCGCTAGTAGTGTATATTCGCTAGTAGTGCATATGCTCATGAAGTAAAAATAAAAAAGTTTTTTTGTTTGTTTTTCTTTAATAAAGTAAAAGCAGATAAATGTTTAGTATCGAGTGTGACCCCCTCTAGCTAAAATCACAGCTTGAATTCGTCTGGGCATGCTAGCGAGTATATCCCGGATACTTGCTTGCGGAATACGTTCCCACTCCGCAGTAATCACATTCTTCAGCTCTCTGATGGTCTGCGGAGCCGGGTGTACTGATCTCACACGCCGTTTCAGAACGTCCCAGACATGCTCTATGGGATTGAGGTCGGGACTTCGAGCTGGCCAATCCAAACGACGAATGCCGACCTCTTGCACATACGCATTAACATCGCGGGATCGGTGGGCGCGAGCATTGTCATCCATAAAAATCGAGTCTTCACCTAGAGCGGCCAATGCGGGTTGTGCATGAGAAATTAGAACTTCCGTTATGTATCGATGCCCAGTCAGTGAGCCGTTTTCAATGAAGACTAACTCTGTACGATCCATTGAATTTATTCCTGCCCAAAACATAACAGAGCCCCCACCATAAGGTGTGATTTCTTCGAAACATGCCTCTGCAAAGCGTTCTCCTTGTCTTCTTAGCACTCGCCGACGTCGATCTTCACCGAACAGAGATATCCTGGCTTCATCAGAGAACAAAACCCTATTCCAATCGTCTTGAGTCCATGATTCACAATTTCTAGCGAACCTAAGCCTGTGAACCCTGTGCTCACGGAGTAATTTGGGGCCGCGGGCCGGGCGGTGACTGCGTATATTGGCAGCGAGAAGCCTCCTCCTGACCGTCCATAGACTAATATGCACATTTCTTACTTCTTGGAGGTTGTTCTTAAGATCCACATACGAAGATTTGCGATTTCTCAATGCGCGACTCACAAGAAAACGATCATCCCGTGGTTGGGTACATGGTTTTCTTCCAGAACCAGGCCTTCTCTCGACGGAACCAGTCTCCTGATATCGCTGCCAGGTCCTTTGGACTGTCGAGCGACTAACATTTAGCCTCCTAGCCACGAAACATTGGCTGCAACCCTCTTCAAGCAGCGCGATAATTTTGGTAGCTTTTACCACTTTATCTACCATTTTTGATACAGCCAAACAGCATTAAATAAAGCTTTGACAGTCAAGGATATGAAATTAATCGATAAAAATTGAATAAAAGTTATGAAAGTCGATGTTAACTTCTGGAACTTCGCGCCAAAAATGTAGGATAAAAAGGGGTTTTCTGTAAAAATGAACATCAAATGAAAAATTGAATTTAGAACGTACTTTTTTAAATACCACAGCATTTTTAAAACCGGCCAGTAACGTGTACAAACGATTGAAACCTTTTTGGTATTGTATCTTTTTAAATATGAATGAAAATCAAAACCGCCCGTTTTTTTTGCAAATGAGTTTATATTTATTTGGCCGCTAAAACACGACAGATATGGATTTTCATACATTTTTTGCCGTCCACTGCTCGCGTGTATTTGGTCAGTACAGCAATTTCGATTTATCTCGAAGAAGGTTGTCAAAATAATGCTCAAATTTCCAAGCTTGTTTGAGAAAGGCATATAACATAGATATGAGGAAAACTCGATTTAAAACTTTATACCATCCCGTCTAACCAGCGTTGCATAGTAAATCGATTTCTAATATAGTTGAAGAGGCTCGATCCCGACAGTGAGATATGTATGAGCCGAAATGATGATAGGTTCGATAAAGAATACTTTCATATATATATTAATTGAAACGTAGGACTTAGAGGTTAGTTTATATATTAATTTCTACTATCCATTCATCAAAGGTCTTAAAGAAGTAATAAATAAAAGAAAATTGCCACGCTGGCGAATCACTATCGTATCACAGGCATCACAGGCGAATTCACTATCGTAATGCTATTTTGCATTTACCTGGTATAATCCCTTAGCTGATTATTATAACACTCGTGGAGAATAACGAAGAAAATACTGTCTTGTATTTTTAATCCGTCACCATACAGGCTAAAATTGACAATAATGGGATAAAGAATTATTTAAAGCTACATAAATCTTTTGATATAAAACTCGAGTTGCTGATTTAGGTGCAACTACGATTTGAAAAAAATGTATTTATTTAATCTACTGCGTTTGTATTGATGCGGTCGGTCAGCCTAACTCCACAGATTTTCCGTAGAGATCGCATTTCGACCGCATTAATTTTACTTTCATACTCTTTTCTGCATACCCAACTCTCGCTTCCATACAGTAGTGTTGGGACAAGCACTGCGTTATGTATTGCTACACGTGCCTTCTGGCTGAGGTGGTGGCTACCGAGAAGTTGCCCCAACGCTCCGTTCACTCTATTTCCCGCATTAACTCTTCGCTCTATATCAGAGGTGTACCTTGCATCTCGTCTGAATCGACATCCAAGATATACAAATTCATCCACTTGCTCTAGTACACCATTACTTATTGTTACTCTTACATCTGTTCTGGCTTCATCTCTTTCAAAGACCATTATTTTGGTTTTGCTCACATTCACGCGGAGACCCCTTTTCTTACAATCTTCTGTCATTGTGTCGACTAGGGTCTGCAGGTCAGTCGCTGACTGTGACAGCAGGACTGCATCATCTGACCGACCGACCGCATTCGTAACGACGACGTAAGAGAGCGAGTAGGTATGAAAGAGAGTATTGGTGTAAAGATGCGAAAGGGAATGCTCCGATGGTTCGGACATGTGGAAAGAATGCCGAACGAACGTCTGGTTAAGAAGATATACAATGCGAAAGTAGAAGAATGTAGGTACCGGGGAAGACCGAGACTCTAGGTGAGTCCTAGACCAGATCGGTCATGTACTGAAGGAAGGTGGAGTCAAGAGTCTCCGAAACCGGCGAGCGTGTATGAAGAGAATTATGAATGTTGAAGAAGCGAGTGAAGTATGCAAGGATAGAGTTCTCTGGTACTCTGTTCTCTCTGCCTACTCTACAAGGGATATGGCGTGATGATATGTATGTATGTATTGATTTTTAATTTGCCGACGTTTTGAATACTTTATAGCGTTCTTGGTCATGGGAGGACTCTCGTGTTCCTCCCGTTTCATATACAATTGTGATAGAATCCGTAAAAATAGTTTTATTTCATATATTTAAAACTCGTTTGAAAATCAGAAATCGTTATTCTATCGAAGATGATTCAAATATTAATAAATGATACTATATCAAATATCTTACATTTTCTCTCATATTGATTGTTCTAATAATTCATCGATAAATTATGGGTCACAAAATAATGATAATTTACAATAAATTTTCACATTCCTGCTAAAAATATTAAACATTTACATAAGAGCGCCTCATGATATTTCCACATTCCCGCCAAAAATAATAAATATATAAAAGCGTCACATCATATTTTCACAATCCTGCCAAAAATATTGAATGTTTAAAGGCACCACGAGATATTTCCACATTTCCGACAAAAATATTGAATATTTAAAGGCGCCACGAGGTACTTTCACATTCCCGCCAAAAATATTGAATATTTAAAGACGCCACGAGATATTTTCACAATCCCGCCAAAAATATAAAATATTTAAAGGCACTACGAGATATTTTCACATTCCCGCCAAAAATAATGAATATTTAAAATCGCCACGAGATACTTTCACATTCCCGCCAAAAATTTTGAATGTTTAAAGGCACCACGAGATATTTCCACATTTCCGACAAAAATATTGAATATTTAAAGGCGCCACGAGGTACTTTCACATTCCCGCCAAAAATAATGAACATTTAAAAGCGCCACGAGATATTTTCACATTCCTGCCAAAAATATTGAATATTTAAAGACACCACGAGATATTTCCACATTCTCCCCAAAAATATTGAATATTTAAGAGCGCCACCTTACCTTCCCAAGGAGGGTTGACGTCTGGCAGGCGGCCGGTCATAAAACTATTGCCAATAACTGTTACAATATGTACCATGAAAGACGAGTAGATATTGTATCGACCTCAAGTAATTGGGATAAGAGTAGTAGAATGTGGAATAATTTTAACTACAAAATCACTTAATATAATTGTGGCATATATTTTAAAAGTACTAACTACTTTTGTTTAAGAATTATTTATAGAAATAGAGACTTGATTGCTATGCTGCTATGGCCAATTTAGGTTGTTGTTATTATAAGTCCAATTCACTTCCTTTTTTCCCCTTTAGACCAATAACAATAATATCACGCTTATTTTACATACATACATACATATCATCACGCCATATCCCTTGCAGGGTAGGCAGAGAGAACAGAGTGC
The DNA here is from genome assembly GCA_905163515.2 of Lymantria monacha. Lineage (NCBI taxonomy): Eukaryota > Metazoa > Arthropoda > Insecta > Lepidoptera > Erebidae > Lymantria > Lymantria monacha. The sequence continues at coordinate 3,293,717 of LR991091.1, read as the reverse complement.
CAAAGAACTCTATCCTCGCATACTTCACTCGCTTCCTCAACATTCATAATTCTCTTCATACACGCTCGCCGGTTTCTTACCATTTTTCAAACTTCTTATCGCCCATTCAACTTCATCCATACTGATGCCATCGGAGGACGCCGCTGTCGAATGTTGTTCTACTAAACCACATGCGACACCGGCGCTAACCGTAGCATCCGCATACATATCGCCAAAATATTCACTCCATCGGCTTAACACGTCTTGTGTTTGTGTAAGAATGTCTCCACCTTTAGACCTTATTTTATTCATTCTGAAGGCTGACCAACCACCCCGAGACTTCTTCACCTCCCTCCAAAAGAGTTTGGTGTTACTCTCGAAGTTTTTAGTCAGCCTATCTTCTGCACTCATACTTGCTCTATCACGTTTCTCTTTCACTAAGGCCTTGGTGTCATTCTTACATTGCCGATATATTTCTTTCTTCTGTTCAGTCATACTGTCATTCAGATTCAAAGAAGAGACATAGTCCAGCCACGCTTTCTTCTTTTGCTCTACGGAAGCTGCAACTTCCGCATCCCACCATGCATCACCATTTGTTTTTCTATGCTTCTTTGAACTTCCACATACTTCTTTCGCTGTATCTACCATACTCTCCTTCAATACTCTCCAGCATTCTTCAATGTCCGATTGCGGCTGGCTTGCCATCGTCAGCCGTTCTCGGACACCCTCTGCATACTTTTCTCTTACACACTCTTCTTGCAACCTTTCAACCTTTATTCTTTCAAGCCCTCCGAAGTGGACACGCTCTCGCCAGTGCCTCCACTTTCTGAACAGACCACTAAATCTCGCAATAATGAGATAGTGGTCCGTATCGACTGTGGGGCCCCTGTAGGCTCTTGCGTCCAATATTTTGCTTCGGAGGCGACTGTCTACCAAAATTAAATCTATTATACTTTTCTGTTCATTCGTTCTCCATGTATACATGTGGATGTCCTTATGTTGGAAAAATGTGTTTGACACAATAAGGTTTCTCTCCATGCATACATCCGCTATGAGCCTACCTGCGTCGTTCACTCTCTTATCACCAAATGGACCAAGTACGTCCTCATAGTCGGGACGCTTGGTCCCCACCCATCCGTTCAAATCTCCGCATACAATCACGCGTTCACTGGTTTCTGCCTTATCCAGAACTTCCCTAACATTGTCCCAAAACTTCTCTAGGTCTGATGCCACCGAGGATCCTACGGGAGCATATGCTACAACCATGAATACCTTGGTAACACCTAGTTTTATACGGACCCAAAGAAGTCTGGGATCATACATTCCATAATCCTTCACACCTGAGGCCAAGCGAGAGGACAACAGCACTCCTACCCCCATGCTGGCTCGATCGCTCTGTGGTACACCAGACCACAGAGCCATCCCGCCACCAGGAAGATCGCAGGCGTCGCTGCCCCTTCGCTTGGTCTCTGTTACACAGAGCACGTCTAGCTGTTTGTTCGCCATGACGGATATCAGCTCGTGCAACTTACCTTCCACACAACCTCTTACATTCCACGTGCCCACCCGGCACTCTGCTCTCCTCGACTCGCCTGACTGGGCAAGGCGTGATGGGTGGCGGCCCCCATCGCCGCAACTGCCTAAGTTCGTACCGACGGGGGCGGGTCGGTACGCGTCGCCTCCGGGGGACGCCCTAACCCGCATTGCGGTACACATATCGAGCCGGATTAGCAGTCTAATTAGACTGGCAGGGGACGCGAACGAGCACGCTCCGGACTATGCCCCCCAAGTAGAAAATAACTTTTTTAATAATTCAAGTCAAGGTAGAGTGATAAATAAAATAAATTATTTTAATGTAAAAAAGCGTGGGGTGCCTTCTTCAAATATTTCACAGCATACCGACAGTGCGTACTTATCCACATGACTCTATCAATGGAATGTTAACATCAGGCTTTTTTACATTAAAATAGTTTCTTTTATTTATCACTCTACCTTAACTTGAAGTATTAAAAAAGTTATTTTCTACTTTTTAGTTTGTTTTATATATAAAAGCGTGTTTTTATAGTTTTTTAAACTATTATTTATTTAACTAGATAATGCGTTATAATAAAACTTTCAATTTATTCAATACCTTTTTTCTATTGTTAGTGTCATTTTTTCTGCAAACGTTGTATAAGGCGAAAGATAAAATTGTTGAAAAGATTTTTATCGTATTACGCCAAAGATGTATAACTTCTAACGCGTGCAGATAAGTACTTACACACATTTTTGTATTGGGAATCAGCTATGTATACAAGCCATTTTTACCAGTGTCGAGTTACAATTATCTTCACGTCTACTGTACTTCCATGTTAGTCATCCAGTAAATCAAATCAACGCCAACGAAAACGCTGTTCGACACCGTTTTCGTTTTATATCAGTGGAATTCAAACCCACGCCCTTTCGGACTGGTGCCTAAAACCAGCGCCTTAGACCACTCGGCCACGCTTCCTGCCTATATTCACTTGGGGGGCATAGTCCGGAGCGTGCTCGTTCGCGTCCCCTGCCAGTCTAATTAGACTGCTAATCCGGCTCGATATGCGTACCGCAATGCGGGTTAGGGCGTCCCCCGGAGGCGACGCGTACCGACCCGCCCCCGTCGGTACGAACATCGGCAGTTGCGGCGATGGGGGCCGCCACCCATCACGCCTTGCCCAGTTAGGCGAGTCGAGGAGAGCAGAGTGCCGGGTGGGCACGTGGAATGTAAGAGGTTGTGTGGAAGGTAAGTTGCACGAGCTGAGTGAAGTATGCAGAGATAGAGTTCTCTGGCACTCTGTTCTCTCTGCCTACCCTGCAAGGGATATGGCGTGATGATATGTATGTAAAACCAGCGCCTTAGACCACTCGGCCACGCTTCCTGCCTATATTCACTACATCCCAGCAGTTCTTTAAAATCACATTAAATAAAATTCTATCAAAATTGTCTAATATAACACGTTAAAACAATAAGATATTAAATATAATACAAGACCACTACGTAACGTTTTCAGATGCCCGCCAAAAGTCCAACTCCAAGTAATAAGTATAAGAGCAAGACGGTAATATAATGATTTCTAATGTTTACGCGAATATTAGACATTTTAAATTAAACTAGTTTTACGGATTATATAAACTAGACTGTAACCGTGGTCTCTCATATATCTTAATAATGTATACGTAAATACATATCATCACGCCATATAAGGGATATGGCGTGATGATACGCAGGGACGCAGGATATGCAGGGTAGGCAGAGAGAAGAGAGTGCCAGAGAACTCTATCCTTGCATACTTCACTTGCTTCTTCAACATTCATAATTCTCTTCACACACGCTCGCCGGTTTCGGAGACTCTTGACTCCACCTTCCTTCAGTACGTGACCGATCTGGTCTAGGTAGGTAGTTAGGTAGTTTCGGTCGCCCCCGGTACCTACGTCCTTCCAGTTTCGCATTATTATCTTAATAATAACAGATCATAAACAATATAAAATTTTATATATAGATTTATCTTGTTTTTGAGCTGGCAATGAATTTGTATTCAAAATGTGAATTCAAAATTTAAAAATGTAAGCGTCTCATAGATGCTGATAACATAATGTGTATATTCAATGTAATTTTATTAATGTATAATAATGTTGTATATTATTTTTTATAAGGTACTATACGGTATAAGATACTGTACGATACACCGTGACATTTATATCATCTTAAAAAACAAGTGTCATAAAAGTATCCGAACAAAGAAACATATTTAACATTCAAGAAACATATCTAAAATCGTTCGATAGTGGTAGTGATAAAAAAATAACAAAATAAAATAAATTAAAGTTAATATATTGTAACAACCTGGTTATAATGTTTACATTTGAAACAAAAAAAAATCATATGGCATTACGCATGATAATAATTGGCTAACGTAATTGCGTTAGCCAATCACAGCTACGAAGTCCACGTGGACTGCTATTCCAAAGTGTACCTACGTCTAGGTAGTACCTACACAATACGTAGGTTATGTCAAGTAGGTAGCCTACCCCTCGCTACATGATGTTCTCTTACTATCTTAATTAGTAATTATTTATAATAATTTTTATTAAAAAATATTCCAGTAAATATTTTTTTAACCTTTTAATTGTACGAATGAATAATAGATACTGGATACGTTAACTGAACTGCTTTTGTAAGACGATATAAATGTCACCGTGTATAAATATAATGTATAATGAGTCGTCCAGTAACCGTCGCTGAGATCAGCACGCTTAATTTTAGCTCTGCAAAATAATACAAATATTATCTTAAAATCGCAATAAACTACCATATTATCGTTAAACACGTTGTTTACATTTATTTAGCGAAGTGTAACCCATAAAGATACTGTAGTGAGCAGGTATAAATCTCTGTAATAAGAATAACGATGACTTATTGGACATGAGACACCTTAATCCTCCCGTGACCATAAACGTTGTAAAGTATTCAAAACGTTGGGAAATTAAAAATCAAATACAAACGCTATAGAATCCGTTAAACTAGTTTTATTCAATATGGTAATGTTACCATGTATAAAAAAAATATCTCTTTGTAAAATATATATTAACACTCAAGTACAATGTTACTTATAAATAGGCCGCAATAATGTTCCAATGTCAAATTAATAATCAATCTAAATTGAACATATTTTATGTAATTATTTTATGTGGCAACACCATACTTGTTATTTGTGTCAATTTATTTAGTCTTATTAAGAAAATAAATGTGCCAATGGCTTGTTGTTGTTGTTTTTGTGGATGAAATACCATATTATACGCTATTATTTTTCCGTGTGGTTAGTTATAAATATGTAGAATGGTATTAAATACAATGTATACGTGTGGTATTAAATACAATGCACCACTCTCTATCTTACTTACGTGGGTGATCGTAAGAGACGACTAAGGGATATAAAATGCATATAACATCTATGAAAGAAAAGGAAAAGTTGATAAACCATCCTATACCAACACGTCTGATCAGCGTGGTATAGTGGGTCAACTGTCCTCCCATTACGGAGGAGGCCCGAGTCCAGCAGTAGAATACCTAAACATGAGCTTTCAGCTCATCATCAAAAAAAGTCATCATTTTCATAATGACGTTTTTTTATATCTATTTTTGTTCAAACATTAATAGTAATCAATAACATCCACAATGCATTAATATTTTCTGAAGTGAAACTTCTTTCGATCGTTCTATCGACGTATGGGAGAAAAAAAAAAGTTACTTTTTTAGTTACGCGCCATCCTTATTTCTAAGTCACATTTTTCCTATACGCGCCATATTTATTTTGAAGTGAAACTTTTATACACGCATGAGGGTAAAATTTTTGCAGATGAAACACGGCACGAGACAAGGAGAGAGAGGGGGGAGGGGTAGAGAGAGAGAGAGAGAGAATACACGCCATTGGTTGATGTATATAAACGAGATTTAAAATATGTTTGCAAAAGTTTCACTTCTTATATGTGTACTTTACTTTGTACGCACGCAATTTTTTTTTGTTGTTCTCAGCAGTTGTTATGCAACGGCGACTGAACAGACCACTTAATGCGCTATGTCCTATTGTTACCAAATGTTGTCTAATATGCTGACAGCTATAGATACTGCTCCTATATATATCAGAATTATGTATGCCTAAAACCATTTTCAATAAAGAGGTTATCTTAAATATAATGAAAAAAATAAATAAAATGAATCTCGGAAACGGCACCAACAATTTTCATGAAAGTTAGCATGGCAGGGGGCTCCAGGGACGACTAATCAATCTAGCTAAGTTTCATTTGTAGAAAATATTGTTTTGTCAATATTTTCAGGCAATGAAAAAATATAAAGGCAAATTTTGACGCTGTTATTAAAACACGTCAATTGGATAATCGAACATCTAATCGAGGCCGGTTCGAATCCTGTCTCTCTTTTTATTAGTTTTGACTTTTTTATTTTTATTATATTAATTATTTTTATAATATTTAAATATATCTTCAAAACACAATAAAAAGAGAGTACCGAGTGAATGCTCGGTCATCCAGATATTAAGATATATATGAATAGACGAATACTTAATTGGCGCTAAGTGAGTAAACTTTACTTATGTAAATACGAGTTAAATTAGAGCACAAATATCTTCAAGGAAATACAAGATAATGTTACACGTCAAAATAAAATAAATTGTAAGATAAATAGTATTAAAACGTTTGATTACAATTCCTTTGCCAGTATGTAAAAAAAAAATTCACTGTATGCAAAATTAGTTCTGTGATATTTTTGGAACTAATCTCATCACACGTTCCCACCACTGCTACTTCTGTATGCCAAAACCACAATGGTCCCCGTAAAAAAGACAGAGGTTTGACGTGAGGAATGTCCTAGGGTACGTGTTTTATTGTCTTGAAACCAATAACAAATTCATTACGTCTCTGGAATAAAATGGTTGACAAACCTATCTTTTGAGAGGCCATTGCCTGACTTCCACATGAACTTGCCAGGTAATTACATAATTTAACATATTACTTCATCGACATTTTGCGCGGATACCGGAGCCAATTTCTTGACTTTGTCAGATTTGGAAACCTTATGAGCAATCTTTTAGGAAAGTTATAACAACTAATTTCAATAAAATATATTGCTACCTGTCACCAGCTGAACTGGCAGCTAAATAGTGGTGACCGGAATATTGCCACAATCGCCACGCTTGGAAGGCGGTTTGGTGCTCGCAGGTGTTATTAGTTCACTACGAGAATCCTACTCATTCATCAGTGATCCTTCGTGATATAACCGGTCATGAAAAATTGTATTCATAATCCATAATTACCAAGAACAAAGTTTTGTATTAAAATAAATGAATTTACGATTGCCGATGTTTACGTGACTATCATATTATTTTTTGACTTACAACAATAATTATCATTTTATTCAACTTTGCATTGCAAATGAACGTTTTTGTAGTACACTTTACTAAAAAACTATCACGCCTATAGAATTTGTACATACATACATATCATCACGCCATATCCCTTGCAGGGTAGGCAGAGAGAACAGAGTGCCAGAGAACTCTATCTTTGCATACTTCACTCGCTTCCTCAACATTCATAATTCTCTTCATACACGCTCGCCGGTTTCGGAGACTCTTGACTCCACCTTCCTTCAGTACATGACCGATCTGGTCTAGGTAGGTTAGTCTCGGTCTCCCTCGGTACCTACATCCTTCCACTTTCGCATTGTATATCTTCTTAACCAGACATTCGTTCGGCATTCTTTCCACATGTCCGAACCATCGGAGCATTCCCTTTCGCATCTTTACACCAATACTCTCTTTCATACCTACTCGCTCTCTTATGTCGTCGTTACGAATGCGGTCGGTCAGCCTAACTCCACAGATTATAGAATTTGTACTTTAACATAATAATTTAACTTCATATCTGTATCATATAATAGATGTGTTATCTGACAAAAAAAGAAATATAAATGGATAATCATTAAAAAAAATAACATTAACATTTTTGTATTAATTGGATGGGATGTTATTATACCACTAACGCCATCTATTAGGAAACTATAGAGTTAACATCGCTGCAACAGAACTATATTTAATACTCAAATACATCATGTCACAGAATTAATATAATCAATTAATTAATCAACCAACGTTTAATAAATAAAAAAATATCTAAAAATGATTGGTCGTATGAATTATTTACCGAAGCCCATATCAATAATCCTATACAAAAACAATAGTTTAAAATTATGTTAAAATTTATTACCCTTTAGAAAAACTACGCGAGCCTTCACAAAGCTCAGCCTTTTGCTAGTTAATATTATACCCTGTAAGTGTTCTTGCCGGATTTTTCTCAGTGTTGCCATATTCTAATCCGGTGGTAGCTTAATAGATTTATTAGTTTTTTTTAAATTAATAAATTCTCAAAAATCATCATCATCATCTCAGCTCATAATATGTCCCACTATTGGTCTCGAGCGTCCACCGTAATGGAAGGGAAATTAACCTACTATACCACGCTGGTCAGACGTGTTGATATAGGATTTTGTTTCGAGTTTTCCTTCTCTTGCATAGATGTTATATGCCTTTTGTATCTCTTAGTCGACTCTTACGATCATCCACGGGTAAGATAGGTGGTAGTGATTTGTATTCTTACTCCATCATCTCACGGATAGTAATATTATAATATTATTACCATATATTATTTGTTATAAATTTATTTACACACCATATATTATTTATATACCATAAATTTATTGTTTGATACGTGATTTTTTTCTTTGAAAAATAAAATCGACTTAATTTTTTATATTTTAGATGTCGAGCTCAAAACATACATCTTTCCGAGTGATGATCAGGATAAGAAGGAATACAGCTTAGAAAATGCATTAGAATTAACCGGTAAGTAATCAATCTGATCTCAGACCAACTTGAAAGCCATTCCAATTTATCAACTACAATATTAAAAAAAAAAAAAAGCCGACATGGTATATCATCTTCTTATTTTCTAGACATTCAGCTTTTTGTCATTTTCGAAGTTTTATATGGCAAGTTGTTATTTCAAGATTATCATTTTATTTAAAGTCTTTGTCCGTTAAACAAATTGCCACCTTCAATAGTATCATGCCCACACTGTTGAATGGAATTCTGGAAATTTTGGTGGTAAACAAAAACAAAGATAAGTCCATTAAAATACAACCGAGAAATTTTTATAAGAACGCGTATGCATCGTGTGATGGTCTTGTATTATATTACATACATACATACATATCATCCCGCCATGTCCCTTGGAGGGTAGGCAGAGAGAACAGAGTGCCAGAGATCTCTATCCTTGCATACTTCACTCGCTTCCTCAACATTCATAATTCTCTTCATACGCGCTCGCCGGTTTCGGAGACTCTTGACTCTACCTTCCGTCAGTACGTGACTAACCTGGTCTAGGTAGGTTAGTCTCGGTTTCCCCCGGTACCTACATCCTTCCACTTTCGCATTGTATTATATTCAATACATTTAATGACATTTTATATAATGTGAAGCGCAGGAAGTGCTAGAGTATAGTTAATATATTATACAAGTGATTTATATATGTTTTCGTTGCCCACCAAAACTTTGAAAAACTATAATTAACTATTTAGCTATGGCATTGTTGAAGACGACGATTTGACTTATTGACGGACTTTAAAAGAAGTGATAAATTATAAGTAAAGATGCACGGTTGGGCCGGATTCCCAATAGGTGCGGGTTCGAACCCCGCTTGTAACATCATTTTTCGTTTCATAATCGGGTATTTATAAATAATTAAGCATATTAGATGCTAAAAATTTTAATAATTAGAGAAAAATACTTCAAAATGGCGTTACAAATACTAAAATTGATGCATTACTATAGGAGGTATATTTAAATGATAAAAAGAAACACTTCTGTGCAAAATATTTCATCATCATCATCATCTCAGCTCATATATTTCCCACTGTTGGGCTCGAGCCTTCTCCATAATCGGAGGAAAATTATATTACACCACGCTGGCCAGACGTGTTGGTATAGGGTTTTGTTTCGAGTTTTTCTTCTCTTGCATACATGTTATATGCATTTTATATCCCTTAGTCGTCTCTTACGATCACCCACGGGTAAGATATGGGGTGGTGAATTGTATTCTTACTCCGTCACCACACAGATACAAAATATTTAAAGATATTAAAATTAACTCATTCTATTAATTTTATTTTAGATAATAAATTTGTGTACTTACATTAATGCAATATTCTCTTATCATTTCCTTAGTGCATGTATACTTGATAAACTAGTGCTACAAGAACTTTGCAACGTTTAATTCTGTAAGTAAAATGATTTGAAAAAACACCGTTTTACGAATGTTAGCCCGTTCTGGTAAATATTTGAAGTAATTCTTACTAATATTATAAATGAGAAAGTAACTCTGTCTGTCTGTCTGTCGCTCTTTCACCCCAAAACTACTGAACCGATCTAAATGAAATTTGGTACACAGATAGTCCAGAGCCTAATGAAAAGTTGTAAGGAAGTATCGACATTTTAAAGTATATAAGTATAAATAAAATAGGGGATGAAAAACTTTAGTAGAAAGTAACCTTTTATGCGGGTGAAGCCGCGAGCAGAAGCTAGTATCCTTTATAATCGCAATACGCGTAAGAACTAATTCAAAGCGTTACAAAGGAAGAGACAAATAAGTACATTAACCTCTTTTTCAATGACTGTCAGTTAATTAAAACTATTTGTATTGTAAATACAATAGTTTTTCAATGAATATAACAGTATAAGTATTTACTAGCCGGCTAAATCCCGAAACGTCTTGACCAATTTTTACAAATGTATTTTATTACGTAGCTCATCTTATACACAGTAGCTGAGGTTACTTTTATTTCAAAACATAATTAGGTACAACAAAATAAAAATAATGAAATTTTAATTCTTATTTTGCTATTCAAATTATTTTTTTTTCTATTATTACTTTTTGATGCCTGCAAACACTAATCTCACTGCCAAGCTTAATACAGCACTATTCTTGATTGATAATTGAATTATTTAATGCATATAAGGAAGGGCCACGTCCTGCAGAGGACGGCGAAAGGCGGAATGATGTATGAAACAATTCACAAATTTAAAAAAAAAAAAAATGATTAAATAATTTAATAACAAACATAGTTAGTAAAACTCATCATCATCATCATTTCAGACCATCGCCGTCCACTGCTGGACATAGGCCTCCCTCATGGTACGCCACAGAGTGCGGTCCTGTGACGTTTGCATCCATCGACGCCCAGCAACTTTCACTAGGTCGTCTGTCCACTTAATGGGGGGGGGCGTCCTACACTGCGTCCGGTACGTGGTCGCCACTCTAGAACCTTTTTTCTCCAGCGGTTGTCGGTTCTTCGAGCGACGTGGCCTGCTCATTGCTACTTCAGCGTGCTAATTCTTCGTGCTATGTCGGTTACACCCGTTTTTCTGCGGATTTCCGTATTACGGATTCTATCACGCAGAGAAATCCCGAGCATAGCTCACTCCATAGCACGCTGAGTGACTTTGAGCCTGGTTATGAGGCCTACATTTAGGGACCAGGTTTCCGTGCCGTAAGTCATCACCGGTAACACACACTGGTCGTATACCTGTGTTTTCAGACACTGAGTTATGTTGGACGAGAAGATCCTAAGTTTCCCAAACGCTGCCCAGCCGAGTTGGATTCGTCGCCTGACCACTTTCTCGAGATTGGATCTACCTAACTGGACTGATTAGTAAAATAAAGGATCAAAAATAATAATGTTAATTATTAATGAATCTATAAAATAAATAACTTTTGAATATTTTCTTGTAATTTAAAGACAACCAGTTTGTATTCCTATTGTGCGGTAATAAATCAAAACTAATAATAATAAACAAAAAAAAAACATACAAATAATAATAAACGAAAAATCAAAAAAATATTCAAATAAATCTAATTCCAACAGACAGCGTGCCAGGAATGTTGGCAGCATTGGAACTATGGAGGGTAGAATTAGGAGTACCATCTCAGTGTATTAAGAAGTGTCCAATGAACGGGAGCAAATTAAGGTGGCGCTATAGTAGCAAGTGGAAGCATTACTGCTACCTTCATATCATTTCCACTTGCTACACTAGCGCTATTTCGGTGAGTGTTCGAACAATAATTTGCTGTTTACAAGTGGACACTTTTTTGATTAATCCCCCATAAAAGATGGTACTCCTTAGTTTTTACCCTCCATAATTGGAACTTTATATTTCAATACTTTAACCTCTGTGCCAAGTAAAGACCAGCGTTTGTGTCACGCAGCGCTTCAATGAGGCTTATTTAGACCTTTGAAAATGCCACGTGTATGTGACGGTACTTATATTTAAAAAAAATCTGTTCTTTTATTTGTCTATGTGTTCCTATTTATCTACGAAACGATTAGTTCGCTTTTGACAAAATTTTCACTGGTATATAGCTGATATTAGCACTAACACGGGTTAATTTCATATTTCAGAAAAAGAATGTTTACTTTAAAAGTATGGCGCTTATTATTGGATAAATAAAATAGTAAAATTAATTGTATTTATTTTCAGGAAATGGCCTATACAATATTCTTCTAGTATCAAACTCAGCGCTCATACTTATGGGTATCGGGATGGATATATTCGGATTAAGCCTGGTGGTGCAAGCCGCTTGTGACCTGGAAACCACTGTTACCCAGAAGGGGATTCTGACGTCATTACCTTTCATTGGTTAGTACACATTTATCTATATCTTTAGAATATTCTTCTATTTTACTCTGTCCTCGTTATCTTACTTGTGTTATAACGGAATTTTAGCGGAGACGTGAAAGTATCATGTCGTGGATTACCACGAATAATGTTATATCAATTATTTTTTTGTGTATTTTGATTGTATTTTATGTAATGTGATTTGTAAGTAGTAATTGGATTTCAGGAATATAATATAACAGTGCCTTATATACGTTTCCATTTGCCTCAGAAGAATCCTCAGAAGATATTGATTTGTGGTAGGACCAAGCTGTTGACAGTTTTCTGTCTACAGCCGCTGGCCGGTCCGTCCGGTGTAGTACCACACTCTCGCAGAAGATCGATGTCTGAGTAGTCGCAATGTGCTATTACGCTTCGTTCGGTGAACGAGAGAGCCGGAAGCCCAAGTGGGTGGGTTTGGGTATTTTATTGGTAGGCAGCGGCATAAGCTGTACCCTTGGTATTGAAAAGGTTCATGGGCGGCAGTGACACTTACCATCAGGTGTACTGCTTGCTCGTTTGCCACCATAAGCAATTAAAAAAAAGATACCATTAACAGCTTTGCTATGGCACTTGAAGGCGACAATTTGATTTACTGACGTTTATTTACTTTAAATTAAATTATAATTTATAAATAAATGCTTGATATTAAAGTATAAAATTCTTTAAATAATTGTGCCGTGTATATGAAGCAAATTTTAGGGGAAAACAATTTCCGAAATTGATGCGGAAGCGGATGTGTCAATACTATAGGAAATGTAATTTTTTTTAAATGCCATATTTAGTGTATACAAATTTAATATTTATTTAAATGACATTTTTAATGTATAAAAAATAAAATAGTAAATTATATTTATCATATTTTTATTATATAGAATCATTTTATTTCTGTACTGGCAATGAATTTGTTTGAAACGTGGATAACAATTTAATAACTCATACTGAAGCGGGTATAAATCTCTGTAATAACGATGACTTTTTAGCCGTGAGAAACCTTAGTCTAACCCTAGACCATAAACGTTGTAAAGTTTTCAAAATATCAAGCATTTAAAAATCAAATACAAATACGATATAATCCACAAAAATAGTTTTATTTTAAAAGTAATTAGCTAAACTTATAAGTAACAATATGAATGAAAGATTTTAATATTTATAATTTTAAAAGTAATTAGCTAAACTTATAAGTAACAATATGAATGAAAGATTTTAATATTTATAATTTTAAAAGTATATAATTAGCTAAACTTATAAGTAACAATATGAATGAAAGATTTTAATATTTATAATTTTAAAAGTATATAATTAGCTAAACTTATAAGTAACAATATGAATGAAAGATTTTAATAGTTATAATTTTAAAATGGCATTTGTATGTAATACGACATTAATACGAATATTACCAACACTTGCATAGCTTGCGTGTTACGTAAAAAGAATTTAAGAGTTTTTATTGTCCTGAGTCTACTCCATCAAATACCATCTGTTTAACAAATAGATTCCCAAAGAGGGTTGACGTCAGACAGATGGCCGGTCATAAAACTATTGCCAATAACTTTTGCAATATGTGCTATGAAAGAAGAGTACATATTGCGTCGACTTGAAGTAATTGAGATAGGAACAGAATGGTGATAATATAATAGAAAAATATTATACAGTATACAATACTGTATAATACTTTCTGAATCTTTTTATGAAAAAGGGATGTTATAAAGATTATGATTCCTGGTGTTTACGCGAGTATTACACACTTAAAATAAAACTATTTTTACGGATTCTATTGCGTTTGTATTTGATTTTTAATTAGTCGACCTCTCAAACACTTTACTGCGCGACAGCAACTAAAAAATCAAATATAAAAGTGAGAAAATCCGTAAAAATAGTTTTATTTTAAAAGAAAATATTGAATAAACTAATTATTATTATTAAATTAATGAATAATAATACAATAATGTGAATGTAATACAAATATAATTATGTAAGACGAGTTTCACAGAAAAAAATAATTCGTCTTCCTCATCCCAGCTCATATGCGACCCACTGCTGGATTCGAGCCTCCACAATGAGAAGCAACTTAACCTAACACCACGTTGGTCATAGGTTTATTTATATTTTATTTTCAATTTTCTTTATCTTGCAGTGTTGTTCATTAATCCATCCATCCACTAAAATGGAAGGCGTAATACTTTGTATTTTCACTATAACCAAATGGAATAAATACAAGCCATCGTTTATCAATTGTCTATTGATGTCTACCACATCCGCATCATCACAGAATGTAATTCATCACCCCCATATCTTGCTCGAGCTTATTGTAAAAGATTACTAAGGAATATATGCACCGAGCTGGCTAAGGAAGTTAAGTAATCGCTACCAGTGGTCAGCTTAATAACGATGCGAAAGGAATATGGTGGGTTTTGGGCCCGCACCCCGTCCTTTCGTCGCCCCATATAGAACGGACGTGGTGCATCCAGCCTGCCAAAACAAAAGGATATATGCAAATGGCACTTATGCAGGCAGAGAAAATCTCGAAATACAACCTTATACCTACTATGAGTATGGTATAGTAGCTCTATTTCTCCTTATATTGTGGAGGATGCTTGAGCACAGTAGTGGGATACATTTGAGTTGAAATGATGATGATTGATGCTTGCGTTTGGACATAAGCCTCCCCTCAGAAGGTATAAAGCCATAATCAACAGGCTTGATGATTATCAAGCCTGTTGATTTGTCAATTCGAGTTGCCAATTCCAACCGGTATTTTTTAATTCCCGTTGGTTTTTGCTTTACAGCAGAATGCCAATGTCCACACTCCTTAGTCAGCTTTTACGATGTCTACGTAATTAAGTGGTGGTAACAGCCGCGAACTTGTCCGGCCGAATTAGTACCATACTCGCACAGAAAATCGCTGTTTGATTAATGTGCTTTGGTGAGCGAAAGAAACGGAAGTCGAACTTTCTGGTTATGTTTTGTTATTCAGCGGGCTAGCTGTACCTATGGTATTGTAAAGGTCCATGGACGACATTAATACTTACCCTCAGGCGTGTTGCTTGCTCGTTAACCAGCCTAAGTAAAAAAAAAATATTCTTAAACCATCAACAGCTAAGTCACGCAAAATAATGAACTCATAATTATAATAATTATATTTCGTCTTTTATCATCGTTTATCAACGAAACGTGTTTTTTTTCTGTGACACCCTCCTATCAAATGTCAACTCTGTTATTATTACCTTTCTGGCTACGTCATCGCGTTCATATATCTTCATTTTTTTATCGCTTAGGGTGACAAAAGTGCAAGCAGCACACATAAAAGTCTTACTATCTCTAATGAACCTTTGCAATACTAAAGAGCCCACCAGTCCAAACTCACCAAGATTGTTAGGCTACCGGCGCTCTCACTCACTGAATGAAGCGCAACATTGCCACTGCTGAAACGTCGATTTTCTTCGATCTCTACTACCTGGAGAGACCGGCTCGAGAATTTAGACATAAAACTGTCAACAGTATGGTCTTTTTAACCGACTTCTAAAAAGAGGAGGTTCTCAATGCGATTGGTACTTTTTTTTATGAATTTACACCGATTACGCTGAGATTAATAATCCGCTTTACGTGATTCTTCTTAAGTTTGGTGCGGAATAGCTGCATTTGGTCCCATAAAAATTAAACATAGTTTGGTCCACTAGTTTTCATTTTAAGAACCTTTTTTTGTTTATGATGATAAAACTACAAAGCAAGATGTCGCAACAAGTGGGTTCGCCGCGCTACTAATTATAATGCCATTTCATGTACTTTTTTTATATAACCCTTATTAATTTCATTAAACTTACTGCTAGGTATAGGCTATACCTTTCGTAGGATTACCCATAGCTACTTAAAAAAATACTAAGTATTTAATATATAATAATAAAAAGCAAAGAAATATTACAGTTACGTCATGTAATCTAGAAAATGCCTATTACGGACACTAAAATGTAAAAAATAAAATTAATTTTCGTTTAAAAAAACCGACTTCACAAACTAAAAAGTATGAAATAACTAAATAGGTACCTATATCTATTGATAGGTTTGAATTCGGTGCCGGTGTCGATATCTCTAGTGTATGAATTTCATTATACTAAGTAATCTGTTTATAATTTTGTTTAGGGCTTGGCACCGATTTTAAACCTATCAATAGATATATGAAGTTATTTTGTGCTCTTCACTTTTTTGAGTCGGTTTTTTTAAAACGTAGTTTTCTTATTCTTATTAGTGCTAGTAGCTAGTAAACTTTGTAAAATGTCCTAATACCTGGGCCTGGTGCTCGATGGGCATTGAAATCTCCGGAAATATTTACTTCGACTTGCTCCGTAGCTTGTCGGCGCGGTGTCCGCCCTCTTTTGGCTAATGCTAATTGTAGTTGGACCCAGCGTTACGTGCCGGCAACTATACGCGAGGCTGTTCCGGTCGATGACCCAGTATGGCGCACCCATGTAGCCGGGGTCCTTGACCGTCTGACTTAAGACCCTTCTATGACGACCACAAAGGGCCATGAAGGTCAGGGCCATATGCCAAAGTCACAAATCACCAAAGTCGTGGAATCGGTTACATTGCCTCCCTCAAGGGGGTAAAACAGCAGGTTTATGGGACCTCAGGTCGCCATTCGTTTACACCAAACAGTTTGGACAGAGAGTGAACAGAGTCCTATAGAGGTCCAGGAATCGGTGTCAGTGGTTTGTGCACCAGGCATGAGGATGGATTTCGGTGGATTATGAGACCGTATGACGCTCTTTCATCGCCCCGAATAGAACGGGCGGGGTATATCAAAATCATTGCTTATCAAAGAAGGAATTGGATACACCTATTCATTCATTCATCTCAGCTGATACATGTCTCATTGTTGGGCTCGAGACTCCTCCGTAATGGGAGAGAAATTGACTTACTATACCATGCTGGTTAGACGACTTAGACGTATTAGTGTGGGGTTTTCTTTCAAGTTTTTCTACTCTTGCATAGATGTCATATATGTGCGTTTTATTTTCCTTACTCGTATCTCGCGATCATCCACGGGTAAGATAAAGGGTGGAGAATTGTATTCTTACTCCGTTACCACAAAGATGAAAAGATCTATAACTTCTCAAAAAAGCCATTTTTTTTTTCAACATATGATAATTCTAATAATCACTACGATTCATACTATCGCGACAATTTGTAAACTTTTCAAGATTCAAGATCACGGCGGGATTGCGTAAATATTTAAAAATATCGTATGTTTAGTTAGCGATATGCTATTAAAAACATTTTACATTCAATAAAATGTTGGCTGGTCGTTCTTAATCTTGACTCATTTTACTCATCTACAGCAATTTGCGCAGAATCTTTAGTATTTTTAGGTGTCATTCGTCTCGTGTATACTGATAACTCTGTAGCACATAGTTCAGCGTATCCGTGGCCTTGTTGTACTTATACTATAATTATCTATATTCACGTGACCAACCGGATAAATAAATCTATACAAACTTTATGTAAATATTTTGTTGTGATTGCTTTATATATGTTGATTCTGGATTTGTGTTGTCTGCATAATGGGAAAGAAATTGACCCATACCACGTTGTCAGCCAAATCGATATAGAGTTAGTATTTTATTTTTTCTTACATACATACATATCATCACGCCATATCCCTTGCAGGGTAGGCAGAGAGAACAGAGTGCCAGAGAACTCTATCCCTGCATACTTCACTCGCTTCCTCAACATTCATAATTCTCTTCATACACGCTCGCCGGTTTCGGAGACTCTTGACCCCACCTTCCTTCAGTACATGACCGATCTGGTCTAGGTAGGTTAGTCTCGGTCTCCCTCGGTACCTACATCCTTCCACTTTCGCATTGTATATCTTCTTAACCAGGCGTTCGTTCGGCATTCTTTCCACATGTCCGAACCATCGGAG
This sequence comes from Lymantria monacha, assembly GCA_905163515.2. NCBI lineage: Eukaryota > Metazoa > Arthropoda > Insecta > Lepidoptera > Erebidae > Lymantria > Lymantria monacha. Next base: position 3,275,516 of record LR991091.1, on the reverse strand, counting down.
CATTCCCTTTCGCATCTTTACACCAATACTCTCTTTCATACCTACTCGCTCTCTTACGTCGTCGTTACGAATGCGGTCGGTCAGCCTAACTCCACAGATTTTCCGCAGAGATCGCATTTCGACCGCATTAATTTTACTATCAAAATTATTTTTTCTTATTTTATATATATATATATATATATATATATATATGTTGCATAGATGACGTAGTCGTTAAGATACCGACTTACCATGCCAGTGTCGTGAGTTCGATTCCTATAACAATACTTTTTGCGATCAAAAAAAAAAGCACAAATTATTATTCTGAGTCTGAATATAAAAATATATATATTATATAATATAAAAATATATAATATAAAAATATTGTTTTATCTTTTGATACTCTTACAAAGAACCGCCATTTTAGTTCTTTTTCAATTTCTGTAATCTGCAGACATTGGCCCGTTAATTTAATTATATACTTTCATAATATTACCATCTCAGCCTATATATGTCCCACTGTTGGGCTCCAGCCTCCCCCATAATGGGAGGGAAATTGACCTACTATACCACGCTGGTCACACGTGTTCGTATTGGGTTTTGTTTCGAGTTTTTCTTCTCATGCATAGATGTTATATGCGTTTTATATCCCTTAGCTGTTTCTTACGATCACCCATGGGTAAGATAGGGGGGTGGTAAATTGTATTCTTACTCCGTCACTACATGGTAAACATACAGTTACTAACTATTTGCTTTCCATTATATTATTGTCATCATCATCTCAACTCATATATGTATATCCCACTTCTGGTCTTGCATCGCTCTCGCACAATACTTTGTCAATCCATAAAGTATTGTTCTGAGTCTGAGCAATACAAGGATTATTTCCTTTGTGCGGGGTTGATTTAAAAAAAAAGTGCGGGAAGTGCACCACATTACAAGAATTATTTACCTAACGGTGTTTTGTGTTTTAAAATAAATTAAATATTTGTTAGATGTCTTTTTTGATATGCATATGAAAAAAGAAACGATAAACTAATAATAATAATGACACGTAAGAGAGCGAGTAGGTATGAAAGAGATTATTGGTGTAAAGATGTGAAAGGGAATGCTCCGATGGTTCGGACATGTGGAAAGAATGCCGAACGAACGGCTGGTTAAGAAGATATACAATGCGAAAGTGGAAGGATGTAGGTACCGGGGGAGATCGAGACTAACCTACCTAGACCAGATTGGTCACGTACTGAAGGAAAGTGGAGTCAAGAGTTTCCGAAACCGGCGAGCGTGTATGAAGAGAATTATGAATGTTGAGGAAGCGAGTGAAGTATACAAGGATAGAGTTCTCTGGCACTCTGTTCTCTCTGCCTACCCTGCAAGGAATATGGCGTGATGTGATGATATGAATGTATAAACTACTACTTGTCAACTCTTTGACACTCAGTCAACACACGAATACAAACTTATTATTTTACATATTCCAGGTATTTTTCTGGTGTCATACGTATGGGGATACGTCGCAGATACAAAAGGTCGCCGTATAACTTTAGTGGTGCCAATCCTGATCTCTTTCTTGTTATCCTGCATCGGAAGTCTCTCACCTAACTGGATTTTCCTAGGAGTTATTAAATTTTTATGTGTTTGTTTGTAAGTAGCAGTTATTTTTTTTTTAATTTATATTTTTAATTATTGGGTATTTTATGGTGGCTGGGTATGGTATGATCACACCTCGACCATTAGCGGTATATTTATACTTACTATCAGGTGTGCTGTAGTTTGAAGGTCTTTTACAAATATAAACTAAGTAATTCTAAGCAAACACAAATTATACTTAAACCCAAAGCAATCACTTGCGGAGCGTACAAAGTTTTTTTCTGAATGAGGAGCGAACCCAAGACACTTGGTACGATAGGTTATTTGTGAAATTGTCTCATATCTAATTATTGATTAATTATATATAGAGCACTATGACGTGTTGTTCTTCAAACGAGGTTTAAGAAGAGCACTTTCTTGGCCATAGGCAGTGTCTTGGCCCTGGTGCTTCTAAGGTCCGTGTGCAACAGTACTTATCACTTACCATCAGGTTGTCCGTTTATCACCATATGTAAAAAAAAATACTAACTGTACCTGAGTAGCAACGAACTAAGAACACAATTCAGTACTTCCTATCTTACCCGAGAATGTCGTAAAAGACGACTAAGAGATATAATATGCATATAACATCTATGCAAGAGAAGGAAAACTGGAAATAATACCCTATGCTAACCCATGTTACTACCTTGGAATAATATGTTATTTCCTTCCCCATTATTGTGAAGGAAGCTTGAATTTAGCAGTAGAATTCATGATAACTGAGATGAAATTATGAAAATCTGTGCTGCTAGTTGTGTACTAGCTGTACCAGTAGCTTCTTTTGAGTGGAGTACTTACTTAATTCTATTATTTTATTTGAACAATTACATTATTTGAGGGCATTAGTAATAATATTGATATTAATAATATCTTTTTATTACCAATAGTGGTAAACGATCAAGCAGTGCACCCGATGCTAAATTTTACTGCCGCCCATGGGCCTTTGCAATACGAAGTAAAAAAGAGTATAGCTAGCTACTAATACTAACCCCTAAGCTGCTACCTCTTAATACTAACCCCAAACCCACCCAGTTGGGCTTCCAGCTCTATCGTATAGTATATTCTCTCAATCTTCTGCGGGAGTGTGGTACTACCCCGGACGGACCGGCTCACGGCAGTAGACAGAAAACTGTTAACAGTGATGCCGTACCACTAAATATTTTCAAGGATAACTAAATTTTAGTTAACATCAAAAAATATAAACTATACTGAACATTGATTTTAGTTATTTTTTGATTAATTTAATTTTAACAACTAAAGAAAATAATACTCAGAGTCACTGTTTGACCAGCACGCTGTAGTAAGTCAATTCTTCTCCTGTTATGGAGGAGACTTGAACCCAGCAGTAGGCCCTATATGAGCTAAAATCATTGGGTTTTCTTTTATTAAAGTCTGAAGAAGTAATCTACGAGATAAGTGGCTTCTACTATTGATTAGGCAATTCCAGCCACGGCTTTATGTGTCATCAAAGGATTTCTTTTGTCTTTCTTCAGTTCATGTGCCGCTAACTCTGTGACGTATACCTTGGTGGGAGAGTCATGCATCCAGCGAGTGAGAAGCAAATATCTAGTGTTGATTACCAGCCTCTTGCTATTCTCAACAGCAGCTGGAGCTCGTAAGTAATTTATTCCATTTTAGCTGAAACTTATAACGTTGATGATGATTTAAAATCAAAACTTTTGTTGTGAAAGGATTTTTGGAAGGACATCACTCTGGAGCTTACTCCAGAGTGATGTCCTTCCAAAAATCCTATCACGGTTCAGGAACCAGGGACCTTCACAATCGTATTAGCATCATTAATATATTTTCTTTTACAAATTTCTTCTGAACATATGTTACTGAACTTTTCCTAAGCGGCTGGACCAATTTTGACTCTTTTTTGTCCGTTCAGATATATTCAAAAATTATTTAATTTCACCATCGAACCCGATAGGTAAACACAGTCATTGACTTCAACTAATTGCATTTTATTTACTTTCCGTGTGATGACAGACTAAGAATTCAATTCATCAACCCCCTTTCTTGCCCGTAGAGATCGTAAAAATGGCTAAAAGATATATTATGCAAATAAAAACTATGCAAAAGAATGAAAACTGAAAATAAAAGCCTATACCAACCCATCTCACCAGTATACTAGGTCAAATTCCCCCCCACTGTGCAGATGATTCGAGCCCAGCAGTGGGATATAAGCTGAGATGACGATATTTTTTAGCTTTGTACAACCCAACGTGTATTGGGTCGATTATTTGTCATCATCATCTCAGCTCATTTATGTCCCTGTTGGGCTCGAGCCTCCTCGTTAAGAGAGGAAAAGAAACCTGCTATACTATATATATACGCTGGTCAAACGTGTTGAAATAGTGTTATGTTTCTAGTTTTCCTTCTCTTGTATAGATATTGCATGCGTTTTATACTTAGTCGTATCTTACGATCACTCACGGGTAAGGTCGGGGGTGGTGAATTGTATTCTTATTCCGGCACCACAAGGATAAGGTTTAATTAATATATCTATATTATTATACATATTCAGTTGTAACTTTCAGTTGTAACATATCCAATATTAAAACTGGATTTCGCATTGGATATACCCTGGCTGGGAATTGTGTACAGACCATGGCGATTGCTCGTGATAGCCCTAGCATTACCATCCGGGATCGGGGCGATTATTATGTATTTCTTCTATGAATCACCCAAGTTTCTGTACAATTCTGGAAGACATGAAGAGGCTTTGGAAGTCTTGAAGTACATGTACGCGGTCAACCATCGAGGCACGGAGAAAGAATATCCAGTAAATATTTTTTATTATATTTAAATATTTAAAAGTAAAAATTCATTTGATGACGGATTAAAAATGCAAGGGTCACTACCCCACCGAAGATTTAGCACCGTTGGTCCGGTTGATCCACCAAAATTGAAACGTGATGGGGTAGTACGCTGTTCCTTCCACTGCGCTGGACAGCTTGGCCGGGATATGATCTGATCATAGCCCCCAAAACAAAGGTTTTATCATCGTTTTTTTTTAGTGACTATCGTTAAAATCCATTAAAGTGAGATAATCAGATAATTTAGTTAGTTATAGCATCTATTCCAACGCCAATCTTTTATTTTTACAAGAGATTAGTGTTGAAGTTTTCCTTCTTTTAAAGTAAAACTTGAATTAAACCCTCTGGCATCTTATCAAGTTGTTTGATGCAGCCTAATATTGTTTTACCGTGACAACAGCGTGTTTGATTTTTCCGTGTGGTGACTGAATAAAAATAACTTTCATCCCCCAACAAGTAATGAATATACGAACCCTAACATTGATTTGCAGCAATCCACGAGTGTAGTAATCAAACAAAGTAAATCAATATTATTATAAACCATGATGAAAAAAAAACCATTCAATACTTTGTAGTACCTATGTATATACCTTTAATATTGTTTTTATTTAAATATACGAAATTAATATCATCCACCCAATGCATAATGCAGAGACTAGATTAGGATAACAACGAGCATTTAGGCCAGCTGTACTCAAACTGAAGTCATCAGGGCATATGTAGATGGCACATTTGATGTTAGCTTATTTTAAACCATTTTAAATATGTCCATTAGAAAAATTGAGAGCGCGCTAAATAAATAGTTGTATTAATACAGCAATTTGGTGTAATATTAGGTAATCTTTTATGACCCCCAATACCAAGATTAACATGTGTTTGTGACATAAGAGTGCTTCCGGGATTTTTTTTGACATGTGTACAGTTGTTTACCTGAAATGTCTTTTACAACTTAGCTCGGACTATAGATGAGCGCTCGGTTAGAATAGCTTGTACCATTTTTTTTGACGGCGGGCTATGGAGTTCTCACACCCAGAATAGCTTACAAGCTATGGTACACCATAGCATCTGCTTATTTCTACGGTTTTTGACATCAGTCATGCTTATTATATTTTAAATCCTTTTTAGATTTTATTAAAAAAAGACATGCACTAAAAAAATATTGTTGGTATTACGGGAAATTTATAAATACATAATTAACGAACACAAAATCCACAAATTTTTGTTCAAACTCAGGACCACAATCTGTGGATTGCACAAAGTATTATATTGCATGAGAATCGAACCTATGACACTGGAGCTGTAGGTCGATAGGTATCATACGCTATTACACCATCTATGCAGTCATAATATAATAATAATAAATTATTAATTAAACCTCCGGGCCAGTCGTTACCTCACCATGAGGCTAACGCAAAAGTCGGAGGAACATTATACGGCTTCCTAAGTTCTTTTGATATAAAAAAAATGTGTCACAAGATTTACAGGAAAGCTAATAAACTGCAGGGTAGCTTGTGGCGAGCTGAATGTGAGTTGCGACACTGCGGTCCCGAATACTCCAGAGAGTCTATCAGGGCCTCGTCTCCAGCTGGCCTTCATTGGCTAGCTAGAGTGGAAACCGAAGAGTGCCCAAAGGACTCTCAGCTCTGGCTTGCCTTAAACAGCTGGTCAGAGAGGGGTCGCCAGTGCTCGGGGGTGGAAGTGTCATTTTTAAGGGCATAACTACGGGGAAACCATGGCTCTGTTTATCACAGACTCAATGGTGAAACCGGCACCGCACCGCTTGATACCCCTAGCCACTTGCACCAACTTGTTGCCCCCTGTTGCCCGTATGGCTTGTGTGCCTGTGGCGACTGTTTAGGGGGCCCATTCAGTGAGTTGGCGAGTCACCGTCTGCCACCGTTCATCTCTCAATATGTGTTTGAAGGCAGACGACAGTTAAAATTTCATAGATTTAAGATGAACTAGTCCACTAAGCACCCACTCCTATAATCAGATATTAGCTACCCACTTACCGCTGGCAGTCCACGTATGTTATGTGCATACGTTGAATGTCATCGGTAGATGTCCCATTCCAATATTTAGATTAAATTTCTCCAAAGGCCTCTGCGTGTTGGATCCATATCCCCATGTAAGCCTCCCAAAGGACCTTCTTCATTCTTCATCTTCCCTATGGAAGATGCCGTGAAAAAAGGAGATACATAATAATAAATAATCATGACTCTTATATTTTCATTACAGGTCATCGCCTTAAAGGTTGAAACTCAAACCAAAGCTAAAAAGATGCCCATCATCAGATCGTTATACGAGCAAAGTGCCCCACTCTTCCGCGCACCATATTTATGGAGAAGCTTACAACTCTTCTATATTGTAGCAGTGGTATTTATCACGTGAGTTTTTACAAAAAAAGAATAGAAGATTATAGGCGTTATTTTAGAGCGTAGATTCTCAATGTGGGCCACGACGACCCCTTGACCCCGTTTTCAAAGTAGAAGATCCTGAAAAAAATTAGCAGCGGAGAGCTTTCTCAACAGTCTTCACAGATTTAACTGGACAGATGGCATAGTGGTTAAGATATTCGGCCTTCCGTGCCAGTGCCGAAGGTTCGAATCTTACGCAGGACAATACTTTGTGCGATCCACAAACTGTTGTCCTAAGTTGGGGTGTAATTTGTCTCGGTAAATTATGTTTGTAAAGTTCCCCGCAATACAAGGATTATTTCTTTAGCACAAGGTGATGTTTTTTTATAAAAAAAAATCTTTGTAACACTCTTCGTTAGGTGGGGTTATATAAATAAACATATTCTCATAACTATAAACATTTTGAGATTAAGAATCACATTCCTGCTTCTATCTATACATCCATTAATGGGTCGACATCCACTATTGGGCAAAGGCATAATAACCTTTTCATAGGGTAAAGCTGTAATATAATGTTAACTTCCATGTGTTGATGGCGTAAGAATACAATTGACAACCCCTTATCTTCTAATTACTACTGCAATCAATCTTAAGGCTCACATATAGGCCCGTTAAGTTATCCCGTACCCGTGGTGCCCTACTGCTGCGCTTATCGTGGCTGTACAACCCTTTACTTATTGGCTGACTAGTCAATATTGCTTTCTGTCTCCCACTTTGCCTGGGAGGGAAGTGGAATCACTCTTTTCCAACTGCTCCTCTTTAACTTTTCTAATTAAATTTGTTACGGGTTCAAGACAATTAAAATCATCTCCCGGGACTGCCCGAGGGTCAAACCTCGGTGTCATTTATAGTGTCCATTGTGGATCCAGGAGTTACAATGGTGGGAATGTGTGGTGGGATTAGTCCCAAAAAAAATCCCTTATCTTGCCCGTGGGTGTCATAAAAGCCGACTAAGTTTCTGCAATAACATACATGTAACATCTACGAAAATGAAAGAAAACTTTAAATAAAACTATACCAACTCACCTGACCAGCGTAGTATAGTTGATCAATTTTCCGAAGCGTTTTTCGAGTTTTGAAATCCGTAAAAATAGTTTTATTTTAAACGTTTAATACTCGCGTAAATATCGGAAAACATATAAATTACTTTCCGTGTGGTGACGGAGTAAAAATACTATTCACCACCCCATATCTTGCCCATGGGTGATCGTACGAGACGACTAAGGGATATAAAACGCATATAACATCTATGTGAGAGAAGGAGAACTTCAAACAATATACCAACACGTCTAACCAGCGTGGTATAGTAGGTTAATTTCCCTCCCATTACGGAGGAGGCCCGAGCCCAACAGTGGGACATTTATGGGCTGTGATGATGATGATATCAATTAATTTTTTTTATTGTTTCAGTAACAACAGTTTCCTGATATGGCTACCACATATACTTAATACCGTCATAACTTTAATGACTAAGCAAGGTTCAGTCACCGGCAATGTGTGTCAGTTGCTCGCCTTGGAGTCATCATTGCCTATCGCCAGGAATACCACGATGGTTGACCCATTAGTTAGTATAAATATAACATTACTAGTATTGACCATAATTTTTTTTATTGCTTGTGGTGGCAAACGAGCAGGCACACCTGATGATAAGTGTCACTGCCACCCATGGACCTTTGCAATAGCTAATAGTGGATTTGGGGTTCATATTGGTAGCCGCTGCCCACCAATATAAACCCCAAATCCACCCCAGTTGGGCTTCCACCTGACTTGCTCACCGAACGAAGCGCAATAGCACATTGCCATTACTCAGACGTCGATCTGCGAGAGTGTGGTACTACCCCGGACGGACCGGCCCGCGGCAGTAGACAAAAAACTGTCAACAGCGTGATCCTGCCACCATTAAACAGTAATCCTGTATATTCAACAGGGTGACCCTCAGCAGGAATTATTGCAACGTAGATCATACAATAAAATAAAATCATTTAAAAAATCAAAAAACGCGACTGCGTAAAAAGTAACCAAAACTACGTACGTAATAAAAAAACTGAAAAGAAAAAAACAAGCACTTTTAGATGTCCGGTGGTCTAGAATTCCATAATATATTATTGAATAAATACTATTGCAGAAAATGAAATATATTTTAATAATAGAACATGACAACTGAACAGTCGGGATACATTACAAATTCGACAGCAAATCAAATTTTTCATCTATTTTTCTAAATCTAATATAAACTTTGTGTGAATCATAAAAATCGGTCCAGGCGTTTGGTCTATATAGTGCTTCAAAGGAACATACAAACATACATACATAGACTGTTAAACAGAATACCACTCCTTTGCGTCGCGCAGTCGGGTAAAAAACCTTTAGCGCTTACTAAAATCTGTGCAGTGAAAAGTTAAGACGAAATGAGAGCGCCCTAATAATTTCTTACTAGGATATTGCTTTTAAATTAATAAAGGCACTTGCATTATTGTTTTATCAAGATGAAAGCTATGGTATAGCTGACTTCTCCTCAGGCCACATACGTCCTACTATTGGGGTTTCTTCCAAAGGAGTATATACTACAGTCACCAGACGATTTGGTATAGGGTTTTATTACACCTTTTATTCTACTGCAGTTATACTATATGTTTACGTTCATTAATTGATTTTATCAATATCCACGGCTATAAAAGGGATGGTAACCATTATTTTACTCCGTTTTAATGGTAGGACCACATTATTCACAGCTTTCTGTGTAGAACCGCGGGCCGGTTGGTCCAGGGTAGTACCATACTGGCCACCGAAGTCAAAAATCGGGTACCGGTGGCCCGCTCGCACGGCGAAGAGAGAGGATTTTACGGTGGATCTATGCGGTCACGCGCCGCCTTCTCCGTCACCCCGGACTGATTTGGCGGGGCGAGACGCATCCATAGGCCACCAATAAAAAAAAAAAAGAAAAAAAAAAAGGGTAGTATCATACTCTCCCAGGAAATCAATCCATGAGCAGTATCGATTTGCTGTTGCGCTTCATTCAGAGAGCAACAGAGCCAGCAGCCTAACTTTCGGATGCAAAGGTCAATGAGCGTCAGTAACACTTACCATCGGGTGTGCTGCTAGCTCATTTACCACCATAAGCAATAAAAAATCTTCATTACCACATAAAAAAAAATCTCCATTAACATTAGATTTTGGTGATTTTTATTTATGAAATCAAGATACAATGTTTGAAAGGAAACAAAAAATTAATCTGAGTAAAAATTCGTGTGGTGTTAAACCATACGAAAGAATTAAAACCCATCAACGCTAGGTTAATAATACAAAATAGTCTTTGTTTTATTCTATATTCATAAAATAACATTTACAATATATGTATATACATAACTATAATTATAAATAAATTGCTCTGATAAATTTCACTCTAGCTTAACCATCATTTGTATCGTTCTCTAAAAATACTCCCCTAGTCCACTAGAGCCTACTGTACGTACTTAAACGAGCGTTAAATATAACGTGACCATTTATTCTTTGACTCAAAACGGGACATTTTAGTCGGGTAGTCAATTAAAAAACACTTTTTAAAGGTATTCAGAAAAAGTTAGTTAACTTAAAAGTTACGAATTAAAAAATATACCCGAAATGTTTAGTTACCTTATTTATCAGAGCAAAAATTTGCTTTAATATAACTGGTGAACATTTTAAGTAAGAATAAAACTCTTGGCACATTTTTAAATTACTCAAATCCAACCTTTGCGCGGTTGCCAAAAACGGGACAATCCTAGAATTCCTTACGGGGACACCGGGACACGTTATTATAAAAAGGGACAGTCTCGTTCAAAACGGGACGTCTGGTCACATTAGTTAAATAGCCAAACTTGACAGCACCATATCTCCCTAGCTGACTGTAATTGGTTTGAATAAAGTGTACAGGACGCCTAATCTAATTTTCGCTTAAAACGGTTTGATGTGAAATGCTAATGCAATCTTAAGTAATCACATGAGTTAACTGTAAAAAAATATCAAGAGATCTTCTATATAATTGGGATATTGGTTATTTTTATGATTATATCTTAATATATATAAATTACGTGTCACGTTGTTTGTCCGCGATGAACTCATAAAGTACTTAACCGATTTTAACCAAATTTGCACAGCAAGTGTAGTTTAATTCAACTTAAAAGATAGGATAGCTTAAATCTCAATTTATAGTAATATTATTTTATTGCAAATTATATGTCTAATATTTGACAGTCAAAATCATATGTTATATCAAAAAGATTTTAAAAGATGGCGGAATCTGTTGACTGGATTCAGTAATTATTTAATAGATGGCGCTATGTTAAATGTACAAACGCTTCATATAAGCTAAAATTTGTTAGAATAAACAAAAAGTGTTACTGAGACTAACCTAAGCCACAGCAACGCGTGGCCCGGTCTGCTAGTAGTATATAAAATAGAATACAATCTATTTTATATTTGATTTATTGGTAGTGGTTATAAATACTACCAACCATTACTTTACTCGTAGATGTCGTAAAAGACGCCTAAGAGATTTATGTCGACCTGAGCCAACTCCACTCCACAACTACCGTTTGGTCAATAATTACATTCGCAAGGAGGGTTGACGTCAGTCAGGTGGCCAGTCATAAAACTATTGGTAATAACTTTTTACAATATGTACGATGGAAGCAGATTACATATTGTGTCCGCCACAATCCTATAATATATGGGGGAGTCCCATGTTCGGAATTGAACGGTGGAAGGCTGAATGACAAAATGCCTCATAAGTGAAGGTTGCTATATTAAAAAACGATAGATACTTTTGCTAGTATCTAAATGATTTTTCTCTTTATTCCAGCATCCAACCCTCTGCGTGAGTACAGTCAAAGAGAACGTGATCTTCACAATGCTCGCTTCACAATCCATATTCGCTTTCATCAACTTCCTAATCTCCTACCTTCCAAATAGACGGCGTATCGTTCTCATTTGTATACTCTGCCTGTCAGCAGTCAGTGGAGTTTGTCTCAACTTGGTCACAGATCCACTGGGCAGCGTATTCTTATTTGTGACATTCACTTGTACCTGTCTGGCTATGGGCATCATGGCTTCGTACTTTGTAGATGTTTATTCCACTTCTTACAGGTGAGTTTTTTAATATCTTAATATATATATAAATTAAGCGTTACGTTGTTTGTCCGCGATGGACTCCTAAAGTACTTAACCGATTTTAATCAAATTTGCACAGCATGTGTAGTTTGATCCAACTTAAAAAATAGGATAGCTTTTATCTCAATTTATAGTCGCAATATTATTTTATTGCAAATTATCTATTGTTTGTCAGTCACAATTATCTGTTATCTCCAAACGATTCTAACAGGAGCTATGTTAAACCTACAAACGTTTCATATAAGCTACAATTTATTAGCATAACCACCACGTGTTACTGACGCTACCTTAGCCACAGCAACGCGTGGTCGGGTCGGGCCGGCTAGTTATATTATATTACCACAAAAGGAGCTTTAAACTATATATTCTTTCACCTTACCTTATACGTGTTCTGCTAATGGGTTCGAATCTTGTTGAAAATAGGAGAGTAGTTGACCTACTCTATCACGCTAGTCAAAGGGTAAAGCAGTGTATTATTTCGAGTTTTTCTTCCCTTCTCCTTGATGTTTTGTTTTATTTAACTACAAGGGCAAGTTGTGTAAACATCTTTTATATTTCCATGGAGGTCATAAAAACTGGCTGAGATCATTAGCAGAAGGAGGAGAATGAAGAGAACCGCTTCCTTGAGAAATTTTAAACACTAATGTGATTACTCAGAAACATCGAACTACAGCTTTCTCATATTATTTCAACATGGACTCCTCTTAGCACACCATTAGATGTGTGTATGTTTTTAACCCTAATATTTTTTTTGTTTCATTTGTTTATTTTTTTCTGGATGTGTAATTTAAATAATTTATTTTTATCTATTCTGATGTTTACAAGAGTATTACATGTTTGAAATAACGCGAGTATTACACATTTGAAATAACGCGAGTATTACACATTTGAAATAACGCGAGTATTACATATTTGAAATAACGCGAGTATTACACATTTGAAATAACGCGAGTATTACACATTTGAAATAACGCGAGTATTACATATTTGAAATAACGCGAGTATTACACATTTGAAATGACGCGAGTATTACACATTTGAAATAACGCGAGTATTACACATTTGAAATAACGCGAGTATTACACATTTGAAATAAAGCGAGTATTACACATGAAATACCTATTTATGTATTTGATTTTTAATTTCCTGGCATTTTTCCTGAAGTTTTCACGATCCTCCCATCTACCGTGGGCTATTAACCTCCAGTCCTCCCCTGACCAAGGAAATTTGAAATCACTAACCAGTTTTTAATAAAAAAAATAATCACTAACCAAGGTGAGAAAAATACTCTATTTAATGTATGATCAAATTTATTTCAGGGGTATGGCCTCCTGCCTTAGTATAATGGTCGGTCGGAGCGCTACATTTGTTGGTATCAACGTAGCTGGGAGCCTTATCTTCACCCATTGTGAGACCACGTTCTATATGTGGTCTTTACTTGTACTTAGTAAGTATTTTTTACTAAATATAACAAGTGAGTGATGGCTGCTTTAGTAGTTCAAGGCGGCGCGCGACCCCATAGATCCACCCTGCAATGCGCTTCTCATCGCCGTGCGAGCGGGCCGCCGGAACCCGATCTTTGTCTTCGGTGGCTCGTCCGGCGATTTACCCTCGCGGTTTCCTCTCGAGTCGTTGCCCAGGCAGCTTTCGCTGTCGGGGCATCGTCCTCACGCGGTAAACACCTCAGTCTGGAGTCGAATAGAACATAATCACCTCACTTGTTGTGCTAAGTCCAGGGCAGCGAAAAGATATTTTTTATTTTTTGATAAAACGGTTGTGATACTTTTTTTTTTTTTTTTTTTTTTATTGCTTATGGCGGCAAACGAGCAGACAGCACACCTGATGGTAAGTGTCACTGCCGCCCATGGACCTTTGCCAATGGTATAGCTAGGCCGCTGCCTACCAATACAACCCTGAACCCACCCCAGTTAGGCTTCCGGCTCTCTCGCTCACCGAACGAAGCGCAATAGCACATTGCTATTACTCAGACGTCGATCTTCTGCGAGAGTGTGGTACTACCCCGGACGGACCGGCCCGCGGCTGTAGACAGAGAACTGTCCACAGCGTGGTCCTACCACAATAAAAGTATACTAACACTTTTTTAAAAATGTTGCATCATCTCAGTTCATATACTTTAGACTGTAATTGGACTCAGGCCTCCTCCGCAATGAGATATATATTGATCACCATGCTAATGAAATGGATTCGCATAGGATTTCATGACGGATTTGCCTTCTCTTGCATAGATAGTATATGCATATTACATCACTCAAACATCTTTTATGGCGGTAAGACAAAAGCTGGTGAATTGTATTTTTGCTATATCATCGCATGAATTATTTTTGTATTATAATTCACCCACGGGGAGGGGCTCGAGGTTAATGGAAGAATGGATATTAAAATGCTGAAAATTTAAAATAAAACTCATGATAATATCTAGTAAATATTCTATGGTGTTTAATATTTTAGTAGAAATGCCGTGACTTACGAATTAACATATTTTCAGGTAGTGCAGTTGCAGCTTGGTTTTTGCCGCCAGATAAGACGTTATCATCATGAAAGAAGATAATTAAGAAACAAGATGGACTTGCATTGATGATATTTGGTATTATACCGGCTGTGTCTTCTAATACTTGAACTCCGAGTAATTTTAACCATTCTTGGAGTACCTTTAACGCTTCACGTCGAAGTTCTTGCCGCCAATTACTTTATGGGGCGTAATTATTAGCTATACTGTAAGGAAAGGCAGCTATCGTTTATTTCCAGGTGGACAGTCTACCACCAAATGAAATAATGCTCAAACTACTTAGATATAATTTTATAAAAGACAATCGAGCTGTTAGTTAGTTTAGCTAGTAAAGGATGGTAGCTTGTTTGACTTAAATTACAAAGATTTAGCATTAAACATACTAGATTGTTTATAAAACCTTGTTTATTAGTCAAAAATAATTATCATACGTGGAACTTGAACCCATAACTACTAGATTCAAAGCTAATTCAGGTTCGAATATCTATTGTGATAATCGTTTTTCGCTCTTAAACATTTTTTTTTGTTTACTTATTTTAAATAGATTGAATGAATTATTATTTTAAAATGGTTTTGTATGATGTTATATATATATATATATATATATATATATATATATATATATATAATATATATATATAATATATATAATAAAAAAATAGATTATCTAAATAAAAAATGTAGTGGCAAAGTTTTTAAGGGAAGAAAAAGAATATTCACTGTTTTGCAAATTAATCACGAGAGTACCTATTTACTCTTCAGTAAAAATAACGTAATGAATTTTTATCAAAAATGTGGGTCAAAGTTTTGTAGCGAGTAGATATAAATCTCTGTAATAACGATGACTTGTTGAACGTGACACAACTTAGTCCTCACGTGATCATGAACAATTTTGAAACATCGGGAAATTAAAAATCAAATACAAACGCGACATTCCTCTTCGCTCTATATCAGTGGTGTACCTTCCATCTCGGCTAAATCCACATCCAAGATATACAAATTCATCCACTTGCTCTAGTACATCATAACCTATTGTTACTCTTACATCTGTTCTGGCTTCATCTCTTTCAAAGACCATTATTTTGGTTTTGCTCACATTCACGCGTAGACCCCTTTTCTTACAATCTTCTGTCATTGTGTCGACTAGGGTCTGCAAGTCAGTCGCTGACTGTGCCAGCAGGACTGCATCATCTGCATAAAGCAGAGCAGAGACCACTGAGTCACCCATCTGGACTCCCACATTCATATCGTTCAACCTTAAAACTCTTAAATATAACTCTTAGAGACTTGAATTTCGGTAGGCGTATTTGTATTACGATACAGAGATAAACCAAGTACGGCTTTTTAAAAAGTCCACTTCTAAAGGGCGTTGCGTTTGCGTCCCACGTTCGGCATGAGCCACGATAGGGCGGACGCCGCGCCGACCAGCCGGGGAGCAATCCTGCAGAAATGCTCCCGGAACCACCAACGCCCGTCGAGTCGCTGACTGTGCCAGCAGGACTGCATAATCTGCATAAAGCAGAGCAGTGACCACTGAGTCGGTCATCTGGACTCCCACATTCATATCATTCAACCTTTGGAGACATTTATCCAGATATATGATAAACAGCCTGGCTGACAGAACGCACACCTGCTTAACGCCGATATTGACGTCAAACCAAGGCGACATTCTATCATCCAGCCGCACACAGGCTCTACAGCCCTTGTAACTGGACTGCACAGCCTACAACAGTTTACCGTATAATAATATAGAATAAGGTAATCGAGAAAATAGTAGGTATCGCTATAAGAGACAGGGAAATTCGAAATTAAACCTTATGCCATCCCGTCTGATCATCGTGGTATATATTAAACACATAACTCTTTTTATGGAGGAGATATATAGCCAAACATGAGGTATATCTGATAGGAAGTAGAAGAAGATAAAATTCAATACGACGTCGGTAGAAAAAGGAAGTTTGGCAATAGAAGGTGTAATCGGATTTTATAATAGAAGGTGTTCTTACATCGCCATTAGACAAATACCGGGTGTAACAGAGAATGGAACAGCTGTCGTTTCGTTAATGAATTAGAAGCATTTACTACATACTCATACTTTCTTAAATATTCATTAGAACCTAAATAAATCAATGATTACGTTTGCTGCGTCGCCTTTACAGACAGTTGATGATTCAATGACCCATTGACATTTTCCCTTCAAATTTTTGTTATGGTTTCCTACCATCATTACCTACCACCTTTCTGACCAGCTGCGCCATTCTCCGTTACACCCGGTATATGCAAATACTATAGTAGTTTAAGTAACGACCTCTTTTTCGAGACTAGTGGGTTCAATCCCAACACTGAACAATTCTTTGTGCACAAAAGAGTGCTCCGAGTCCAAATATTATTTGAATCTAATGATTTTCTTTGTAAGGTTCCTGGTGATGGAAGTATTTATATTATATTCATCATCTAGGCTCATATATGTCCCACTGTTGGGCTTAAGCTTCCTCTACAATACGTGGGATATTGGCCTAATATACCACTCTGTTCAAACTGGTTGGTGGTGGTCTTTGAGTTTTCCTTCTCTTGCATAAATTTTATATGCATATTACAATTCTTAGTGGCCTTTTACGTTGCCCACAGGCAAGTTAGAAGGGTGGTATATTATTCCCACTCCGTCCACAAACGGAAACAATACTGTACTCTAAAAAAAAAAAATATTTTCTTACTAGGCTGTGATAAAATAATTTTGGATTTGATTATTCACATTAAAAAAAATACTGCCTATTTTTGGAGTTTACTCCTTAAAAATCGATTTTCATATAAGGCGCCCGGTATGAGAAAAAAATGAGGAGTAAAATCTAGTGATCGAATGACCTCGTTACGTTTTTGGTGCGCAACCTATTCTGCGCACCTTTCACTTTCTGACGTGAGACAATACTTCACTGAACAGTTTTAATAAGGGACTTTTGACGGGAATTTGAAAACGTCATGTGGTGCTTTTGTATTATATTCGATATCTTAGTGTTTTAACGTGTTATATTAAATAATTTTGATGGCATTTTATGTAATATAGCGGAACTACTGGGATGAAGTGAATATCATATAAAAGTGCTTTACAACGTTTTCGTTTTCCATCAAAATTCCCACAAGATACCATTAACAGTGTGGCCACTGCACTGTTAATGGCGACAATTTGACTTAGACAATGACTAACCTGAAAGACTAAAAACATGAAAATATTTATAACTTGACACTGGCACCAATAGCTTGTATATGTAGCTGATTGCCAATATATAAGAAGAAGAAGAACAGTTTTAATAAATGTAAATAAAAATATATACATTTTTTTAGTCAAATGAGCTTTTTTTGCGCCTGTTTTGATAATCGTACTTAAGGAGTAAACTCCAGTCGTGCGTCGAAGCTGACACACACACTTTTTTTCTTGATTATTTTGCCTGATCGATTAGGTTTGTATTTGGTATCCAATGTGGCAATTGGATATTTTGAACCAGTGTACTTGGCAAGAGTATAAATTTTCGACAAGTTACGTATATCATTTAGATAAGTATATTTATTATTATTTAAGTAATTAATTAATGTAAAGAAATCTTTCATGTGCCAACAAAAATTATAATTAAACTAATCTTTTATTTATTTTTGTTTAATTTTTGTAGTATAATAAATACAGCCGTGTGGTATTAGCTACAAAGAGTACTAACCATTATTTTACTCTTGGATATCGTAAAATACGACTAAAAGCTTTATATCCACCTGAGTCAATTCCACTTGATGTCGTTTAGTCTACTATTATATTCCCAAGGCGGTTTGACGTCAGGCAAGCGGCTGATTATATAAATCTTAATATATTATATAAATTATGCGTCACGTTGTTTGTCCGCGATGGACTCCTAACGCACTTAACCGATTTTAATCAAATTTGCACAGCATGTGTAGTTTGATCCAACATAAAAGATAGGATAGTTTCCATCTCAATTTATAGTCGCAATATTATTTTATTGCAAATTATTTGTCTATTATTTGATAGTCACAATTATCTGTCATCTCCAAGCGATTCTAACAGATGGCGGTATCTGTTGACTGGATTGAGTAAGTATTTAATAGATGGCGCTATGTTAAACGTACAAACGTTTTATCATCATTCATCATCATTCACGCGTGGCCGGGTCTGCTAGTATAAATATAAACAATATCTTTTGCAATAACTACAATGTAAGAGTAGTGCATATTGCGCTGACCACACGTAATTGGGATAATAATATACCTAAAAGAGCGCTGTGGTGTTAATGAAGAAGTAGTGACAAAGATAAAAAAGGGTACGCTGAGGAGGTTTGGCCACGTGGTAAGAATGAGTGAAGAAAGGTTGACTAAACAAGTATACAAAGCGAGTGTGAGTGGGACGATTACAAGGGGAAGACCACGTCGTACTTTCCTGGATCAAATTAAAGATGTGTTAGTGAAAGGTCAGATTAAGAGTAGGTACGCATAACCGTAGAGCATGCATCAAGACTGTGATGAGTGTGAATGAAGCGATGGAGGTATGTCAGGATCGTGGTTTGTGGCAACCCGTAGTCTCTGTCTACCCCTCTGGGAAACTGGCGAGAGGCTATGTATGTATGTATGATAATAGTAGTAGTAGTTCTGATAAAAGCAGTCGGAATGACTGAAATGTAGACCAACGATTCAAATGACTGAAATTTAGTATTTAACATGCTAGCTTACGACAGCTTACACTTGTCTAACTGGTAGGATGATTGGAATGGATTTCCAATAGGTGTGGGTTCGAGCCCCACGTGTGATATTAATTTTTTGCTCGAATAACTTTTTATAAATAGACCTACGATGGCAAGGAATCGATATCGATGAGAGAGAGATTGAGATAACAATGTACCGTGCCAGTGACTTGGGTTCGAATTCCACACAAGACAATACTTTTTGCAATCGAAACTGTTCTGAATCTGAGTATAATTGGTGTCCGTTAATTGTATTTTTGTAAAGTCTCCCATAATACAAGGATTATTGCCTAAAAGCAGGGAGATTTCTTTTGGGTTTTATTTAGATTAATCCCACCGTATTGCCACCATTTCACTCATCATCATCATTACTACTCCTACTCTTAGGCCTGTTTTTTATATTACCTGATTTTTAATTACCTGGGGTCGATACAATAATATATGTATGTATGTACTTTTCTTTCATAGTACATATTGTAAAAGTTATTGGCAATAGTTTTATGACCTGCCAGACGTCAACCGTTCTTGGAAATGTAATTGTTGACCAAACGGCATCAGATGGTATTGGCCCAAGTCATCATAAGGCTCTTAGGCGTCTTCTAAGACATCCACGAGCAAAGTAAGGGTTGGTAATATTCGTAGCCGCTACCACACAGCATACAAACACTGCCACTATTTGATTCATGACCAAAATTTTTTAAATAAATTTCACCATATTTGTTCTCCGCAAAGACCCAGGAAACGTTTTTAGTTATTCTGGCTCCCGTATAAATTGAATTAGTCGCAAAGACTCTATACAGTGCGGGAGACGTGAGGCAACTGACTAATTAGGAAATTAATCAAAGCATTTACCTCTATGGCTGGGATAAACGCAACAATACAACACCATGGATACAAGAAAGAAGATAGTTTAATAGGCCCTGGGTTAACATTACTTCAAAGAATATTTATAAAAAAAGGAGAGATCTATGGTTTTATCGATTTGCTATAAGATCTGTGTAGGTAGGTTAGTAGGTATATTACTCCAGACGTGATTTGTAAACTATTAATAGATAGTCCTTTCCTTACCTATCTGTGGATCTATAAATTTCTTTTTCTGCAGTATATGCTGTGCATTCAGTAAAAATCGCAACATAATACTGGTCATTTTTATTTATTTTAATGATGATTTCTTATTGTAAACCGAGGACTAAGATAATTATGTCTCAAAGAACGACAATACTTTTTAGCGCCATCTAGTGAAAAAAGAAGTGCACTGACTGTATATTGTAAACCTTTTAGTTGAGTATTTCTAGAAATTTGCAACAGATGGCGGCACTTATATATTAATACTTATACTTATATATTAAACCTAACATTGTACGTTTTAATTTGCATGAAATGATTAAATGGTACTAAATTATGTAGCGTAAGTTGAATATTAAACTTACTCGACATTTCACAACTGATTTTATTTTATTTTCTCAGTCCGTGCACGTAGGTACTACGGTTTTCCTCAAGATAATTTAAGAATATCGAATAGGTACATGGGCCATGCTTTGGCATATTCTTTTATTTCAAGTTTTCCGTCTTTTTTGCAGCAATGGTATTTGCTAACATACTTCAATAATTTTTTGCTATACCTACTCTTGGGAAATGTGGTGTGGTGACAATCGTAGACATCTTGTTCTTTCTGACGCACAAGTTTTAATGGCACTAAATAGAGACGACAAATATTTAATTTAAGCAACCAATAATAAATAGATTGTCCGGGAAAATCATCGAAAATCCATAAAATATGCACAATACTATAAATAAACATTTTGTACTTACCTAAGGATCTCAATCCAGGCCCTAATGATATACACACCATACCCATGCTCTTAGAGCAATTAGGCAACTATCCAACCGCCAGCTTATCAAAGCACATCCAGGCAGACCAGCCAGTATGATACCTACATGAACCATGAATTTAACAATACTAGGGGCTCCAGTAGCTGGACCTCATTTGCCGGATGGGTTACCGAAGGCTCAAATATTAATAGAGACTGCCTAGATATCAATAGAGAGGAATATGGTAGGTTATACAGTTGCATTCATCCGTGTGGTGACGGAGTAAGAATACTATTCACCACCCCATATCTTACCCGTGGGTGATCGTACGAGACGACTAAGGGATATAAAACGCATATAACATCTATGCGAGAGAAGGAAAACTCGAAACAAAACCCTATACCAACACGTCTGACTAGCGCGGTATAGTAGGTTAATTTCCCTCACATTATGGAGGAGGTCCGAGCCCAACAGTGGGACATGTATGGACTGTGATGATGATGATGATGATGATGATACAGTTGCAAGCCATTCCTTTCATCGCCCCGGGCGATTTGGATGGAATGTGACTGTACCATAGCCTATCGCCAATCAAATCGCTGTCGTAACTGGGCAGATGGAATGAGGACACGCATCGCGGTCTTCATACATCATCATGCATACTGCACTAGCAGTCATTTGGTTCGGATCAAGTCTGGCTTCAGGTGACCTGCGACTAAGCACCGTGTTAGCCGTCGCCGTAGCGATCAAGCTCGTGCCCGAGAGACCAGATCCAGCACAGACGACCTTCCGGTGGCAGCAGCTCAACACAGCCATGGCAAGTCGAGCCCGTGCCTGACTTGACCCCGGATGTCCGGAGGTAGTCCTATCCTAGGCAACCTGCGACAGTAACTGTTGCTACCTGGTTAGCAAAAATTCCTTCTTCATCATCGCAACTCATATATGATCTGCCGTTGGACTCGAGCCTCCTGTGGTTATTATGGTGGTTGCTTTGGTTAGACGTGAGGGTCTAGGGTTTTCTTTCCAGTTCACCTTTTCTCTATATTAAATCCCTCAGCCGTCTCTTACGACACTCACACCCACAAGATTGGAGGTGGTGAATTGAATTGTTACTCCGTCACCATCGGAGAACGACAACTCCCACCGACCTTTGGTGGCGACAATTCTCTTCTTATCCCATCGCCATACCCTGAGGTAGATAACTTTACAGAGGAACAATTAAAAATTTAATAGGCCTCGTTGGCTTAATGGCACAGATTTAAAATTGCTGATCATGACCGAGTCTCAGAAAAGGATTATTAGGTTTCCCCGTCAACAAATTATACTTGAAATTTAATTAATAGTAGGTACAATAATACTTTCAAAGTATTTTTGGTATTGCCCCAATTTCATGATGGGTATTGTTGGAGACGGAGAGTTTCATGATTATTAAGCTACTCTATTTATTTTCTTGGTTAGTTATGGTCTGGACAGATCTTGTCCGAACTCTGAGGCGAAGGAAGGGTAACGTGCAGCCTCATAATCTGACTTATACCATTCTGTAGCCATTTGGGCTGACCACCAATTCCAATTTGTTGACTTCTATGGTGGCTTCACTCTCAAAAATGTTCATGGCGATGTAAGGCTGAAACCCAACAATCAGCAGTATTTACCCTCTCCATCTACTGAATGAGCCATCAGAATTCTATATTAACTTTGGTGGTGAACATGCAGACATCTTGTCAGGTACTTCCTCTAGTCAACGTCTCTTCGGCAATTGTACATTTACATTGGCGCCAAGTGATCAGATTCCCTACGCGTGGCTGACTGATCATGTATATATCAGCCCATCGAAGTCCGCTGTTGGGCATATGCCTCCTAAAGACCATATGCCCATATATAATGCTGATAATACATTCATCAGCAAATAATATTATATAAAAAATGTATGATCGGCAACTAATATTGTATCAAAAATATTCTATATTTTTGATACAATATCAGTCGCTAATATTAATTTTTTCAACAATTAATATTATGTCAAAAATGTAGCATTAGCAATTAATATTGTTTCAAAAATATAGCGTCATCATCATCTCCTGCTCCTCTCCCAAGTACTGGGGGTCGAGGCAATATGTAGTGGTCATCGTCGTACATATTGCAAAAATTATTGACCATAGTTTTATGATCGGATTCGGACTCCTTGGGAATGTAATTATTGACCAGACGCAATGAGATGGAGTTGGCCTAGGTAGATATAAAACTCTTAGTTCTTTTACGACATCCACGGGTAAAGTAAGGGTTGGTAGTATTCTAAAACGGTCTTAGACCACACAGTTATGTATAAAAATATAATAATTTGTGTCAAAAATATAGCATTAAAACTACTGTTATGTCATAAATTTATCGCTTTCCATTAATTTTGCATCAAAGAAACCATCAGCAATTAATATTGCATCAAAAATGTAGCATCGCAATTAGTATAGTATCAAAAATATAGGATCAGCAATTAATATTGTATAAAAAATGTAGGATCGGCAATTAATATTGCATTAAAAATGTAGGATCAGTAATTATTATTGCATCAAAAGTGTAGTAGAAGCAGCAATTAATTTTGTATTAAAAATGTAGGATCAGCAATTAATATTGCATTAAAAATGTAGGATCAGTAATTATTATTGCATCAAAAGTGTAGTAGGATCAGCAATTATCTTTGTATTAAAAATGTAGGATCAGCAATTAATATTGTATTAAATATGTTATGTCAGTTAATATTGCATGAAATATGTAAGATCGTCATTTAATATTGCATAAAAAATGTAGCATCGCAATTAATATTGTATAAAAACATAGCATTAGCAATTATCAAAAATGTATCATTAGCATGATTTTTTGGTACAACATTTAGATACAATATCTAAATATTGTACCAAAATTAGTAGTATAATAGTATCAACAATAACATAGTATTAAAACTACAGTATTAGTAATTAATATTGTGTCAAAAATGTGGGTTAAAATAACTAGCGCAATCTGTGTATTTAATTAAAAATACGCATACCTATATCAAACTTGGCGCTATATTCGCCTTGACATAACACTAGATAACTAATTACCTCAATATTAACAGACCCTGTCATCTATACAGACACAATTAAATTGAATTGTCTGTTTGTAACATCAAACACAACAGTATTTGTTTTCTAAAATTTTTAAAGTGAAACTTTTATTACGTCGCCTCAAACTTTTTCGTCTATCTATTGCATGTCGCGTGATGGTCGGCCGCCGTTCGACAGAGCAGCCGAGGCCAATATGGCGGCGCCTATGGTTCGCATCAGCTGACCGTGTAGTGTATAGACTATTACTCATTTGTGCCAGTGCTCCACTCTATTTGTTTGTTTTTAATATATCTATATCATCTAAGTAATAAACATATATTATGTAGGTATGTCGTACTCTAAAACACAGAGTTAAATTAAAATATTAGTTGGAGATCTAGTTATCATTTCCCATAATCATTCCCATTTTCCAAGTATAAAATTAAGATTGATGATGCGATTTTAATTCCCTAAATCGAATATTTTTCCAAAAAATGTCTACAATGCGAAAAAAAATTCACTTTTACCGTGGTTTCATAAAACCACACAATTATTTTTTTAATCCCTACTGTAAGGATAATAAAAATGGTTTTAATTTTTTTCCGACTATTAAAACAGCTAAGCTAATTAAGATGAGGTTTTCATATAGCTAATACCATATAAGAAGTAACTTAACAGAATTATAACGTAAGCAAAATCACGAACAAAGAGTACTAGAATATAATCGCTACTTATATCATCAATAGATAAAATTACCTAGTCTCAATCCGAAAGGTAATTTACCTAACTGTATTAGTCAGAGTACATTCAACTGAAGGCAACGAGTATGTTAATGTTCCGTTGAGAAATGTATGGGTAATCGGGGCTTCCCAATAAATATGACACAGTTAAAAGGCTGTATGCATTCGTCAATAAAAAGAACACAGTTACAAATAAGGCTTTGTGTATTCGTGCATGCTAATAAGACATGTTTTCTTTTTAAATTATTATTAAGTAGTTTTTTTTTAACACCACCATGCACTAAGGAAATAATCCTTGTGTTGCGAGGGATTTTCAAATATATAATTAACGCAGACAAATTACACCCAGACTCTGAACAACAATTCGTTGATCGTGGATCACACAAAGTATTGTTCTGCATAAAAATCGAACCCACGGCAATGGTATGAAAGGTCGGTACCTTAACCACTATGCCATCTTTGCAGTCGTGTAAATAAGTAATCTATAAGTTTTCCGTGTGGTGACGGGTTAAAAATACAATTCACAACAACCTACCTTTTTATTGCGTTGGACTATGGATGTGGTCTCGCCCCGCCAAATCGGTCCGGGGTGACGGAGGAGGCGGCGCGTGACCCCATAGACCCACTATGTAAAAGTCCTCTCTTCGCTGTGCGAGTAGGCCACCGGTACCCGATCTTTGTCTTCAGTGACCACAGCCTATCTTGCCCTTGAATATCATAAAAGACAAATAAGAGATGTAATATGCAAATAGCATCTACACAAAAGAAGGAATACTCAAAATAAAACCATATACCAACATCTTTGACCTGGTAATCTGGTATAGTAGTTTAATTCTCTCGTATTGCAGAGGAGATTCGAGCCCAGCAGAGGGACGTATACAAGCCGGGATAGATAAGTAAATTATCATACATACATATCATCACGCCATATCCCTTGCAGGGTAGGCAGAGAGAACAGAGTGCCAGAGAACTCTATCTCTGCATACTTCACTCGCTTCCTCAACATTCATAATTCTCTTCATACACGCTCGCCGGTTTCGGAGACTCTTGACTCCACCTTCCTTCAGTATATGACCGATCTGGTCTAGGTAGGTTAGTCTCGGTCTCCCTCGGTACCTACATCCTTCCACTTTCGCATTGTATATCTTCTTAACCAGACGTTCGTTCGGCATTCTTTCTACATGTCCGAACCATCGGAGCATTCCCTTTCGCATCTTTACACCAATACTCTCTTTCATACCTACTCGCTCTCTTACGTCGTCGTTACGAATGCGGTCGGTCAGCCTAACTCCACAGATTTTCCGAAGAGATCGCATTTCGACCGCATTAATTTTACTTTCATACTCTTTTCTGCATACCCAACTCTCGCTTCCATACAGTAATGTTGGGACAAGCACTGCGTTATGTATTGCTACACGTGCCTTCTGGCTGAGGTGGTGGCTGCCGAGAAGTTGCCCCAACGCTCCGTTCACTCTATTTCTCGCATTCACTCTTCGCTCTATATCAGTGGTGTACCTTCCATCTCGGCTAAATTCACATCCAAGATATACAAATTCATCCACTTGCTCTAGTACATCATTACCTATTGTTACTCTTACATCTGTTTCTGGCTTCATCTCTTGACTGGCTTCTGGCTTCATCGCTTGAGAAGAAATTTCGAGAATATTTCGATCTAGAAATAAATATTGTTAATATTGGTAGTGATACTAAAACATATACAAGATTGTAAATTTGATATGCCATGCAAGTGGCCATTGATTATTTAAAAAAAACCTTTATATTAGATTTAAAATTTATCATTCGATTAAGAGATAGGTATAACAAATGATTAAAAATCAAAAATTACAAATAAAAATCTATTAAGAGTAAGCAATTTGTAAAAAAATATCCATACATAAAAAAGCTGACAAACGTTTTGTGTATTTATTTTCATCCTCATGTGCCAACCCTATCAGAATAGGTAAATATTTTGCTCGCTCCTTAGAAGCTTAGTCTCTGTACGTTTATTTACTCATGTACTATTACCCCGTGTAGTAATGAATATTTGAATTTTTTTACTCCTGTGACCATAAACGCTGAAAAGTGTTCGAAATTAAAAGTCAAATACAAACGCGATAAACCCGTAAAAATTGTTTAATTTCAAACGCGAGTAGGTATTTCGTAAATCAGAAATCATTATAGTAATGGGTATATAATGTAGACCCGCGCTATTTCAGGGTCCGAGTTATATTGAGTTATATAAATGGGAGCCCCTAGCCCCCCTCTAGTCGCGGGTAAAGAGTGTAGGAAAAGAGAGGCTGTTAACGAAATGACGAGGGTGGTTGTTTTTTTTTAAATGTCAACAGCCTGTAAGGAAATAATCCTTCTATTGCAGGAGAATTTGTAAACGGGTCGGACGATGATGTCAAAGAATCGGTACTAGTGATTGACTTAAAGGCGATGACGAGGGAACAAAGTAAGTTATGGAGCTACACGTCACCATTCCTTCGCCTCGAAAGAGTGACGTGTGTCTAGCTCTAGCTCATAGCTTGGCAAAAAAAAGGTAAATTTCATCATCATCATCATCTCAGCTCATATACGTCCCACTGTTGGGCTCGAGCCTCTTCCATAATGGGAGGGCTATCCTACTACACCACGCTGGTCAGGCGTGTTGATATAGGGTTTTGTTTCGAGTTTTCCATCTCTAGCGTAGATGTTATATTATATAGCATAGATGATATGCGGTTTATATCCCTTAGTCACCTACGGGTAAGATAGGGGGTGGTGAAATGTATTCTTACTCCGTCACCACACAGAAAGAAATTTATTAAAATACAAATAACTGACATAAATATATAACGAGATGTAGAACATCGATTAAGTATTATCTTGTGTGAGAATCGTACTCACGATACTGGCACAATAGGTCGGTATATTATTCATTACGTTATCTGTTTTGGTATCATCATAAAGATATCTAATGTTTATAGGAATTATTACTATGCAACAAAATGTAGAGCATATGTATTCCAAACTAAATTCTAGTTCCACATAATCACACTCGGCACTGTTCCGGATTTAATACTATCATTTTCAACTAAGCTTTATAGATAATAGAGGCTTGAATCCGAGACTATATGGTCTCAAGCTAGTACTATCGAAACAGTTAAAATATAACACACCCCGCCCTAGCACCTTATCCGCCTTAACACCACCACCTATTAATATTATAAATGTAAATCAATTTTATTTATTTATTTATTGAAACAAACATACAGTATTATAATTAATATATAATAAAAAAAATTTATTAACACTGTCAAGAAGAAAGTTTCTAATAAATACTTAGAAATTATATGAATTTCTAATAAATACTAAGAAATGATATTAATTACTAATAAATATTAAGAAATTATATGAATTTCTAATAAATACTAAGAAATGATATTAATTTCTAATAAATATTAAGAAATTATTAATTAGATGTTATATAAAAAAATAGATATAGAATAGGTAATGAAATACATGAAGTTAAAAGTTATGCCGCAAATTTGGAAAGTTCAGATCTAAAAGTAGTAGTAAGTGTATATATATATATATATATACATCGCATATCATATATATCATATCATATATATATATATATATATATATATATATATATATATATATCGCCTTATTTCTTTAAAGTAAAATAAATATACCATCCTTATCAGCAGTTTCATAATATAGTTAATTAGTAACAACGATTATTATCTATTCAGTTCTATTCACCTCGATTAATCATCATTATGATCATCATACATAATTAATATATGACAATGATGAAATACTTTTATTATTATCATATTACAGTTTTTATATTAATTTTCACCCCATTTCTTACCCGTGGATGATCGTACGACAATAGGCCAATAAATTAATTCCCCTTCCATTGTGGAGGAGGCTCAAACCCAGTATCGGTACTTACGAGCTAAGAAGATTATGATAATGATGTTGATTTTTTTTACTGCTTATGGTGGCAAACGAGGTAGCAGCATACCTGATGGTATGCGTCACTGCCGCTCATGGACCTAACTAACCAAAGCTATAGCTAGGCCGCTGCCTACTATTATAATCCCCAAACCCACCCAGTTGGGCTTCCGGCTCTCTCGCTCACAGAACGAAGCGCAATAGCACATTGCCATTACTCAGACGTCGTTCTTCTGCGAGAGTGTGGTACTACCCCGGACGGGCCGGCACATGGATGTAGACAGAGAACTGTCAACAGCGTGGTCCTACCACTAATTTTATTTTTCTAATACTATTTTTATCCGTGTGGTGACGGAGTAAGAATACAATTTACAACTCCCTATCTTACCCGTGAGTGATCGTAAGAGACGACTAAGAGATATAAAACGCAAATAATATATATGCGAGAGAAGGAAAACTCGAAACAAAACCCTATACCAACACGTCTGGTATACTAGGACAATTTCCCTCTCACTATGGAGGAGGCTCGAGCCCACCAACAGTGGGACATATATGCTGTGATGATGATGATGATGAATATTATTTTGAATAGGTATGTGATTGAAGAATTTTAAATTTTGCATGCAATACTTGATGCTGCAATCGAGTAATAGGATAAATTTAATTATTTTTATTATGTGCATAAAACCGCAAAACGTCAAACCCCATTGATTAAACAGTATTTTTAAGACGAAATACGTAAGCAACTAGCAATACTTCTTCTTTAGTGCATACAAATAAATAAAATTGAAGCGTCTGTATGTAATTTTAAATTGACAGATTTTTTTTATTCACTAAATACGATATGAAAAGCAATGTTAAAAAAATGTCGCAAATAAAACTATTTTTACGGATAAAATTACTGAAATTTAGCATTTAACATTCTTGATTATTTATAAAAAAATGATTACGAGCGAAAAATTATTGTCACATATGGGATACGAACCCACACCTATTGGAAATCCGTCCCAATCGTGCTCCCATATGTGACAATCATTATTTTTACGGTTTTTATCACGCGATCATATACGCATATGAACTATATTATAGTTTAAAACATCGTGAAATTAAAATATAAATACAATGAAATCTATAAAAATAGTGTTATTTAAACATTAGTAATCTTTATATTACCCTTCTCCTTGTTTTGGCTAATCTTTGATATCGCTAGAACGATTTTGAGCTAGTGTTATAAGAAGTAATCTATGTATTCCTTAGCGCAGAGTTGTCTATAAGAAAAAATCTTCAATGAACGATGACACAAGCGAAGCGGTGCTCAAAACAGCAGTTAGTTACTAAAAACTTTTAATAACATCAGCTATTCCAAGAAGAACTAATGTATTTTTTATCAGGAGAACGAGTAGTGTTATATGAATTGACGTATCGTTTGTATTAAATCATTTAGGACGTATAAATATAAAATAAATTGATTTTTGAATCAAAATCGAATTTATATTCAATTAGCGATGGGAGCGTGCGTTATACTTGGCATTATATAAGTACATTTATTTTTATACTGTGACCGAATTTTCGAATAAAATTTACCACTATCCATGATAGTTGTTATCCGTGTGGTGACGGAGTAATAATACAATTCACCACCTAGGGGTGGTGAATTGTATTCGTACTCCATCACCACATGGAAAAGACTGTCTTGTGCCACCTGCATCCAACGGCTACCTGCGACCTTTATAATGTCGTCAGTCCATCTAGTGAGGGGTCGTCCTACGCTGTCCGATTCGTGGTCGCTACTCGAGAACCTTTCTTCCCCAACGGTTGCCAGTTCGACAAGCGATGTGGCCTGTCCATTGCCACTTCAACGTGCTAATTCTTTTGGACTATGTCGGTTACACCCGTTCTTCTACGGATTTCCGTATTGCGGATTTTATCACGTAGAGAAATACCGAGCATAGCACGCTGAGCGACTTTGAACCTTTTAATTGATCACCATACGGAAAAAATAAGATATTCCACCTAAGTATTTCAAAGTAAAACATCGCAATACGCTGAGTACTTATTATGTAAATTTCAAATGGATATTTTCTCGAAAATATATTTTTTTCCTTATTTTTCCTTATTACATTTTCCTTATATAATTTTTTAAAATAGCCATTAAATAAATTATTGATATATTATTTCCTTCTCAGCTTACCCATGTGGTCATTAAATATGAGAAAAGTATGTCATCTCCCCTTACTTCCCCGTGGAATACGTAGAAATCGGCTGATGGGTAATCTCTTTGTCTGGATAAGCAATCCGCCTGCCAAGCGTGGCGAATATGATTATATGCCTACATACAAAAGCCGGCATCAGCCAGTTTTTGCTACTTCCATGGGTAAAGAAGCAATAGAACTTACTGCATTATTGGCACAGTACAACATTCACCATTTTTCAACCCTTTTCATATATGACGGCAATGTTTGTTTGTACTGCTGTGAACAAATTATATTTATAGAAATAGCCACATAATTCAAAATTACTAGTCGATCCAATGGCGATGGTGAGGGAACACGGTGGATTATGGGGCCGCACGTCGCCCTACCTTCACCCGGACGGAATAAACGGGGCGTGACAATAGCCTGTATAGCCCCTTAGATACTCAATAAAAGTATTTAAAAAGACGATGTGAAGGATCACAATGTATTATAGTATACAGTTCACATTTTGGAATTTTTAATTGTGGTAAATACCGGGTGTAACAGAGAATGGAGCAGCTGGTCAGAAGAGTGGTAGGTAACGATGGTAGGAACCCATAACAAAAATTTTAAGGGAAAATGAGTGTTAATGAATTAGAAGCATTTAAAATTTTTAATTTTGTCATCGCTTTTTCTTTGAAACTGAATGAAATGTACCAAGTAAATGATAACAGCTAATGGGTCAATGACCCTGGACATTTTCCCTTCAAATTTTTATTATGGGTTCCTACCATCATTGCCTACCACCCTTCTGACCAGTTGCTCCATTCTCTGTTACATCCTGTATATATTTTTATATCCTATCAATATAATAAGTATATGAACTGGTTATTTAAATACAAAATAAATCTTGTCTCGGCCTAATATACGTTTCATTGCTGGGCTCGTATCTTCTCCACAATAAGAGGGAAATTGTCCTACTATAGCACGCTGATCAGTTGGGTAGACAGGGTTTTATTTCATGTTGCCTTTCTTTTACATAAATGTTATATCTTTATATACATAATTCTTCTGTACGTTTGTTGACAGTGAACTCCTCCTAAACGGCTGGACAGATTTTGATTTTTGGATTTTATGGATTCTAGAATAGTTTAGATTTGCAATTGGATACCGGTAGGTGGCGCCGTTGTCGGTAAGTCCGGCTGGACCGATTGGGGTGAAATTTTCTATGTATATTTCAATGGGTCCCTGGATGATTTCAAAACACAATTGGACCCGGTAGATGGCGCTGCTGTTGGCATATCGCTTAAAGTTTTTCCGGGCAGGACGACGTCTGCCGGGACAGCTAATACATAATATATCCCTTAGTCATGTTTTACGACATTCACTGACGAGACAGAGAATGGATATGAATAAATAGTAATAAAAATAGGGAAAATATTAACAAACGGAAAATCAAAGATCAAACCGGGGCAAGAATAAAAATAGCTCGGTTATTATATTATATTTACCTACCTATTTTTTTTTTACCTACTTTTTCATTGGCTAAAAATACTGACAATAAGAATATTTCTATAAATAAAAATAGAACGGTTTATCGCCCCCGGAACCTCTTGCATAAGTAATTCATTCATTCATGGAAATTGTTGAAGCCATTACGGAGATTCTGAATAAATGTTATTCAAATTATTAGGTAAATAGTTATTGACTATCTATGAATGTGTATAATAAATATTTATATAATACTTTTAGGAGTCAAATGTGTTTTTTTTTTCAATAACCCACCCACGGGTTTCTATTTCAGTCTTACAAGTTTTAAACTTTTTTTAGTGATGGGACCACGCTGTTGACTGTTCTCTGTTTACAGCCGCAGGCCGTCCGGTTTAGTACCACACTCTCGCAGAAGATCGACGTTTGAGTAATGACAATGTGCTATTGCGCTTCGTTCGGTGAGCGACAGAGCCGGAAGCCAGTTGCGCTTCCGGTTCTCTCCGAGCGGATTTGGAATTTGTTTCGGTAGGCAGCGACCTAGCTATATTCTTGGTATTGCAAAGGTCTTACCATTAGGTTGCTCGATTGCCACCATCAGCAAAAAAAAATACTCGGAGTTTCTCCATATGTTGATAAAGTAAGAATATAGTTCACCACCCCTTATCTTCCCCAGTAAATAGTAGTAGTAAGAGACGGCAAAGCGATATAATATTTCTATACCATCGGAGCAAGGGAAGAAAACTCGAAATAAAACCTTATATGATCCCCTCTGACCAACGTGGTATTTAATATAATTGTGGGATTGGGACTCTCTTATTAATGTGGGATCTCGTGGATAGCAATGAGGCATATATGGGCTGAGATGATGACGCTATAAATACTCCTCTTCCATCGTACATTAAGCAAAAGCTATTAGTAATAAATAGTTCTATGACCAACTATTTTAGGTCAACCCTCCTTGGGAATATAATTGTTGACCAGACGACATCAGAGGGCATTGGTGCAAGTATATAAAGCTTATAGTCTTTACTGTGTGGTAACTGCTATGAATACTACCAAACCTTACTTTGCTCTTGGATATAACATCTAGCATATATTGATCACCACTTTCCGTGTGGTGACGGAGTAAGAATACAATACACCACCTCCTATGTTACCTGTGGGTGATCGTACGAGACGACTAAGGGATATAAAACGTTGGCCACCGAAAACATATCGGGTACCGGTGGCCCGCTCACACGGCGAAGAGAGGATAGTTCCATGGTGGGGCTATGTGGTCACGCGCCACCTCTTCCGTCACCCCGGACCGACTCGGTGGAGCGAGACCACGTCCATAGTCCACCGCAACAAAAAAAAGAGATATTAAACGCATATAACATCTATGCGAGAGAAGGAAATCTCAATAAAACAAAACCCTAAACTACTGAGCAGCGTGGTATAGTAGGTCAATTAGCCTTCCATTATGGAGGAAGCCCGAGCCCAACAGTGAGACATATATGAGCTGAGATGATGATGATGATGATGAAAGAGTATTGATATCTGTTCTCTTGATATCTTTTAGTTAATGATTTCGCCTCCTACAGGATAGTGGGGACTAGTGACGCATGTACCATCACCATACAGTTATCAGTTACGCGCGTGACTATATAAGATAGGTTTAACACGACATTCTTACAGGTACTCCCCGTGTTCTAACAAGTAAAGATCATTGAGGAAAATAATTTAATTACTTTTGTTTATATAATAGATAAATGATTTTTCATATAGATTATTAAATATAAATAAATTTATTTGAAAAAAAAAAATCTTTTTTCTAATCTATTTAGTTTTTTTTTTAATCTATATGGTTGTCAGAGAGAGAGAGAGAGAGAGAGAATTTGCAACGTGTTTCAAAAACTGTCGTTATATTGTGTATTCAGTATTGGTGTGTATATTGTGATCCAATAGACGTGGTTATGGCTATTCAAATTAATGGTGATTGCAGACCAGTGCACTTTGATGATGCTTTGGAAAGGACCGGTAATTATTATATTCATTTATTTTTCTCTTTTAATATTAATATTTTAAGAAAAATAAATTATTTTCTTAATGTCTTATTTTATTATTCTCAAAAATTAAATAGTATTTATATAAATATTCTTAAAATTAAGAAAAATAATAAACAATATGGATATACTTGTTTAAAATTAGTTATTAATATTCTTAAAATATAAATTAAAAAAATAATAATTTAGAAATATTTGTATAATATTGTTATAAAATTGTAAAAAGATACAATGTTAAAAAGAAAGATATAATGCAAAATAAAAATTAAGATATAGATGAAAATTTTAGTATAAAAATATAAAATTAAAATTTTAATATATTTTTA
This sequence comes from Lymantria monacha, assembly GCA_905163515.2. Taxonomy (NCBI): domain Eukaryota; kingdom Metazoa; phylum Arthropoda; class Insecta; order Lepidoptera; family Erebidae; genus Lymantria; species Lymantria monacha. Next base: position 3,240,639 of record LR991091.1, on the reverse strand, counting down.
TTGTTACGTTTTATTTAAAATAGGTATTAATTTACCAATCATATTATATGCTAAATCAATAAAATAATTTTTATATTCAAATCTATGTAAAGTAAAACAGCTGGGCAAATTTTATTTATAAAATTGGAATTTTATTATATTTTAATTTTATATTACATTTTAATTTTAATAAAATTTAACTAATTTTCATTTTATAAAATATTATATTGTCGCTGTGTGGTAACGGCTTCGAATACTACCAACCCTTAATTTGCTCGTGGATGTCGTCAAAGACGACTAAGAGCCTTATAACGACCTGGGCCAACTCCATCTGATGCCGTTTGGTCAACAATTACAATTGCAGTTTGGTAGTATTCATAGCAGTTACCACACAGTAAAGACTATAAGCTTTATAATACTGGCACTAATTCCACCTGATGCCGTCTGGTCAACATTCCCAAGGAGGGTTGACGTCTGGCAGGCGGCCGGCCATAAAACTATTGCCAATAATTTTTACAATATGTAATATTAAATAAGAGTACATATTGTATCGATCCCAAGTAATTAGGATAAGAGTAGGAGAATGGTGATGAAAATATTATATTGCAAAAATTAATTTCGAAAATATTATTAAATATTTTGTTTTTCATCTTTGATTCTCTGTAATTTCTACTGTAGGATGCAGAGTATTAGAAAATTAGTACAGAAACATGCTCGTCAGACACCAACGGTATAGGGTCTTTCTTGCATTTAAAGTAATGTTGTCTGCCTACATCCTTTAATGGATTTTAATCATACCCTTAGGAAAGGGAGTAATGGTACCCATTCTAATTACACTTCTTGTTATTTTCTTCATATATATATATATATATATTAAGTGACCTGCACTAACGAAAAAGTCGAAGAAAAAAAAATACATATATATATAACAATAATAATATTTTCATCTCAATATTCGTTGACGTTCCATCCCAATATTTAGATTAAATTTCTCCAAAGGCATGTGAGCCTCCCAAAGGACCGGACATCTTTCCTACGGAAGATCCCGTGAATAAAAAGGAGATACAAATAATAATTTATTAGAAGATAAAAGAATGTCTTCACATTAGTTGTCTTGTCTAACATTAGTTTTAAGCTTTTTTAACTTTCAAACAATATCACTTAGCAATTCGGACTAAAAAGTAAATTAACAAATAAATTAAATATAATTAATTAGACTTCTTCGAAATTCCAATGAAATTTATAAATTTCATCAACAATTACAACTCTTCCATCATTATTTATTATATTTAAAAACTGATACTGTAGGTTTATGGTAACTAAAATACAAAACAAACAGAGAAAAAATCGGTTTATGTAAGAATTTAGAAAAAAAAACATCTTATGTACATACATACATACATATATATCTACACGCTATATCCCTTGCAGGGTAGGCAGAGAGAACAGAGTGCTAGAAAACTTTATCCTTGCATACTTCACTCGCCTCCTCAACATTCATAATTCTCTTCATACACGCTCGCCAGTTTCAGAGACTCTTGACTCTACCTTCCTTCAGTACGTGACCAATCTGGTCAAGGTAGGTTAGTCTCGATCTCCCCCGGTACCTACATCCTTCCACTTTCATATTGTATATACATAACATTTGTTATATTATATATCGTTATACTATTAATGTATTTCAACCCAAACTCAACTCACGTGCAAACGGAACCATATGTATCATCATCATCATCACAGCCCATAAATGTCCCACTGTTGGGCTCGGACCTCCTCCGTAATGGAAGGGAAATTAACCTATTATAACCACGCTGGTCAGACGTGTTGATATAGGCTTTTGTTTCGAGTTTTCCTTCTCTCGCGTGGATTTTATATGCGTTTTATATCCCTTGGTCGTCTCGTACGATCACCCACGGGTAAAATATGGGGTGGTAAATAAGTATTCTTACTCCGTCACCACACGGAAAGACCATATATGTAGGTGGATTTATATACAGAGGTTACTATAACGGTAAAAGTGCCGCGATTTCAATGGTTTTATATTCATCTCAAAAAAATTTCAGCGCACCCACAGTAGTTTTCACTTCAAAAACAGTTCATTGAAACTAATGCTTTTTGCCTAGCAGATGATTATTAAGTAAACATCAAAAAGAAACCGTTGGATGCAAATGGCAGGGGATGGTTCTATGTGGTATACCCATAGCTAGTTCAAAAATATACGCTGTCAATGTATAAACGGCTGGACAAAATTATTCTATGACTAAATTATTTTCTTATATCTATTTCGTAAAATTTCTGTGTGGTGGCGCAGTAAGAAAAAAAATCATCACCACCTATCTTAGCCGTGGGTGATCGTAAGAGACGACTAAGGGATATAAAACGCATGTAATATCTATGCAATAGAAGGCAAATTCAAAACATTTTGTTTATCTATACCAACGCGTCTGATCAACGTGGTATATTAATTAGGTTAATTGCCTATAGTGATGGAAGAGAGACGAACCCAACAATGGGTTATATGAGCTGAGATGATGATAAGATGTTTCATAGAAAATAAAACCCAATAATTCGTTTTTTTTAATAGACTAGTTAGATGTGATCTAACCACCTCACCCAGACGGCGGTGGGCAGGGGAGGATAAAAGTAAGAGACGGTATTCGATGTTAAATGTAAAAATCTGTCCCACATAACCTTCCTACTATCACCTACGCGAGCCAGCAGTATATTATTAAATTTGACAATCATTTTTATTTAATTTAAAGACATTTCGGATAATTCATTAATTATTGCCTTTTTAGAATTCTAACTACAAACTTAACTACTACTACACTAAACTTAACTAACTAGCAACTTAATTTCAAATAAAAATAGATGTTACCTGGCAAAACTTGTTCGTTTAAAAAAATAGGTCACCGGCGGTCATAGCTTTTTATAACCTGTAGTTATTAGATTAGTTAGTATCAAAAAATAAAAGTCTAAATTCGAAATTATATTACAGGTTTGAAACTTGCCACTTAGCTTATGAATTATTTACAGTCTGAATTGCTAAGTGATATTGTTTGAAAGTTATAATCATCATCATCATCACAGCCCATATATGTCCCACTGTTGGGCTCGAGCCTCCTCCATACATACACATACATAGCCTCACGCCTGTTTCCCAGAGGGGTAGGCAGAGACTACGGATTGCCACAAACCACGATCCTGACATACCTCCATCGCTTCATTCACACTCATCACAGTCTTCATGCATGCTCTACGATTACGCGTACTCTTAATCTGACCTTTCACTAACACATCTTCAATTTGATCCAGGAAAGTACGACGTGGTCTTCCCCTTGTAATCGTCCCACTCACACTCGCTTTGTATACTTGTTTAGTCAACCTTTCTTCACTCATTCTTTCCACGTGTCCAAACCACCTCAGCATACCCTTTTTTATCTTTGTCACTACTTCTTCATTCATACCACAGCGCTCTCTTATAACACTATTTCTAATTTTATCTTTCAGACTTACACCACACATACTACGAAGAGCTCTCATCTCTACAGCATTTATGCTACTTTCATGTCTTCCCTGCCAAATCCAACTTTCACTGCCATACATGAGAGTGGGAACTAATACTCCCTTATGTACAGCTAGGCGTGCCTTGTTAGATACATTCCTACTTTTCATAAAAGTGTACAATGCCCCATTCACTTTATTACCAGCATTTACTCGTCTTTCAACATCTTCATCATTTTTACCATCACTAGTAAACAGTACACCCAAGTATACAAATTCTTTCACCTGTTCCAATCCCTCACCATTTATAAAAATATTACATTCCGTCATACATTTATCCTTTTCAAAGACCATTACTTTCGTCTTACTTACATTTACTTTCATACCTTTTCTTTCAAAAGCATCATGCATAGTAGTTACCATCGCCTGTAAGTCTTCAGCCGACGATGCAAGTAAAACCTGATCATCGGCATAAAGAAGACATTTGACGAGTAACTCATTCATTCTTAAACCACATTCATTATTTTTCAAATCTTGCAAACAGCTATCCATAAATAGGTTAAACAGCCACGGTGACGCTACACATCCCTGTCTGACACCTTTATCAATGTTAAACCATTCAGTGTAGGACCCGTTTATCCTTACGCAGGCTCTGGAATCCTTATAAATGGATTTCAGCGCCTGAATAAGATGGCCATTTACCCCATACATAGATAGTACCGACCACAGTTCATTCCTCCTCACTTTGTCATAAGCCTTCTCTAAATCAATGAAAGCGCAAAAAACTTTCTGACCTTTAGCCAAAAATTTTTGCGCCAGGCATCGTAAAGAGAAAACTTGATCCGTGCAACCCATACTCTTTCGAAAACCCGCTTGTGCATCCCATATTTTCTTTTCGGTCACTTTCACTACTCTTTCAATCAACACTTTCGCATACAGTTTGCCGACAATGCTAAGGAGGCTTATGCCCCTGTAGTTTCTACAATCTTGCCGTGAACCTTTCCCTTTGTAGAGAGGTACAATTACCGCCTGACACCAGTCTATAGGTACTCGGCCATTAGTCCAGCAAAGATTGAAGAGCTGGTATAGGATGTTAGTTGTAATATCTTCTCCAGCCGTCAGCATTTCAACTGTAATCCTGTCGTATCCTGCAGACTTACCCGCTCTCATACCTTTCAATGCATTTGTAATTTCTATCATACTTATGCATTCTCCTTCCTCGAGATCTCTTTCATTCACAAATGATAATTTTTGTGGCTCTTCTCTTTCAAATAAGCTTTCAAAGTATTCCTTCCATCTCTCTAGTATACATTCTTCTCCATACACTGTCCTTCCATATTTATCGCTGATCGAGACTAGCTCTGTATTTTGCGCTTTGCCTCGAGCCGATCTTATGGACTTCCAGAAAATCTTCGAGTTAGTTTGGAAATCCTTCGATAATCTTCTATCGTACTCGTCTTTTTGATGTTCTTTCTTTCTTCTAACAATTTCTTTCACATCTCTTTTTTTTCTCTTATATTCTTCTTTGGCTATATCTATGTCTTCATTCGTTGCTTTCTTCATTCTCTCATTGGCTCTGACAGCAAGCCAATCTACCCAGGCTTTCTTCTTCTCACGAACTACACTCTGCACATCTTTATCCCACCATATATTCTTCACCTTGTTTACTTTCATTCTTCTAGTTACACCACATATTTCTGTAGCAACATTTACCACCTGTTTTTTAAAAGTCTTCCATAATTCTTCCATACTACAAATATCAGCCGCATGAAAAAACTTTTCCTTTAGTTTACTTTTGTATTTATCTCTAATATACTCATCTTGCAAATTTTCTACTTTTATTCTTTCTAGCACACTTTTCGGGTTATGTATCTGGTTTCGCCACGTTTTCATAAGACCACTTATTCTAGTCATTACTAGAAAGTGGTCTGTATGAATACCAATACCGCGATATACCCTAGTGTCTAGTACTTTCTTTCTGAGCCTTTCATCTACTATTACAAAATCAATTATACTCTTTCTTACATTCTTTGCTTCACGTGTATACATATGGATCTTTTTGTGTTCAAACATAGTGTTTGTAACACAAAGATTCCATTCCAAGCACACTTCTAGTAGACTTCGACCATTTTCATTCACGCTTTCATCACCAAACCTTCCTAAAACCTTTTCAAATCCTTCTCTGCTTACTCCTACCCATCCATTAAAATCCCCTAACAAAATCAACCTTTCATTCAAATTACATAATCTCAAAACATCCCGCAGTTCCTCCCAAAATTTCTCTATTGCATCCTGTTCACATTTATTGTTATGTAATCCCACGTTCACAGGAGCATATACTCCCACAACAAAAATACGAGTCAGACCTACTTTCATCCTTATCCATACTAATCTAGCATTCACACAATCATACTCATTCACACATTGAGCCATTCGAGCAGAAAGAAGGAGACCAACTCCCTGACAGGCTCTACTAGTCATTGGTACCCCGGACCAGTACGCCGTGTAAGGTCCATGACTAGTAATCTCACATCCCTTTCGCTTCGTCTCATTCACACAGAGAATATCAATCTTTTTATCATCCATCATTTGACATACCTCATTTAATTTCTCTTTCATTCCTCCTCCTACATTTAGCGTGGCAAAGCGGCACTCCGTAGACCGCTTTTCGCCCTCATTGGGAACGAGACGTGAAGGGTTGCGAGCCGCATCGCCGTCATTTCGAATTTTAAAATTTTTAGTACAATTCATAGCATTCCCACGAGTATTAGGGTATTAAACGGTCCACCCCCACAGTGCCCTTGTGTAGAGGTAAGATGGAATTTCTGCTGTGCCCTGTGTCCTCCATAATGGAAAGGAAATTGACTTACTATACCACGTTGGTCAGAGAAGTTGGTATAAGATTTTGTTTCGAGTTTTCCTTCTCTTGTATAGATGTTATATGATTTTTATATTCTTTAGTCGTCTTTTACGATCACCCACGGGTAAGATAGGGGCTAAAGTGGCAATGTGCAGGGCATATTGCTCGATGAACCGATAACCCGATAACCGTTGGGGAAGAAAGGTTCTCGAATGGCGACCACGTATCGGACGTCGCAGTGTTGGTGGCCCCCCAACCAGGTGAACCGACGACCTGGTGAAGGTTGCTAGGAGTCGTTGGATGCGGGTGGCGCAAGACCGCACTTTGTGGCGAAATATGAGAGGCCTACGTCCAGCAGTGGATGACAAAGGGCAGAATGATGAGATAGGGGGTGGTGAATTGTATTCTTACGTCGTAAAAGTCGTTTTTTTTTTATTTTCATTATATTTATTAACAAAATTTAAAAAGCAGAGTCGATAATATTGTGGGATAGTGGCTACGAATACTACCAATCCTTAAGTTGCTCGCGAATGACCCAGCGCTACGTGCCGACTGCTGTACGCGGGGGTGGTCCGGTCGATGGCCCTGTACGGCGCACCCGTGTGGGCGGGGTCCCTGACCGTCCGACTTAGGGCTCTGCTGTGGCGGCCACAGCGGGCCATGGTGGTCAGGGCCATACGCGGGTACCGCACGGTGGCGACGGAGACAGCATGCCTGTTGGCCGGAACACCCCCGTGGGACTTGGAGGCGGAGATGCTCGCCGGACTGTACCGGCGGGTGTCAGTGACGCGGGCAGGGGGCGGCACCATCTCGCTTAGTGAGATGGCCGCCTGGCGGGGCGACGCCCGCCGTGACGTTATTGCCCGTTGGGCAATCCGGCTGGAAAGGCCTCGGTTCGGTGTTCGGACTATCGAGGCCTACCGGCCGGTGATGATGGAGTGGTTGGGTCGACAGCACGGGGTCCTTTCCTTCCGACTGGTGCAGGTCTTGACGGGGCATGGTTGCTTCGGCAAGTACCTGCACACGGTCGTGAGGAGGGAGAGGACACGGCGCAGCACACGCTCGAGGTCTGTGTGGCCTGGGCAGAGCAGCGCCGTGAACTCGTCGCGATCATCGGTGCCGACCTGGCGCTGCCGACCATCGCTAAGGCGATGCTCGACAGCGTCAGGTACTGGGACGCGGTCGCCGTCTGCTGCGAGACAGTTGTCTCGCGGAAGGAGACGGCGGGGCGACTCCGAGAGGAAATCCTCTTCGGTGAGATGCTCTGCCGCCGGTGCCTGGGGCGGCGTAGGCGCGAGTATCTGCGCCTAATGCCGCCCTAGCCGAGGCCGCGGGTGACTGGACCGGGGAATAGTCCTTCACCCGCAGAGAGGCTGACCGCGTGAGGGCGACGCTCCGGCAGTTAGCTGGGGCGTCGACGGGGGATGGTACCCGAAAGGGTAACCCGCCGGGCTGGCCACGGAAGGCAAGGAAGCGGCACCAGTGGCCGGCCCAATGGCAATGGGGAGGGAATAAGGTGGGTTATGGGGCCACGCGCTCCCCTTCCGGCGCCCCGGACGGTGCGGGCGACGTGTGACCAGGCCATAGCCTACCACAAAAAAAAAAAAAAAAGTTTCTCGCGGATGGCGAGAAATACACTTAAGAGCGATCGACTTGGGCCAACTCCATTTGATGTCGTGTCATCAAGAATTACATTGCCAAAGAGACGTCAGGCAGACGGTCGGTCATAAAACTATTGCCAAACTTTTTACAATATTTATATGGGTCGATTATTTAGATAAGACCATTTAGATAAAGTAATTTAGATAAGGATCATGATGATAGTAATTAAAAAGGTTGGCAATAAAGCAAATACAGTTTTTAGGGTTCCGTATCTCGAAAGGAAAAAACGGAACCCTTATAGGATCACTTTGTTGTCCGTCCGTTCGTCCGTCTGTCTGTCAAGACCCTTTTTTCTCAGGAACGCGTAAAGGTATCAAACTAAAATTTATATCAAATACTCAAGTCTACTGTCCCTTAAAGCTGTGAAAAAATCAAACTTCTAAGCTAACGCAATCAAAAGATACAGCTGTTTATATTGCAAATTTCTGCAAATTTTCGACACTCTCAAGGGAATCAAAACCTACAGGGTACTTCCCGTGAACTCAGAATCTTGAAATTTGGTACGAAGCAACGTTTTATAGCAGAGATAAAGAAAAAATTGTGAAAAGCGTAATTTTTTAATTACATCATATATAATAAATATTTTTAATAATTTTAAACTCACTACCCCTTTCCTTCTGAACGTGTAGAGGTATTAAATTGAAATTCATATCAAATACTTAGGTCTATAATACCTTTAAGTTGTAACAAAATCAAACTTCTATGTCAACGCAATCAAAAGAAACAGCAATTTAAGCCGCATATTTTCAAACTCACAACTACTTGCAAGGGAATCAAAACCTAAATGGTACTTCTAGTCGACCTAGAATCTTGAAATTTGTCATGAAGCAATGTTTTATAGCACATATAAAGGAAAAATTCAGAAAACCTTAAATTTTTAGTTACATCAAATATTTATTTTAAGTTTTACGGAACCCTTCGTGCGCGAGTACACCTCGCACTTGGCCGAATTTTTTTTAAAGAATATACCGGACACTAAGGGTAACAATACACATTACACCCAAACTTAGAAAAACTATTTGTGGATCGCATAAAATATTGTCGCGCATAGTAATCGAACTCATTACACTGGCACGGTACACATTAGGTCGGAATCTTAACCACTACGCTACCACCCACCACTAGTCGATATACCACTACCAGAATATCTAAAAACTACAATTAATAAAACTAGTTTTACAGATTCTATCGCGATTTTATTTAATTTTTGATTGCCCGACGTTTCGATCACTTTACAGCGTTCATGCTCACGGGGGGACTAAGGTGCCTCAAGTCCAAAAAATCATCGTTATTACAGAGATTTATATCTTCCCATTACAGTATCAGTTATATTTCTAAACTAGTTTTATTTCAAATGTGTAATACTCGCGTAAAGATTATAAATCATTATATATTCATTAAAATAGATTTTATGACTATATAATAACATTGATAATAAATTCGAACACCTATGCATACAATGTATTTCTGTTAATATATTTAAAACTGCTTATTATAAGAAACGTAATAAATAAACATAGCTTCAACTTCTAAAGATGTATAGGAATGCTGCAACGATGACTTTTTTGATGCGGAAGTATAGAATTTACATGTACATTCAAAATGCAACATATGCAAAAAGATATAATATATACTACTATAATAAATATGATGAGTTTGTTTGTTTGAATTTAATAATATTCTGTGATAGTATCGCCACACTGTTTACAATTTTCTATCTACAGTCGTGGGTAGGTTCGTTCACACTCTAATGCTAGGGCCGCACCTGCGTGGGCCACCGAAGTTAAAATCGTGTACCGGTGGTCCGCTCGCACCGCGAAGAGAAGGTTTTACGATGGGTCTATGGGGTCACGCGCCGCCTTTCCGTCACCCCGGACCGATTCGGCGGGGCGAGACGCATCCCATAGCATAGCCCACCAAAAAAAAAAAAAAAAAAAAAAAAAAGGCCGCACCTGCGTGTATCGTCACGAAGAGAGAATGATGACCGGTCATTATCGGCGTCGCGAACATTCGGGCTTCGTGTGTGTTATCGCTTGGTTGGCGATAAGTCAAAGGGTTTTAGCGCGCTATTATATCGCGCTCTATGGTCACACTAGCGTTTTTTATTTCAGCGGAAATTTTCGATGTGTTTAGACGCGTTCAAGGATCTCCAGTTAATTCATAAATATGGAGTGGAGCGATGAAATAATGTTAGAATTTTAACACCATTATGAAGCTGAACCCATGAAGGGATCCTAAAAAATCATTATGTAATTATTAGCATAATATAGCTATAAAAGTAAAGCAATTCGTCATCCATAGTTAATCGCATGAAAATGATTTTGGCCATTTTTAATTATTGCACGACGTAAAATACCGAAGTCGCTAATATGACCACAGTTTTATCGTGATAATATTCTAGTGTACAAAACGTACGAAGCTTCGCCACATATTACTTCGGAACGATACACGCAGGTGCGGCCATAACAGAAAATCGATGTCAGAGCAGAGTGAACAGTGGCAATGCGCTGTTGCGCTTCGTTCGGTGAGCGAGAGAGCCGGAAGCCCAAATTACTTAAGTATTGACCCCTGGTATTGTATTGTCTATGAGTGTAACAATTGCCATCAAATGCATTGCTTGTTCGTTTGCCATCATAATAAAAAAAAATATCGGATAGCACGTTGCGACTAATAGGAGCGGAAAATTATAGGAGCGGAAAATTAAAGAAAAATTTTGCAAAAACGGAGAAATTTTATTCTATTGACGGCTTTTATTATATTAGTGGTGTTTACGACTCAATCTCTATTTTTTTTAAAAAAAAACCCTGCACTAAGTAAATAATAATTGTATTGCATTACTTTACAAACATATAATTAACGGAAACAAATTACAACTTTTTTTTTGCGATGGGTTATGGCGTGGCCACGCTTCGCCAAATCGGTCCGGGGTGACAGAAGAGGCGGAGCGCGACCCCATAGACCCACCCTGCAAACATCTCTCTTCGCCGTGCGAGTGGGCCACCGGTACCCGATCTTTGTCTTCGGTGGCACACAAATTAAACACACGTGTTCTTTTGTCTTCAATTGAATTAAACCCACGGTACTAATACACCACACACTATGCCATCTGTGCAATCAACTCTCTCTAATCCTTTCTCTTTATGTGACGTAGACGGAGTAGTACCATTCAACTAATTTACGATATCAGACGTCATAACATCGATCTAACGTCGACAGAATTGTTTATATAAACGTGAAGAACGGTAGATCGGTCAATAGTATCATGGCATCCAAAAGTCGCCGAAGGGCACATTTTACTGATGAAGTAGGTTTAAGCGGTGCTTTCATAGTCTTTTATCTGCTGCCATATGTGAGTAAACTCGTCTGAGGTAGTACCATATTCTCGCAGAAGATTGCCCTGTGGTGACGGAGTAAATCAAATCAAATCAAATCATTTATTATGCATAAGCCCTAAAAGGGCACTTACATATTGTCAATATTACATTTTTTTTTTAAATTAATCTACCACCGGATCGGAAAGCCGCCACAAACTGAGAAGATCCGGCAAGAAACTCAGTGGGCTCGTCATTTTTTTTTTAAATTGTATGTTTTCTAATATTATTGGATACATATTTAATCCCCATTAGCTCCAGTGAGATGCCCTTCGAGTAAAGATTTATTTTTTAAAAGTTAAATACACCATTAACAAAAAACACAAAAAAGAACAGAAATGGTTGGACCAGATTCCACAAGCGGCACTCGATCACGAGTTAACTACTAAAGCAGCCATCACGCCCCTCAACCACATTCGAGGGAAGGGAGAGACCCGCTCAGGTAGCTACCGCAGGCAGAGACCTTTTAAGTAAGCATGACCACACCAAGATCTATAAATTACAATCAAATCGCTCAATTAAATCAATAAATAACTCGTTAGGCAAAACACGCTACACTGTACAATTTGTGACAATGATAAATATACAGAGTTCAGACAACAGTGAGGATCAGCACTAAAACAACGTAAAAGTTAAAATTATAAAATACAATACACCATCTTCTGTCTTGCCCGTGGGATATCGTAAGAGACGACTAAGGGATATAAACGAGGGACACATTTATTTGAAAGAAAGAAAACTGTAAACAAAACCCTATAACAACATGTCTGACCAGCGTGGTATGGTAGGTCAATTTCCCTTCCATTTTGGAGGAGGCTCGAGACCAACAGTGGGACATGTATGAGCTGGCATGATGGGATGATGAAGAACCTGGCTGTACTTCTGGTATAGTAAAGATTCGTGTTAGGCCTCTAAAACTCCGTGTTAGGCCGACATCCGTGGCCAGTCCCAGTAAGACCTTATACAAAGAAAAAAAAAATTTAAAAAAAAATCATCATCAGTTATACTTGATAACATGAATTTTCATAAAAAGTAGTTTAGGCAATAAATTAATTTAGAATGATGTATCAACTAGAGGAAAACCGTACAAAAAATATTAATAATCTACTCTTTGCACTTGGAATATAAAATTTTCCTAATTCCTCATTGCTATCACTCAAAAGTGACAAGCTTAGAGTTATTTTGAAATATTGTTTTATTTCTATTGTCTTCGGTGATAAAAGAAGTAGCTCATGATATATTCGGATTGAGAGCCCTCAGCGGCCACCCACAGTCCCGGTAAAGTTATCATAGCCATCTGAGGCTAACATCTAAGACACACAAAAAAATAAAACTTAATGATAAGTGACGTCTGCAATACAAGATACACCGTCAGTTCGCTGCCTACTATAAAGAATTAGGCTTCCAGCTCTCTCGCTAATTGAACGAGGAGCTTAAGTTATCATCTCATTATCATCTCAGCTCATATATGTCCCACTGTTGAGCTCGAGCCTCCTCCATAATGGGAGGTAAATAGACCTACTATAGTACGCTGGTCAGACGTGTTGGTATGGAATTTTTTTCGAGTTTTTCTTCTCTCGCATAGATGTTATATGCATTTTTTTATGCCTTAGTCTCGTACGGTAACCCATGGGTAAGATAGAGGGTGGTGAATTTTATTCTTACTCCGTCACCACGTGGGAGTGGAATGACTTAAGTTAATTGTTACCTTAAGTTAATTCACAAGTTGATTTTCTACAAGAGTTTAGCTCTACCCTGGATGAGCTGACTGTTTTTGGCTGCAAACAGAAAACAGTAGTGATAGAGTTGAGGTAGGTACTTTACAAGCATACATTTTACAAATAATTGTTCTTATGAGCTGTTCTGAGTCTGGTGTAAATTCAAACCCGCGACACTTGCCATTGTACGTCAGTATCTTATTCAATACGCCATATATTCATTTGGTCCACTTTCAATGCATCTGTAACAAAGAGACTGACGTTGACCTAATGCAATTTCGATGACAGCGGCTGACTCATTCTGAGTCCAGTGTCTTCAACTAAGGCGCCGGTCGTCCCTCCATTGTCCTTATAACTGTTATAATCCTCGTATATCATTGACCCTGGCGCAACCTGGGTAAGTAGGCCATTTAAAAGTCGCTTCGTCGAAAAAATATTTTCTAACGAAACTGGTTATATTGGTAGGACGACCCAATTACTAAATAATAATAAGTCATAATAAATTCATTTTAGGATTATTTTTATTTTGGGCTAATTGGTTTCGATTTAAATGTCTTTTGTATCTGTATAAACTTTATTTTAACATTAAGTTTTAACTTTCCACCCTCTATTGGAGGAAGTAGAATTCCCTCATGTATAAAGAGATAGTGCCGTAGTCCACTAGGCTAAGAGGAGCCTCAAATGACAAACGTTGACTTCAAATAAATGAAAAAATAGCCACGCTGAGAAACGTAAGCGAATTGTGCTGTTTTCAAAAATTTACAAAAAAAATCGGCGAGCGTGTATGAAGAGAATTATAAATGTTGAGGAAGCGAGTGAAGTATGGATATAAGAATAGAGTTCTCTGGCACTCTGTTCTCTTTGCCTACCCTGCAAGTGATATGGTGTGATGATACGTATGTATGTATGTGTACAAAAAATATTAGTAGGTATCCATATTTCTAGTGATCTTTTAGCCCGTTTTAAAACACCAATAGTTATGGGTTGGAGATATATTGTATGTATAATAAGTCACCATACTGGAATAATCATCTCACCTCGACATCTCAGCTCATACACGTCCCACTGTGGGGCTCGAGCCTCCTCCATAATGGTAGGGCAATTAACCTACTATACCACGCTGGCCAGACGTGTTGGTATAGGGTTTTGTTTCGAGTTTTCTTCTCTCGCAAAGATGTTATACGTGTTTTATATAACTTAGTTGTCTCGTATGATCACCCACTGGTAAGATAAGGGGGTGGCGAATTATATTCTTACTGCGTCACCACACCGAAAGAATAATATTTACCAATATAAAATATGCAAATAGTTGTTATGTCCACAATTGACGCAGTTTATTTGCCTCCACCCATATTCCGTATAAATGAGGTACAGATCAGATCAGCTTGATTTAGGTAACTTTACGCGATAACTGACACCATTGCCATTTAATTGAAATTATTACTTTATTCGTGTGGTGACGGAGTAAAAATACAATTTACCACCCCCTATCCTACCCGTGGATGATTGTAAGAGACGATTAAGGAATATAAAACGCATATAACATCTACGCAAAAAAAAAAAAACTCGGAACAAAACCCTATACCAATACGTCTGACCAGCGTAGTATAGTAGGTTAATTTCCCTCCCATTACGGAGGAGGATCGAGCCCAACAGTGGGAGATATATGAGCTGAGATGATGATGAATTTAATTTATTTTCATCATCATTATCCTGTTCTTATCCCAATTACTTGTGTTGGACGCATTATATAGCGTTTGTATTAGATTTTTAAAGACGTTTCGAAGGCTTTACAGCCTGGGGTACTATCCCAGAAACCTCCACGCGGTGTACCCTGGGTGCGGGCGGCGGTCCCCAGTTCTTCTGTTGTACTGTCGTCCGTAGCGAATATCTGCGCGATTTCGCTCCTTACTCTACTACAGTCGTAGTAGAGGGTATAGGACGCGAAATATTGGGACGGGCTCAGTCATTCATTCATTTGAGGGCTGGGCAGGCACATGCCACCGCCCACACATCGTAAACCTGGTATCTTGCTTCAGGACACGTTGTCTTGAGGCGTAGTATCAGGAGCGAGGGTCTTGGCTTAACCGCCCGGACCGCGAGGAAGACAACCTCTATAAAGAGTTCGAAGTAACATTCGGACTCGGAAATCACCCAGAATCTTAAGTTCTGGCGTGCGGCGAGAAGATGCATGGCAGATGGGTTGTTCTGTTCTTAGCACGCTCCAGCCAGGGTACCGGCTGCCCCCCTGGTTGGTAAATGTAGGCTTGCCCGGGTAAAGGGATCTCTGCCCGGGTCGACGTAATGTATCTCCCATTCTCGTGGGATTCATAATGGATACGCAAAATTTAAATACTTTTAAAACCGACGGGGATCGTAGTGATCCTCACCCCAAGGCCCGGTCAAGCCGATCAAAAACTGACCAAGACGACGCCTCGTCCTCAGGACTTGAGGCGTCCGCCGAGGGCCCGGCACAAACCGTGAAGGCCCAGAAGAAGAAGAGGAGGTCGCCTCGAAAGTCTCGGGGCAACGGCCTGAGCCACAAAAGGCGGCTGCAGGAGCGGCGAGCGCGCAGGGAGGCTGCCGCCGCTGAAGAGAAGAAGGACGGTAGACTCGCAGCAGAGCCGTCGACGGACGAGGGCGACAGCGATGTCGCAGAGCCGTCCGAAGACGAGGGCGGCGGATCTACCGTCAGAATGGACGAGGGCGGTGATATTCCCGCAGGGCCGTCCAAAAAGGACAGTGGGTCGGCTGGTGAAGGCCCCACTAGGTCGTCGGCGCGTCTAGCAGCAAAGACGCCGCCGGCGACCGCGACTAAGAAGGAGGAGGCCCTCCCCTCGCAGGTGCGAAAGCGCCCCCTGAGTAAGGGAGGCAGCTCGAGCGCCGAAACCGAGGGGAGCGTGGCCAACATGCCTCCACCCAAGATCCAGGCCTCCCGAAGAGGGCGAGGGACCTCGGTCATGGAAAGGGCGGCGGCGGTCGCTGTCCGCGCCGGCGAGGCCACGGATCTGCAGGCCGAAAATGTCCGCCTTAGAGGCGAGATGTCAGGCCTGCGGACCCGAAACCGGAACCTGGGCGACATGCTGGCGGAAATGCGTCGCGCAAACCGCCAGCTGTTGATAGACGTGGCCGACCTCAAGGCGCAGGTGGCGCTGTTCGTGTCACCCGCGCCAGCCGCGCTGTCGGCCAGGGCCGGATACTCGGCGGCCGCTGCGGCGCCAAAGCCGCCTCGCGCTGCGGCGCCGACGACGTTGGGTGATGGCGTCAGCGTCACACCCGTCCCCGCGGCGAGGAAGACGCCTGCCGCCGCGAAGCGCGCGCCGCCGGCTGACGCTGGCGCGGTCACCGCGGTGAAACTCCCTGTTCCCGTGGTGAGGTTGACGCCTCTCCCCGCGGACCGCTTGCCGCCGGCTAGCGCCCCTGCGGCGCCAAAGCCGCCAGGCGCCGCGGAGCGGGCCCCTGGAGAGGCTCAGTCGATCCCGACGCTGGAGGTGGGAGGCTTGTCGGACGAGGCCCTCGCCAAAATCATCAACGCAGTTGGCAAACTCGTTGATGCGCGTGTGGCCGTTCTGGAGGCAAGACTGCCTCCAGAACCACGTGTCCGGCCGCCCCTAGCCGCGGATAAGCGGCCGCATGTGGCACCAGCCCCCGCCCCGCTGCCTTGTCAGGGTGGCCGCGTGGGGAGCTACGCCGCGGCCGCGGCCGGGCCTAAGCCCAAAGGCCCCGGCCCAGCTCCGAAGGGACTCGCCCTGAGGAGGAAGACGGCTCCGGCTCCTGCCGGACCGCTGAAGTCGCCCGCAACAACACCGCCGGCGACGACCAGCGAGGCCGCGACGAGGCCTTCCGCGTCCGGCACGACTGCCGTACCCGAACAGGGTTGGCAGGTAGCCGAACGCGACAGAAGGAGTCGCGGCCAAAGGAGGAGAGCGGAGGCCAAGCGCGCCGCTGAGGTCCCCGCTCCTCAGGCAGGAGCCGGACGGAAGAAGAGACCGCGCAAGGGGCTCAAGTCGCCGAAGACGGCCGCAGTGGTGATCACTGTGCTGCCCGAGGCGGCCGAGAAGGGCCTCAGCTACGAGGCCGTCTTGAGGAAGGCCCGGCGGGAGCTAGACGTCTCCGATATTGGAGGCGTCGAAGCCAGGACCCGCAAGGCCCGGACGGGGGCTCGAATTCTCGAGTTCCCAGGGGCCGAGGGCGCCAAGACGGCTGACAGCGTGGCCGAGAAGCTGAGAGGTTTGTTCGCCGAGGAGGGTGGCATCAAGATCGCCAGGCCCGTCAAGTGCGCCGAAATGCGCATTTCGGGTCTGGACGATTCAGTGACGGTGGAAGACATCCGGGAGGCTATTGCCTTGAAAACCGGGTGTCCCATAGACACCGTCCGGGTCGGTGCCATTCGTCCCGGTCCGGGTGGCGTAGGTGCTGCCTGGGCGCAGTGCCCGGTGGAGTCGGTCAGGCAACTGGCCGGCTCAGGCAGGCTCCTCGTGGGCTGGAGCTCGGCGCGGGTAACCGTGCTTGAGCACCGGCCTGCGAGGTGCTACAAGTGCATGGCGGTCGGACACACTCGACCGACGTGCACTAATTGCTTCGACTGCGGCGGATTGTGTTTCCGCTGCGGTCAGACCGGGCACGTGGCGGCATCTTGCGCCGCCCCGCCCCACTGCCCCGCGTGTGCGGCGGGCAATAAGCCCGCCAAGCACCGCATGGGCTCTGGGGCGTGCAAACCTCCAGCTTCGGCCCCAAAGGCGCGGGGCGGCCCTACGACCACGGCCGCTCCCGCTCCTAGCGCGGTCCGATCGCCCGCTGGCGAGGAGGTCATGGATACAACCCGATAATGGGTACACCATCCATGCACCTCCTCCTGCAGGCCAACACCAACCACTCCGCCGGAGCGCAGGATCTCCTCCTGCAATCCATGGCGGAGTGGTCGATTGGTGCAGCCGTAGTCGCGGAACCGTACGCCGTGCCTGATCGCCCCAATTGGGTGGTCAGTCGAAACGGTACCGCGGCAATCGTCGTCTCAACGCAGCGGCACTTCCCGTCCTTGTCCCTTTTGGATAGGGGCGAGGAATTTGTCGCGGCGGAGTGGGGAGGGGTCACGCTCTACAGCGTATACCTCTCCCCCACTAGGAGGATGGACGATTTCGGGGCCTCACTCACCACCTTGGAGGCCTCGATACGGCGACTGGCACCGGGCCTCGTCCTGGTTCTGGGGGACTTTAACGCCAAATCCACGGCGTGGGGGTCCCCTACGACGGACGACCGCGGGCGGGCGGTCAACGAGTGGGCGGCCTCACTGGGCCTCTGTGTTCTGAACAGAGGCTCGGTGAACACGTGTGTGCGGCGGCAGGGCGGGTCGATAGTGGACTTGTCGTTCGCTAGCCCCGCTGTCGCGCCACGGGTGAGGAACTGGAGTGTCCTGGAGGAGGCGGAGACCCTGTCGGACCACCGGTACATCCGGATGGAGGTCTCCCCCCGGGAACCCGGTAGGGGTCACAGGGCGGACGGAGCTCCCGCATTGCCGCGGTGGGCTGTGGGTCGTCTTGACAGGGATCTACTGGCGGAGGCGGCCATTGTCAGCACGTGGCTGTCCTCACCACCCCCAGCGGACGGAGTGGACGCTGAGGCTGTCCGCATTCGCAGTGCGTTAACGCAGATCTGCGATGCGGCCATGCCCAGAGTGCGGCGGCGTCCACCTCCGAGGCAGGGGGTCTACTGGTGGTCCCCAAGACTGGCGGACCTTCGTGCGGCGTGTATCAGTGCCCGAAGGTCCTACACCCGCAGCCGGCGGCGTCACCGCGACGTCGAGCGGGAGGGCCAGCTGTACGAGGCGTACCGCAGTGCGCGGACTGCCTTTCGGCTAGCCATCCGAGCCGCCAAGGGCGCGAGTTGGCAGGAGATGTTGGACGGTCTCGACCGTGACCCCTGGGGTCGCCCATATCGCGCGGCGCTGAACAAGCTTCGCGCGCGGGCCCCCCCCCTCACCGAGACCCTCCAGCCCGACTTCCTTCGTAGGGTGGTCGAGGAGCTGTTTCCACGGCAGTCGGAACACACGCCCCCGGTCATGGCTCCGCCAGATCAGGACCGGGAGGCCGACGACGACGAGAGTGTTCCGCCCGTGACGGAGTCGGAAGTGGGGGCGGCCGTGGCGAAGATTCGTTCCGCCACCACGGCCCCCGGCCCGGACGGAATTCCAGTCCGGGTGCTGACGTCGCTCCTCGAGCACTTCGAGCCTCGCCTCAGGCAGCTGTTCAACGCCTGTCTGACGTCTGGACGGTTCCCTGAGTGCTGGAAGGAGGGGAGGTTGGTTCTCCTGCCAAAGCCGGGACGGTCCCCGGATTTGCCGTCGGCCTACAGGCCCATCGTGCTCCTCGACGATGTGGGTAAGCTGCTGGAGCGTGTGCTCGCTGCCCGCATCGTCCGACACCTGGAGGAGGTGGGGCCCGATCTGTCGGACGCTCAGTATGGGTTTCGGAGGGGGCGTTCGACCATCGGGGCCCTATTACGCCTGAGGCAGGCGGCCGCGGAGGCCGTCGCCGGGAAGGGAGTGCTGTTGGCGGTGTCGTTGGACATCGCCAACGCATTCAATAGTCTGCCATTCGGCTGCATCAGGGAGGCGCTCCGGTTCCATGGAGTGCCCCTGTACCTCAGGCGGCTGGTGGCAGACTATTTGGAGGGCCGCAGTATCCTCTGCGCGGGTCCCGCAGGGGACATTGTGCGGACGCCCATGTCGTGCGGCGTTCCACAGGGGTCGGTTCTGGGGCCGACTCTGTGGGACATCGGGTACGACTGGGCGTTGAGAGGGAGTCTCCCCCCCGGGCTCAGCTTGGTGTGCTACGCTGACGACACGCTCGTCACAGCCCGGGGCAGGACACTCGAAGAGGCGGCGAGCCTGGCCACTCTCGGCACCGAGGAGATGGTCAGGCGGATCGAGGCGCTGGGGCTCAGGGTGGCCCTAAACAAGACGGAGGCCCTACTTTTCCATGGGCCCCGTGTGAGGCTGCCCATCGGCGCCTCGATAGTGGTAAACTCCATCCACATCAGCATCCAGGCCCATATGAGGTACTTGGGTCTGGTGCTCGACGGGCGATGGTGGTTCCGGGAGCATTTCCGACAGATTGCTCCCCGGCTTGTCGGCGCGGCGTCCGCCCTTTCTCGACTCATGCCGAACGTGGGCGGACCCAGTTTTGAGGCCCGACGGCTGTATGCGGGGGTCATCCGCTCGATGGCCATGTACGGCGCACCCGTGTGGGCGAGGGCTCTGAACGCCCAGCTCAGGGCGGTTCTGTGGAGGCCACAGAGAGCCATGGCGGTCAGAGCCATTCGCGGGTACCGCACGGTGTCGACAGAGGCGGCGTGCCTGTTGGCCGGGACACCCCCGTGGGACCTAGAGGCGGAGATGCTCTCCGACCTCTACCGGCGGGTTATCACAGCGCGCGAGGAAGGTGGCTCCCCATCGTTGAGCGAGATAGCCACCTGGCGCGTGGATGCCCGCCGAGACGTCATCGCCCGTTGGGCTACGCGGCTGGAGAGGCCTAGGCACGGTGTGGAGACCGTTGAGGCCCTCCGGCCCGTATTGATAGAGTGGATGGAGCGGCGGCACGGAGTCCTCACCTTTCGGCTGGTGCAGGTATTGACGGGGCACGGGTGTTTCGGGTTGTACCTGCACAGGGTCGTGTATAGGGAGTGGACTCCGGCCTGCCACCACTGCAGGAGTGACGAGGACACGGCGCAACACACGCTGGAGGTGTGTCCGGGATGGGAGCGGCAGCGCCGTGACCTCGTCGCTGTCATCGGTGCCGACCTGACGCTGCCGGCCGTCGCGAGGGCGATGGTCGACAGCATCAGGAACTGGGACGCGGTCGCCGCCTTCTGCGAGGCTGTCATCTCGCAGAAGGAAGCGGCGGAACGGGCAAGGGAGGATTCCCGCGCTCCGGGCCGCCGCCAGCGGCCGGGGCGGCGTAGGCGCGAATACCTGCGCCTGATGCCGCCCTAACCGAGGCTTCGGGTGATCGGACCGGGGAATTGTCCGGTCACCCGACGTGAGGCCACCGCGTGAGGGCGACGCCCTGACGGCGAAGTCCGTCGGGGCGTCGACGAGAGGAACCCGCGAGGGTGAACCGCCGGGCGGGCCACCGAAGTTAAAAATCGGGTCCCGGTGACCCGCTCGCACGGCGAAGAGAGAGGAGTTTTACGGTGGGTCTATGGGGTCACGCGCCGCCTTCTCCGTCACCCCGGACCGATTTGGCGGGGCGAGACTAATCCATAGTCCACCAAAAAAAAAAAAAAAAAAAAAAAAAAAAAAAAAAAAAAAAAAAAAAAGGCTTTACAGCCTTAATGGTCGCGGCAAGACTTTTAGATGTTATAACTATTGACCAAGCATCCGATGGAGTTAGCACGGGCTAAATATACTCACGAGCAGTGTAAAGATAAGTAGTATTCGTAGCCGCAGCAATGACTTTTTAAAAATAACAACCTGTACTTGTAATCCGTTTGTTGTGAGGGACTTTACAAACATAGCATTTACGGACACAAATTACGCCTAAACTCAGAACAACAATTTATAGATCGCACAAAGTATTGTCTTACGTGGAAGTAGAACCGACGACACTAATCCAATTCCACCAATCAAGCAATCCATTCCTTATATTATAGATATTTTAAAATTTATGTAAATTATAGAAAGTAAAAAAAACCTAACATGTTTTTTTTATAAAAGCAATAGAAACCAAAACAACAAAACAGACTATTTTCCTTATTGTAAATTTTAAAAAATATATATAAAAAATCACAATGTATCTGATAATAAAAAATATTTATATTACCAACACGAACAAGGCGTTGAATATATTTACGTAATATATCAATTAATTTTATTTGCTGTATGGTAACAGCTACCAATACTACCAATCCATACTTTGCTCGTGGATGTCGTAAAAGATAACTAATAGCTTTATAATGTCCTGGGCCAACACTACCTGATACCATTGGTACCAATTGCATTCCCAAGGGGGGTTAATGTCAGCCAGGCGGCCGGTCATAAAACTATTACCAATAACCTTTGCAATATGTAGGCAGAGGGGTACATATTGCGTCGACTCCAAGTAATTGGGACAAGAGTAGGAGAATGATGATGAATATATCAATTAATAACTTATAAATATTAATATCAAGAAAGCATTTATCCTCATTGAATTAAAGCAAAAACAGATTCTCAGTATTTAATTATATTCGTTAAATAACGTGTAGTTAATTTATTATCATTGCCCCAGCTTATCTATTCCTTTACTGGTTCGAGACTCTCTATAGTATGAGGTTAATAGAACTACTATTTTTCCCGTGTGGTGACGGAGTAAGAATACAATTCACCACCTAGGGGGTGGTTACCCGTGGGTGATCGTAAGAGACGACTGAGGAGTATAAAACGCATATAACATATATGCAAGAGAATGATAATTCGAAACAAAACCCTAAACCAACACGTCTGACCAGCGTGGTGTAGTAGGTCAATTTCTCTCCCATTATGGAGGATGCTGGAGCTTAACAGAGGGACATATGTGGGATGAGATGATGAGACCTACTATGCCAAGCTGGTTAGACAGTTTGGTATAATTTCATTTCGATTTTTCTTTCTCTTACATAGCTATTATTTGCATATTATCGTCTTTTATTGACAAAAGAGAAGATTCACCATCTTATTCTTATTCCATCAGGCCACGAAAAAATAACGATATCTGTTTCTGATAGAATAGTATAAAATTTCTATTGGAATTATGTTATTATGACTTTTTTGAGCTACTAACAACTACATGACATGTAGCCGTACGTTATTGGTGGGGAATCTTCTATTCTATCTTCAGAATAATGGTCTTATCTTCTTTGATGCATGTAAAATAATAAGAGTTGTATATATCGGGGTTAAGTAACGACGTCTCCGAGTCATATAGACTCGACCCTCACACTAGACAGTGATTTCTGCTACCCCTTATAGCAATGTCTCTGCAATTGACATTATTCGTCACCACACGAAGAATTCAACTTCTTTACAGCCTAAACATTGGTTATTGTTAGACAAAAATAAACTTTCAATGGTAGAATTGGTTTAGTTTATCATTCCCTGGTATACCTCTGTTTGAAGTTAATTAAGAATACATAGTGTTCCTAATCTTTAGTTTGTCCTGGGAGTCATAGAAATCGGATAAGTGATAATCAGACCAATTGATAGCTATTTTGCAATGGTGAGTGGTGATTATGGGACTGTATACCACTTTACAGTGACAATTTTTGTTGTTATCCAAACAGTTGTCATAACAATGGCGAATAATTTTGCTGACATTTATATACAGTGTTTATTGAAGCGTTATGTATTGTAAACTTAAGCTTATAAACTTTCTCAATAAACAAGCCTTTATAAATAATAAGATATTTTGGTAGGCAACCGGTTCTTAAGATAAACGCATGAACACAAACAGACAAAACTAAATCTCCTTTGCTTTATATGTAAATTAATGATAACGTGATCGAAATTAATAATTTAGTATTAAAAAAACAACTTATTTTTGTATGTATATTTGTTTTTAATGTAAAAATTAAAAACACCTATCTTCAAGTAAGATTTTAAATAGTCGTCAATTATGGGGACATTTGACGTGTAATATAAACCAACTGCAAGAATGGCGTTGTAAAAATGAACTCAATAAATCTACCGCTGATTTATGATCAGAACGATCTGGCAAGAAACTTAAAGAATTTATCTTATTTGCTTTTTTTTTCATTTACTTTTTTCATTGCTTATTATGGTGGCACATTAGCAATATTTAGGGTGCAGCTAGGCCTGTACCTTCCAAATATGCCAATGAAACTGTACCTTCCAAATCTGCCAATAAAAAGAAAACTTGAGTTGTCGGCTCTTTTGCTTCTCCGTTTTATGACGATGTGACGTCAAATCTCCTTGGGAATGTAATTCTTAACCAGACATCATCAGGTGGAGTTGGCTCAGGTTGATATAAATGTCTTAGTCATCTTTTATTTCCACGACAAAAGTAATGTTTAGTAGAAATCGTAGCCTCTCCCACACAGATATCGGTGTAAACATTCCAAACGGTTATGTTAATAGCCCATTTTCAAATTTTAATTTAATTCAACATTCTTAATTTAAAGGCCTTGTTATTCGCAATTTATTTAAATAAATACTTGTTTGATTAACTAACGTGTATTTTGTGCGATCTAAATAATAAATATACGTAAGCAATTAAATATATTAACATTTCCATGCTTGTATATACAGGGTGTCCCAAAATTCAACGATAAGCCGGCACCAGCAGGTGGACCTACATATGACTACTCGAGAACAAAAAAGAAAAAAATTCTACCTTGATTTTTTTTTTCATTACGACAAAAAAACCGATTTCTTTAAAAATCGACATTTTTTATTATATTATTAAGTGCCATTGCTACAATTTTACAAGTAATTCTGTGTTTTTTTTTGTATTGGTAAGGTAAGTAGCACTACTATCGATCACAACCATTAAAAATTCCAGAATATCTATAGTTTTTACACAAAAATCAACCAAAACTATGTTTTTTTCATAAATTATGTAAGATTTTGACTTTCAGCTCACTTTCACTCATCACAGTGAAAAAAAAAAGTATGGACACTACTGTGGCAAATAGTATTAAAAATTGGCGCAACTAACTACAATTCTAAAATGGTATAACATTCTAGGCAAACTAGCCACAAAAATATACTTAGGTGTACTATTTCAAAATAACAACCATACTTCGAAAATTGTTAGTGTTGATAGTAATCACTTTTACTATGTAGCCCAAATGTTTTTGTTGCAAGTTCTCAGAATTTGAATGAGACATGTGCGTAGTCCATAAGATAACATAAGTTAGACAGAGATAGAGAGATTATACGTTAGAGGGAGATAGATAGATGCTAATTGTTTAGTAACATTAATGCAGGTAGAGAAGTAATTAATGTCCTCAGCAGCACAGCAAGTCAGTACGCTCTACTTCTTTGTTTACTGCACACCGTTCTGTTTTAATTAAAGTGGCTCTGATACTAACGACTTTGGATTGAATTAAGTGACCTGGAAATTGACCTGACTTGGCATTATTTTAGACTGTGATTTTGTGTTTTTTTAAAGAAGTTTTGCCTTATTTTCAAGTGTTTAGCATTCATTATGCCGCTACCATATACAGCGTTAGAATACGCTAATATGCACCTAATTTATGGAGAATGCCGATGCAATGCCAACGCTGCTAGCAGATTATATCGAGCAAGGTACCCTACTCTTCAAAGGTATCCGGATTATCGCGTATTTATTAACGTGCATCAAGCATTTTCGGAGGGTCGTATACCATCTGACAGGAGAAACGCTGGAAGACCTAGATCGGAACACGATGAAGAAGTTCTCAAAGAAATAGAAAGCGATACAACTACCTCTGTACGTGGCATACAAGTAGCAACGGGAATTCCAAAAAGTACTGCACATAGAATTTTAAAACGTCACCAGTTTCATCCATATCATTACAGGCGCGTGCAGGCGTTATTACCGCGGGACTATCCACTGCGGGTCGCATTTTGCCGTGTAATGCTGCAAAAACACAGGGAAGATCCCCAATTCTTAGACAAAGTTTTATGGTCGGATGAAACAACCTGCAAGAAAGATGGCTATTTAAATCTTCACAATCTTCATAGCTGGAACAATGAAAATCCGCACCTGGTGAGAGAAGACAAATCCCAATATCAATTTAAGGTTAACCTATGGACGGGCATAATAAATGGAAAAGTGATAGGGCCCTTTGAGTTACAAGGAAACATAGATGGCAATAGCTATTTGAACTTCTTACAAAATGAGTTACCAGGATTATTAGAAGACGTGCCCTTAAGTGATTTGCAAAACATGTGGTTTCAAAACGATGGTTGCCCAGCTCACTATGCCCGCCCTGTGCGAGAGTACTTAGACCAAGAGTACCCAGGGCGTTGGATCGGGCGACTTGGTCCTATCTTATGGCCACCCCGTTCACCCGATCTAAATCCCCTGGATTTTTTCTATTGGGGTTGTCTAAAGGACAGAGTCTACTCAAAACCCATTGCAACCTTGGACGAGCTTCGCCAAAAAATAATTCAGGCTGTGGATCACATGAACAGAATCAGATATGCAAGAAAAATAAAACGTTCATTTTTAAGGCGATGTCGTGCCTGCATTACTGCCAATGGCAAACAATTCGAACATTTATTGTAATTTTAATAATATAGTAAATTCTAATCTCTCTATATCTATCTCTTTCTAACTTATGTTATCTTATGGACTACGCACATGTCTCATTCAAATTCTGAGAACTTGCAACAAAAACATTTTGGCTACATAGTAGAAGTGATTACTATCAACACTAACAATTTTCGAAGTATGGTTGTTATTTTGAAATAGTACACCTAAGTATATTTTTGTGGCTAGTTTGCCTAGAATGTTATACCATTTTAGAATTGTAGTTAGTTGCGCCAATTTTTAATACTATTTGCCACAGTAGTGTCCATACTTTTTTTTTTCACTGTGATGAGTGAAAGTGAGCTGAAAGTCAAAATCTTACATAATTTATGAAAAAAACATAGTTTTGGTTGATTTTTGTGTAAAAACTATAGATATTCTGGAATTTTTAATGGTTGTGATCGATAGTAGTACTACTTACCTTGCCAATACAAAAAAAATCACAGAATTACTTGTAAAATTGTAGCAATGGCACTTAATAATATAATAAAAGATGACGATTTTTAAAGAAATCGGTTTTTTTGTCGTAATGAAAAAAAAAATCAAGGTAGAATTTTTTTCTTTTTTGTTCTCGAGTAGTCATATGTAGGTCCATCTGCTGGTGCCGGCTTATCGTTGAATTTTGGGACACCCTGTATATGAGACTGCCCTCTTTGTAAGACAGAATCAGCATCTATTTAAAAAAGTTTCAGAAAGTAGGATGCGTCCTGTTAGAGAAATATATAAACATAACTTTTGTATACCTAATTCTAAAACTGCTTTAATGCAAAAAAGTATATTGTTTATGGCTCCTAAAATCTACAACACAATACCAAATCATATAAAACTGTTAAATACAATACAATTTAAACATAAATTACGTTTATTATTAATTAATAAGAGTTATTATACAATTAATGAGTTTTTTACTGACAATTTATAATCCTAGTATTAAGTATATAACATAGTATTGTATATTAATAATTATAATGATACTTGACATATATGAATAATATTAATAATTACTATGAAACTTGACATGTTCCACAATTTATTATCTAGATGACATTTCACTTATTGCCTTTGCCTCTTATATATGACATGCATGTTAAAATACACAATAAATTGATAAACTTGTACATTTTGTTAACAGTGTAAGCCAACTGGCAGATTTTGGAGGACTTCATATGTAATTCAATAATAAGACCAATTGTACCCATTATCACACTAATAAAAAATTCTAATTCTAATTCTACGTAATAATTCAATGGTATTTTTACGTTATTTATTCAAATTACATACATACATACATATCATCACGCCATATCCCTTGCAGGGTAGGCAGATAGAACAGAGTGCCAGAGAACTCTATCCTTGCATACTTCACTCGCTTCCTCATCATTCATAATTCTCTTCGCTGGTTTCGGAGACTCTTGACTCCACCTTCCTTCAGTACATGAAGGTGAGTCTCATCCTTCCACTTTTGCATTGTACATCTTCTTAACCAGACGTTCGTTCGGCATTCTTTCCACATGTCCGAACCATCGGAGCATTCCCTTTCGCATCTTTACACCAATACTCTCTTTCATACCTACTCGCTCTCTTACGTCGTCGTTACGAATGCGGTCGGTCAGCCTAACTCCACAGTTTTATTCAAATTACTTATAATAATTATACAATAATAATATTTAACATGCCATTTTGAGGATATTTTTCTATTTATTATTGAAAATTAGCAAATAAACAGTTCTTAAATGTATGACTAAGCCATAACTCGAATAGCACGTTTTCATAATAATCTACGAATATTTATTAGAAGAAAAAGCCAACTTAAGTACGACTTATAATCAGAAAATATTGAAGAACATAATGTTTAATAATTAAGGGTGATAATCACAGAATTAAGCTCATCTCTAAAATACCATCGTAGCATTAGACCATCCTACAACAATTAATATAATAAATTAAAATGAATACAAAGTAAAGTTGTAAAAGTTAATGTACATTTTAATTTATTTATTTATTTAGCTGTTATCAAAGGTATAGGTATAATATCTATATTAAAACAAGATTCTATAAATCTATTGAGATATGGATTTTTATATTACATAAAATAAAAAATAAATAAAATTGTTTTTTTCGCTTCGTAATCGGGTTTTATAAATAATTAAGCATATTAAATTCTAAATTTCAGTAATTTAAATAACAAGGTTGTGTCATCGTTTAATACAATTCTAACTGTAAATTTTGAAGTATTAAGCCTATAACAATGTGTAAACATTGTCGGGTAGATGGCATACCGTCACCTTAAGACGTAAATATGATACGAAGCGAAATTTGCATGTCCTTCAATAAGTCACGGTGGTGTAGTAGCAGCACGATTGGGCCGGAATCCCAATAGGCGCGGGTTCGAATCCAGCTGGTGACATCATTTTTCGCTTCGTAATCGGGTTTTATAAATAATTAAGCATATTAAATGCTAATTTCAGTAATTTAAAATAAAATTGTATAGAACCGTAATCTGTACATCACAAATCATCTCTTTTTTTTATAGCTTATGATGACAAACGAGCAAGCAGCATACCTAATGGTAAGCGTCACTGCCGCCCGTGGCCCTTTGCAATACCAAGAGTATTGCTAGACCGCTGAATAATTAGAATGCTATACAAACTCTAAACCCACCCAGTTGGCCTTCCTGCACTCTCGCTCACCGAACAAAGCACAAAAGCACATTGCCATTGCTGTGGCGTCAATCATCTGCTCAGTGTACTACTACCCCGGACGGACCGACCCGCGGCTGTAGACAGAGAACTGTCAACCGCATGGTCCTACCATTTTTAAATCATCCAGCTCATACTCCAATTACTTAAGGACGTCACAATACGCAGGTTTCTTCTATCGTATATGTATATTGGCAATCGTTTTATGACCATTCGCCAACCTGACGTCAATCCTCCTAAGGAATATAACTGTTATAACTGTTAATGTTTCTGCGAAAGTGGAAGGATGTAAGTACCGGGGGAGACCGAGACTAACTTACCTAGACCAGATTGGTCACGTGCTGAAGGAAGGTGAAGTCAAGAGTCTCCGAAACCGGCGAGCGTGTATGAAGAGAATTATGAATGTTGAGGAAGCGAGTGAAGTATGCAAGGATAGAGTTCTCTGGCACTCTGTTCTCTCTGCCTACACTGCAAGGGATACGGCGTGATGATCTGTATGTATGTATGTTTGAGATAAAACTATTCTTGCGGATTATATAGCATCTGTATTAGAATTTTAAAGACGTTTCGAAGGCTTTACAGCCTTAATGGTCACGGCAAGACTTTTAGATGTTATAACTGTTGACCAAGCATCCGATGGAGTTAGCACTGGCTAAATATACTCACGAGCAGTGTAAAGGTAAGTAGTATTCGTAGCCGCAGCAATGACTTTTAAAAAATAATAACCTGTATTTATAATCCGTTTGTTGTGAGGGACTTTACAAACATAGCATTAATGGATACAAATTACGTCTAAACTCAGAACAACAAGTTATAGATCGCACAAAGTATTGTCTTACGTGGAAGTAGAACCGACGACACTAATCCAATTCAACCAATCAAGCAATCCATTCCTTATATTATAGATATTTTAAAATTTATGTAAATTATAGAAAGTAAAAAAAACCTAATATGTTTTTTTTTTATAAAAGCAATAGAAACCAAAACAACACAGACTATTTTCCTTATAGTAAATTTAAAAAAATATGTATATATAAAAAAATCACAATGTATCTGATTAAAAAAATATTTATATTATCAACACGAACAAGGCGTTGAATATATTTACGTAATATATCAATTAATTTTATTTGCTGTATGGTAACAGCTACCAATACTACCAATCCATACTTTGCTCGTGGATGTCGTAAAAGATGACTAATAGCTTTATAATGACCTGGGCCAACACTACCTGATACCATTGGTACCAATTGCATTCCCAAGGAGGGTTGATGTCAGCTAGGCGGCCGGTCATAAAACTATTGCCAATAACCTTTGCAATATGTGGGCAGAGGTGTACATATTGCGTCGACTCCAAGTAATTGGGACAAGAGTAGGAGAATGATGATGAATATATCAATTAATAACTTATAAATATTAATATCAAGAAAGCATTTATCCTCATTGAATTAAAGCAAAAACAGATTCTCAGTATTTAATTATATTCGTTAAATCTCGTGTAGTTAATTTATTATCATTGCCCCAGCTTATCTATTCCTCTACTGGTTCTAGACTCTCTATAGTATGAGGTTAATAGAACTACTATTTTTCCCGTGTGGTGACGGAGTAAGAATACAATTCACCACCTAGGGGGTGGTTACCCGTGGGTGATCGTAAGAGACGACTAAGGAGTATAAAACGCATATAACATATATGCAAGAGAATGATAATTCGAAACAAAACCCTAAACCAACACGTCTGACCAGCGTGGTATAGTAGGTCAATTTCTCTCCCATTATGGAGGATGCTGGAGCTTAATAGAGGGACATATGTGGGCTAAAATGATGAGACCTACTATGCCAAGCTAGTTAGACAGTTTGGTTTAATTTCATTTCGATTTTTCTTTCTCTTACATAGCTGTTATTTGCATATTATCGTCTTTTATTGACAAAAGAGAAGATTCATCATCTTATTCTTATTCCATTAGGCCACAGAAAAATAACGATATCTGTTTCTGATAGAATAGTATAAAATTTCTATTGGAATTATGTTATTATGACTTTTTTGAGCTACTAACATGTTTTGTAGCCGTACGTTATTGGTGGGCAATCTTCTATTCTATCTTCAGAATAATGGTCTTATCTTTTTTGATGCATGTGAGATAATAAGAGTTGTATATATTGGGTTAAGTAACGACGTCTCCGAGTCATATAGATTCGACCCTCACACTAGACAGTGATTTCTGCTACCCCTTATAGCAATGTCTCTGCAATTGACATTATTCGTCACCACACGAAGAATTCAACTTCTTTACAGCCTAAACATTGGTTATTGTTAGACAAAAGTAAACTTTCAATGGTAGAATTGGTTTAGTTTATCATTCCCTGGTATACCTCTGTTTGAAGTTAATTAAGAATACATAGTGTTCCTAATCTTTAGTTTGTCCTGGGAGTCATAGAAATCGGATAAGTGATAATCAGACCAATTGATAGCTATTTTGCAATGGTGAGTGGTGATTATGGGACTGTACCACTTTACAGTGACAATTTTTGTTGTTATCCAAACAGTTGTCATGACAATGGCGAATAATTTTGCTGACATTTATATACAGTGTTTATTGAAGCGTTATGTATTGTAAACTTAAGCTTATAAACTTTCTCAATAAACAAGCCTTTATAAATAATAAGATATTTTGGTAGGCAACCGGTTCTTAAGATAAACGCATGCACACAAACAGACAAAACTAAATCTCCTTTGCTTTGTATGTAAATTAATGATAACGTGATCGAAATTAATAATTTAGTATTAAAAAAACAACTTATTTTGTATGTATATTTGTTTTTAATGTAAAAATTAAAAAAACTTATCTTCAAGTAAGATTTTAAATAGTCGTCAATTATGGGGACATTTGACGTGTAATATAAACCAACTGCAAAAATGGCGTTGTAAAAATGAACTCAATAAATCTACCGCTGATTTATGATCAGAACGATCTGTCAAGAAACTTAAAGAATTTATCTTATTTGCTTTTTTTTTCATTTACTTTTTTCATTGCTTATTATGGTGACACATTAGCAATATTTAGGGTGCAGCTAGGCCTGTACCTTCCAAATATGCCAATGAAACTGTACCTTCCAAATCTGCCAATAAAAAGAAAACTTGAGTTGTCGGCTCTTTTGCTTCTCGGTTTTATGACGATGTGACGTCAAATCTCCTTGGGAATGTAATTCTTAACCAGACATCATCAGGTGGAGTTGGCTCAGGTTGATATAAATGTCTTAATCATCTTTTATTTCCACGACAAAAGTAATGTTTAGTAGAAATCGTAGCCTCTCCCACACAGATATCGGTGTAAACATCCCAAATTGTTATGTTAATAGCCCATTTTCAAATTTTAATTTAATTCAACATTCTTAATTTAAAGGCCTTGTTATTAGCAATTTATTTAAATAAATACTTGCCTTTTTGCTTTACCTTCAGTAGGTACATGAAGGTGAGTCTCATCCTTCCACTTTTGCATTGTATATCTTCTTAACTAGACGTTCGTTCGGCATTCTTTCCACATGTCCGAACCATCGGTGCATTCCCTTTCGCATCTTTACACCAATACTCTCTTTCATACCTACTCGCTCTCTTACGTCGTCGTTACGAATGCGGTTGGTCAGCCTAACTCCACAGTTTTATTCAAATTACTTATAATAATTATACAATAATAATATTTAACATGCCATTTTGAGGATATTTTTCTATTTATTATTGAAAATTAGCAAATAAACAGTTCTTAAATGTATGACTAAGCCATAACTCGAATAGCACGTTTTCATAATAATTTCATAATATTTATTAGAAGAAAAAGCCAACTTAAGTACGACTTATAATCAGAAAATATTGAAGAACATAATGTTTAATAATTAAGGGTGATAATCACAGAATTAAGCTCATCTCTAAAATACCATCGTAGCATTAGACCATCCTACAACAATTAATATAATAAATTAAAATGAATACAAAGTAAAGTTGTAAAAGTTAATGTACATTTTAATTTATTTATTTATTTAGCTGTTATCAAAGGTATAGGTATAATATCTATATTAAAACAAGATTCTATAAATCTATTGAGATATGGATTTTTATATTACATAAAATAAAAAATAAATAAAATTGTTTTTTTCGCTTCGTAATCGGGTTTTATAAATAATTAAGCATATTAAATTCTAAATTTCAGTAATTTAAATAACAAGGTAGTGTCATCGTTTAATACAATTCTAACTGTAAAGTTTGAAGTATTAAGCCTATAACAATGTGTAAACATTGTCGGGTAGATGGCATACCGTCACCTTAAGACGTAAATATGATACGAAGCGAAATTTGCATGTCCTTCAATAAGTCACGGTGGTGTAGTAGCAGCACGATTGGGCCGGAATCCCAATAGGCGCGGGTTCGAATCCCGCTTGTGACATCATTTTTCGCTTCGTAATCGGGTTTTATAAATAATTAAGCATATTAAATGCTAAATTTCAGTAATTTAAAATAAAATTGTATAGAACCGTTATCTGTACATCACAAATCATCTCTTTTTTTTATAGCTTATGATGGCAAACGAGCAAGCAGCATACCTAATGGTAAGCGTCACTGCCGCCCGTGGCCCTTTGCAATACCAAGAGTATAGCTAGACCGCTGAATAATTAGAATGCTATACAAACTCTAAACCCACCCAGTTGGCCTTCCTGCACTCTCGCTCACCGAACAAAGCACAAAAGCACATTGCCATTGCTGTGACGGCAATCTTCTGCTCAGTGTACTACTACCCCGGACGGACCAGCCCGCGGCTGTAGACAGAGAACTGTCAACCGCGTGGTCCTACCATTTTTAAATCATCCAGCTCATACTCCAATTACTTAAGGACGTCACAATACGCAGGTTTCTTCTATCGTATATGTATATTGGCAATCGTTTTATGACCATTCGCCAACCTGACGTCAATCCTCCTAAGGAATATAACTGTTATAACTGTTAATGTTTCTGCGAAAGTGGAAGGATGTAAGTACCGGGGGAGACCGAGACTAACTTACCTAGACCAGATTGGTCACGTACTGAAGGAAGGTGAAGTCAAGAGTCTCCGAAACCGGCGAGCGTGTATGAAGAGAATTATGAATGTTGAGGAAGCGAGTGAAGTATGCAAGGATAGAGTTGTCTGGCACTCTGTTCTCTCTGCCTACACTGCAAGGGATATGGCGTGATGATATGTATGTATGTATGTTTCTGATATTTAAGCGAGTATTATACATTTGAGATAAAACTATTTTTACGGATTATATCGCGTTGGTATTATATTTTTAAAGACGTTTCGAAGACTTTACAGCCTTAATGGTCACGGCAAGACTTTTAGATGTTATAACTGTTGACCAAGCATCCGATAGAGTTAGCACTGGCTAAATATACTCACGAGCAGTGTAAAGGTAAGTAGTATTCGTAGCCGCAGCAATGACTTTTTAAAAATAATAACCTGTATTTATAATCCGTTTGTTGTGAGGGACTTTACAAAC
Organism: Lymantria monacha; assembly: GCA_905163515.2. Taxonomy (NCBI): domain Eukaryota; kingdom Metazoa; phylum Arthropoda; class Insecta; order Lepidoptera; family Erebidae; genus Lymantria; species Lymantria monacha. The sequence goes on along the minus strand of LR991091.1, from coordinate 3,206,050 downwards.
ATAGCATTAATGGATACAAATTACGTCTAAACTCAGAACAACAAGTTATAGATCGCACAAAGTATTGTCTTACGTGGAAGTAGAACCTACGACATTAGTGTCCAATTCAACCAATCAAGCAATCCATTCCTTATATTATAGATATTTTAAAATTTATGTAAATTATAGAAAGTGTAAAAAACCTAACATGTTTTTTTTTATAGAAGCAATAGAAACCAAAACAACAACACAGACTATTTTCCTTAATGTAAATTTTAAAAAATATGTATATATAAAAAAATCACAATGTATCTGATAATAAAAAATATTTATATTATCAACACGAACAAGGCGTTGAATATATTTACGTAATATATCAATTAATTTTATTTGCTGTATGGTAACAGCTAACAATACTACCAATCCATACTTTGCTCGTGGATGTCGTAAAAGATAACTAATAGCTTTATAATGTCCTGGGCCAACACTACCTGATACCATTGCTACCAATTGCATTCCCAAGGAGGGTTAATGTCAGCCAGGTGGCCGGTCATAAAACTATTACCAATAACCTTTGCAATATGTAGGCAGAGGGGTACATATTGCGTCGACTCCAAGTAATTGGGACAAGAGTAGGAGAATGATGATGAATATATCAATTAATAACTTATAAATATTAATATCAAGAAAGCATTTATCCTCATTGAATTAAAGCAAAAACAGATTCTCAGTATTTAATTATATTCGTTAAATAACGTGTAGTTAATTTATTATCATTGCCCCAGCTTATCTATTCCTCTACTGGTTCGAGAACCCAAAACCCTAAACCAACACGTCTGACCAGCGTGGTGTAGTAGGTCAATTTCTCTCCCATTATGGAGGATGCTGGAGCTTAATAGAGGGACATATGTGGGATGAGATGATGAGACCTACTATGCCAAGCTAGTTAGACAGTTTGGTATAATTTCATTTCGATTTTTCTTTCTCTTACATAGCTATTATTTGCATATTATCGTCTTTTATTGACAAAAGAGAAGATTCACCATCTTATTCTTATTCCATCAGGCCACGAAAAAATAACGATATCTGTTTCTGATAGAATAGTATAAAATTTCTATTGGAATTATGTTATTATGACTTTTTTGAGCTACTAACATGTTTTGTAGCCGTACGTTATTGGTGGGCAATCTTCTATTCTATCTTCAGAATAATGGTCTTATCTTCTTTGATGCATATAGAATAATAAGAGTTGTATATATTGGGTTAAGTAACGACGTCTCCGAGTCATATAGATTCGACCCTCACACTAGACAGTGATTTCTGCTACCCCTTATAGCAATGTCTCTGCAATTGACATTATTCATCACCATACGAAGAATTCAACTTCTTTACAGCCTAAACATTGGTTATTGTTAGACAAAAGTAAACTTTCAATGGTAGAATTGGTTTAGTTTATCATTCCCTGGTATACCTCTGTTTGAAGTTAAATAAGAATACATAGTGTTCCTAATCTTTAGTTTGTCCTGGGAGTCATAGAAATCGGATAAGTGATAATCAGACCAATTGATAGCTATTTTGCAATGGTGAGTGGTGATTATGGGACTGTATACCACTTTACAGTGACAATTTTTGTTGTTATCCAAACAGTTGTCATAACAATGGCGAATAATTTTGCTGACATTTATATACAGTGTTTATTTAAGCGTTATGTATTGTAAACTTAAGTTTATAAAGTTTCTCAATAAACAAGCCTTTAGAAATAATAAGATATTTTGGTAGGCAACCGGTTCTTAAAATGAAGGCATGCACACAAACAGACAAAAACAAAATCTCCTTTGCTTTATATGTAAATTAATGATAACGTGATCGAAATTAATAATTTAGTATTAAAAAAACAACTTATTTTTATATGTTTTTAATGTAAAAAATAAAAAATACCTATCTTCAAGTAAGATTTTAAATAGTCGTCAATTATGGGGACATTTGACGTGTAATATAAACCAACTGCAAGAATGGCGTTGTAAAAATGAACTCAATAAATCTACCGCTGATTTATGATCAAAACGATCTGGCAAGAAACTTAAAGAATTTATCTTATTTGCTTTTTTTTTCATTTACTTTTTTCATTGCTTATTATGGTGGCACATTAGCAAAATTTAGGGTGCAGCTAGGCCTGTACCTTCCAAATATGCCAATGAAACTGTACCTTCCAAATCTGCCAATAAAAAGAAAACTTGAATTGTCGGCTCTTTTGCTTCTCGGTTTTATGACGATGTGACGTCAAATCTCCTTGGGAATGTAATTCTTAACCAGACATCATCAGGTGGAGTTGGCTCAGGTTGATATAAATGTCTTAGTCATCTTTTATTTCCACGACAAAAGTAATGTTTAGTAGAAATCGTAGCCTCTCCCACACAGATATCGGTGTAAACATTCCAAACGGTTATGTTAATAGCCCATTTTCAAATTTTAATTTAATTCAACATTCTTAATTTAAAGGCCTTGTTATTCGCAATTTATTTAAATAAATACTTGTTTGCTTAACTAACGTGTATTTTGTGCGATCTAAATAATATGTATAATAAGGGTGTGCGAATTATTCGAATTTACGAATCATTCGTATCGAATCGAATAATATTATTCGATTCGAAATTCGAATATACGAATTATTCGAATACCTACAAGTATTTCGCGAATTCATATAAACTATAGTAATTGTTGTTTTTTTTAAATTTTATTATATAGTTTAATGAAATAAATATTATTTGGAAACCTTCTCTTTCAATTGGCGACCATAAAAACCCTGAATTCAAAACACTTTTTGACCACTTATATAATTAAAAAACTAAGCTTTTACCAAATTTTTGACGAATAGTTCAAAAATTTTAAAATTATTTATGAATTCGCGAATTACTTGATATTCGAATTATTCGAATTCGAATTATTCAAAAATTCGAATTATTCCATTCGAATTTACGAATAATAACGATATTCGCACAACCCTAATATATAGGTAATTAGGTAATAATTCAAAGGTATTTTTATGTTATTTATTCAAATTACCTATAATAATTATACAATAACAATATTTAACACGCCATTTTGAAGATATTTTCTATTTCATCATTCTCCTATTTTTATCCCAATTACCTGGGGTCGATACAATATGTACTCTTCTTTCATAGTACATATTGTAAAAGTTATTGCCAATAGATTTATGACCGGCCGCCTGTCAGACGTCAAACCTCCTTGGGAATGTAATTGTTGACCAAACGGCTTCAGATACAGTTGACCCAGGTCGTTATAAGGCTCTTAGTCGTCTTTTACGACATCCACGAGCAAAGTAAGGGTTGGTAGTATTAGTTGCAGCTACCACACAGCAGCTTATTAAAAGATATTTTCTAGTTATTAATGAAACTGTGTAAATAAAAATAAGTTCTTAAAGGATGACAAATCCGTAACTCGATAAACACTTTTTGATGATAATCTGATAATTTCTGATCTGATATTTATTAGAATAGAAAAGCGACTTAAGTACAAATGAGAAAATATTGGAGAATATAATATTTAATAACAAACGATGATGACCATGGAATTAAGATAGGTATACATACATACATACATATCATCACGCCATATCCCTTGCAGGGTAGGCAGAGAGAACAGAGTGCCAAAAAACTCTATCCTAGCCTACTTCACTCACTTCTTCAACATTCATAATTCTCTTAATACACGCTCGCCGGTTTAGGAGACTCTTGACTCCACCTTCTTTCAGTACGTGACCAACCTGGTCTAGGTAGGTGAGTCTCGGTCTCCCCCGGTACCTACATCCTTCCACTTTCGCATTGTATATCTTCTTAACCAGACGTTCGTTCGGCATTCTTTCCACATGTCCGAACCATCGGAGCATTCCCTTTCGCATCTTTACACCAATACTCTCTTTCATACCTACTCACTCTCTTACGTTGTCGTTGAGAATGCGGTCGGTCAGCCTAACTCCACAGATTTTCCGTAGAGATCGCATTTCGACCGCATTAATTTTGCTTTCATGCTCTTTTCTGCATACGCAACTCTCGCTTCCATATAGTAATGTTGGGACAAGCACTGCGTTATGTATTGCTACACGTGCCTTCTGGCTAAGGTGGTGGTTACCGAGAAGTTGTCCCAACGCTCCGTTCACTCTATTTCCTACATTCACTCTTCGCTCTATATCAGTGTACCTTCCATCTCGTGTAAAACCACATCCAAGATATACAAATTCATCCACTTGCTCTAGTACATCATTACCTATTGTTACTCTTACAGCTGTTCTGGCTTCATTTCTTTCAAAGACCATTATTTTGGTTTTGCTCACATTCACGCGTAGACCCCTTTTCTTACAATCTTCTGTCATTGTGTCGACTAGGGTTTGCAGGTCAGTCGCTGACTGTGCCAGATAGATATATCTATGAAAAAGTCTTAAATACCATCTTGGTACCTATACCTACAATCACTGTAATACAACTATTGCCTATATATCCCGGCATTTTTTAAAATTAACATTGAAAATAATTTAAGGCCACATAAAATAAATAAGCTTTAAAGGTTATTATATTAATTTATTTAGTTGTTAACAAAGGTATTTAATATATAACTAAAATAAAACAAGATTTTATAAAATTATTGCGATTAATAATATACATATTAATTACAATCATTTCATTATTTAGGAGTTATTTAAAAAACAAATAAATATCTATATACCAGAAGAAGCTTCCAAACAATTTGTATCGCTAAAATGTGTTTTTTTTTTCATCATCATCTTATCCCAATTACTTGGGGTCGACGCAATATCTATTCCTCTTCCATTGTATATGTTGCAAAAGTTATTGGCAATAGTTTAATAACCGACCGCCTGGTTAAAGTCCCTACTTGGAAATATAATTGTTGCCCAGAAGGCATCAAATGCAGTTGGCCGAGATTGATATAAAATTCTTAGTCATCTTGAGTCATTACGAATATTGATTTGAATAAAATTGAGGGTTTATCACAATAACTGCTCTTGAGAAATTGTGTTGCCTCAACGATAGCTGAGACAGATTCCATATATTGGACTCACACATATGAATATCATTTATCATAAATTTATATGTAGCTTAAGCAAAAGGTTCTTCTTTCTATTTTATTACTACCGACAGCAGTTAACAAATTACCACCAGAGGGCGTGTAGTAATATAAGTTTTACATTGAAAACTTTCATTTTTACATATTTAGTTATAATTTGCACTTCGTTGGGCTCATTCTTCAAAATTGTGCATTAAACTTTAATGTTAATACAGTAAATACGGGAGAAAATAGATGACAAAATTTTACCTCGCAAATGCGAAGATATACAATAAAAGACGGTATAAATTTGACTAATTTTTGAAAACATAATTTGTTTTGTTTTTTTCCGTGTGATGACGGAGTAAGAATACAGTTCACCACCCCTTATCTTACCCGAGGGTGATCGTATAAGATGACTAAGGGATATAAAATGCATATAACATCCATGCAAGAGAAGGATAACTCGAAACAAATTCCTATACCAACACGTCGGATCAGCGTGGTATAGTAGGTCAATTTCCCTCCAATTATAGAGGAGGCTCGAGCCCGGCAGTGGGACATATATGAGCTGAGATGATGATGATGATGATGAATTTGTTTTTCGTATTGTTAAACATTTTCCCACTTTTCTGATGAGCTCACCGAAACTGTAGTAAAAGCAATTGTCAATTATTCATTATCGCGTCATCGCCATTTTGTTAGGACGCCAGTGTTTATAAAAATAATAGAGACTGACCTGTAGCTGTAGAAACTCAATTAGTTGCGTAATTACGTATAGCATGAAAAGGTTTGAGCTATTAAACTGATAATTAGTAATTTATCTGATTTTTTTTATTGTTTGTAGACATGATGATAATGATGAACGAGCAAACGGTTCACCTCATGGTAAGTGTTGTTACCGCCAATTGATCTTTGCAATACCAGTTAGGTTGGTCACTGCCTACCAAGTGGGGCTTCCGGCTTTCTTGCTCACTGAATATAGCGCAATATCACATTGCCACCGTTCAGACGTTGATTTTCTGCGAGAGTGTATTCCAGACGGGCCGGCCGACGACCTGTAGATAAAAAAAAAACACAAAGCAGTCACAAGGACTGTCGACAGAAATGAAAACTTAAACCTATGAAAAAAAAATACAAATAAAGGCGTGCGCCAGGGATTATGTATAGGTGTGACCATACAATAAATACACATATTAAATATATTATATTATACACATATTATATTAAGAAATTCAATTGTAAGGGGTCTACTCGTGAATGTGAGCAAAACCAAAATAATGGTCTTTGAAAGAGATGAAGCCAGAACAGATGTAAGAGTAACAATAGGTAATGATGTACTAGAGCAAGTGGATGAATTTGTATATCTTGGATGTGGATTTAGCCGAGATGGACGGTACACCACTGATATAGAGCGAAGAGTGAATACGGGAAATAGAGTGAACGGAGCGTTGGGGCAACTTCTCGGCAGCCACCACCTCAGCCAGAAGGCACGTGTAGCAATACATAACGTAGTGCTTGTTCCAACATTACTGTATGGAAGCGAGAGTTGGGTATGCAGAAAAGAGTATGAAAGTAAAATTAATGCGGTCGAAATGCGATCTCTTCGGAAAATCTGTGGAGTTAGGCTGACCGACCGCATTCGTAACGACGACGTAAGAGAGCGAGTAGGTATGAAAGAGAGTATTGGTGTAAAGATGCGAAAGGGAATGCTCCGATGGTTCGGACATGTGGAAAGAATGCCGAACGAACGTCTGGTTAAGAAGATATACAATGCGAAAGTGGAAGGATGTAGGTACCGAGGGAGACCGAGACTAACCTACCTAGACCAGATCGGTCAGGTACTGAAGGAAGGTGGAGTCAAGAGTCTCCGAAACCGGCGAGCGTGTATGAAGAGAATTATGAATGTTGAGGAAGCGAGTGAAGTATGCAGAGATAGAGTTCTCTGGCACTCTGTTCTCTCTGCCTACCCTGCAAGGAATATGGCGTGATGATATGTATGTATGTATGTATTATATTATTACTTAATCTCCTACGGTCTACTCTCCGTCTTACGAATTTTCAATCAGGTCACGTGTCTTGACGCGAGTTTAACATTTTTTACCTATCCCAAAAAAGTGCACAACGCCGCTAAATAAGTTTTTACTTAAAAAAAACTGTGTGACGCTACTTGGTATGCTGCTGTGCTTCGTTCGGTGAGCGAGAGAGCCGGAAGCCCAACTTTCTGAGTGGGTTTAGGATTATTGGTACTCAGCGGCCTAGCTATACCTCTGGTATTGCAAAGGTCCATGGGCGGCAGTAACACTTACCATCAGGTGTGCTGCTTGCTCGTTTACCACCAATAACAATAAAGAAAATCTCATAATCATCCCACTGTTGGGCTCGAGCCTCCTCCACACTGGGAGAGAAATAAACAAACTATACCACGCTCGTATACGATTATATTTCGAGTTTTTCTTCTCTTGCATAATTGTTGCACACATATTGTATCTCTTAATCGTCTTTTACGATACGGGTGATGAATTGTATTCTTACTTCGTCACCACACAGAAAATCATATCATATAGTGCTTGATATATCTAAGCAATACTGCTTTACACTTGCCAAAAATTTTCTTGCCGAAATATTTGAACGATACGCTTGATATTTATAACAATAAAACAGCTATATATTATAAATAATGATAAACTTTTATTGTTTCACTATTAACGATGCCATACATCAGCATAAATGAATAATAGATGTGACAGAATACAATCTGTCAAACTGCACGCTATTTAAAAAAATAATAGACTCGAAAAGGTTTATTATTATTAGGTATATAGTTGAGTTCTCAGTTGACGTAATTTTTATAAAAAAGAATCGATGCTTCGAATCTAAATTTTTTTTTTCAATACGTCGTATCAATCCGATGTGTTGTATCGAATGGATTCGATGCATCTGTGTTTTTTGAATATCGTCATTTTGTTGAATTGTTAGTACAAGTGACTTACCGTTTCTTATTTTAATTATTTGTCAATTTAATGTCTTGAATATAGAGAAACTAATCTAAAATAATATACTGGGAGTAATGTAACATGCTTATGTGTGATATCAAAATGTTTACATATACAAAAAGAAAAATCTCACACTTTTTTTAAGTGAAAAGTTCTTTAGCGGCGTTGTACACTTTTTTTGGAGAATGTTAAAATCGCGTCAGTACACGTGACCTGATTGAAAATTTGTAAGACGGAGGAAGAGTAGACTGTAGGAGAGGAAATTCGTAAGACGGAGGGAGAATAGAGAATATTGTATGTAACCATATAAATGATAGTATTTTTATACTGATAAATAAAGCAACGGACGGCTTGCTATGGTGTGGTCACACCCATACATACTCCATAGGCATGCTTTTTACTTTTTGTATTTTTTTTTTACATAGGTTTAAATTTTCACTTCTGTCGGCAGTCCTCGTGACTGCTTTGTTTTTTTTTTTGACAGGTTATGGTATGGACACACGCCGTCTGATTCATCTGAAGTGACGGAAAAGCGGCCCCATAACTCATCGTAAAAATAACCCTCCTCATAAAAAATAAACAAAATAAAAATTCACAGTTGATAATATCTTTAGCTTATCCTCCTCCTCTTATTCCAATTACTTGTGGGTACTATTCCATAGTACATATTACAAAAGTTATTGGCAATAGTTTTATAACATGCCTACTTGACTCAAGGTCAGGCAGGGATGTTTCACGTCAGAGATTCAAATCTCTGTAATGTAATCTGGAATGTAATTATGGAACAAACGGCATCAGATAGAATTGGCCCAGATTGATATAAAGCTTTTAGTTGTTTTACGATACCCACAAGCAAATTAAGGGCTTTTAATAATCGTTGCCACATACCTAATTAATGAAAATCACGCCAACCGGTTGTATGCAATTAATTTAATCAAAATATTTGTTTTTTAACTGGATTGTAACTTACACAAAAATGTAAAAAAAAAACACAGTTACTTTTATAATCTAATTATTAATATTGTTAAAATATTAATATAAATATTTAATATTTAAATGATTTTTTAATGTTAATTTATCACATCACATAAAAAAAAATGCTGCATATGATTGAATGCTGTTTTCAACTGATGTATTACTAGAGAACTAACTCAAAAATTGGTTTTATCTGAGACAAAAATAATAATAAATAAATTTAAGTAATTAATATTTTTTGAAGTGATAACTTCTTATGGGAGGGTAAATCTGTTTATTACGTAACGCGTAACGGTGCCTGATTTAAGTTATTACTTCTGTCAGGCGGCCCGAGACGGTCGCACACGTTTTCTTTTTATAACAACCCGTTTGGCCAACATGTACCAGTAGGTCAATCCTTGCGAAAGTGGCAGTAAGACGTATATGAGCAGCGATGATGATCAAATAATCAATGCAAGTAAATTTTCATAATTTGCATAACTTTTTTAAGTATACTTCATATCAGTAATGTTATGGAACTTCGTAACTTTAATGGAAACTAAGGGTTATCTACATACAGACATACATATCATCACGCCATATCACTTGCAGGGTAGGCAGAGAGAACAGAGTGCCAAAGAAGGGGTTATCTGATATGGAGAAAAAAATTAAATCCGTCACCAAAACCGTAAAAAAAATTTTGATACATTTCGGATTTTGGTTTCGGATGAGACAAATTATAAGTTTTCTTTCAACAGCTTAACGTACTTAAAAGGGAATAATATGATAAAACTTAGCATCTTCCTCTCACAATTCCTTAAAAATCCAATATAGGTACATAACCAAAACTTCATCATTCTCCTACTATTATCCCAATTACTTGGGGTCGATACAATATGTACTCTTCTTTCATAGTACGTACATATTGTAAAAGTTATTGGCAATAGTTTTATGAACGGCCGCCTGCCAGACGTCAACCCTCCTTGGGAATGTAATTGTTGACCAAACGGCATCAGATGGAGTTAGCTCAGGTCGTTATAAGGCTCTTAGTCATCTTTTACGACATCCACGAGCAAAGTAAGGGTTGGTAGTATTCGTAGTCGCTACCACATAGCATGTACATACACCATACATAACCAAAATAATATTCCGAAATATATTCGTAACCGCATCCGAAACCGGTGTAGTGTTTGTTTCAATATCCGCATTCATATTCGAATATTCAGAATATTCCCTATTCATATTTTCTCTATATCATGTTTTTTTCTAATTCTACAATTGATATAATATTTTGTTTCTAGGTAATGGTCTTTACAATGTGTTGTTGATGGCGGCTTGTTCAATAATTCTCTTAGCTATCGGAATGGACATGTTCGGGCTATCCCTGGTGGTGTCAGCTGCCTGTGACCTGGAACTCACTGTAACACAGAAAGGAATCCTTACATCTTTGCCTTTTATTGGTAAAATATTGTTATTTTTTAAAAGCTTTTTTTTTTAAGTCACACGCTTTAAATAATAAATCCTTATGTTTCGAAGGACTTCACAAATATATATTCCTTCCCCTATACTACGACGAGACGACTAAGGGATATAAAACGCATATAATATCTATGCAAGAGAAGGAAAACTCGAAACAAAACCCTATACCAACACGTCTGACCAGCGTGGTATAGTAGGTTATTTTCTCTCCCATTACGGAGGAGGCCCGAGCCCAATAGTGGAACATATATGGGCTGTGATGATGATGATGATGATACAAGAAAATATTGATCATTATTGTATTCTTAGTCTTTCATCGCACGGAGCATAGATATGTTTTCGTATTCTTTTTTTTTTATTTATGGCTTACAAATTATACCTTTCTCATTAACCAGGAATGAATAGAAGCGAAACACCATAGTCCTACCATTATTAAAATGCAAAAGATTATAAATATGTTTGAATGTTTGCTATTCAATCACGCGTACCTTTGAATAAATTTAGATGAGAATTTGCACATAGCTTGAATATTTCCTGGATTAACATATAGGGTTGTATATACTTTTTATCTCGGTAATATGTCCCCTTTTCTCTGACTGGTTGTTTGGTGAAGAACAGCGCGCGACCCCATAGACCTACAAGTACCAATTAACAATACGTAAGATAATTTAGTGGAAAAAATATGCATATTGTCAAAGTCACTTTTTACGCAAGCGAAGCCCAGTGCTTGTCCAGTAGCTAGTTTTCAATTCAATGAATTAATGAGTTTGGGATTAACATTTGCATACTTATATATATATATATATATATATATATATATATATATATATATATATATATATTAGAATATAGGGGTTTAGTGGCAGTTTTGGTAAAAGTAAAAAACAATCTAAAATAATTTCTAATGTTTACGCGAGTATTACACATTTAAAATGAAACTATTTTTACGGATTCTATCGCGTTTGTATTTGATTTCTAATTGCCTGACGTTTCGAATACTTATAGCGTTCATGGCCGCGGGCGGACTCTCGTGACTATGAAAGCTGTAAAGTGTTCGATATGTATACAAACGTGATAGAATCCGTCAAAATAGTTTTATTTCAATCCAAAAACAATTTTTGAAAGTGCCGTTTTAGAACTAGATTTCTGAGGAAATTAAATTTTGCAAATTTTCAGGTATTTTCTTAGTATCATATCCATGGGGATATTTCTCCGATACCAAGGGTCGCCGATGCACTCTGGTGGTGCCTCTGCTGACCGCTTTCATATTAACATGTCTCGCTAGTTTCTCACCGAACTGGATCTATTTGGGTGCATTCAAATTTCTTTCCTATTGTTTGTAAGTACATATTATTTTTGTATTGTTTTTTAATTAGTTCCTTCAGCTGTCCAGTTTACCTAGCTCGTATATAACCCCTCTTAAACATTCAATTTTAAATAGAATATTAATAGATTACTACGAACTTCTACATTTCAGTAAGGTAAGCATCTTTGTTCTTCAAACATAAGTCTTATTATCTGATTAATCCATATTTACGTTCTCCTCCTTCTAACTCCACTCTAGTCGCCGATTCTAGTATAGGTTTGAAATAGAAATTCTGGATACTTACACTGTTTGTTTTATTATAGTGCATGCGCAGCAAATTCAGTGACCTACACATTGTTCGGCGAGTCATGTATTGAGCGAGTACGAAGCAGATATCTGGTGCTAATGACTAGCCTTTTACTACTTTCATCGGGAGTTGGTGCACGTAAGTTATTCGACTTATTTAATTTGAAAGAACACTTATTTATGTACATAAATAAAATTGCAATGTCTTTTTGTAATATCAATATAATATTTTTTTACTCAGTACATATAACAGTATATATGGTACATAATAAAGGAATAAAAAAATCCGTCTGTTTATGTTAATTAATATATGAAACAACTGGACTGAATTTGACGAAACTTTCTCTATCACACTCTCTATCTGTTACCGGCTTTATGAAACAAAAAGAAATTCTGCAACATACTATAACTTATACTTTTAATTTTTTTTTTTTAACTTTTTGATTGATTGATTGATACCTCTTAATTGTTTTTTACAAAATCCGTGGGCAAGATTGTGAATATAGTATTCTTACTATTTTATATATTAATTTATATTAATTATTCTTACTGCACTTTCCGTGTGATGACGGAGTAAAAATACAATTCACCACCCCCTATCTTACCCGTGGGTGATCGTAAAAGACGACTAAGTGAAAAAAATATGCATAAACATCTATCCAAGGGAAGGAAAACTCGAAATAAAACCCTATACTAACATTACCAACACGCCTGACCATCGTGGTGTAATAAGTCAATTTCCCTCCTAGAGTAGCCGAGGCTGGAGCCTAGCAATGGGATGTACATATATAAGCTGAGATGATGATGATGACTGCACATTACAATTAGTATTCTTATATATATATATATATATATATATATATATATATATACAGGTTGCCGATTTAATTAGTAGAATCCTTGAAGGGGGTGTATCAGACCATGATACACTATCCAAATCAGTAAAAAAAATAGTACTTAAGTTTTGATTAAATTGACATACTGATAAGCGGTCAATACACTTGTACTATAAAAATTCGATGTAGGCATATACTCATGCGTGTGACACTGAACTAGTAGGTAAATAGTCCAGCTCTTGCTGCGCTCATCGCCGCACAGCTGGTCGAAATGTACCTAAAGGTCAAATGTACGCTAATAAACCTACTGTTTTGATAAAAAACAAATCACTTTATCTCGGGATTGGGCAGAGCTAAGACTCTGCAACTAACTATAATGTTTTTATAACGTCATTCCTACACCTATATATATATATATATATATATATATATATATATATATAATATATATATATATATATATATATATAGTAACTACTCTATATTCTACAATTAGTATTATATATCTTATAATTATTATTCTTACTCCATCTTACAATTAGTATTTCAGTTATAGGTAAAATTAGAATTCTTGCTGCGTCACGTTTCTCGTTTTTGGCGTGAAATATACAGTGGCAACTCGAATAAGACTTAAAAAGTTATTATTGAAGTGAAAACTTCTTTAGCGACATTGGGAACTTTTTTGGGATAGGTACTAAATGTTATAATCGCGTCAGGACGCATGACATGATCAAAAATTCGTAAGACGGACGGTGAGTAGATCGTAGGAGAATATTGTATGTAACCACATAAATGATAGTACTTTTATACTGATAAATAAAAAAATTCGTGTGAAATTATTCCCTAACCATTCCAAAATATATTTTTACACTACTGGCTATGGTATGGTCACAGCCAAACACTCCCTAGGGGCACGCTTTTTTTGTCATAGGCTTACACTTCAGTCGGCAGTTCTCGTAACTGCTTTGTGTTTTTTTTTTTTACTCACATTTCTAGTACTTTAAAGATTATAGTTGTAATAATAATATTTCCTTTTTTCAGTTGTTACATATCCGATTTTGAAATTAAACTTCGCTGTTGAAATACCATGGCTTGGAATCGTATACAGACCATGGAGGTTACTGATGGTAGCTCAGTCGGTGCCGCTAGCAATTGGTGCGATTGCTATGTATTTTTTCCATGAATCCCCAAAATTCCTGTACAACTCTGGCAAGAAAAATGAAGCTTTGGAAACTCTAAAATATATTTACAAAGTTAACCATCGACGATCTAACACAGAATTCCCGGTAATATATCTATTCCTACCTATCGAATTATTCACTATTAAAAACAAAAAATATATAAGTATCTGTGTGGTGACGGAGTAAGAATACAAGTCACCATCCCGAGTACGAGACCACTGAGGGATATAAAACGCATATAGCATCTATGCGAGAGAAGGAAAACTCAAAACAAAACGCTATACCAACACGTCTGACCAGCGCGGTATAGTAGGTTAATTTCCCTCCCATTACGGAGCAAGCCCGAGCCCAACAGTGGGACATATATGGGCTGTGATGGTAATGATGATGATGATGAAAACAAAAAAAAACTACACAAAAGAAATCCTTATATTACGGGAGATTTTATAGTTATATAATTACATCCAGATTAAGATTAGTCATTTGTGGATCCCATCAAATATTGCTCTGCGTTTGAATCGAACCCACGACACTTGGCATTAGTGGTAGGTATGTTAATCACTAGCATGCAGCAAGCATGTTAAATGCTAAATTTCAGTAATTTGAATAACAGGGTTGTGTCATCGTTTAATACAATTCTAACTGCAAAGTTTGAAGTATTAAGCCTCTACAATATGTAAACATTATCGGGTAGATGGCACGTCTCCTTAAAGAAGAAAATATAATACGATGCGAGAATTGAATGTTCTACAATAAGTTCACGGTGATGTAACTGACACGGTTGGAACGTATTTCCAATGGGTGTGGGTTCGAATCCCACTTGTGAAAATCATTTTTCGCTCGTAATCGGGTTTTTATGAATGTTATCATTAATAAAATCATCGGTTCTTACCAGAACGTATGTTTATTAAAGTGTATATATAATAGGTTAAATTTTTATACGTCATAAATCCTTATTCATTATATATGCAGATAAAAAAAAATTTAAGTTATTGTAAGTGCGGAAATATAAAGATTTTTCGATATTATTCTCTCCTAATGCATTTATTTTTAGTGATTTAAAACCATCTTCAGTTTATCGCCTTTTTAAAGAAACCAGTTTATGCCACGCTGCTTGTATGCTTTTAAAGACTATAAAAGAATACCTAGAATCTATTTTTGTACTTTGCATACATTGCACCAATTCCCAATTTTTTATTCTGTGTGACCTAACTGGTTATCTATATATATATATAGCAAATAAGGTCATTACTAAGTTAATATTTGTATATTTGGTTAAGTCTATATTTGTATATTTATATAGATTAAATAAATAGAAATAGATTAATAAGACAATGCATTTTATATATAATCCAGGTCCACGTACTTAAAGTAGAGCAGCATCCCGAAAAGAAAGAGATGTCAGTATTAAGAGCTGTATACGAACAAAGTGCCCCTATATTCCGTGCACCATATCTATGGAGAAGTATTCAGCTATTTTATATTGTATCCGTCGTATTTATCACGTAAGTATTATTATTCATTATATTCAAATATAATGGTTAGGCCACTCCGCTGGCAGATCTCAGGCCTTAAACTGCCTGACTCGTCCGTGTAGTACACCCCCAAAAATTGATATTTGAGTAGCATTCATTTGCTATTACCTCTTCGGTAAGCAAAATAATAGGAGGCCTAAATTCACAGCTGTAGGCAGCGATACTACTGGCCCGCCCAGATGTGAATAGAGAGGTAGTATATAGTAGGTTATGCTGCATGGATTCCGCCGCATTTGGCGGTCCACATCCCTAAAAAAATAGTGTAAGCAGCGACTTGGCTGTGCTCCTCATGTCTATGAGCAACAGTTACCCTTTGCCATTAGTTAAGCATATCGCTTATTTACCATCAAAGTTAATAAATAAATGTGTTAATATGCTATGTGATAGTGGCTACGAATACCTCCAACATTTACTTTGCTCGCGGATGTTTTAAAAGACGACTAAGAACTTTCTACCAATCAGTGCCAACTACAACAGATTCAGTTTGGACAATTATATGCCTAAAGTCGTCAGGCAGGTGGCTGGCCATAAAACTATTGCCAATAACTTTTGCAATATAGTACGAAGAGGGATAAATATTACATTGACTAAAAGTAATTGGAATAAGAGAAGGAGAATGATATTAATGTTATGCATTCATTAACATGATATCAAAGATTTTAAAACATCAAGCTGAGTATGAATTAATTTCACAGTTGTGTGGAACCCAATGGGGGGTGAAGTAACGACTGATCGATTCAATAAATAGTCTAGACATCCAAGGTTGTTAATAGATATAATTACTTGTATATCTTCATACGTGAACAAATCGTGACATAAAGATTGGTAGTTTTCATTTAAAAAAAATATATATATTTTGCTCCAATATAGCTGTGTGGTAGCAGTTATGAATAATACCAACCCTTACTTTGCTCGTGGATGTCGTAAAAGACGACTAAGAGCCTTATAACGACCTGGACCAACTCCATCTATTGCCGTTTGGTCAACAATTGCATTCCCAAGGAGGGTTGACGTCTGGCAGGCGGCCGGTCATAAAACTATTGGCAATAACTTTTACAATATGTACTATGAAAGAAGAGTACATATTGTATCGACCACAAGTAATTGGGATATGAGTAGGAGAATGATGATAAATCTTAACGTTAGTGCAAATTTTAGATATTACAATATTACTTTTTATTTTTTCAGAAATAACAGTTTAATAGTTTGGCTACCTCATATATTAGATATGGTCATGTCCATGATGGAGGGGAAAACTACTATCACTGGCAATGTCTGTCAAATTATCAATACTGAGGATGTAATAAGCTCTGAGAGACGTATGGAAGTCACGAATTCTACCATAGTTGAACAAGTTGTAAGTATGATTTTCTATTAGACTTTTCTGTTAATAGCACCCATTCCCACCATTGTAACTCTTATAAACCAGGGTCAGTAATGGTTTACACACATTATTATAGAAAATCTTAGGTCTTGATATTTGCCATGAATAATCTACAAGATGAAAAAAAAATTCAATACTGACTGAATTTGACTGCATAGATGGCGTAATGGTTAAGATACCTACCTTCCATGCCAGTGCTATAGGTTCGATTCCTACGCCGGATAATACTTTGTGCGATCCACAGTGTTGTTTTGAGTCTGGGTGTAATTTGTTTGCGTTAATTGCATGTTTTTAAAGTCCTCCGCAATGCAAGGATTATTTCCTTAGTACAGGGTGGTCTTTGTAAAAAAATAAAAGAACAAAAAAATAATTAAATATTTTCATCGTTATTACTGATGCTATATTTCTTATAGGTTTACTTAAGTGGTTTTTAGTTAAAGAATATGTTTTATTTTATTTTTATAATTGTTTTTCTACAAATTCTAGTCGTTAATTTTACATAGTACATACATACATATCATCACGCCATTTCCCTTGCAGGGTAGGCAGAGAGAACAGAGTGCCAGAGAACTCTATCTCTGCATACTTCACTCGCTTCCTCAACATTCATAATTCTCTTCATACACGCTCGCCGGTTTCGGAGACTCTTGACTCCACCTTCCTTCAGTACATGACCGATCTGGTCTCGGTAGGTTAGTCTTGGTCTCCCTCGGTACCTACATCCTTCCACTTTCGCATTGTATATCTTCTTAACCATACATAGTACTTGCATCTTATTTATTTTATATATTATTTATCTATAGAATTACTTAGTTAATTCTTTAGTTGAATGGGTGATAAGAAGTTTGAAAAATGGTAAGGCAGCGGGCATTGATATGGTGTCTGCCGAGATGATCAAGCTTGGCGGCTCCTGTGTCTGGGAGGCGTTCCTGTTGCTGCTCAATTTATGTTGGAGCTCGGGAATGGTTCCCAGGGACTGGAATGGCGCAGTCATCGTGCCTTTGTTTAAAAACAAGGGTTCACGTTATGACTGCACAAATTACAGAGCCATAAGCTTGACCAGTTTGGCAGCAAAAGTGTACGGTAAAATTATTGAAAAGAGAATGAGGATGGTGTCCGATGGTTTACTGTGTGAGACACAAGGAGGTTTCAGGAGTGGAAGGGGATGCATGGATCAAGTGTTCTCTCTGCGCAACATTGTGGAGAAGCATTTGGCTCTAGGTCAGAGGGTTTTCTGCAGTTTTGTGGATCTGAAGAGAGCATTTGACACGGTTGTACGAAAGGAACTTTGGGATATTTTACCGGAGTATGGTATTAACGGTAAACTGCTGCAGTCTGTGCAGTCTAGTTACATGGGCTGTAGAGCCTGTGTGCGGCTGGATGATGGAATGTCGCCTTGGTTTGACGTCAATATCGGCGTTAAGCAGGGGTGCGTTCTGTCAGCCAGACTGTTTATCATATATCTGGATAAATGTCTCCAAAGTTTGAACGATATGAATGTGGGAGTCCAGATAGGCGACTCAGTAGTCACTGCTCTGCTCTATGCAGATGATGCAGCCCTGCTGGCACAGTCAGCGACTGACCTGCGGACCCTAGTCGACACAATGACAGAAGATTGTAAGAAAAGGGGTCTACGCGTGAATGTGAGCAAAACCAAAATAATGGTCTTTGAAGGCAATGAAGCCAGAACAGATGTAGAGTAACAATATGTAATGATGTACTAGAGCCAGTGGATGAATTTGTATATCTTGGATGTGGATTTAGCCGAGATGGAAGGTACACCACTGATATAGAGCGAAGAGTGCATGCGGGAAATAAAGTGAATTGAGCGTCGGGGCAACTTCTCGGTAGCCACCACCTCAGCCAGAAGGCACGTGTAGCAATACATAACGCAGTGCTTGTCCCAACATTACTGTATGGAAGCGAGAGTTGGGTACGCAGAAAAGAGTATGAAAGTAAAATTAATGCGGTCGAAATGCGATCTCTACGGAAAATCTGTGGAGTTAGGCTGATTGATCGCATTCGTAACGACGATGTAAGAGAGCGAGTAGGTATAAAAGAGAGTATTGGTGTAAAGATGCGAAAGGGAATGCTCCGATGGTGCGGACATGTGGATAGAATGCCGAAATAACGTTTGGTTAAGAAGATATACAATGCGAAAGTGGAAAGATGTAGGTAACAGGGGAGACCGAGACTAACCTAGCTAGACCAGATCGGTCATGTACTGAAGGAAGGTGGAGTCAAGAGTCTCCGAAACCAGCGAGCGTGTATGAAGAGAATTATGAATGTTGAGTTGTGAGTTGAAGCGAGTGAAGTATGCAAGGATAGAGTTCTCTGGCACTCTGTTCTCTCTGCCTACCCTGCAAGGGAAATGGCGTGATGATATGTATGTATGTACTATGTAAAATTAACGACTAGAATTTGTAGAAAAACAATTATAAAAATAAAATAAAACATATTCTTGAACTAAAAACCACTTAAGTAAACCTATAAGAAATTTAGCATCAGTAATAACGATGAAAATATTTAAGTATTTCTTTTTGTTCTTTTATTTTTTTACAAAGACCACCCTGCATTATCGGGTAGATGGCATACGTCACCTTAAACCTTTTTCGCTTCGTAATCGGGTTTTTATAAATAATTAAGCATATTAAATGCTAAATTTCAGTAATTTGAAAATAAAATAAATTAAAAACAAATAAGAGGGAATTTGATCTACTATGCCACTAGTTAGGTAAGTGTACATAGCTTTATATCATCTTTTCCTTCTTCTGAAAAGATGTTATCTGCTTATATTACTCAGCCTTCTTTCACGTTACCTATGAGAAGAAAAATATAAACATATTATAGTCTAAGTATTCCTCTCGTTTCCGTGTGGTGACGGAGTAAGAATACAATTCACCACCCCCTATCTTACCCGTGGGTGATCGTAAGAGACAACTAAGGGATATAAAACGCATAAAACATCTATGCAAGAGAAGGAAACCTCTAAACAAAGCCCTATACCAATACGTCTGAGCAGCGTGGTATAGTAGGTCAATTACCCTTCCATTATGGAGGAGGCCCGAGCGATGACATGATGAGATGATGATTCCTCTCGTATTAGCACTTTTTTCAATAGAGTAATTTTTTTGTTCTAGCTATGCGAGAGTACTGTGAAAGAAAACGTGATATTAACAATAATGGTCTCCCAAAGTATATTCGCTTTCCTAAACTTCCTTATCTCCTATTTCCCCAACAGGCGGAGGTTGATCGTTCTTGTTAACCTCCTTGTATCCGCTATTAGTGCTGTCTGCCTAAATCTTGTCCCCCATCCAATCATCAGTACACTTTTCTTTGTGATATTCTCGTGTACCTGCCTCTCCATGGGTGTGCTGGCGTCGTATTTCGTTGATATATACCCTACTTCTTGTAGGTAAGTTGTTATTTTATACTTTTTTTATTTTATATTACACCCACCTAGATCAGATTGATCAAGTACTGAAGGAAGGTGGGGTCAAGAGTCTCCGAAACCGGCGAGTGTGTATGAAGAGAGTTATGAATGTTGAGGAAGCGAGTTAAGTATGCAAGGATAGAGTTCTAGGGCACTCTGTTCTCTCTGCCTACCCTGCAAGGGATATGGCGTGATGATATGTATGTTTTTATTAGTTTTACCTGTGCATTTCTAGGTATCTTTGAATGCAATTTAATAATCACTCTTAATCGTTGTATTCAATCGAACCTTTGCACGCCTGACAAGAACCGATGACAAGATAATAATTTAGTATGACTGCACAGATGGCGTAGTGATTAAGATACCGACCTTCGGTGCCAGTGCTATGGGTTCGATTCCCATACAGGACAATTCTCTGTGCGATCTAAAATCCAAAGTGTTGTTCTGAGTCTTTGTGTAATTTGTCTGCGTTAATGTATGTTTGTAAAGACCCCCGCAATGCAAGGATAATTTCCTTAGCGCAGGGAATTCTTTAAAAAAAATGTATTCAATAAATTAATGTTCATGTTTGTCTGGTCCTTTATCCTAATCTGGATATTTAGGTTAACATGAGAATTAGGAATTAGAAAGATTATGTTACGGATGGATTAGGAAGATCTTACGTGAAATTAGGGTAGAGGTAAGGGCCTTAAGATAAAACTGACGACATATCATTTTCCAAAATGTATCAATAAATATGCATGATCAGTGGGAAGACTCCATTCGCCCGTAATCATGAAAACTGCACGCAATAAAATCAGTAGAAACAATTTTATTTCAAAGTTATATTATTTCATTAGCGATGCATGTCACCAACTCTTACTTTGCTTGTGGATATCGTAAAAGACGACTGAGATAAAGCTCTTAGATAAAGCTCTTATACTCGTATATAAACATCAACCTAGGCCAACTTCACATGATGCAGTTTGGTCAACAATTACATTCCCAAGGAGGGTTGACGTCAAGCAGGCGGCTAGTTATAAAACTATTGCCAATAACTTTTGCAATATGTACTCGTACATGCGTCAACCCCAAGTAATTGGGATAAGAGCTGGAGAATGACGATTATGTATGTCGCTTCTTGTTTGTCATCAACTAGACCGACACACACATCATCATCATTTTCCTACTCTTATCCCAACTATTTGGGGTCGATACAATATGCACTCTTCTTTCATAGTACATATTGTAAAAGTTATTGCCAATAATTTTATGACCGGCCGCCTGCCAGACGTCAACCCTCCTTCACCGAAGACAAAGATCGGGTACCGGTGGTCCGCTCGCACGGCGAAGAGAGAGGAGTTTTACGGTGGGTCTATGGGGTCGCACGCCGCCTTTCCGTCGCCCCGGACCGATTTGGCGGAGCGAGACGCCATAGTCCACCAAGAAAAAAAAAAAAAAAAATAAACGTCAACCCTCCTTGCGAATGTAATTGTTAACCAAACGGCATCAGATGGAGTTGGCCCAGGTCGTTATAAGGCTCTTAGTCGTCTTTTACGACATCCACGAGCAAAGTAAGGGTTGGTAGTATTCGTAGCCGCTACCACACAGCATTAGACCGACAACACATCTGCTATTAAAATGAACTCATATTGTTGCACTCTCTAATAACATTGCTCTCTCAACATGTTTCAGGGGCATGGCGGCCTGCCTAAGTATAATGATTGGACGCAGCAGTACGTTTGTGGGAGTCAACGTTGTTGGAAGTTTATTTTTCTCATACTGTGAAATTACATTCTATGCTTGGTCTTTACTTGTTCTCAGTAAGTTTTTATTTATTTATTTTTTATATTGTACTAACTTCTGTTGTCTGTGTTTTCCGTGTGGTGACGGAGAAAGAATACAATTCATCTTACCCGTGGGAGATCGTACGAGACGACTAAGTGATATAAAACGCATTAATATCTATGTGAGAGAAGGAAAATTAGAAATAAAACCCTATACCAACACGTCTGACCAGCGTGGTATAGTAGGTCAATTTCTCTCCCATTATGGAGGAGACTAGACCCCAACAGTAAGACATATATGAGCTGAGATGATGATGACTAGCTTCTGTGCGTAATATCGTTTTTCACATTATACAATTTTGTCACTAAATTATCCCAAAAGAACACATCACCAGGAAAAATTATTTTCCCTCCCATTTCGAAGAAGGCCTGCGCATACCAGTGGGACGTATATGAGCTGAAATAATGGTGATGATGATGATGATGACGACACCACATAAGGCGTCCGATATAATAAAACTCGAGCCCAGTAGTGGAACGTATAGCACCTGAGATTATGTTAATAATGAGTTAGGTTAGAAGCGTTCTCCGGAACTCGCAAAATCAATTCAACTTGCCTGTTAAGTATAGCGGTTAGGGCTTTAGTCTCCCCTTTGTACGCCTATATCTAACAGAAGAAGATAAATCTACATAGTGCTATAGTTCGACTGCGGAAGACCTATGGTTAACTTTGAATTTGAAACAGTGTAATATTAAGACAAAAATGGATTTTAAACTAAATTTGTGTGCTGTCTATATGTGTAAACAGAGTAACATATTATCGTTTTCAAACCAATTAAATAACTTTCTCCATAAAGTAGACGAGATTTTAGTTAACAAGCCCACAGAAAAGTATTTAATAATTGGTGACTTCAATATGAGTGGAATATCGTGGTCATCGAGTGTCGGTGAGTTGTGTTTATCCCCCATTAATATTAACAGTGTAGATGTACATTCTTTGATTGACTTATTATGCATTCATGGCTTGAACCAATATAACGGAATATTAAATCGTTATGGAAGAATACTAGATCTTGTGTTATCGAATGATGTAGTCACCGTCTCTGAGTGCCGGGATGCTTTGGTGCATGTTGACCCACATCATAATGCACTTACTATAACTGCTAACTTTTTAGAACTTACCTACCTACTACCAGCTATTCAAAATAAATTTATGTTCTACAAGGGTGATTACGATAAAATTAATAAGGAGATATCGGAAATCGATTGGGATTGTAAACTCATGAATAAGTCAATAGAAATTGCCCTGCAATGCTTTTATTCAATTTTAAATAATATTATCGTTAAGTATGTACCTAATAAAATATGTAGAAGTGATTGTTATCCTATATGGTTCACTTTGGGTTTAAAGAAAGCCATAAAAGAAAAATATAAGTATTTTAAAAAATATAAAAATTATGGTAACACTTCTGATAAAGCTACTTATCAGTTATTGCGAGTTAGAGTGAAAAAACTAGAGGCAGAATGTTATCAAAATTATATCACTTCCGTCGAAAATTCTATTAAAATTAATCCTAAAAATTTTTGGCCATACGTTAAATCAAGATCCAGTACTTCTGATGTTCCCAATACCGTCAGATATGGTGAAATAGTAGCTACCGGTGGTAAAGATATTTGCAACATATTTTCCCAATATTTTTATTCTACTTTTCTAGATTCTTCACACAATTTAAATTTACCTAACCCCGATTCTGACTGCGACTCGTTTGCTCATATTTCAAATATAACAATAAGCATTAACGAATTGATAAAATTATTAAAGGAGCTTAATCTTAATAAATCTGTTGGACCGGATCAAATACCTGCTATCTTATTGGTCAATTGTGCAGAAACTATTGCACTACCTATTTCTATACTTTTTAATTTATCGTTTCAGGAGGGTGTTATGCCTTCTATATGGAAGTCTGCATTTATAACCCCTGTACATAAGAAGGGTTCTAAAATTGATGTAACGAATTATCGTCCCATATCAAAAATATGCCTTATAGCGAAATTATTTGAAAAAATTATTCATAACCAATTATATTCTTCTATAAAGAGTTCACTCAGTGATTTTCAGCATGGGTTTATAAAAGAGAGATCTACAACATCTAACTTAATCCTTTTAGATGATTATATAACAGATAATCTATCGCGGGGTAAACAAGTCGATGTGGTGTACACAGACTACACGAAATGTTTTGATAGAATTGATCACAATATCTTAATTCACAAACTAAGGTCTATAGGTATACTCAGAGACTTATTGAGATGGTTCATATCTTATATATCAAATAGATCTCAAGCAGTTGCTATCAAAAATTACATATCTAGTTGGATAATTGTCCCCAGTGGCGTGCCCCAAGGGTCATTTTTGGGGCCAATATTGTTTATAATCTTTATAAATGATATCAGCCGATGTTTCCATACCTCCAGAGTACTGTGTTTCGCTGATGATATGAAAATTTTTAGCTCCATATCATCTTATAGTGATGTCCAAGCTCTGCAATCTGACTTGTCGCGCCTTGAAGAC
Source organism: Lymantria monacha (assembly GCA_905163515.2). Classification (NCBI taxonomy): domain Eukaryota; kingdom Metazoa; phylum Arthropoda; class Insecta; order Lepidoptera; family Erebidae; genus Lymantria; species Lymantria monacha. The sequence goes on along the minus strand of LR991091.1, from coordinate 3,181,241 downwards.
TATTGTCACAGAAACAACCTGGAACTTAACCCACTAAAATGCTCTGTTGTCACTTACGCTAGAAAGAAATATATTATTGTCTCGAATTATACTTTAAGTGGGTATACAATCAGTAGATATAATGTGATTCGTGATCTTGGTGTCATTTATGATTCAAAACTAACTTTCGATGATCAAATAGATAGTATTGTCAAAAAAGCTTTGAAATCCTTAGGGTTTGTGATGAGAGTTTCGACTTCTTTCAAGGAGATTAAAACTCTTAAAATACTTTATTGTACGTTCGTTAGGAGCGTATTGGAATATGGGTCAGAAATATGGAATCCTAGGTATAGTAAGTACATTACCAGAATCGAAAATATTCAAAAGAGATTTATTAAATATTTATGCTATCGTACCAATATTAAATTTAAATCAGAGGATTATTTAAAATTGTGTGCTAAATTTCACCTTCTCCCACTGTCTAATCGACGAGAAATTTCAGATATTACATACATTTTAAAAATTATCCGTAATAATATAGATAGCCCCGAGCTTCTTTCAAATATTAATATTAATGTTCCAAGCAAATATACACGGCATCATACTCCACTGAATTTAAATGTGGTGTCCACCAATTACAGACAAAATAGTTTCTTGTGGCGAGCAGGAAAGACTCTTAATATAAAATGCAAGTTACACGATGTTGATATATTTAACACAAGCTTAACAACAGTGAGACGATTACTAAGCCAGGATTTTTTTTTTCAATTATAACAGTTTGTAATCCTTAAATTATATTAAATAATGTCTACTGTCTCATTAGCCTAATGTGAAGCATATTAGCGGACACCTATGATTAGCTGTATGATGTGTATTAAGTAGTTTAATATTATTATTGTGCTGTTGGTCTTCCAAATAAAAATAAATAAATAAATATGGATGGATATAAAATGGATATAAAATATTCTAGAATAGTAGAGCATTAATGCTTTCTGTAAGAAAAGAAATACTCTTTTTTATTTATTTTTTTATTGCTTTTGGTGGTAAACGAGTAAGCAGCACACCCAGTGTTACTGTCGCCCATGAACCTTTGCTATACCAGAAGTATAGCTGGACCACTGCCTACCAATATAAACCCCAAATCCACCCAGTTGGGTTTTGCGGCATTCTCGCTCACCGAACAAAGCACAAAAGCACATTGCCATTGCTGTGACGTCAATCTTCTGCTCAGTGTACTACTACCCCGGACGGACCGGCCCGCGGCTGTAGACAGAAAACTGTCAACCACGTGGTCCTACCACTATCAGAACTCACAACTATTATAATATTTATTTTTTGTATTTCAGGTAGTGCAGTAGCTGCATGGTACTTACCACCAGATAATCCAGTTGAAAGCTCCAAGCTATAATTGATAAGAAAACCACATTCTTGCCATAGTAGATTAAATTTATTTATTTATTGCCATAAAGTGAGCACATAATAATAGTATTCTACTATTATTGTTGTCTATGGTGTCTAAGAAGCGAAAAGACCACCCGAAGAACGTCTACCGTGGATATAAATAGCATAGCTGTAGTGGTCTACTACGAGAAAAGTGCACTTCTTAAACATGAATTCAAGAAGAACATGTCATAGCGCTCTGAAAATACTGCAGCAGTTACTTCAATCTAGAGAATTCCTTGAAGTTCTTGGGAGAAATGAACATTGAAAATCTACAGTTTGTCATAATATCGCTGGACTTTTGGCGGGCACATAGAAGTGTCATGTATATATGGTAGCCTATTTAATAACTTAGAGTTTTAACGTGTAATATTAAATAATTTTGATGACATTTTATTGTAATGTGATGCAAAGGAACTGCTGGGATGTACAGAATCTGATATAAAAGTGCATTTTCACCAACATTTATTAACAGTGGGACTATAGGACTATTGATGGCGACGATTTACCTTACTGACAGACACGAAGAAATTAAAAACGTGAAGAAAATTACTCCTCGACACTGGGAACCAAGACTCCTATAAGTAGCTGATTCCCGATACAAAAAAAAAGCGAAGAAGAAGAAGAAGATATCACTTATAGTAGAGAGGTATATAAATAATAAGATAGAGAAATACAGTCACATATATTCTTCTTCACCTCTAACATCTAATGGTAGGACAAGCCAACTCTTTAATAAAAAGAAATTAGGTCTAGTCTTCCACAATAATCAAACAGTTTTTATTTGGATGTTCATTCTCTTAACAATCTCATCTGCTTACCTTGTTTATTGCAGCATTCAGTATCTAATTGCCTCAGTTCATATATGTCCCACTACTGGGCTCCGGACTCCTACACATTACGAGATAAAATTGACTTATCTGCGCTGATCAAAAGGTTGGCTTATAATTTCATTTCGAGTTTTATTTCTATTTCATAGATGTTAAACTTAATTACTCATATTTTAGGTATCAGTTAATTATCATTTACGATACCTACAAACAAGGTGGTGAATTGTATTCTTATTTTGTCACCATATGAAAATCACTGGAGCTAAATATTGTTAATTTTTAATTTCTTATCTACAGTTTTAGTTAGAAAACGATAGATCTTTTCTTAAATTGCCGGGCTATCTGATCTGATGTGCCACGGAGCTTCGTTGTTCAGATTGATAGTAGGAGAAAGTGGATACTTTAATTATCCAACTGCTCAAAATAGTTGCTCTATGCGTTTATTTAAATGGTATATATATAATTTATGTTATTTTTAAACATCGACATTAGATTTTGCTTATAGAAAATTGACTCAATATATGTGTATACAAATCGAGCCACAGTCAAATTTTTGTATCATTAAACTAACGAGGCAGTCTAATTCTCTTTAGCTAAGTTTTATTAGAATTAAGTATATTTTAGTTATTTAGAAAATCGTAGAAAATAATTACTCGTATTTTTTTATATAACGAAAAAGGCGTAAAGTTGGAAGTAGAATGAACAAAATGTGTTATAACTTAATCAATGACAAGCTAAGCCCGGTATTTTTTTATAAATTGGGATATTTTGGAAGTCATATTTGGATATTAAATTGATGAAATAAAATATAAAAATTAAATAAGAGAAAATGATGAAAAAGGGAAAGCAAAGAAGAATTTATCGAACGGCGCTGTCAGGATTGGACTGTTCAGTTTTCCAACTGAGCTATTTCTACTGATAACAGTGACCAAAACCTTCATATTATAGTTTAATTTTTTCATGCCTAAAGAAATTGAATAAACGACATCTTTAGGTAAAGTCTAGTTAGATCGATTTAAAAATCTTTTCTGCACACTAAATTCCATGGAAATCGCTAGCGCCGTTTTCAAGAATCTGATAATATAGAATTATATATGCTCTTTAAATGTATTAAATATATAGATACGAGTATATTCTCTTGGCCGTATTTTGGTCATGGCAGCTATTTTTAACTGACCTCGCAAAAGTTGGAAGTTTTCATTCGGTATGATTATATTTTTGAAGGGAAACTTTTTATGGGTTAGCTTTAAAATTTTGATTCGTAATCTTTATGTGTCACGAAGAGTTCACAAGAAAAATAGCTTATATGATAAAATAAACTTATGCGTAATGATTTGCTTGATAAGTGTGAGACTTACGCTAACTCTTTGTAAATATTTTTTTGTAAATGAATGAATGACAAATAGACTCTATGCAAATCAAAATACAAATGATATTAAGATGTTTTCCTGTACTATAAATGTTTAACTTATATCAAATGTCTCTACATCCCACCATCTCTAGTCTTTTTTTAAGATATGTGATTGAATTAGGCAAAACAAGGTGGATATCAATTACTTTTTAAAATAAAATGGCAGACAGAAGAAAGACCCATCACTTTCCCGAATGAGGTGTCTTAGGATAGTTCGGCTTTACTGCATTTGATATTTGCGTATTCCTTCTTTTCTTGAGGTGTGCGACATGTTGACCTTAGGTAAGTAGCGGAGGAGACCAATCTTCGTTTTCCTTTGAATGAGGTTCATTCCGAAATGGTCCCATTTAAATTTCTTCTCTATCTAGATCTGATGTAGTTGGTCTTTTCTTAAAAAACTTTTTAAGAATAATCTGTATGGGACATAATATATTATATTTCACACACACTATATATATTCACACATAATATATTATATTTTTTGACTCATAATTGCAGTTATGTTATGTTTAATCGAAATTTAATAAATAGAGAGAAGAAAGAAGAATTTAATAAATAGAATAAATGATATCAGAGTTCTTCTGTATACTTTGTGATTTTTACGCAATTGTTATTATATATGTGTAATAAAATTATTTTTGGGGATTTTATTTTGCGTTTGTTTTTGAATTTTGCTTTCAGGTCGTGGCTCTTTGTTTGTTATTCTACCAGTAATAAATTTCTAATATTCTTAGTACTACATTGACCGTGAACGTAAAAAGTTTTTCAAACGTCAGTTAAGATAGTAAGAATAAAATATAAACGCGATAAAACCCATAAAAAAATGTTTTATTTAAAATATTATTGCCAAAGTCCTCAAATCACTCTTAAGATATAGTTTAAAAAAATAGTAGAAGAACAGGCACCATCGGCGCATCTGCTGATATTCATACCGACGGGGGCGGGGTCGGTACGCGTCGCCTCCGGGGGACGCCCTAAACCGCACTGCGGTACACATTGGAGCCGGATTAGCAGTCTAACTAGACTGACAGGGGACGCGACGAGCACGCTCCGGACTATGCCCCCCAATTCTTCGTAATATATATTTTGAAACGCCCATGTATGACCTAGAAGCTAGTGTAAAGTATCACTGAGCTACTCCAATGACAGCGCTCGAAGGTAGAAGATGAATGCCTAGATTGTAGACTAGTAAACCCATCATTTCCATGTGATGACGGAGTAAAAATACAATTCACCACCCCCTATCTTACCCGTGGGTGATCGTAAGAGACGACTAAGGGATATAAAACGCATATTACATCTATGCAAGAGAATGATAACTCAAAACAAAATCCTATACCAAAACTTTTGACTAGTGTGGTATATTAGGTCAATTTTCATCCTATTATGGAGCAGGCTCGAGCCCAACAGTGGAACATATATGAGCTGAGATGATGATGATGATATAACGAAACCCATCAAGTTTTGGCCTCATTGAAATCGACTTAACTAATTCCGTTTATTAGTTTTGTTTTTTATATTGAATATTTTTTTTTTTTTAATTGAAGTGACTTCTAATACGACTTTCAACAAGGTTGCGTTAAACGTTTAACGTAATGACACTCGAATCGAACGCATACCCGTAGTACTACTACCAAGTATAGTAGTATACCTGTAGTACATCATGTTATTGTCTTATTTCTCTTTTTATTTTGGGGGTTAGACTATGGTCAGGTCACATCTAAATAATAGATGATCTATGAGATTATTAGTATAAGCCTTCAAATTATGCCGCCCTAGCCGAGGCAGCGGGTGACCGAACCGGGGATTAGTCTGGTCACCCTTGGAGAGAGGCCACCGCGTGAAGACGACGCCCTGACATCGAGACATAATATTAGTCGAGATGGCAGGGCATCGACCCGAGAGGATACCTGTGAGGGTAGACCGGATGGGCCACTGAAGAAAAGAACGCGTTCCAGTGGCCCACCCGCAATGCGTAGAGAGGTATATTGTAGGGCGGGTCTACGGGGTCGTGCGCCGCTTCTCCCGTCGCCCCGGACGGATTAGCGGGGCGTGGCCGTTCCGTAGCCCGCCGCCAAAAAAAAAAAAGCCTTCCAATAAAGTAGGTGGAATAATATCATAATCATTATTATTGTTAGATGGTGATGTAATTGTTGAAAGATAATTAAATAAATTAGTTTAGTGATAATTAAAACGTAGTTTTATTGAGAGTTTTCTACACGCACTTTTTAAACATAAACAACACACTCTATGTCAAAAACAAAACTCTATACCATACTAGTGATGGGTATGTAAGTAGTGCTGTGCACTGATAAACGATAAAGTAAAATTTGATTCTTACAACAGATGGAATGAAGATTTTAGCTGGTTTTAAAAGTTTCCACTAATAGTGATACGGCCAAACTGTTGTTAGTTTGTCCTTCCGATCCGGTGGTAGTTTATTGTATGAATTTAATATATTAAAACTAACAATATGTAAGTGCCCTCGCAGGGTCGCATGCATAATAAATAAATTTGAATTTGAATTAAGGAAATAATTCTTTTCAAACATATAATAAAAAAGATATTTTACAACCAGACATAGGCCAACAATTGTGGATCTCACAATGTACTATTTAATTAAATCACAATAATGTCAATGGCGTTAAAAGACGAAGAGAATACACATAGCTATTTATAGACTCACATCCTGCCTTTGCTTGCTTCGTTTCATTATCAAGAATAGAATCAGAGCACATAATAAAGTAGGCATACTTAGAATATTATAGAACCGCAAATGTTTGAAAGATGTTTTGCTCTGAATTATTCTACAGGCGTTATAAAAACGTCTTCATCTATGACAAAGACCAAGCTTTACAAATCTTGAAGAGTTCACTATGTCTTTGGATTACTGTATTATTTCTTTTTCAAATGATAATACCAAAGAGTTGATCCTTGTGTTACAGTGGACTTTACGAACATAGAATAAACACATATAAGCTGTGTGGTAGCGGCTTCGAATACTACCAACCCTTGCTTTGTTCGTGGGTGTCGTAAAAGACGACTAAGAGCCTTATAATAACCTAGGCCAACTCTATCTATATATCTATCTGGTGCCGACCTGACGCTGCCGGCTGTCGTGAAAGCGATGGCCGACAGCGTCAGGAACTGGGACGCGGTCGCCGCCTTCTGCGAGATGACAGCCTCGCGAGGCGGCAGAACGAGTCCGGGAGGATTCCCGTGACCCGGGCCGCCGTCAGTGGCCGGGGCGACGCATGCGCAAGTATCTGCGCCTGATGCCGCCCTAACCGAGGCTTCGGGTGATCGGACCGGGGAATTGTCCAGTCACCCGACGTGAGGCCACCGCGTGAAGGCGACGCCTCGACGGCGAAAGCTGTCGGGGCGTCGACGAGAGAGGAACCCGAGAGGGTATACCGCCGGGTGGGCCACCGAAGACAAAGATCGGGTACCGGTGGCCCGTTCGCACGGCGAAGAATAGGTGCTTGCAGGGTGGGTTAATGGGGTTGCGCCCCGCCTCTTCCGTCGCCCCAGACCGATTTGGCGGGGAGCGACGTCCATTGCCCACCGCAAAAAAAAAAAAAAAAAAAGGCCTATTCTATCCGATGCAGTTTGGTCAACAATTATATTCCCAAGGAGAGTTGACGTCAGGCATGCGGCCGGTTATAAAACTATTGCCAATACCTTCTACAATAATGTACTATGAAAGAAGAGTACATATTGTATCGACCCCAAGTAATTGGGATAAGAGTAAGAGAATGACGATGATGAGAATTAACAGATATAAATTACACCCCGATACAGAATAATCGTTTAATGATTGCACTATCAATTATCTTGCTTGAGGAACGAACCCATAATACTCATCATGAGATATAGCTACACAGACCACTACACTATCTGTGCAGTTGAATTTATATACATTTTAACGTTGGTATATATAAAAAGTGCAAATAACCTTGTTATATGTTATTCCTTATTGGCATTTTGCCATAAAGCTGACGTCATAACGGATTTGGATTATACATCGATGGTTTTATTATATATAACTAATTGTAAACACTAAAGCAAAACAGCAATGTACTATGTGCAAAGAATTTCGTTCGATGTTTACGTGTTTTCAGTTACAACTCATTGATCTGAAGTTTCGTTCGCATTAGGAATGACGTACATTTGGATAAATTAACGTAGAGAAATAAATCACTAAGAATCTATATTATAAACATAACTTTATTAGAAGGGAAAGTGAAAATTAAGTCCTATGGACATTTTAAGCATAGTATAGTAGACCAATGTATCATCATCAATATCAGCATTTATGACGGACGACGTCTAAATATAAGCAAATATCATTCTTACATCTAAAATATATAACATCATTTTAATGCAAAAAAAAAAAAAAAAAAATGCCTACTACTACCAACTCGTCTTTCGTCTTTGTCTCGTCTGACGGCTTGAGTTAGTAATAGAAAAGGTCCGAGGTTCAGTACAATCTGAAAAAGAAGAAGAATAGGTAATCAATTAAAGAGTGAACATTTGAACAAGTGAACATTTGAACCACGTTCTAAAATTGGAGTTACTAAAGAATTAATAACCACGCATTACGTGACTCCACAGCTGCTAACGTTGGGTTAACTGCTATAGAAACTATAGAATATAAATAAAAAAAAAAACAACAGGCAGTCATGGGGACTGCCTATAGAAGTGAAAACTATTAACGTAAGACTAATTGAAATAATAATAATTTTCTAATTTTTATATAAAAATAAAAACTTATAAGTTTTTCCCCTCCAAAAACGCCCAACGCGCCTAAAGAAGTTTTCATATAGCTATAGATATACTATTAGCATTAGCATGTCGGTGACGCGAACCTATACGTTTTTCCCCTCCAAAAACGCTCAACGCGCCTAAAGAAGTTTTCATATAGCTATAGATATACTATTAGCATTAGCATGTCGGTGACGCGAACCTATACGTTTTTCCCCTCCAAAAACGCTCAACGCGCCTAAAGAAGTTTTCACTTCAATAACCTTTATAGTTATACAGATATAGACGAATTTAAAACTCAACATCATAGGTGTAAGCAGTTAAATTAAGTATTTCTTTTATTGCTTGTGGTGGCAAACGAGCCAGCAGCACACCTGATGATAAGTGTCATTGCCGCCCATGGATCTTTGCAATACCAAGATTATAGCTAGGCCGCTGCCTACCAATACAAACACCAGAATCACCCAATTGGGCTGCCGGCTCTCTCGCTCACCGAACGAAGCGCAATAGCAGATTACCATAGCTCAGACGTTGATCTTCTGAGAGAGTGTGGTACTACCCCGGACCGACCGGCCCGCGGTTGTAGACAGAGACTGTCAACAGGGTGGGCCTGACTATATTAAAAACGTTTTGCTTTACCTTTTGCGTTTTTGCAACGTTTTTCTCACTAAATATGCATTGTGCCTATGCTAACATTTGAATTGTTCAGAATTTCAGATGTGCTTTCGTTTAGTATCAGTGTGTTTGTTGTGGATTGATCACATGCGACAATATGAGTACAAAATGTGACAGTGTTGACGAACCTATATCGTTTGAAGAGGCATTAGATAAAACAGGTATTTTCACGCCTCATATAAAGTATACATTGTTTATTATTCCGTGCTTTGGTTTTGGGAAATGACATTGCAAATTTGTTCTTAAGGTGTTTATAGTTTTCTTTGTAAATAAAATATACCTAGTCTTGCACTAAATACTGTAACAAAGAAAAACATTTTTTTTCTATTGCAAATAACATTTATTATTTTTACAGTGTGTTAGTTTAATACATAAATATAAAACAATTTAAAATATAAAAAGCTTATTCGAAGTGGTCTCCATTGGCTGCAATACAGTCCTTTAACCGTTGAGGCCAGTTGTCAATAGAAGCACGCACTCTTTCCATGGGAAAATTCTTCACTGCCTTTATGCACTGTATGGATTGTTTTAGGGACTTTAAATTATCATGGCTTTTAGTGCAAGCCGTACTCTTAAACTGAACATAAATCATAATCCAGCGGATTTAGATTGGGACTAAACGTCGGCTAGTCTTCAGCTCTGATGAAGTTCGAAACGTTCGTTTCCAACCTAGACTGCGTAGACCGAGCTTTATGACCAGGCGCCGAGTCTTGCTGGAAGGACGATTCTTGGTTATTGAGCATAATGTTGTTAAGGGGCTTCACTACCTTCTCAAGAATGGTATCTTGATACACTTGGGATAATGGTTTGATATCTTTTTCACAAAGGTATGGCTCAGTCACTCCTTCATAGCTAATATCCCACCAAACCATCACTGAAGTCGGATAATGCCCACGTTGCACTCTGTCGACTAATTGGGAAGCTTCTTTAGAGCTTTAGGCATAAATACGGTTCTCTTTATCACCCCACTCCTTTTTAATATCGCAAAATATTGTACAATGTATTGGCGCCAAATTGATAAAACACAATGAATATTCATATAAAAATGACAGATTCCAAATTCAAATGTAATATTTTGCTTATTTTTAATTTTAACAGTATTTATGGCCAGCCTAAGTAATGGCGTAAAATTTACACATTCCTATACTTTAGAAGGAGAAGCATTTACCATAGAAGTTTTCTAAATATAAATTGCTTAACTTTGTAAAGAAAACCAATGTTAGATTAGTAATTTTCAAAGTAATGTTGGACAAAAATTATAATGTGTATTTACCACCCCTCCTTTAAAATCAGCTAAAGGAGCCTTTAAAACTACAGCATCACTCTCCTATCGTGATTCCCGACCAGTTTGCTCAGCGTGATGATTATGGTATTATCTTATCGTTTGTTGGTAAGCCCTATGTTTAACAGTAAACGTCGATAGGCTATTGTATGAATGGACTATGAATATACACAAAATGTATAAAAGACATATTTGTTGAAGCATTTAAACTATAAAGTGTTAATATTTCTGAATGTGAAAATCCGTTTCTATCTCGCAACATTAATACTAAGAGAATTTGGATAAGTACGGTATAGTTTTATGCTGTTAAAGCAATGACGCTTAGACGCTCATAACCCTGTTTTTGCGTTCGGCTATGGATTTAGTCGCGCCCCGCCAAATCGATCCGGGGCGATGGAAAAGGCGGCGCGCAACCCCATAGACCCACACTGCAAACACCTCTCTTCGCCGTGCCAGCGGGCCACCGGTACCCGATCTTTGTCTTCGGTGGCCGACGCTCATTACTCTCAGATAGAGAGATAGACTGCTGCTGCAAAAAGAGTTTACTTCAAGCTCTACAAAAGATTGATATCAAATAATTTCATATAGAAGGCATTGTAAAGAAAATTGCACTCGAAAAATATTTAAAAGTTCTATAGATATTTCTATAGGAGTTATTGTTATTTCTATCATAGTCATTCTCATTCTGATTTTAGTCCTTCATTCTATATGAAAGTAGAAGAATTTTCTATCAATCTATCTATTAGTTCACCATGTCCACTATTCGATAAAAGCCTCCGCAATGAAGTGCGTTACTGATTTTCTTTTCGTTTCTTTTTATTTTTAGAAAATTCTCACTATTGGAATCGGCCATTCTTCACGATCTGAGGGAAATTGACCTACTATATCACGCTGGTCAGACGTATTGGCAGCGTTTTATTTCTAATTTTATTTTTTCTTCAATCAATCAATTTAATTAACGTAACATACCTTTTGGGTGTCTTTTACGACTCTCAAGAGCAGGAAAGAAGTGAATTATATTCTTACTATGTCATTACATAGAATAGAGATATAGAATGGGTTGGCGACCACAGTGTGTATTAAAATATAGCAGGCTTTTCTCCTGGAGAATGATCAGAGGCACGTATACGGCAAGTTATAGGATCGCGCACCGTACCTTTCCGTCGCCCCGGACGCATTGGACTGCGTATGACTATACCACAGCCTGACCCAAAAAAGGACAATCAGCTATTTTCTATAATTTTAACTGCATATTCTCAGTGCCACGTCAATGATTTTTAGATATACTAAAGTTAATAAAAAATTTGACATAATTATTTCTTTGTCCTAATTTATATAAAGTTTGATCAATATATCTTCTTTTACAATGTAGAGGAGGAAAGATAATAGAATGTTAAAAGTTTAGTTTTACACGTGACAACATAAATGACGTCAATTCTTCTTGCGAATTGTGTTCCCTTTTGCGAGTGACAGATTCAATGTTGGAAGTTGTCCAAATGCTTTCTTCATAGACGGGTTTATTTGGTAAACACTTTGTTTTGCGAGTACACGAAGTTATAAATGAACATTCGTAATATTAAATAAACAAAGGGTTTATGCGTACTACTTTACAATATTATCGGCAGAGATCAAGTTCACTGTCATTGTTTGTTTTAAAATTAATGCTTATTTGTTTAACTGCGTATATATTAGTGGTTAAGATACTGACTGTGCTAATAGTTATCGTGCGTTTGTATCCCATTCAGGACAATTCTTTAGGTCATAATTGTACGGTCTTTTTTTATACGTACCTCTCTAAAACACGGCGGTTGTCCACTGGAACCCGGCCTTTGGTGGCCCGTCCGGTGCGTTAGCCATTTAGATACCGTTGAGCTACTTAGTTTTACTTTTTAGGCGGTGGGATATGGCATGGTTACACTCCGTTCGATCTGTCTGCGACGACAGAAAGAAGCGTGACCCCATAGACCCGCCCTATATTGTACATAATTGTTTGATCTAGGTGTAATTTGTGTTCCTTAACTATGAATGTGTTTAGTACATACATACATATCATCACGCCATATCCTTTGCAGGGTACCCAGAGAGAACAGAGTGCCAGAGAACTTTATGCTTCCATATTTCACTCGCTTCCTCAACATTCATAATTCTCTTTATACACGCTCGCCGGTTTCGGAGACTCTTGACTCAACCTTCCTTCAGTACGTGACCAATCTGGTCTAGGTATGTGAGTCTCGGTCTCCCCCGGTACCTACATCTCGGTGTTTAGTAAAAGCCGATATAATATGCATATAAAAGATATTAAAGAGAACAAAAATTAGAAATAAAACCATATAAAAACACGTTTGATTAGCGTGGTATTATAATAGATCAATTTTCCTCCTTTTGTGGAGGAGGCTCGAGTCCAGCGTTGAGACATACATGAGTCAAGAAAAAAAAATCTTACTGTAGAGTTGTCTTTAAACAATACTGTAAAAAGCTAGCCTTTGTAATAATAGGCTTGACTGTGCCTCGGATAATTCGGAGATTCTATAGCAGCAGTTACCAGCTGCCATCAGGTAATGGTAAGTGGTAATTGCTGCTTATGGACATAGGCAATCCACCCGAATTGCCTTCTCGTCTGTTATTTTTTTTTTTTGGCGGCGGGCTATGGAGTGGTCACGCTTCGCTGAATCCGTCCGGGACGACAGAAGAAGCGGCGTACGGCCCCATACACCCGTCCTACATGTACCTCTCCCTGTCACAAAGCCTAATAAAAAAGAAAAGGGGATAAATAATGGTAATTCAGTGCTTATGTATCTTTATATATTATGTATAATACTTCTGTACGTGTACATGTGATTAAACTCTTCTTAAATAGCTGTATTGATTTTGATGAAACAATTTGCATCATCAGGTAGATTTAAAAGTGTCGGGCTGACCACCGAGGTCGAGTAATCGGTACTAATGTACAGTGCAGTAGCGATTGGAATACGGTGGATATATTGGAATACGGTGATACTAACGGGAAGCGTGGACCCCATAGGTTGCACGGTTCCCTTTCGTTGCACAGGACGAAGTAGACCATATACCCCGCCCGGCCTACCACAAAAACCACTAATACTGCACAGATGGCGTGGTGGTTAAGATACCAACTTCGCATGCCAGTGCCGTGGGTTCGATTCCTAGGCAAAACAATACTTTGTGCGATCTACAAAGTGTTGTTCTGAGTTTGTGTGTAATTAGTCTGTCTGTAATTTGTCTGCGTTAATTATATGTTTGTAAAGTCCCCGGCAATACAAGGATTATATCCTTAGTGCAGGGTGGTCTTTTTAAAACAAAACATATAAATATTTATCATTATTCTCCAGCTCTTATCTCAATTACTTGTGGCTCACGGGGCATTTCTTCAATATTGAGTTATTTAGTTGATCGCCTAAATAAGTTATAGGCATATCTTTAAATCTAAATCTCTAAAAATATGTGAATGTTACTAAATATCAGTATTTGAAAAGTTCAGAGCGATCAATTAAATAACTCAATATTGAAGAAATAACCATATGTACTCGTATATATTGCAAAGCAATAGTTTTATAACCGGCCGCTTGCCTGACGTCACCACTCCTTGGCAATATGATTGTTGGCCAAACGGCATCAGATGAAGTTAACCAATATCGATATAATATATCTATACTAATAAATGGAGTGCCGGTTTTTTTTTGTTCGGTTAAACTGCGAAAACTACTGAACCAATCGGAATAATACTTATACCATAAGATGCAGCGTGTTACGGAGGTCTTATAGTATATGATATGTTAGTAATTACTTATCTTGAAAGGAGGGCAGCGGACGGAGAACAACTAATTTGATATACAAAGGGTACATATATACATACATACATACTATCACGCCATATCCCTTGCAGGGTAGGCAGAGAGAACAGAGTGCCAGAGAACTCAATCCTTGCATACTTCACTCGCTTCCGCAACATTCATAATTCTCTTCATACACGCTCGCCAGTTTCGGAGACTCTTGACTCCACCTTAATTCAGTACGTGACCAATCTGGTCTAGGTAGGTTAGTCTCGGTCTCCCCCGGTACCTACATCCTTCCACTTTCGCATTGTATATCTTCTTAACCAGACGTTCGTTCGGCATTCTTTCCACATGTCCGAACCATCGGAGCATTCCCTTACGCATCTTTACACCAATACTCTACAACTTGTTATACAAAGGGTATAAATCAATAAATACATATATTTGCACTTAGAGCTGTTATCCTTACTTCCTTTCTAATATTATAAATGCGAAAGTAACTCTGTCTATCTGTCTGTTGCTCTTTCACGCCAAAACTACTGAACCAATCTAAATAAAATTTGGTACACAGATAGTCTGGAGCCTGATAAAGGACATAGGCTACTTTTTAATGCAAAAAAGGTTTGTAAAGGGGGATGAAGATTGTAAGGAATTATCGTCATTTTTAAAGCCAGAAGCTTGAAACTTATATTTAGGCTATTGATTAGATATAAATAAATATGACATTAAAATTTCGTAAAGAATTTACCCTTAAGGGGTAAAATAAAAATAGGGGATAGAAAACTTTAGGAAAGTAACCTTTTACGCGGGCAAAGCCGCGGGCAGAAGCTAGTTATTTATAGATTAGCAAAATATCGAGATAAATGATGTACCAATATCATGTGTTTTACAATTATAAAGCTGGAGAGTTGACTGCACAGATGGCGTACTGGTTAAGATACTGATCTACCGTGCCGGTGATATAGGTTTGATTTCCACGCAGTATAATACTTTGCGTAATCCATAAATTGTTGTTCTGTGTGTAATTTGTGTCCGTTAATTATATGTTTGTAAGGTCACCACTAATTCCTGATTGTTTGTTTGTTTGTTCATGCTAACCTCAGTTCTTATAACTTGGCTTACAAAAAATCTTATTGTATAAGGCAACTTATTTATCGAGACGCGTTAGAAATATGATTGTCAAAAGTGGGATTCGAACCCACACCTATTGGAAATTCGTTCCAATCGTGCTGCCACTTATACCACTGTGAACTATTGTAGGACATTCAATTCTCTCATCGTATTATATTTTTGTCTTTTTAAGGAGACGTGTACCATCTAACCGACATGTTTGCACATTGTACATATTTTGTTGTGTGGGTTCGAATCCCACTTGTGACAATCATTTTCCGCTCGTAATCGAGTTTAAATATTCAAATTGAAAATAATAAAAAAAAGTTTAAAAAACCGACTCATTTCTTTCGCTATTTCAAATGATTTATACCTTGTATCATTACATCGCTTGGTCCCAATCCCAGGGTAAACATATCTACCCCTAATTGTAAACCAACCCCATTATTACACAACCCATAAGCTATACATACAGGATACAGGACATCCAGATAAAGAATAATAGTTTATGAATCCCACAGCATTGTGCTGTATAGGAATCGAACCCACGATACTGGTACAATAGATATCTTAATCACTAACCTATCTATGCTCTCAAGTTGTATAATCCTTACTAATATTATAAATGCCAAAGTAACTCTGTCTGTCTGTCTCGCTTTCACGGCAAAACTACTGAACCGATTTAAATTAAATTTGATACACAGATAGTCCTAAGCCTGAGAAAGGACATAGGCATACTTTTTAATTGGAAAAAGCGTTATAAAGGGTTGAAAATGGGGGGGTGAAATATTGTAGGAAAATAGTTATTTTGGATTAACGCTAACTTACGGCTAATCCACGCAGACGAAGTCGTGAGCAGAAGCTAGTCGGTAAATATTTTAATATTAAGTTTTTTTTATTCATAAATAAGTTTATTCTCTTGCTGTAATCAAAGTATGTATGTGTATCAAATTTTATACATCGTTATATACTTAAACCAAAACCTAAACAATATATCTCATTCCAGCTCATACACGTCCCACTGCTGGGCTCGGGCCTCCTCCGTTATGGGAGGGAAATTGACCTACTATACCACGTTGGTCAGACGTGTTGGTATTGGGTTTTGTTTCGATTTTTCCTTCTCTTGCATAGATTTTATATGAGTTTTATATCCCTTAGTCGTCTCTTACGATCACCCACGGGTAAGACAGGGGGTGATGAACTGAATTCTTACTCCGTCACCACACGAATTTAAAAAAAAAATATACCTATTTGAAACAAACCTCTAAAAAAATTATAAGTGTCACAAAAACTTACAATGATTAAGTACGAGCGCACCTTAGTCGTTTCAGATAAGCCAAGCTTTTGCAAGTCTAGATGTTCGCTGTTCTCCTTCACTCCAGGTCGTATTTCTGCACCGTTTCTCATGAAATTTTGTATACAAGCTGTGTGTATGTTTGTATATTTTTTGGGAAATAAATTTTAAGATTATTTAGATCAGAACAGCGGAAATGTAGGTGAAAGTTGGATTTGGCAGGGCAGATATGAAAGTAGAATAAATGAGATGAGAGCTCTTTGTAGTATGTGTGATATAAGTCTGGAAGATAAAATTAGGAATAATGTTATAAAAGACTGCTGTGGTGTGAATGAAGAAGTAGTGACAAAGATCAAAACGGATACGCTGAGGTGGTTTGGACAAGTAGAAAGAATGAGTGATGAGAGGTTGACGAAGCAAAAATATATAAATCAAGCGTGAACGGGACGAATATAACCCCATAATACTTTTCTGGAACAAATTGGAGATGTGTTGACGTAAGGACATATTAAGAGTATGCGTAACCGTAGAGCATGCATGGAGAATGTTATGAGTGTGAATGACGCGATGGAGATATGTGAGGATCGTGATTTGTGGCAATTCGTAGTCTCTACTTACGACAAAAGGCGTAAAGTTATATATGTATGTATGGAAATGTAGGTTAAAAATGTAAAAAAAAGCATTACGAAAATTTAACCGTCCGAAGTATTTGCTCGTCTAGTATAATAAATATGAAATAATCGTAAAAATACAAAGTCGTTTCAGAATATTGTGCGAAAAAATGTACGACCTTGACCCTTAACTGATTGGGATAAAGCCAGAACATGGTAATGATAGCTAAACTATTATCTCTATATTCTTTCTGTAAGTAATAAACAAATATTTCAATATACGAGAAAATGTGCCAATTTTTTAACAATGTATATTTCTCGATGTTGCCAAATTTTCTCGTTAAAATGGCCTCGAAAGACATGTTATTTTTAATTCTTAACAACATTCTTTAAGGTAGTAAATAATTTAGTTATTAGAGTAAATATATGGTGAAGAATTATAACTATATATTTAAATTTAATACCTATCATGTCCTTGAATAACAACCGGATTAGAATACAACGATCGCCATTTCTTAGTTTCCCGAGGGAATCGTAAAAATCGGCCTATAACAGGCAACAGAAAAATGGGAACGTTTCACTGCGATTGAGAATTCGCTTGACAAATTTGGCGATTATGACAATATGTGTAAAGCTCACATCTAGTAGTGGACGCCAAGACTTAATGAAGATGGTGAAGATGATGATTTTCGTTTGCGAAGGTATTTTAAGGCATATGTATTCTTTTATCAACTTATAGGATTTCTATCTTGGATAAATGCCTTCAAGGGATATAGCGCCGAAATGATCACATTTGAAAGGTTAGTTGTTATAAATTCACCAGAAAAAACTGGTGTATATTCCCTTATGCCTTATGTTTTTATAGACGATCCTTAAGTGACACTTAAGGCATTATAAGTGACTATATTTATTGAAGTGAAAACTTCTTTTGGTGCACTGCACACAGATTTTTTCGTGGGCTGTAAATGAGGCTGATCCGTCACGCTCTGAGGTGAAAGGATCAATCGGGTGAACTCAGGACCGCCGAGTGTACCCGAGCGATAAAGATACAGACAGCTGCTCTTCACTGCTGTGTCGATGTGTTTACTATATTCAGTTTATATTTTTATTTATGTAGATATTAATTATTATTATTAATTATTATCAATTATTCAATAGTTTTTAATAGCCATGGTATGTTCACACCCATACATACTCCCATGTGGGGCACGCTTTCATTTTTTGTATTTGATTTTTTCATAGGTTTAAGTTTTCACTTCTGTCAGCAGTCCTCGTGACGGCTTTGTGTTTTTATATTATAGTTGAATTGTTGTTGTCCAAAGATTAAATGTAATTTATAACTCATCATCATCATCATCATCACAGCCCATAACTGTCCCACTGTTGAGCTCGGGCTTCCTCCGTAATGGGAGGGAAATTAACCTACTATACCACGCTGGTCAGACGTGTTGGTATAGGGTTTTGTTTCGAGTTTTCCTTCTCTCGCATAGATGTTATATGCATTTTATATCCCTTAGTCGTCTCGTAAGATCACCCACGGGTAAGATATGGGGTGGTGAATAGTATTCTTACTCCGTCACCACACGGAAAAAAATTATTACTATTAATTATATATTTTTACAGTCCCCTATAATACAAGCATAACTTCCTTATTACTGCTGGGTGTATTCTTAAAAAAGAATTAGGTAATACCTAAGGCGGCATATTTGTCACGTAACATTCAATTTTCAAATAACCCATTCATTTATATTGCTTTACGCCTCACCTAAAATTTAGAGGTCGTTGGTGAAATAGATCGATAATCTCCCATTCTAACCGAGGCCTATATACAACAGTGAAGGTCAAGACTGATGATCGATAAAGTTAAAGATGATTAAAAAAAAAACTAAAGTTTCAACATTACTGTATGGAAGCGAGAGTTGGGTATGCAGAAAAGAGTATGAAAGTAAAATTAATGCGGTCGAAATGCGATCTCTGCGGAAAATCTGTGGAGTTAGGTTGACCGACCGCATTCGTAACGACGACGTAAGAGAGCAAGTAGGTATGAAAGAGAGTATGGGTGTAAAGATGCGAAAGGGAATGCTCCGATGGTTCGGACATGTGGAAAGAATGCCGAACGAACGTCTGGTTAAGAAGATATACAATGCGAAAGTGGAAGGATGTAGGTACCGGGGGAGACCGAGACTCACCTACCTAGACCAGATCGGTCATGTACTGAAGGAAGGTGGAGTCAAGAGTCTCCGAAACCGGCGAGCGTGTATGAAGAGAATTATGAATGTTGAGGAAGCGAGTGAAGTATGCAAAGATAGAGTTCTCTGGCACTCTGTTCTCTCTGCCTACCCTGCAAGGGATATGGCGTGATGATATGTATGTACGTTTCAGGGAATGGACTGTACAATGTTCTCCTTGTATGTACTTGTGCGCTCATACTTTTGGGAATCGGGATGGATATGTTCGGACTCAGCCTGGTAGTGGCAGCAGCTTGCGACCTGAACCTCACTGTAGCACAGAAAGGAATTTTAACCTCACTACCCTTTGTTGGTAAGTACCTGAAGTCTTTTTTTTTATTAATTTTGCCTATAAAATAGAAAAAGATATTCTTAATCATTGAAATACCGTATTGGTCAGCCAGAGAGAGACGGTAGCCGCTCTGGTTGGGTTTGGGTTTTGTATTGGTAGGCAGCGGCCTAGCGACCTTTGGTATTGTAAAGATCCATGGGCGGTAGTGACACTTACTAACAGGTATGCTGCTTGCTCGTTTGCCACCATAAACAATAAAAAAATAGGCAGATTAGTATACAGTTTCATTTCAAGTTTTCCTTCTAATTGCTCAAATTTTATATGCATCTCATATCCTTTGGTGGACTTCTTCGGCAACCAGACGTAAGATTTTTATTATGCTTTTTTGTTACGTTTTACTTGTGTCTTGATTTTACTATAAATTTATATAATAGAAAGAAAGAAACAAACAAATTTTATTTTGTAATCTGTTTTAGGCATCCTTTTGGTGTCGTTTTTATGGGGCTATGTATCCGACACTAGAGGTCGACGGTTCACCCTGGTGATACCTCTGCTGATTTCATTTGTGTTATCCTGCATCAGCAGCTTCTCTCCTCACTGGCTGTTTTTAGCATTCGTCAAGTTCTTCTGTGTTTGCTTGTAAGTAATTTTTAACTAGTAGTTTTGTCTTTGTTTCATTAAAATCTGATGTCAGTAAACAAAGTTATGGTCATTTATAAATTGATTCTAACTGTAAAGTTAGAGAATTAAATCTGTACAATATGTAAACATGGATGGGTAGATGGCACACGTCTCCTTTGAATAAGAAAATATAATACGAAGCGAAAATTGATTGTCATACAACAAGTCACGCTGGTGTAAGTGGTAGCATGATTGGATCGAATTTCCAATAGGCGTGGGTTCGAATCCCATGTGTGACAATCATTTTTCACTCGTAATCAAGTTTTTATAAATAATCAAGCATGTTAAATGCTAAATTATAGTAATTTGAAGTTATGGTAATTTAAATTTTAAAATTGACGCTCGCCTTTTATGTCACTATAAGGACTCAATTTATGAATATTACGTGAACGGAGTCGCGGGTATTAGCTAGTATATAAATAATTTAAAATTAAATATCAACCCTTATCATCAATGATGCTTAAACTAATAACCATCTGTGTCAGCTGCAACAACCTTTAATATCTGCTAAATAAGCTTGTAAAATATTAATATGACCTACATAATTGGACCAATCGTATCGAGTTTCATCTTTAACTAGGGCTGTCAATCAAAATACATATCATATTTTAATTTTACTTTATGCCACACTTTCCGTGTGAGGACGGGGTAAGAATACAATTCACCCCCGTATCTTATCTGTGAGATAAAAGACGACAAAGGGATATAAAACGTATATAATATCTATGCGAGAGAAGAAAAACTTGAAAAACCCTATACCAACACGTCTGACAAGCGTGGTGTAGTGTGTTAATTTCCCTCACATTTTGGATTAGGCTCGAGCCCAACAGTGGGACATATATGAGCTGTGATGATGATGATTACACTTGACAAATGTTAAAGTTGTTTTGTAAGAAAGTTTATTTAGTTTATATTTTAAGGGGGAAGACACTAGCGCCTGCAACACAGTCTTTACTAGCGCAGGTGTTAGGGAATCTTATTAATTATAATGTACATTTTGCGTCAATAAACATTTATTATTATTATTATTATCTTGATTTAGCAATTAGGTAACGCGTTGTTGTTGATCTTATAAAAGTGGAATGAAGTGCTGCTACAATTGTACTGAGTTTTAGTATTGAGTCGGGAATAGTGCTGTTAAAATTTTCTATAGATTTTTTATTAACTAGATTTTTAGCAAATTCTTAACTGCACACTTGAAGTTTGTAACTACACACACAATTATTTGTATTAATATTTACCTCTATTACGTTGGCCTCAGTAGTTTGTGATAAAATATGACTAAATTATATTTCTATCTATCGTATCGAATATGAACGGAACAGATTTCCCATAGAGTCAATAGAATTCTTGCTTGCGGTAATATCTTTTTGAATGACTGTTATTAAAAAATTGTCTCGCCTAAAAAAGATTAGGCCATATATTTTATTAGTATAAGCTATCCCATTATTTGCAGTCTCCACAATGAGAGTAAAATGAACTACCATACCATATATTATTTAGATTTTTTTAGCATAAGTTTTTATATTCAGTTTTAAAGTTTTTACATATTTGTTATCAACATGTCATATTCTTTATTCATTTTAGATCGTAGATCGTATTCTTATCATCATCATCATTCTTCTACTCTTATCCCAATTACTTAAGGTCAATACAATATGTGCTCTTCTTTCATAGTACCTACATATTGTAAAAGTTATTGGCAATAGTTTTATGACCGGCCGCCTGCCAGACGTCAACCCTCCTTGGTAATGTAATTGTTGACCAAACGGCAGCAGATGGAGTTGGTCCAGGTTACTATAAGGCTTTTAGTCATTAGAAGCAGCAGAAGAAAGTATATGAGCCAAGATGATATCAATATTTTATAGACAATAAAACTCAGTTATTATAGTTCATCTAATCTAAGAAGTGCATTTTGACGTTTTGCATTTTTTAATACACAATAACCTCGGTCTAACGTAGACACATGATTGTAAACACTAAGTCTGAAATTTTAAACAACTATTAAGTTATTTACATAATTAACATTGCAGGTGACTTTCTTGTACAATAATCTAATGTTGAAACTCGTAAAATTAATTTAAAATAAAAATTACATGGTAAATAGTAATTGTTAATGACGACCTAACAATGTCACGTCATCACGTTCAATACAGTAGTGCTTGACAACTTCCAATTCACGAATATCCAAACAATCGGTAAAAATATTAGAATAATACAATTAATCGATTAGAGATTTTGACAGAGATGTACATTTCGACACTTTGACTGATGAGGAAATAATTATTAATGCTCGCGACGCTGATAATTCAAGTAATAGTAGTAATTCTTAAGAAATAGCTATTTTCAAATTCAGTTTGTGTTTTTAATTAACCTAATCCTACTAAATATGATGAATAGATTCTATGCTGAAATAATTAAATTTGTTTAGTACTAATTTAGCACTTAATTTATTCATCACCTTTTTGAAAAATAAAAAATAAACCGATTATTAATTATAAAGAATCAATATCGATTTCTCAGTAAAATCGGATATTTTCGATAGCGATTATTTGGTCCACATACCTAGATAACTTACTCCGACAGCTGTCAAAGTGCACTTCTTAGATTAGATATACTAAAGTAGG
Source organism: Lymantria monacha (assembly GCA_905163515.2). Classification (NCBI taxonomy): domain Eukaryota; kingdom Metazoa; phylum Arthropoda; class Insecta; order Lepidoptera; family Erebidae; genus Lymantria; species Lymantria monacha. The sequence goes on along the minus strand of LR991091.1, from coordinate 3,158,226 downwards.
TTGATTAAGAGTATTTTATATGGTGATAGATAAGAATACGATTTGCTGTGTGGTAGCGGCTACGAATACTACCAACGCTTACTTTGCTCGTGAATGTCGTCAAAGACGACTAAGAGCTTAATATCGACCTGGGTCAACTCCACCTGATGCCGTTTGGTCAACAATTACATTCCCAAGGAGGGTTGGCGTCTGGCAGGCGGCCGGTCATAAAATTATGGCCAATAACTTTTTGCAATTTGTACGATGGGAGCTGTGTACGTATTGTGTGAACCCCAAGTAATTAGGATAAGAGCAGGAGAATGAAGATCATATAATATAATGGTATTGTACGGAATATGGTGCTGAGAAAGTGCTAAATTGTAGTATGTATATGTATTAGGGTATAATAGTGTAATAAAATTAAAACTAATAACTGTTTTTCTACAAAATGCTGGCTTGTCTAAACTTAGTTTCTATCTGTTATTAAAAATTAAATACATATCCGATAAAATCTCTGCATTCCTGATTAGTAAAGTTAATGCAGTCGAAATGCGATCTCTACGGAAAATCTGTGGAGTTAGGCTGACCGACCGCATTCGCAACGACGACGTAAGAGAGCGAGTATGTATGAAAGAGAGTATTGGTGTAAAGATGCGAAAGGGAATGCTCTGATGGTTTGGACATGTGGAAAGAATGCCAAACGAACGTCTGGCTAAGAAGATATACAATGCGAAAGTGGAAGGATGTAGGTACCGGGGGAGACCGAGACTAACCTACCTAAACCAGAAAGGTCAGGTACTGAAGGAAGGTGAAGTCAAGAGTCTCCGAAACCGGTGAGCGTGTATGAAGAGAATTATGAATGTTGAGGAAGCGAGTGAAGTATGCAAGGATAGAGTTCTCTGGCACTCTGTTCTCTCTGCCTACCCTGCAAGGGATATGGCGTGATGATATGTATGTATGTATTATTTTATAATATAAAATATGTTGCTTTTCAAGACCCGACAACCCTAGTTTCGCCATTACTAATTGTGTATGTCAAGTGTGTAGGGTATGGAAACTTCGAGAAAGGAAAATATAAAGCTCTTAACTAATCATGTTGTTTACCATTTTATACAACGTCTTAATTATAAGTTTGCATGATTAATTAAGATAATGTATTTGTGACGACAAATAAAGTAATAATAGTGTCACCATCCCATAGCAGTAATATTTCTGTTTTAAAGTATTAATCTATAATGGTAGGGCCACACTGAAAGACAAATACCAAGTTTCGGTGGCCTGTTTGCACGGTGTGGATAGATACTTGTAGGGCGGGTCTTTGCGGAGAATTGTCCGGTCACCCGACGTGAGGCCACCGCGTGAGGACGACGCCTCGACGGCGAAAGCTGTCGGGGCGTCGACAGGAGAGGAGCCCGAGAGGGCATACCGCCGAGCAGGCCACCGAAGACAAAGATCGGGTACCGGTAGCCCGCTCGCACGGCGAAGAAGAGGTGCTTGCAGGGTGGGTCAACGGGGTTCCAGGCAGGCCTCTTCCGTCACCCCGAACCGATTTGGCGGGATGCGACGTCCATAGCCCACCGCAAAAAATAAAAAAAATAAATAAAAAAACGGCGGGTCTCTGGCGGTCGTGCGCCATTTTTTATATTGCCTCGAACATATTTCACAGGGTACGATAACATCATAGACAGCCGCCAACAGTTTTATGTCGCGCGAGCGCGGACGCGGGCCTGTCCGTCTGGGATAGTACACTACACTCTCGCAGAATATCGACGTCTAAGAAATGGCAATGTGCTATTACGTTTCGTTCGATGAGCGAGAGAACCGGCAGCCCATCTTTCGTGGTGGGTTTGGGGTTTTAAATGGTAGGCAGCGGGCTTGTTGTACCATTGGCATTGCAAAGTTCCATCAGCGGCAATAACACTTACCATCAAATGTGCTGCTTGCGCCGTATTTGTTTGTCGCCATATCAAATAAAAAAATACATACTTATTTTTTTTAGTTTTGATAACAGCTATTGATTTGAGCATTTTGTTAGTATCAAATTAATTTATTTCTCAATTTTATTTTATACTTAGTTTTATAATCTTGTCTACTAGTACGTCGAGTCGTTGAATTTAGTAAAGCGATGATACTTTACTAAAAATGGTCTTATAACCTGCCGTATCTTATAACCTGCCGTAGGTATCTTATAACCTAGTCGCATTCGGTACGCCGAACAGATACGTCGCGCGTTTCGCTGTTGAATTTCGTGGCATGAATTCCTTGTAAGCGCGATAGACGTGCTATGAAGTGGAAACTTGTTATGTACAGTGTATATATTGGTGTTTGTGTTGTCTTTGATGTTATTTCTTGTAAATATTATTGTTTGTTATTTGCTCAGAAATGAGCACTTCGCCGAAGGCGTCGAAGGGCTAGAGCAAAATGCCACCACCCGCCCAACCACCGGCCAAATCTGGCAAGTCGAATAGTGGGAAACGTGCTGTTTCTCAGTCTTTATCGCAGTGGATAGACTTGGATACCGAATTCGACTCGGAAGATGACCTGGATGCACAGCCCCCGCCCAAAATCAGTACGGCAGAACGCGGCATTGATATACGCTGGCTGTCGGAAGATGACATCAAACTCTTCACGTACGACAGCCACGCGAAAATATTGAAAGCTCTTCGTGAGTCGAAGAATATTAAGGGGACACACGTGAAGAAAATCAAGGACTCAGCGGAGCTTATGCTCAAGCTTCACGACGCCTTGAGGAAGAAGTTCCAAAGCAGCCATCGAACGGAAGAACTCAGGCAGCTGCGGATGGAGAAAGAGATCCTTGAGGCAGAGGCCGGGGATCCTCTGTCTCCTTGTGTGAAGGCGAATTGTCCTAAGACTGAAGAGCTTCGAAAGAAGTATGAGATGGAAGTTGCTTCTCTATGAGAACAATTGGAGCAAGCCAGGGTGGAATGCCAGGAAGTTGCGACGGCAGCGGCAGTGGCACCCACACCAGTGGGAATAGACCTTGAGGGTCTGAAGTCAGATCTCTTCAGATCTCTGGGAGAGATGATCACAACACGGTTTGCGGCTCTTGAGGATCGACTTCTTCCTGTGAGGACTGATAGGCCACCGTTGGCGGCAGATAGAAGAGCGAACGTGGTAAGTGCTGTAACAGCACCCGTTTCGGCGATTACCCCTCCGACGGTTGATACGTCTACGGAGTCTGCACCTACAGAGAACTGGGCGACTGTAGCGAAGAAGAGCAAGAGGAAGTCGTCCCCTCGTGACGTCGTTCCTCCAGTGGTTGCATCTATGGCTGGGGCTCCCAGTGCCACTGCGCCTGTGGCTACTGCCTCACTAGCGCAATGCAAGAAAAGGCCAACACTCGTGGCTCCTCGGTCTCAGGCGGTAATTTTGAAATTACTGCCTGAAGCTCAGTCTAGAGGACTGACCTACGCCGATGCACTTAGCAAAGCTGAGCAAGATGTCAATCTCTCCAATCTGGGCATCACGGAAGGATTAAAAATTCGACGGGCGGCGACTGGGTCAAGGGTGCTCCAGCTGCCTAAGACTCAGACGCCCGAAGTGGCTGAAAACCTTGCAGTCTCCCTGCGCGCTGCGCTAGAGGGAGTTGCACATGTCATCCGCCCCGTGAAGCGCGCTGATGTGCGCATATCTGGACTAGACGACTGCGTCACGGCGGAAAAGGTACAGCAGGCAGTGGTCCGTGTTTGCGGTTGCAGTGCTGCGGACGTTCAGGTTGGCGCAGTCCAGCATGGTTCCCATGGCATGAGTATGGCGAAGGTGCGGTGCCCCGTCTCCGCCGCCAAGACGCTCGATGATGCCGGAAGGCATCATTAGTTGGCTGGAGCTCGGCTGGTGTAGCGGTACTGGAGGCCCTCCCTTTGAGGTGCTTCCGGTGCCTAGAGTTGGGGCACACCGCAGCGCTGTGCTCGTCCCCGGTTGACCGCTCGGAACTTTGTTTCCGTTGCAGCGGCCGGGGACATAAGTCGGCCGCATGCACGGCTGTACCACACTGCGTGGTATGCGAGTCCGCTGGCTGCCCGGCAGGGCACACCATGGGGGGACGCCTGTGCAAGGTTCCCACCAAGAAGGCCAAACGGGCCGATCGATCCGAGGCCATGTCCTGTAATTAGAAAGGCGTTGAGCTAGGAGGGCGCTGGCGCCCCTGCTCCGCAGGCGGTAACGCCGGATTGGATTACAGGACGTGGCCTAACGGCCAGACGCGGGGGTCCCGGGGATAGCATGTCGAAGGACGATCTCTCCGGCCCCCACTCTGCGTCGGAAGCGGGTCCGCTGAGGTTTTAGTGGGTATTCTAGTCAGACTAGCTGGCCGGTGAGTCCCACACTCCCCCTCGTCTGTAACTGGCGGGGGATAGCACGTAAATGCGTTTCCTCAGCGTAACAAAAAAAAAAAAAAAAAAGGTATCTTATAACCTGCCGTATCTTATAACCTGCCGTATCTTATAACCTGCCTTAGGTATCTTATAACCTGCCGTAGGTATCTTATAACCTGCCGTATCTTATAACCTGCCGTAGGTATCTTATAACCTGCTGTATCTTATAACCTGCCTTATCTTATAACCTGCCGTATCTTATAACCTGCCTTAGGTATCTTATAACCTGCCGTAGGTATCTTATAACCTGCCGTATCTTATAACCTGCCGTAGGTATCTTATAACCTGCCATATTTTATAACCTGCCGTATCTTATCACTAACTAACTGCACCACTACAACAGATTAACTTTAGTGGGGGTTACAACTACTTCATCCTTTTTTTGGGGACAGGCTGTGGTATACTCATAACTCGCTCAATTCTTCCGGGGCGACGAAAGGGGTGACGCGCGACCCCATAACCTGACGTATACGTACCTATCTATTCTGTGCTGATGGGCTACTGGTGCCCATTGTTCGTTATCGGTGGCAACTAACTCACCCTGACCTGACAGAGACTTTTGTATAGGTTTGCATTAGGTTTTATTCTCAAAGTTTTTACAGAACCAAGCCGAAAATAATTTGAAACAATATGCAATAGGCAGAAACTATTTGTTCCCCTCATAATGTGAGACTTGATGAGTTGCTTAAGTGAATACGTGGACTATTTTTGAAAGAAGTTTCTAAATCTCTTCATCGGTCTTTCTATTGACGTCCATAATTAAATGTAATCCTCTCCAAGATGGGATATACCATAATCACTATGCTTAGCTCGCATAGTTTGTGATTGCAGTTGGTACTCTCATAAGAAATTGTAAGGTAACCGAAGATTACTGCTGAATATTCTTCTTAACATGCCTTAACCAGTATTTACGACGTCCTTGGGAAAGAACGATGATACATTGTATTCTTATCACCAAACGAGGTATAGCTTAGAAATTCTTTAAATAGAAAAGAATGGCGATATCTTTCAACGCAGGGTGAGTAGTTACCTCGAAATTCATTAAATCCCATAAAAATATCATAATGGTCTGATCTTTAATTCCAGTGCTTGCGCTGCAAACTCTGTGACCTACACCCTGGTTGGAGAATCATGTATTCAGCGAGTGAGAAACCGCTATATGCTAATGATGACCTGCCTCATACTCCTGTCTCCAGCAGTTGCTGGTGGTAAGCATATTACGCTTCTTCTGAAATTACATTGTCATTATTAAATTCTTTTTTTTTTTGTATAAAGTATTTTTTATGCAATGCATGACTTCGAAACGTGAAGAAATCTATTGAAATAGGTTCCGAAACCAGACTTTTTTTTTATTGCTTATAGTAGCAAACTAAGATGGATAGTGTAACTAGAAAGAAAGAAAGAAAGAAAAGTATTTATAAAGGAGAGACGTTAGGAACACACAGAAAAACAAAAATAAACCTTACAATAAATGAAAAACACATAAAAGCTATAAAGTAAATAAGGAGACATAATAGTATCATCGAGTGAACGTCTCAGCTGCGGCAGAAAAAAGGATAATTGCTCAGCAATTGTTGTGATGTCAATGTAACACCACAACGCTGATTTTCAACAATGTCCTTTTTTTTTCGACGTCAGACATCAATGGTGGCGCATTAGAAATAAAAAACAAGAAAAAAAATTGGTAAAAAAAAAGTTTAGTTAAAAAAATACAGTCTCACTTTTACATACATGATGACACAATTAACGACAGAACAGTGTTATACTACAAAAGACGGCTAAATCTACAAAGACAATTATTTTACTCGTTTGTAGCTTAATGTAATTAGGGCAACACTAGACCTGTGTAAGTAATGCGAGTGATGCATCACACGTAATATTACCCGACTGCGTACTGTCATATTACACATTACGCGACTAAACATGACATGACATTAAACATCACACATCACATTAAACATGACGCCGAACACTCGTGTACTGTTCTGTATTTCTGCAATATTCGGTAATTTGGTAATGGTTATCTATCTCTCAAACACGCCGTGTGTCTTTTCGGAAGAGTGAGAGGGATAAAACGACTGGACCGCGCTGCGCCTGCGGTCGATAAATATTTATTTTGAGCTCTATTTTTAGAACATTAAGGCTTATATTAAATGAAATGTCATGTGTGATGTTTGAAGTGATAGTAAAATGTAATATTACTCGGCACGAAATGTAATGCCATATAACATCACTTCGCGAAGTACTGTTTCGCGCATGTCTAGGCAACACTAAAACTAAATCACAATAGCCAATCAACAGAGAAGCACAATGTACATACTTTCGCATTGTAGCTCAATGCCATCAAATCAATTCAAATACAAAAAAGAAGTACATAATTAGGAAGATTATAAAAATGAAAATAACAAACACAAGGTGTCTCTGCTGTGAGTGTGACATGAGGATGAATAAGAAAAAAAATTAAATAAAATAATAAAAAGTATATCTATTGTTGTATAAAATGTTGCTATCGCCAGATGAATGCGAATACGCATTGCACATGATATTACTAATCTGTATAGTGTTGTATATACAAAAAAAGAATAAGAAAAGACGAACAGGAGTGTATATAGATAAATAATATACTCTATGTAGTGAAAGTGTTGTTAATAAGTTAATATAACCATGAGTTGTTTTTGTCACTTCGTTCAAAGAGCATATAAACGCAGTGCTAGCTTAGTTCATCAAAAGATGACGCAATATACGAAGTGTAAGCAAAATAAAACTTGGAAAGTGATACAACTTGACTAGGGTAGCCAACGTGTAATATTACCAGAAGCCTATGCGACTAAAATATAGGACTATGCATAATCTATACAGCAATCCGTGCGTCAGGAAACAAAAGTAGGCTTCTTGCCAACAACAATGCTGGATGTATTATGGATCCTCAAGATGCATAAAACAAGATGACAACTGATGGTAAGTGTAACTGCCACCCCTGAACCTTTGTAATACCAAGGATATAGCTAGGCCACTGCCTACCAATATAAACCCCTAACCCACCCAGTTGGGCTTCTGGATCTTTCGCTCACCGAACGAAGCGCAATAGCACATTGTCATTACTCAGATGTCAATCTTCTGCAAGAGTGTGTGCTGTAGACAGAAAACTGTCAACAGCGTGGTCCTGCCACTATAAATTCGTCCTGGGTATCAAATTCGATGCCCTTACTTTGACAATCCTGACAATTTTGTAGTTGTGAAGATCGTGGCTTATTTATATTCTTAATTATTAACTATCAGACGATTTTAATTGTGCTCGTATTTCTCTGGTTCATTTATTGGCATTCCCAAACATATATATGTAAAGTAGAATGAAATTCACTTAAGAGGATCATATATCCTAGATTATGTTGCAGGCAGGTTGAAAGCAGGAGCTATACCTTATATAGGTATAGCTGCAAATCAAAAATATTCATTACGTCATATTAAAAATAGATTTGTATTGTGTTTTTCTTCCCTTCTTTTTTTTTGGTGGACTATGGATGCATCTCGCCCCGCCAAATCGGTCCGGGGTGACGGAAAGGCGGCGCATGACCCCATAGATCCACCGTAAAACTCCTCTCTCTTCGCCGTGCGAGCGGACCACCGGTACCCGATTTTTGTCTTCGGTGGCCAACTTCACCACTTCCCTTGAACTTGTCGTAAAAGACAACTAAGAGATATATACGAGTAAACTCTATGCAAGAGAAGGAAAATTGACACCACAGATGTCGTAGTGGTTACGATATCGACTTTCCGTGCTAGTGCTGTGGGTTCGATTTCCACGCAAGACAATACTTTGTGCGCTCCATAAACTGCTGTTCTGAGTCTGGGAGTAATTTTTATGCGTTAATTTCATGTTAGGAAATTCTCAACAAGAGTTATTTCCTTAAAAAAAAACATAATAATACCTTCCAAAATATAATAATAACTAACCCGTTTGACCAGTGTATTATAATAGGTTAATTTTTTTTTATTACTAGTGGTGGCAAACGAGCAAGCAGCACGCCTGATGGTAAGTGTCATTGCCGCCCATGGATCTTTGCAATACCAAGGGTATAACGAGGGCGCTGCCTACCAATATAAACCGGAAACCCACCCAATTGGGCTTCCGGCTCTCGTGCTCACAGAACGAAGCGCAATAGTATATTGCCATTACGCATACGTCGATCTTCTGCGAGAGTGTGGTACTACCCCGGATGGACCAGCCCGCGGCTGTAGACAGAAAACTCTCAACAGCGTGTTCCTACCACTATTAGAATCATCATATTGTGGCGAAGGGTCGAGCCCAACAGTGGGACTTATATGAGCTGACATGATGATGGTGACATGATGATGAAGATAATGAGAATCTATAATATCTGAAATATATTCTAATTTCAGTTGTCACGTATCCCACTTTAAAATTAAATTTTGAAGCTGAGCTATCGTGGTTGGGTATCGTGTACAGACCTTGGAGGCTACTCATCATAGTGTTAGCCTTGCCTTCGGGTATTGGAGCCATTGCTGTATACTTCTTCTGTGAATCACCGAAGTTTCTCTTCAATTCTGGTAGGCAAGAAGAAGCTTTAGAAGTGCTCAAACGTATATATGCTGTTAATCATCCAGGAGTAAAGGAACCTTTCTCGGTAGGCAACTGTAGCTATTAGGTGCTACTGATTTAACTTGTATTAAATAAGAGATTTCTTCAGTTCCATAAAATACCAACGCCTGCAAATATTATCACAATTTTGCTCGTGGGTATTGTAAAAACTTTCCGTGTAGTGACGGAGTAAGAATATAATTCGCCACGTCCCTTATCTTACCCGTGGGTGATCGTAAAAGATGATTAAGCGATAATATGCATATAACATATATGCAAGAGAAGAAAAACTCGAAATAAAACCCTATACCAACACATCTGAACTGCGTGGTGTAGTAGGTCAATTTCCCTCCCATTAAGGAGGAGGCTCAAGGCAAAAAGTGGGACATATATGAGCTGTGATGATGATGATGATGATCGTTGATATAAAGTTTAGCCAAAAAACTTTTTATATCGTTTTATTTTAACACACAGTGTCTGTGCCACTATCGCGGGTTCGATTCCTACTGTTACTGTTGTTCTAGGTCTGTGTACAATTTGTGTCCTTTAATTATATTGTAAAGTTCCACGCCATACAAGGATTATTTCCTTAATGCCGGATGTTATTTTAAAACAAAAATAATACCCAATGCAGGCAGGCATCGTCTTGCCACCGAAGTCAAAGATCGGGTACCGGTGGCCCGCTCGCACGGCGAAGAGAGGAGTTTTACGGTGGGTCTATGGGGTCACGCGCCGCCTTTCCGTCACCCCGGACTGATTTGGCGGAGCGAGACGCATCCATGGTTCATCAAAAAAAAAAAAAAAATGGCAGGCATCGTCTCCATAATGAGAATTAGATTGCAATACAATGTACGTCCACGATATCACATTCGTTGTAGTGTGTTACTTATCATGATCTTATTGTTATCTGAGCTCATACACATCCCACTTCTGAGTTTTCAACTTTTCCATAGTACGAAGGAAATTGCCCTATTTAATCATGCAAATCATACGAATTGGTAGAAAATTTTGTTGTCAGTTTTCCTTCTCTTTCATAGATGATATCTGCATATCTCTAAGTCTCCTTTTACACCCATAATTATTACCCTGTTCTCAACCCAATTACTTCTGGTTGACGCTATATATAATCATAAATATCCCAAAAGTTATTGGCTATAGTTTTATGACCGACCACCTACTTGACGTCAACCCTCCTTGGGAATGTAACTGTTGACCAAACGGTAGGTAAAGTTGACCCAGATCGATATAAAGCCGTCCTTTATGACATCCACAAGCAAAATAAGAGTTGGCAGTATTCGTAACTGCTACCACACAGATTAATTATATTCCTACTGTTGCCATACGCAAAATTCCTTGTAACTTTTTATATTGTTTTTGTTTATTCCTTGTAACTTTTTATTTAGTTTACAATTTTCTTTTTCTCAACTAACTTCCTCAACACTTGCACCTACCTTTTACCATCTCTGCGTCACCTGTGGTTGACTGGTAGAGAATGCCTCGGGCATTAAGTCCGCCAATGTACATGTTGCATGAAGTTTAAATAAATAAATAAATAAATATTGACTTCTTCCGTATTATTTAAAAAACTTTATCGATATAGGCATCTGTTACAGATTACTTCAATAAAACAAGAGCAACAATCACAGAGGAAAGACATGTCTCTTCTAAAAGCTATGTACGAGCAGGGCGCCCCTCTATTCCGTCCACCGTACCTTTGGCGAAGTATCCAGTTATTCTACATCATTGGAGTCGTGTACATCACGTGAGATATAGGTTTTAGTTTATATCTTCTATTTTTTAAGTACTTTGAAGAGGTGATGGATCACAAAATGATATAATTAGTCATTTTTCGCTTCGTAATCGGGTTTTTAATAAATAATTAAGCATATTAAATGCTAAAAATTTCAGTAATATGAATAACGAGGTTGTGTCATCGTTTAATACAATTCTAACTGAAAAGTTTGAAATATTAAGTCCATACAATGTGTAAACATTGTCGGGTAGATGGCACACGTCTCCTTAAAGACGTAAATATAATACGAAGCGAGATTTGAATGTCCTACAATAATTCTTACAATAACTCTAATTAGTCATTGTTCCTACAATAATTCTAATTAGTCATTTTTCGCTTCGTAAACGGGTTTACATAAATAATTAACCATATTAAATACGACGTAAGAGAGCGAGTAGGTATGAAAGAGAGTATTGGTGTAAAGATGCGAAAGGGAATGCTCCGATGGTTCGGACATGTGGAAAGAATGCCGAACGAACGTCTGGTTAAGAAGATATACAATGCGAAAGTGGAAGGATGTAGGTACCGAGGGAGACCGAGACTAACCTATCTAGACCAGATCGGTCATGTACTGAAGGAAGGTGGAGTCAAGAGTCTCCGAAACCGGCGAACGTGTATGAAGAGAATTATGAATGTTGAGGAAGCGAGTGAAGTATGCAAAGATAGAGTTCTCTGGCACTCTGTTCTCTCTGCCTACCCTGCAAGGGATATGGCGTGATGATATGTATGTATGTATTAACCATATTAAATGCGCGGCGATGGGGGCCGCCACCCATCACGCCTTGCCCAGTCAGGCGAGTCGAGGAGAGCAGAGTGCCGGGTGGGCACGTGGAATGTAAGAGGTTGTGTGGAAGGTAAGTTGCACGAGCTGATATCCGTCATGGCGGACAAACAGCTAGACGTGCTCTGTGTAACAGAGACCAAGCGAAGGGGCAGCGACGCCTGCGATCTTCCTGGTGGCGGGATGGCTCTGTGGTCTGGTGTACCACAGAGCGATCGAGCCAGCATGGGGGTAGGAGTGCTGTTGTCCTCTCGCTTGGCCTCAGGTGTGAAGGATTACGGAATGTATGATCCCAGACTTCTTTGGGTCCGTATAAAACTTGGTGTCACCAAGGTATTCATGGTTGTAGCATATGCTCCCGTAGGATCCTCGGTGGCATCAGACCTAGAGAAGTTTTGGGATAATGTTAGGGAAGTTCTGGATATGGCAGAAACCAGTGAACTCGTGATTGTATGCGGAGATTTGAACGGATGGGTGGAGACCAAGCGTCCTGACTATGAGGACGTACTTGGTCCATTTGGTGATAAGAGAGTGAACGACGCAGGTAGGCTCATAGCGGATGTATGCATGGAGAGAAACCTTATTGTGTCAAACATATTTTTCCAACATAAGGACATCCATATGTATACATGGAGAAGGAATGAACAGAAAAGTATAATAGATTTAATTTTGGTAGACAGTCGCCTCCGAAGCAAAATATTGGACGCAAGAGCCTACAGGGGACCCACAGTCGATATGGACCACTATCTCGTTATTGCGAGATTTAGTGGTCTGTTCAGAAAGTGGAGGCACTGGCGAGAGCGTGTCCACTTCGGAGGGCTTGAAAGAATAAAGGTTGAAAGGTTGCAAGAAGAGTGTGTAAGAGAAAAGTATGCAGAGGGTGTCCGAAAACGGCTGACGATGGCAAGCCAGCCGCAATCGGGCATTGAAGAATGCTGGAGAGTATTGAAAGAGAGTATGGTAGACACAGCGAAAGAAGTATGTGGAAGTTCAAAGAAGCATAGAAACACAAATGGTGATGCATGGTGGGATGCGGAAGTGGCAGCTTCCGTAGAGCAAAAGAAGAAAGCGTGGCTGGACTATGTCTCTTCTTTGAATCTGAATGACAGTATGACTGAACAGAAGAAAGAAATATATCGGCAATGTAAGAATGACACCAAGGCCTTAGTGAAAGAGAAACGTGATAGAGCAAGTATGAGTGCAGAAGATAGGCTGACTAAAAACTTCGAGGGTAACACCAAACTCTTTTGGAGGGAGGTGAAGAAATCTCGGGGTGGTTGGTCAGCCTTCAGAATGAATAAAATAAGGTCTAAATGTGGAGACATTCTTACACAAACACAAGACGTGTTAAGCCGATGGAGTGAATATTTTGGCGATATGTATGCGGATGCTACGGTTGGCGCCGGTGTCGCATGTGGTCTAGTAGATCAACATTCGGTGACGGCGTCCTCCGATGGCATCAGTATGGATGAAGTTGAATGGGCGATAAGAGGTTTGAGAAATGGTAAGGCAGCGGGCATTGATATGGTGTCTGCCGAGATGATCAAGCTTGGTAGCTCCTGTGTCCGGGAGGCGTTCCTGTTGCTCCTCAATTTATGTTGGAGCTCGGGAATGGTTCCCGGGGACTGGAATAGCGCAGTCATCGTGCCTTTGTTTAAAAACAAGGGTTCACGTTATGACTGCGCAAATTACAGAGCCATAAGCTTGACCAGTTTGGCAGCAAAAGTGTGTGGTAAAATTATTGAAAGGAGAATGAGGATGGTGTCCGATGGTTTACTGTGTGAGACACAAGGAGGTTTCAGGAGTGGAAGGGGATGCATGGATCAAGTGTTCTCTCTGCGCAACATTGTGGAGAAGCATCTGGCCCTAGGTCAGAGGGTTTTCTGCAGTTTTGTGGATCTGGAGAGAGCATTTGATACGGTTGTACGAAAGGAACTTTGGGACATTTTACCGGAGTATGGTATTAACGGTAAACTGCTGCAGGCTGTGCAATCCAGTTACATGGGCTGTAGAGCCTGTGTGCGGCTGGATGATGGAATGTCGCCTTGGTTTGACGTCAATATCGGCGTTAAGCAGGGCTGCATTCTATCGGCCAGGCTGTTTATCATATATCTGGATAAATGTCTCCAAAGGTTGAACGATATGAATGTGGGAGTCCAGATGGGTGACTCAGTGGTCTTTGCTCTGCTTTATGCAGATGATGCAGTCCTGCTGGAACAGTCAGCGACTGACCTGCAGACCCTAGTCGACACAATGACAGAAGATTGTAAGAAAAGGGGTCTACGCGTGAATGTGAGCAAAACCAAAATAATGGTCTTTGAAAGAGATGAAACCAGAACAGATGTAAGAGTAACAATAGGTAATGATGTACTAGAGCAAGTGGATGAATTTGTATATCTTGGATGTGGATTTAGCCGAGATGGACGGTACACCACTGATATAGAGCGAAGAGTGAATGCGGGAAATAGAGTGAACGGAGCGTTGGGGCAACTTCTCGGCAGCCACCACCTCAGCCAGAAGGCACGTGTAGCAATACATAACGCAGTGCTTGTCCCAACATTACTGTATGGAAGCGAGAGTTGGGTATGCAGAAAAGAGTATGAAAGTAGAATTAATGCGGTCGAAATGCGATCTCTTCGGAAAATCTGTGGGGTTAGGCTGACCGACCGCATTCGTAACGACGACGTAAGAGAGCGAGTGGGTATGAAAGAGAGTATTGGTGTAAAGATGCGAAAGGGAATGCTCCGATGGTTCGGACATGTGGAAAGAATGCCGAACGAACGTCTGGTTAAGAAGATATACAATGCGAAAGTGGAAGGATGTAGGTACCGAGGGAGACCGAGACTAACCTACCTAGACCAGATCGGTCATGTACTGAAGGAAGGTGGAGTCAAGAGTCTCCGAAACCGGCGAGCGTGTATGAAGAGAATTATGAATGTTGTGGAAGCGAGTGAAGTATGCAGAGATAGAGTTCTCTGGCACTTTGTTCTCTCTGCCTACCCTGCAAGGGATATGGCGTGATGATATGTATGTATGTATTAAATGCTAAAAGTTTCAGTAATTTGAATTCAAGAGTCTTTCGTGAAAATAGACATTAAATAAATCTTGGACATATATTTTGTTTCGTAAATAGTGTTAGGACCGTGCTGTTGATAGTTCTCTGTCTACAGTTGCGGGCAGGCCCGTCCGGGGTAGTACCACACTGTCGCAGAAGATGTTTGTATCTGAGTAATGGCAATATGCTATTGCGCTTCGTACGGTGAACGAGAGTTGCCAGTGGCTTAGTTGTAGCTTTCTTTTTTTTTTTTTTTTTTATTGGTTGGCTATGGATGCGTCTCGCCCCGCCGAATCGGTCCGGTGTGACGGAAAGGCGGCGCGTGACCCACCGTAAAATCCTCTGTCTTCGCCGTGCGAGCGGGCCACCGGTACCCGATTTTTTACTTCGGTGGCGGGCTTAGTTGTAGCCTTGGTATTGAAAAGTTCATTGGCGATAGTGACATTTACCATCAGGAGTACTGCATGCTTGTTTAGCACCATAGGCAATAAAAGATCTAATAGTGAATCTATATTGATCATAATCATTTTCCTTCTCTTATCCTAATTACTTGGGGTCGATACAATATGTACTCTTCTTTCATAATACATATTGTAAAAGTTATTGGCCATAGTTTTATGACCCGCCGCCTGCCTGACGTCAACTCTCTTTGGGAATGTAATTGTTAACCAAACGGCATGGGTTGGTTGGTTGGTTGGGATGGCGTTAGCCCATGTCGTTATTTGGTTCTTTGTCGTCTTTTACGACGTCCACGAGCAAAGTAAGGGTTGGTAGTATTCGTAACCGCTACCACACAGCTATTGTGAATATATCGTAGTGAATCTATATTGATATTTCCCAATATATACTTCTTATTCTTACTACCACTTCTTATTACATCATAATATATTTTTTTCCAGGAACAATAGCTTTTTAGTATGGTTGCCATACATATTAAATATCATCAGGATATCGATGGAAAGTGAAAATTATAATAGTGGAAATATTTGTCACCTGATCAGTGATAGAACTGACTTACACGAAAGCAACGTCACGCTGAGTAAAGAAGTTGTAAGTAGTAATAATCTATTCTTCATTTTCTTATAAAACTGATTATTTCGTGTGAGCTCGATCCGAAAGGGTAACCCGCTGGACGGGTCACCGAGGGTATGGACCGCGTACCTGTAGCCCGGCCACAAGTAATTGAGTGGTACGTGTACGTCAGGTTATGGTGCACCCGGACGGATTGGGTGAGATGTGACTCTACTATAGCCTGCCACCAAAAAGAAACTTAAAGCAATAATAAATAGTCATCATTCATTATTCTCCTACTCTTATCCCAATTACAAGGTGTCGATACAATATGTACTCTTCTTTCACAGTACATATTGTAAAAGTTATTGACAATAGTTTTATAACCGGCCGACTGTCAGACGTTAACCCTCATTGGGAATGTAATTGTTGACCAAACTGCATCAGATTGAGTTGGCCCAGGTCGTTATAAGGCTCTTAGTCGTCATTAACGACATCCACGAGCAAAGTAAAGGTTGGTTGTATTTGTAGTCACTACCACACAGCTACCACAAAGCAATAATAAATAGTATGCAATAATAAGTAGAAATAATTAATATTATGACAATTACCACTATAATAGCCAGAACATGTTAAATCAAATTAATATAGAAGAAGTTGGTTGTAATATAGTTGAAGTTGTTGGTTTCACCAACAACAAGACCACCAGCGCCAAGAAGAAACCCCAAAAGACATGTTGTCGCTCAACATCTACACATGAATTGCGCTCTTCAAGCTTTATCCAAATGTAATAAAGCCACTTCAAGAACATTAATTGGAACGAAGTTCCTTATCGCGCGTTGTGAAAGGGGGCTAGACGGAAAAAATTCTTACGAAAAGTTGTCACGACACTTTTTGCTATAGTAAGCTATTGTAAGCTGTGCGGCGTCGCATGTTTCTCTGTCTGTCTCTCTCTCTCTTATAGAAAGCAAGCCAGATATTTTCATTTCTATTTCGCATTGAACAGTGTGGTGTCGCGACGATTTTTTTTATAAATAGAGTGATTCAAGAGGAAGGTTTATATGTATAATATATGCATAATGTACTAGAGAAACACTGATAATTTTAGAGGTTTCTAATGTGATGTCGTAAATAAACACATTATTTTGCGCTTACATTGCAAACGCTGGCTGAACCCTACGAAATAGATCAAAATAAAGTACTACAGTATTATACAGCTTAAAAAGGCCTACAAAAAAGTCCGCGATGGTATATATCTATCTCTTAAGGATAACATACTATATCCATTTTAATACTTTAAAAAATGTTCTATTATAAAACGGTAATTGAAAAGCTATTTACACAAATACTGTATTAATCCTTATCATTTTAAATACATTAGTTGGCTTGAGCATTTCATGAAGATATTTTTTTTCCTTCAGACCATGCAAATTAAATCAATACCTTAAGAGATATAGCAAAATCAAAATAATGCGCAACGAAATTATTTTCGCCCGTGACCGGGCCGCGTGGCCGGCTCGCGTTCGAGCTCGGGGCCGAAAAGTTTTAGTAGTCTAGTGGAATTGTATATCCTATTATTAATATTATAAACGTGAAAGTTTGTAATAATGTATGGATGTGAACATGTTTGTTGCTCTTTCACGTAAAAACTACTGAATGGATTTTGATGAAATTTATAGTAATATAGCTTGCACATCAGAATAACACATAGGCTATAATTTATAAAGATATTTTGCAAATTGGCTAAAATATAACGATGAAAATCGCTTAAGGCAGAAAAAAAATATATAATTAAAATAGAACTTCGTTCCATCCGGGTGTCCCTTGACACCTCCGGTTTTTTTTATAAACAAACCACCATAACAATTAAATCAAACATAAAAAGAGCACGGACAAAAAGTCTGTGGAATAACATACTCATAATAAAATAAAATAAAAAAAAAAAATTGACTTGATACAGATGGCATAATGGTTAAGATACCGACCTTCCGTGCCAATTCCGAGGGTTCCATTCCTACGGAGAACAATATTTTGTACGATCCACAAATTGTTCTGAGTCTGGGTGTAATTTGTCTGCGTCAATTGTATGTTTGTAAAGTCCCCCGCAATACAAAGATTATTTCCTTAGTGGAGGAAAGTGTATTTAAAAAAAAAAACAAAAAAAAGCAGATTAAATTATAACTTGTTTCAGTGCTTACCTATACATGTTTTCACAAAATAAAAAATCTTATTTTATATATAATGTGCAGTTTGGTAGTGGCTAAGAAAATTAGCTACCCACACCAGCCTTAATATTAGTCCGTGGGTAGCTAATATCCTAAGCCGATTAAAAATTCAAAATACTCAAGCCGACTAAAAACATGTAGTTAACGATTGCGTTCAAAGAAGTGTTAAAATTAGATACACCACGGATCTTAAAATTAATCCAAAACCTTGGATGGCATAGAGGACTTAATTGTCTAAATAGCGAACATGCCGAGAGCTATGGTAACGATCCTCACTCAGACCCGATCTTTGTCTTCGGTGGTCACATCTGATCAGCCTGGTGTAGTAAGTCAATTTCTCTCCTAGTGTGGAGAAGACCCGAGCCCAGCAGTGGGACATATTTAAGCCGAGATAAAAAAATTACTAAAATTATTTGTCCATTTTTTTTTTATTCTGTTTCAGACAATAGGCGCTTGCGTGAGCACAGTGGAAAAGAATGTGATCCTTACTCTAATTGCTTCTCAATCTATTTTTGCGTTTTTCAACTTTCTTATCTCTTATCTCCCGAATCATAGACGTGTGGTCCTTATAACTATCCTCTGTACATCTTCTATTAGTGGAATCTGTTTAAACCTTGTTCCTGAGCCGATTTCCAGTGTATTCTTCTTTATGGCGTTTACTTGTACGTGCTTGGGAATGGGTATTATGGCTTCGTATTTTGTGGATCTATATCCAACATCTTATAGGTAAGAATATGTTTTTTATTCTTTTACTGTTTTTGACTTTTAGCACATTACACTGAAGCACTTAATTGCAGTTAGTACTTACTCAATATGATTGATATAGTTATATTTAAAAATAAATTTAAAAATAAATTTAAAAATGATGTGCACGTTGAGTTTCTTGCCGGATTTTGTCAGCTTCTGAGTTCTAATCCGGTGGCAGATTATTAGATTAACTTCAAAGGAAATATAAAAAATTAGCAATAAATATTATAAGATCCCGCGTATGACTTATGCATAATGATCTGATTTGATTTGATGAAATCTCAGGAGAAAAATTCTTATCAAATAAATGACTTAGCTAGTAATTATAACAAATGATTTTATGACTATCTTGTGAATCAGACATAGATGAATGAGAAACAAAATCAGACATAGATGTTTATATGAAATGACGGACGGACCTATTGTGGGGAGACGTTTTAAGAAGAATGTGTTACCACTCATTGCCTTCAATGGCGTCGTAAAAATTAGCTAAAACATCATGAGCATTCTTGTAGCGAAACTTACAACACCAACCTGTCCACCAGCGTGGCCGTGGTTTTTTTTTTAATAAGAAGGACGCCCGGGAAATATTTTTTTTATTTGCGGGGACCTCACAAAAATAGAATTTACGTACACAAACTACAACTATACGGAGAATAAAAACATTTAGATCGCACAAAATATCACCCTGCTTGCAAATGCAACCCACAGGTACTCTCATTCACTCATTCATTTTCATTCTTTCCAGAGGTATGGCGTCGTGCCTTAGCATAATGGTGGGTCGAAGCAGTACCTTTATTGGTATCAATGCAGTGGGCAACCTAATCTTCGTACATTGCCAGATTACTTTCTACATGTGGTCTTTACTTGTATTCAGTAAGTATAGATATTTTTGTTACTCAGTGTTAGGTAAACTTTTCCGTGTGGTGACGGAGTAAGAATACAATTCACCACCTCTATCTTACCCGTGGGTGATCGTACGAGATGACTAAGGGATCTAAAACGCATTAATATCTATGTGAGAGAAGGAAAACTTGATACAAAACCCTATACCAATACGTCTGACCAAGGTGGTATAGTAGTTCAATTACCCCCTCAATATGGGGGAGGCTCGAGCCCAACAGTGGGACATATACGAGCTGAGATGTTGATGATGATGAGGTAAACTATTAATGATAGATAGTAATTACTACCATTACAATAGTATAACTAAACCACTGATAAGACACCATTCATAAAAATATATTTATGGGGTTTGGATTTGAGATATAAAATTAGTTTAGAGTTAAAAGTCGAATATAACCACTTTACTAACTCAGAATGGTCCAGGATTTATGCGGAACTCTCATCATCAATATTTCTATTTATATTCATCATCATCCTGCTGTTATACCAATTAGTTGAAGTCGACACAATTTAGACTTCGAAGTTCGATTAGTTGCAGTCGACACAATTTGCACTTGAAGAGTTTGTATCTATGCCCGCAGTAATTATATAATAAGGAGTAGTCAGACCAAATAAAAAAGCTGTCAGGCGTGTAGGCAGACCAAATAAAAAGCTACGAGACTCATAGACAGACCAAATAAAAATCAATCGCTAAATAAAATTAAAAAAAATCAGTTATTCATATATATATTTTTTTGTTATTGTCTATGGTGGCAAACGAGCAAACAGCACACCTGGTGGTATCTAAGTCTTACTACCGCGCTTGGATCTCTGCAATATCAATAGTACAGCTAGGCTGTTGTGTACCAACCCAAACCCACTCAGAAATAGCACACTACCACTATCTCGATCAGATCTCGATTTTCTACGAGGGTGTGTGGCACTGCTCTGGAAGCACCGGCTCGCGGTTTTATACAAAAAACCGTCAATAATATGGCTCTACCACAAATTAAAATATTAAATTGCTCATTAATATTTCAGGTAGCGCTGTAGCTGCATGGTTTTTACCATTAGATAAAGCAACAACGACCACCATACCAAAATCCGACAGTGTTTGATGAATTTTATTCCAAATAAACTTATATCTGTGATGTTATTTAAGTTACATTAAGTAATAAATTGATAAGTAATATTGAAAGTGGTAATTTTATTTCCATACTAGCTCCTGCCCGCGGCTTCGCCCGCGTAAAAGGTTACTTTTCTAAAATTTTTCATCCCCTATTCTTATTTTACTACTTAAGGGTAATTTTTTTACAAAATTTTAATGTCATATTTATTTATATCTAATCGATAGCCTAAAAATAACTTTCAAGCTACTGGCTTTAAAAATGTCGATACTTCCTTACATCTTTTCATCACTCTTTACAACCCTTTTTTGAATTAAAAAGTAGCCTATGTCCTTTATCAGGCTCTAGCCTATCTGTGCACTAAATTTCACTTAGATCGATTCAGTAGTTTTAACGTGAAAGAGCGACATACAGTCAGACAGACGGAGCTACTTTCGCATTTATAATATTAGTAAAGATTATAGTAATCATGTTATAGTATCCGATAGTTTTATTTCCATATTTTATTTATGATTCAAGTTACTTAACCTAGTGATATTATATATAATAAAGATTTTATCGGTTACAGAATGGAAACTTGTATTTCCAAATCTTGTTTGCAAAACTTCTTCAGACTCATCTGGTAAATATTTTTAGATCCACCTTGCAAAAAATTCTTGAAAGTATTTTGTAAAAAAAAAGTGTGTGTGTACTTATGTACACGCGTTAGAAGTTATACTTCTTTGGTGTAACAAGATAAAGATCTTTTCAAAATTGGATCTTTCGCCTTATTCTATACTAATCACAAAATAAAAGGCCCGTTTTGACAGTTCACACCCAAGAAGTTCTCTATTTTTACCGATCGAAATGTTCTAACGTAATTACATTTTTCATTGATGGGTACCGCCCACTCGGCTAAGTGCCGTGCATAACAATTTTTTCATATTCTCCACAGACTATTAATAATCGGTTAAAGAAAAAATAAATCGATCAAAATATTTTTTTTTAAGGTGGACTCGCAGTTGTCCGGTTTTATTAATTTTAATACTAGTGTTTAGAATAACTGTATTTCACCAGCTGTGTATTGATCTTTACTGAAAGTTATGAGTTTGGAGCTAACAAAGTCACAAATTGGGACAATGTCATATTTGTCGAAGAGATTTGGCTGAACTCGAATCATACCGTGCCACAGTCGTGGGCGGACGATACCAAGGCATCTTGCTCAAAAGTGCCAATGGGAAAAGGTGGACGCTTAATAATCTGCCACGCTGAATCAGCTGGGGGAAGTTTTTTTTTAATGATGCCTTGCTTGCAATGGAGTCTAAAAGTACAAAAAAATATCACGAAGAAAAGGATGCAAATAAATTCAAAGAGTGGTTCAGCATGGACACAAAATGATAAGAGCGCCACCATACCATTGTCAGTACAATACTTTGATCTGGGCTCAAATGAAAGGATATGCAGCACGCCACAATACAAAGCCGCCATTCTCCACTAAGAAAATTATGACATTGTTGAATGAAGCTTGTGCCAAAATTACTAAAGAAGACTGGACAAAAGTGGTAGAAAACTCGAAAAATAATTAAGGAAGACTATGATAGAGACATCAATATTGACAATATAATTGAAAATGAAATAATTATAGATGCGGGTGACGATAGCTCAACCGACAATTTTGGCTCATCATTTGAAGAAAATGAAGAAATTAAATGAAGAAATTGAAGATTCACTTTTTCTCGATTTTTTATTTTGTGATTGAGTGAATGTTATTGTAACACAAATATATAATGATAGAAAAGTGACCTTTCATAACATTGTGTCATTTCAAAATACCCATAATATCAAAATTTCAACTTAAATTTTCAAATCAGAACTTTAATCCAATGCACTTTACAATACATATTCAAATCGATTAAATACTCACGCAAACTTGAATCGATATATCGTGAGTATCGAGTACAGAGTCGTATGGTTATATCACTATATCCATCAATAAGACAAATGTCAAAACGGGCCTTTTATTTTGTGACAACTATACGTTTGTAGAATAAACGACACTATAGTTCATCTAATCTAAGAAGTGCATTTGAACGTTTCGCATTTTTTAATACACAATAACTTTGGTCAAACGTATACACATGATTGCAAACAATAAATCTGAAATTTTATAGAAATATTAAGTTATTTACATAATTAACGTTGCGAGTGAGTTACTTGTACAATAATGTAATGTTGAAACTTGTAAAACTAATTTAAAATTAAAATAACATTGTAAATAATAATTATTATGGACGATCTTACAATTTCACGTCATAACGTTCTAAACAGTACTGCTTGACAACTTCCAATTCGCGAATATCTAAATAATCGGTAAAAATATTAGATTAATATATTTAATCGAATATAGATTTTGACAGAGATGTACGTTTCGACAATTTTATTGATAAGGATATTATTATTAATGTTCGCGACGGTGATAATTCAAGTAATACTATAGATTCTGAACAAATAGCTATTTTCAAATCCAGTTTTTGTTTTTACTTAACCTAATCCTACTAAATATGATGAATAGATTTTATGATGAAATAATTAAATTTGTTTAGTCTTAATTTAGCACTTAATATTTCATCTCCTTTTTGAAAAATAAAAGAATAAACCGATTATTAATTACAAAGAATTAATATCGATTTCCCATCAAAATCGGATATTTTCGATAGCGATTATTTGGTTCACATACCTAGACACCTTACTCTGACCGCTGTCCAAATGCACTTCTTAGATTAGATAGACTATAACAATAGAAAAAAGGTATTTAAGACATTTAAAGTTTTATTATAACGCATTATAGCTAGTTAAATAAAGTTAATTTAAATATCACAAAAAAACTAAAATGTTGACTATGGTTAACTTCAGGGTGTCGGTTTTTCGTGACGGTATGCGCCCGTCGTAAAAATTTACTCTCATCATTTTTTTCTAACGCACCAAAAGAAGTATAACTTCAAAAATCTTTAGACGCACCTTGCAAAGACCCAACTTACAATAAATCCAGAAACCAATTTTACAAAAAAAAAGCATAAATAGTTCGTGAAGGATTTTGGAGGTTTGTTAAACACGCGTAAACCGTAAAGAAGGCTTGAATGAAAATTAGCTTATAATATGTAGATAGACCATTTTCTAGCAATATATTCCCTCGAAATAATAGTTGAGCAAGGTAAAATTAATGCGGTCGAAATGCGATCTCTACGGCAAATCTGTGGAGTTAGGCTGACCGACCACATTCGCAACGACGACGTAAGAGAGCGAGTAGGTATGAAAGACAGTATTGGTGTAAAGATGCGAAAGGGAATGCTCCGATGGTTCGGACATGTGGAAAGAATGCCGAACGAACGTCTGGTTAAGAAGATATACAATGCGAAAGTGGAAGGATGTAGGTACCGGGGGAGACCGAGACTCACCTACCTAAACCAGATTGGTCACGTGCTGAAAGAAGGTGGAGTCAAGAGTCCCCTAAACCGGCGAGCGTGTATGAAGAGAAGAATTATGAATGTTGAAGAAGCGAGTGAAGTAAACAAGGATAGAGTTCTCTAGCACTCTGTTCTCTCTGCCTACTCTGCAAGGGATATGGCGTGATGATATGTATGTATGTTTAAAATCGATTCATTATTACAGAAATTTAGCATTTAATATGCTTGATTATTTATTAAAACCCGATTACGAGCGAAAAATGATTGGCACATATGGGATTCGAACCCACACCCATTGGAAATCCGTTCTAATCGTGCTGCCACTTACACCACCGTGAACTGTTGTAGGACATTCAATTCTCGCATCGTATTATATTTTCGTCTTTTAAGAAGACGTGTGCCATCTACCCGACATTGTTTACAAAAGATGAAAATATTATAATATTAATATTTTCTTAAGGGGGTGACGAAAATATTATTATATTAATATTTCCTTGGGTGGTGTGAGTGGCAACACGATTGAAACGGATTCCTAATGGGTATGGGTTCGAATCTCACTTGTAAAAATCATTTTTCGCTCGTAATCGGATTTTTATAAATAATCGATTCAGTAGTTTTAAAGTTTACCCCTTACTTCTAAACTTATAAATCTTATATATTTATAGCATCCCTGTCTAAGAATAAAATTGTCATCACCCTTTACTTCTGAGACTGGTAAAAATGGGATGAGAGTTTCATCGGAGGGGTGAGCAGCCTGTCAAGCGAAGCGTGGCGTTTGTGGCATTATCCTCTGATTTACAAGGGAGGACTACATCCAATGGATGGTGTAAGGCTGAATGATGATAATGGTGCTGAATAATGATATACAAATGACTAATGCCAATTTTCACTAACGATTCTTTAACATTAGGTAAAACCTAACTAAGTAACAATGAGGTTAATTATTTGTTTTTAGGGTTCCGTACCTCGAAGGGAAAAGCGAAACCTTTATAGGATCACTTTGTTGTCCAGCTGTCTGTCTGTCTGTCAAGACCCTTTCTCAGGAATGCGTGGAGGTATCATGCTGAAATTATCATATATATCAATATATCAAATACTCAAGTCTACTGTCACTTGGAGCTGTGATAAAATCAAACTTCTAAGCTAACGCAATCAAAAGATACAGCTATTTACATCGCAAATTTCTGCAAATTTGCGACATTCGCAAGGGAATCAAATCCTACTTCCAGTGAACTCAGAATCTTGAAATTTGGTAAGAAGTAACGTCTTATAGCACAGATAAAGAAAAAATGTGAAACTGTAAATTTTT
Source organism: Lymantria monacha (assembly GCA_905163515.2). NCBI lineage: Eukaryota > Metazoa > Arthropoda > Insecta > Lepidoptera > Erebidae > Lymantria > Lymantria monacha. Next base: position 3,132,878 of record LR991091.1, on the reverse strand, counting down.
AATTACATCATATACCTATAAAAAATATTTTTAATAATTTTAAACTCACTACCCCTTTCTTCTGAACGTGTAGAGGTATTAAATTGAAATTCATATCAAATACTTAGGTCTATAATACCTTTAAGTTGTAACAAAATCAAACTTCTATGTTAACGCAATCAAAAGAAACAGCAATGTAGACCGCATATTTCAAACTTGCAACTACTCGCAAGGGAATCAAAACCTAAAGGGCTTTAACTAAATACTAAAACTTCCAGTCGACCTAGAATCTTGAAATTTGGCATGAAGCAATGTTTTATAGCACATACTAGCGGATCCACCACACTTCGTTCCGCCTAACAGTAATGAATGAGATGAGCAGATTTCGATTAATTCAAAATTATTAAGTTATTTTTTATTATTAGGATAAATATGTATAATATATAAATTCAAAATATCAAGTATTTTAATAACGTGCCAGCAAGACGAAGAAGTACCTTCTGTTATACGACATTTTTCTTCATGCGCGTTGAAAATTATCTAATTGTTCATCTCTGCGATTTGCTCGACGTTTTCGCATTGTCAACCGAGCCGTTTCACGGGCTGCCTCGAAAATGTGCAATATCTAGTTCTTCTGCAGTGGTTACATTCGTGATGTTTCGAATTCTAATTGCGTTACGGCTTTGTCGGAAAAGATTTGGTCTTATTGGTCGCGGCATTGTTGATGACAATATAGGCACAATATGATTTATTATAACAATATTCGTAAAAATTTGTAACACTCGCACAAAACGAACTCTGACCGCTCAAATTTAATTTCAACTTTTCGTGGTATTTTCCAAACAAACTATTAGACCACGTAATGACGTGAGCTGTCAATTGCGTTTTGTTACATCATCAAGAATTAAACGTTTAGAACTGCTGTTTTTTTAATGTTTTTTTTATTTATTAATATCATATTTTAATAGCCCATTCCCGACGACAACAAACTCAAAAACATAAAAATCATAAAAATTGATCCAGCCGTTCTCGGGTTAAGTGTTGTAACTAATACAAAACAAAAAAATTCAGAAAACCTTAAATTTATAGTTATATCATATAATTTTAAGTTTAACGGAACAGTTTTACGGAACCTTTCGTGCTCGAGTACAATTCGCACTTTGCCGATGTTTTATGTTAATAGATGTTAAATAAAATTAAAAATTTAGGTAATACGACATACAATATAAAGAACATTATTCAGTGTTATTTATATCATCTTAGATAGATATTGATTTCTAATGTTTACGCGAGTGTTACACATTTGTAATAAAACTATTTTTACGGATTTTATCGCGTTTATATTTGATTTTTAATTACCCGAAGTTTCGAACAATTTACGGGGCGACTCAATGTTAAGTGGTACTTAAACTTTAGGGTATTTTGAATAAAGTAGGTATAATAATCCCAAATACATTAACGAATACGTTAACGCTCTCACTCCAAATTAATTGTACATTTGTGTGGCCATGTACTTAATATAAAGAAGGATGTTGGCGGTCTAAATAATTGGTTACTTAATCTATTGCAGGAAGAGTTCATTAATAATCAGAAACCAAATTGATCTGTTCTCCTACAGTAAGTGTGACCGTCCATCCGTTTTGTTAAACGCGTCTTCTAAGATATTGAATGGCAGTTGTTCAATCTATTTTCTATCTATATTTATCAATATTAATTGCATAAGTTGATCGCAACAAAAGAATTGATTCTATAGTACTTACTGGATATTGTCTTTAAAATATAAAAATACTGTTTAACCCTATCTTTTATTATTATTAACTATATTGCTAAATAAGAGATTTTATTATTGTTTCTTTAAATTAAAAACAATTCTCTGCATTAAGGAATAAATCTTTGTGTCGCGTGGAGCTTTACAAAAAAAAATAAACTAACTGACATAAATGACATTTAGAATTAGAATAATTATTTGTTAATCGTACGAATAATTGTCCGATGTAGTGATCAAACTCACGGCACGTCACTTTATCATCTATGCAAATGTATTTAATTTCTGTATTTAATTGAAAAATTAAAGAAAATTAGTTTACTCTTTCGTCGCAAGGGACACCGTATGTACCTATACAATATCATCATTCATCATCACAGCCCATATATGTCCCACTGTTGGGCTCGGGCCTCCTCCATAATGTGAGAGAAATTAATCTACTATACCGCGTTGGTCAGACGTGTTGGTATAGGGTTTTATTTCGAGTTTTCCTTCTCTTGCACAGATGCCATATGCATATTATATCCCTTAATTGTCTTTTACGATACCCACAGGTAAGATATGGGGGGACCTCGCCTCAGGCAGCTGTACAACGCCTGTTTGGCGTCTGGACGGTTCCCTGAGTGCTGGAAGGAGGGGAGGTTGGTTCTCCTGCCAAAGCCGGGACGGCCCCCGGATTCGCCGTCGGCCTACAGGCCCATCGTGCTCCTCGACGATGTGGGTAAGCTGCTGGAGCGCATCCTCGCTGCCCGCATCGTCCAGCACCTGGAGGAGGTGGGACCCGATCTGTCGGACGCTCAATTCGGTTTTAGAAGGGGGCGTTCGACCATCGGGGCCCTGCTACGACTGAGGCAGACGGCCGCGGAGGCTGTCACCGGCGGGGGAGTGCTGTTGGCGGTGTCGCTGGACATCGCCAACGCATTCAATAGTCTGCCATTCAGCTGCATCAGGGAGGCGCTCCGATTTCATGGGGTGCCCTTGTACCTGAGGCGGCTGGTGGCGGACTATTTGGAGGGGCGCAGTGTCCTCTGCGCGAGTCCCGCAGGGGACATTGTGCGGACGTCCATGTCGTGCGGCGTTCCACAGGGGTCGGTTCTGGGGCCGACTCTGTGGGACATCGGGTACGACTGGGCGTTGAGAGGGAGTCTCCCCCCCGGGCTGAGCGTGATATGCTACGCTGACGATACGCTCGTCACAGCCCGGGGCAGGACACTCGAAGAGGCGGCGAGCCTGGCCACTCTCGGCACCGAGGAGATGGTCGGGCGAATCGAGGCGCTGGGGCTCAGGGTGGCCCTAAATAAGACGGAGGCCCTATTGTTCCATGGGCCACGCGTAAGGCCGCCAATCGGCGTCTCGCTAGTCGTCAACTCCGTCCACATCAGCATCCAGGCCCATATGAAGTACTTGGGTCTGGTGCTCGACGGGCGATGGTGGTTCCGGGAGCATTTTCGCCGAATTGCTCCCCGGCTGGTCGGCGCGGCGTCCGCCCTTTCGCGGCTCATGCCGAACGTGGGCGGACCCAGCTTCGAGGGCCGACGGCTGTATGCGGGGGTGATCCGTTCTATGGCCATGTACGGCGCACCCGTGTGGGCGAGGGCTCTGAACGTCCAGCTCAGGGCTGTTCTGTGGAGACCCCAGAGAGTCATGGCGGTCAGAGCCATTCGCGGGTACCGCACGGTATCGACCGAGGCGGCATGCCTACTGGCCGGGACACCCCCGTGGGACCTAGAGGCGGAGATGCTCTCCGACCTCTACCGGCGGGTGACCTCACTGCGCGACGAAGGTGGCTCCCCATCGCTGAGCGAGATAGCCACCTGGCGCGAGGACGCCCGCCGAGACGTCATCGCCCGTTGGGCTACGCGGCTGGAGAGGCCTAGACACGGTGTCGTCACCGTCGAGGCTCTCCGGCCCGTATTGATGGAGTGGATGGAGCGGCGGCACGGAGTCCTCTCCTTTCGACTGGTGCAGGTGTTGTCGGGGCACGGATGCTTCGGCTTTTACCTGCACACGGTCGCGTGTAGGGAGTGGACTTCGTTCTGCCACCATTGCAGCAGTGACGAGGACACGGCGCAACACACGCTGGAGGCGTGCCCGGGCTTTGACCGGCAGCGCCGTGACCTCGTCGCTGTTATCGGTGCCGACCTGACGCTGCCGGCTGTCGCGAGAGCGATGGTCGACAGCGTCAGGAACTGGAACGCGGTCGCCGCCTTCTGCGAGGCTGTCATCTCGCAGAAGGAGGCGGCGGAACGAGTCCGGGAGGAATCCCGCGACCCGGGCCGCCGTCAGCGGCCGGGGCGGCGCAGGCGCGAATACCTGCGCCTGATGCCGCCCTAACCGAGGCCTCGGGTGATCGGAACGGGGAATTGTCCGGTCACCCGACGTGAGGCCACCGCGTGAGGGCGACGCCCCGACGCGCGAAATCTGTCGGGGCGTCGACGAGAGGAACCCGCGAGGATAACCCGCCGGGCGGGCCACCGAAGTTAAAATCGAGTACCGGTGGTCCGCTCGCACGGCGAAGAGAGAAGGTTTTACGGTGGGTCTATGGGGTCACGCGCCGCCTTTCCGTCACCCCGGACCGATTCAGCGGGGCGAGACGCACCCATAGCCCACCAATAAAAAAAAAAAAAAAGGTAAGATATGGGGAGGTGAATTGTATTCTTATTCCGTCACCACACGGAGGGTATACAATTTTTGTGTATACAATTATATATACAATATAGTTAATATTAATTACTAATAGATGAGCCGAGAAATGTGTAAACACTACGATGTAAGAGCTGGAATTCATCCGCGAGCTAGCAAAAGGTCATTACTCAGCAATGTGCAATTCGTTTAGTTTCATTTATTTGGTGGCAACTATGGCATAATCACCACGCTTGGTAGACGGATTGGTAACTATCGTATTTAATAATGACATTTAGTTTGAAATAAAACTATTTTTACGATCATGGGCAGACTGAGTGAATTCACGTGAACGCCGAAATGCCAATCATGAACGCTAAAAAATATTCCAAAACGTCGGGATCTTGAAATTCAAATACTAACGCGATAAAACTCGTAAAATGTGTTTAATTTCAAATATAATGATGTCTAATGTTTACGCGAATATTTGAATTAAAACTATATTTACGAATTATCCACTTTACAGTATTCACCATGAACGCTGTTCGAAACGTTGGGAAATTAAAAATGAAATACAAATGCGATATAATCCGTAAAAATAGTTTAATTTTATTTCAAATATATTATTTAATAGGTACTCGAATAAACGTTAGAAATCATACCGTTGTCAGAAAAAAACGTTTCATAGCAACGAGTTAAATGGACCTTCAAACCTTTTATTTTAATCTTAATTAATCTTTAACCGGGCATGTAAATAAACTAGTTGAATTCGCCTTCACCAATTATCTTAAGATCATCGTCGCCATTATATTTTTTGTTTAATAGACAGGCATTTATAATCAGATATTTAAATCTCAATGACCTATATAATCAAATCTAAATCCTTACTAATATTATAAATGCGAAATTAACTCTGTCTGCCTGTCTGTCGCGCTTTCACGCCAAAATTATTGAACCAATTTAAATAAAATTCGGTACACAGATAGCCCAGAGCCTGACGAAGGATATAGGCTAACCTTAATGTGAAAAAAAGGGTTGTAAAGGAGGATGAAAATTGTACGGAAGTCATTTTTAAAGCCAGAAGCTTGAAAATTTTTTTTGGGCTGTTGATTAGATATAAATAAATATGACATTAAAATTTCCTAGATTAACATATAGGATACATTTATCCCGGTTCCTTGGGATAATAGTTCAACTTTAAGAAAGTAACTTTTTATGCGGGCGAAGCCACGTGCAGAAGCTAGTGATTTTATAATTATAGTATTTAGGTAGTGATCTCCCATGCTGATTATTATGTGTTCGATACCGACGTAGAACAGTTTTTTGTTATGTGAAGAAAAACATTTCAACAAAATTAAATACCAAAGTTATAATAATTTTGTTATTATATACACAGAAGGCATATACAGCGAGTGGTTAAGATTCTAACTAGTGCCAGTGTAGTGGGTTTGATTCCCGCGCAGGATAATATTTTTTGCAATTCGCAACTTGTTGTTTTGAGTCTAGCTGTAATTTATATCCGTTATTATTATATACATAATGATATCTAATATTTACGCGAGTAACATCAGTAAAAAATAGTTTTATTCAAAATTTACACACATTTATATTAAAACTATTTTTACGGATTTTGTCGTGTTTATGGTTGATTTTTATTTGCGCGAAGTGTCTTAGAACACTTCATCGTTCATGGTCAAGGGAGGATTGTCCTTCCGTGACCACGAACGATACAAAGGCGATACAAACCGTAAAATTAGATTAGTTTTAATAAAAAAAATCACCATAAGACATTTTAATTATATCATAGTTTTATAATGACGAACTATAATAAAATTAATAAAATAAACCATTTTTTAGGTTCCCGTACCCAAAATGTAAAAACGGGACCCTATTACTGAGACTTCGCTATCCGTCCGTCCGTCCGTCTGTCACCAGGCTGTTGTTATAACGGGGTTGCTCTGCAGATTTGAAAAACATCTTTGTTCTTCAAAAACGGGCTGTCCGCGCGATTTATAATCTAGGGCCAAGAGCTTCACTGAGAGAAAAATTTAGGGAAATGAACATTCTAACCGTTGTATCACAATTCATATTCGAAAACATACTATATGTAAAAAAAAATATTAATGAATTTGATAAATATAGTGATATACACCGTGTGAACACTAGAAATAAGGATAATCTAGTTATCTATCATACTCGCCTACAAAAAATTAGTAGGTCTTTCATGGGGCAATGTATACGCTTTTACAATAAACTGCCTAAAGATATCCGAGATATGCCAATGAATAAGTTCAAAAAGGCTATCAAAAACAGACTGTGCAGAAAAGGATATTACAGCATTTCGGATTATCTAAATGATAATACGGAATGGTTATGAGCAGCTCCTCTCTCAGCAATTGCCCTTTTAATGTTTATCACTTACTCTTGTATTATTTGTATTATCTTAATTGTACAGTGTAGCGTGTTTTGCCTAACGAGTTATGTATTTAATTATCCAAGCTATCTGTTTCAAATTTATAGATTATGGTGTGGTCATGCTCACTGAAAAGGTCTCTGCTTGCGGTAGCTACGTGGAGGGGGTCTCTCCCTTCCCTCCAATGTGGTTGAGGGGCGTGATGGCTGCTCTAATAGTTAACTCGTGATCGGGTGCCGCTTGTGGGATCTGGTCCAGCCATTTTTCTTTCTTTTTTGTTTTATAAATATTCTTAGTTTAATTTTGTATTATATACAAAATTTTAAAAATGAATCTTTACTCGAAGGGCATATCACTGGAGCTAACATAAATTAAACATGTAACCAAACTCTTTTGTGAAAAAATATAATAAAAAAAAATGACGAGCCCACTGAGTTTCTTGCCGGATCTTCTCAGTATGTGGCTGCTTTCCGATCCGGTGGTAGATTAATTAAATTTAATTATAAAAAAACAATGTAAAATTGACAATATGTAAGTGCCCCTATGGGGCTTATGCAAAATAAATGATTTGATTTGATTTGATTTGAATTACTAAAAATAAAATAAATATTTAAGGGGGCTCGGCTCCCATGCAACAAACTTCTTCTTTTTTTAGTTTTACGGAACCCTTCGTGCGCGAGTACCTACAACTCGGACTTGGCCGATTTTTTGTAAACATATTAAGTAATATTCCTAACTAATATTATAAATGTAAACTTTTGAGTTTGTTCGTTTCGGTTTGAAATATTAACTATTCATACGATCGACCTTAAAATTGCCCCTACACAATGTCTGTAGTACAAAAAAATATTGCAGACTTATGACTCACCAAGAGGTGCCTGTTTGTTACGTGCTAGTGAAGCCGATTTCCCCTCTCCATCTAAGGTGGTTGAAGAGAGTGATGGCTACTCTGTTAGTTAACTCGTAATCACTCGCAGAAGATCGACGTTAGCAATGTCATTGTTCTGTTGCACTTCGTTCGGGGAGTGAGAGCCGAAAGCCCAACTGGGTGAGTTTGCTATTGATATTGGTAGACAGCGGCTTGGTTATACTCCTGGTATAGCAAAGGTCCATGGTCGGCAATAACACTTACCAGCAGGTGTGCAGCGTGCTCGTTTACCACCAAAGGCAAAGAAAAAAAATGTGATCTTTTAGCATTATATTTAGAAAATATTATAGCCAAATTGATTTATTATATAAATCCTGGGAGGGCACTTATATATTGTCAGTTTTAACATTTTAAATTGATCCAATAAACTACCGCCGATTCGAAATGTAACCTGTGTGTGTGCTACTGAGAAGATCCGGTAAGAAACTAAGCGGGTTTGTCTATTATTATTATTTCTTTAATGGGTTTTTTTATAAAAAAAAATAGTAAAAGGTAATAATTAGCTCCAGTACGATACCCTTCGAACCCTTATATAACCTAAAATTTAAAAACAATGTAAAAGATTATGGCTGGTCCAAATCCCATCAGCAGCACCCGCTCACGCATGTGTCACAGTACAGCTGACACTTACTAAACATGTTGTTTACAATTTTTATTTAAAATAAGTAATTAAATAAATAATGGAAAATTGGTAGATGGAGTTATTTAAAGAAAATAAAAAAATGATAATTTACAAGTGCCCCATACGATTTATACGTTATTATATATTAAGTAATGAATTCAAAATAATGTATTATTAATTTTAAATCTGAATTTTGAAACATAGAAAACAGAGATCTCAAGGATGAGAAAATTAATATATGAGATCTTATGCGAGCGAAATCATAGTTTGTATAATATAATTATAATAGAATAGTTAAATATGTCGTGTGATAACTATCAAACCAGTTTAATAACTTGTTAAGAAAATTTTAAATCGATACTTATTATAAAAGTAAAAAAGATCATTAAAGTAATAAAATAATATTATAGGCCATTAAGTATTGACCAGTAACGCAGATTAAAAACGATAAGTCAAATGTCAATGTCAAACCGATCGTTTTTTTTTTCTCTTTTTTTTTTGCTATGGCGTTCCCATGATTTCGGCAATAACCTAAATTCTAGTATGTTAGATTTTGGATTTAATGTTGTTGATAGCTTTCGAATTTTCGTTTATGTTGATTGATTGATTTATGCCTAAAACGGCATCAGATGCAGTTAGCCTAGGTCATTATATGGCTATTAGTCGTCTTTTACGATATCCACGAGCAAAATAAGGGTTGGTAGTTTTCGTAGCCGCTACCACACAGCATAAAAAACAATTTAATATAAACACACCAAATTTTAAATTGGTTCATCATCATCATCACATCCCATAAATGTCCCACTGTTGGGCTCGGGCCTTCTCCGTAATGAGAGGGAAATTAACCTACTATAGCGCGCTGGTCAGACGTGTTGGTGTAGGGTTTTGTTTCGAGTTTTCCTTCTCTCACATAGATGTTATATATGCGTTTTATATTCCTTAGTCGTCTCGTACGATCACCCACGGTTAAGATATGAGGTGGTGAATAGTATATTACTCCGTCACCACACGGAAAACGTAAGTTGGTTAGTATTCACCAATAAATCAAATATATAAAAGAATAAGACCTTCGAATAAAAATATTAGTGTGGTAGGACCACGCTGATGACAGTTCTGTGTCTACACCCGCGGGCCGGTCCGTCCGGGGTAGTACCACACTCTCGCAGAAGATCGACGTCTGAGTAATGGCAATGTGCTATTGCGCTTGGTTCGGTGAGCGAGAGAGCCGGAAGCCCAACTGGGTGGGTTTGGAGATTGTAATGGTAGGCAATGGCCTAGTTATAGCCTTGGTTATAGCAAAGGTCCATGGGCGGCAGTGACACATACTATCAGGTGTGCTGCTAGCTCGTTTGCAACCATAAGCAATAAAAAAAAAAGAATATAAACTCAATAATTTGCACATAAAATAAAAAATCATCATAATTAAATTGATTAACTAAATATAAGATGACTATTATGGGCAAATTAAATATTGATCATAAATTATTTGCTTTATAATAATTCAACATTTGGAATTGAAAAAAAAACATCATTGTTATAAATAATAAGTATTCTTCTTCTTTTTTGTATTGGTAATCAATTATTTATACGAGTCATTGTTGCCAGTGTCGAGTTATAATTATCTTCACGTCTTTAGTATCTTCGTGTTAGTCATTGTCCGTCAGTAAGTGAAATCGTCGCCATCAACAGTGCTATGGCCACACTGTTAAATGGTATCTTCTGGGAATTTTGGTGGAAAACGAAAAATGATGTAAAGCACTTTTATATGATATTCACTACATCCCAGCATTTCCGTCGCATCACATTACATAAAATGCCATCCAAATTATTTAATATAACACGTTAAAACACTAAGATATCAAATATAATACAAGAGCTGGTGCTCTGATATATCTAAAACGTCATGTGGTCATGATGTTTAAGATTCCCGCCAAAAGTCCAGTGTCGAGTTATAATTATCTTCACATCTTTAATGTCTTCAGGTTAGTAATTGTCCATCAGTAAGTCAAATCGTCACCATCAACAGTGCTATGGCCACACTGTTAATGGTATCTACTGGGAATTTTGGTGGAACATGAAAAATGATGTAAAGCATTTTTATATCATATTCACTACGTTCCAGCAGTTCCTTCGCATACTATTATATACGACAGAAGAGGCGGCGCGCAACCCCATGGACCCACCCGGCAAACACCTCTCTTCGCCGTGCGAGCGGGCCACCGGAACCCGGTCTTTGTCTTCGGTGGCCCGCCCGGCAATAATACAAGACCCCTACGTGAAGTTTTCAGATTCCCGCCAAAAGTCAATAGCAAATATTATTATTATTGGAATAAGACAAGAAATTATGCTTTGAATTTATTTAAGAATGTTATGTGTTTGTATTTAAGAATGTTATTTATTTAAGAATGTTGTATGTTGTTTTTGCCTATAACGAAAAGCCACCAAATACCACACCATAATTATCATAATTATGAACTTAGTTCCCATTTGATTCGGTTCAAATAAAGGAGAACCTGTTTAGACAAAATCTCGGACATCGGATAATTTTAATAAAAAAAGACGCATTCAAGTTTTCAAAAAGATTTAAAATTTGCATTACGTTACATAAAAAGCTATCAACGTTATGTAATATTACACGGTAATAGTTCCCGCCAAAACTCAAATCGTTTTAGTATCCCACATAAATTTCTTATGATAAATCCTTATTGTGGGTGAGGGGTACCCATTTTCTTTTTTTTGTAATTATAACAAAGTGTATGCAAAATATTAATAATAGCCATTATTTCAAATAAAAAAACGTAGGTACTCTGAATGCTTTTTATAAAAAGAAAATATTGTAATATTAGTTCGTATTATTATTATTATAGTCGTAATTTTTCTTCATATAGGTATTATGGAAGCCGTTTAAGGCGAATCCCATTTTATTTTTAAATTCTGGGATCGATGAACTGTCACTGATTCTGCGCGCCAAAACCAGTTTCAACTTTTACGCTCAACCAAAGACAATGATTTTATTTCAAATAAGGAACTTAGGTATTTTACGCAGTAACGCAATAAATAAGTTTCTACCTATATTTATGAGTTTTGACAATGTTAACGTCAAAACTCATAAATATATAAGCAGAAACTGAAGAACTTGACACTGGCAAATGAGACGATGCCAATTCCAATCCCTATATGGGGTGGAGAAAAGGAAAAAAAAAAAAAAAAAAAAAGCAGAAACTACTATAACAGAACAAAAAACGAATATCATATATCGCTTTTAAAATATCACAACAAATTTGTGTTTTATAGTGCTGTATTAAATAAATTTGTTGACACTTCATTTAATGTAGTGCAAAGTGGTAAATATATTTATAGAAAGTGATAAAGTATAGTCAAGACATATCTAACAGTGCTTTAAATGTCCTCATTCTCTACACATAATCATATCCAATCGGCACTAGCAATACCTAATTACCGCGTATTAGTAGCTGATTGCCAAAACTAAACAAATAGAACAAAGTTAATTTTAACTAATCTAATTATACCGATACTAACTATGCCAGTAGCGTCGCTTATGTGAACTAAATACCCTAGATATTTTATTTTAAAACTTTCGTCCTTTGAGATTTATAATCACATTAATAACATCCTCAATACATCATCATCATCATCACAGCCCATATATGTCCCGCTGTTTGGCACGGGCTTCCTCCGTAATGGGAGGCAATTAACCTACTATATCGCGTTGGTCAGACGTGTTGGTATAGGGTTTAGTTTCGAGTTTTCCTTCTCTTGCATAGATGTTATATGCGTTTTATATCCCTTAATCGTCTCTTACGATCACCCACAGGTAAGATAGGGGGTGGTGAATGGTATTCTTAGTCCGTCACCACACGAATACCAACTCAATACATCAATCACTATTTTTGTTATCTGAGCTGTTGTAATGCACCGTGACTGCTCAGTCACCGTAGGTACATAACACGTGCACCATATATGTGTACAATGCTTGCGATCTCTTATGATTATCAATTATGACTCGATTTGCTAACATTTAAAGATACTTCATCGCTCCTATTCGGCGCAGCGTAATCTATTATATCCGACTAGCAAACCCAGCCCGTTGGTTTGCTTGTAGAAGCACCCATTTGCTTGTAGTTGATATATCGCAGCACCGCCTGGTGGTGAGTTACATAAATGGGCATTGCAAAACTCCTCTTTTTATAGATATAGACAACTTTCTCAATAAATATAATAAGATTTTTTTTTTAAAACCAATAGTTAGTATCTAGTAGCACTGGTTGTGTGATTATCACATAACACATTCAAACAAACGAACTACGGGTTTATTTTAGTAATATAGATATGTCAACGAGTATCGTCATTCAGTCAGTAGGTCATAGTGCTGGAGATAATATATCGATATTCCTCGTAAAACTTACCTATGCAAAATCTTCGTAGTAATGTTCGGATTAAATTTACCCCTATTTGTAGATAAAGAAGACGCACTTAGAATACATAGCGAAAGGTTATAATGATGAAATTAAGATTTTAGAATCAATTTCAATAAGAAGAACTTTAAAATAAATTATGTGTGGTGGTGAATCTTTCAAGTGCTGATGTAGATTAAGGGTAACGTGTGTCACTACACCTTACTTTCTTATGGGAGCTGGATATGGGATTATCAAAATAATATCAGCATTCTCCTGGTAAATTTGTAACAACAACTGTAATTCTCAGTACAACGTTCGGGAGGCCTATGTTGAAGATGTTGACAGGCTTTAGCCTTCATCAACTCTAACGAGTCTTCTGGGATCATCATCACAGCAATTTCAATCGTCAATCCGCCTGACAAGTGTAGCATTTATGATATTAACCCCTTCGTATCTAATAGTTGATGTAAGATAGGCTGACATCATCATCATTCTCCTACTCGTATCCCAATTACTTGAGGTCGATACAATATGTACTCTTCTTTCATAGTATGTACTATGAAAAAATATGTATATAATATTGTAAAAGTTATTGGCAATAGTTTTATGACCAGCCGCCTGCCAGACGTCAACCCTCCTTGGGAATGTAATTGTTGACCAAATGGCATCAGATGGAGTTGACCCAGGTCGTTATAAGGCTCTCCGGAGGCTGTTGGAGGCATACCTCGAGGGAAGACAAGTGCTCTGGGAGAGGGGCGACGGGCGCATTTACCGCCATCGGGTGGAGTGCGGCGTCCCACAGGGCTCGGTCCTTGGTCCGATCCTGTGGAACGTTGGGTTCGACTGGCTCCTGCGGGGTCGGCTCCTTCCCGGGATGGGGGTTATCTGCTACGCGGATGACACCCTCATCACGGTGAAGAGGGCCGACTTTCGGGGGGCCTTCCGATTGGCACAGGTGGGAGTAGCGCTCGTCGTAGACCGGATCAGCATGCTGGGTCTGAGGGTCTCCTTGGATAAAACTGAGGCCCTCCTATTCCATGGCCCACGACGTGGTCCCCCTCGAGGAGCACACATCAGTGTGTCTGGGGTTGCCGTGCCGGTGCGGGCTCAGATGAAATATCTGGGCCTGTACCTCGATAGAAATTGGAATTTCAAGCCACACTTTGCCCAGCTCGTCCCTAGGCTCACCAAGTCAGCTGCGGCGCTGGGAAGACTTCTGCCAAATACTGGTGGCCCTGGATCATCCTGCCGGCGGCTTTACACCGGGATCGTGCGGTCCATGGCACTGTACGGTGCCCCTATCTGGTCGGAGTCGCTCACCGCCCGCAACAGGGTCCTCCTGCGACGACCTCAGAGGGTTATGGCGGTGAGGGCTATCAGGGGCTACCGTACGGTGTCCTGGACTGCGGCGACACTACTGGCAGGTGACCCGCCTTGGCCATTTGTGGCTAAGGCGTTGGCGGAGGTTTACCGGCTCCGCGCCACAGCGCGGGCCAACGGTGAGCAGGTCTCCGCAAGGAGACTGGGCAGAGCACAAGAAGTGGCCCAAAGGACGGTCATCCAGCGGTGGAAGGAAGATCTGGAGTCCCCTGTAGCAGGGCGGGGGACTGTGGAGGCGGTTGCCCCACACCTTCACCGCTGGCTTACGAGAAGGCACGGCAGCCTAACATTTAGGATGGTGCAGGTGCTTACCGGACACGGGGTCTTCGGTAAGTACCTGCATAAAATTGGAAGGGAAGGGGCCCCGGGATGTCATGAGTGTGGCGCGCTAATTGACGATGCGCGCCACACAGTGGAAGTATGCCCCACCTGGGGGCCCCAGCGCCACGACCTGTCGTCGGAACTGGGAATGGATCTGTCGCTGCCGACCATCATCTCCAAGATGCTTGGTAGCGACAGGTGCTGGTCGTCGATGGCCTCTTTTTGTGAGGCCGTCATGAAGAGGAAGGAAGCCGCGGAGCGGGAGCGCGAGGCGCTTGCGTCCGCTGACTCGCTCCGACGACGGCGACCAGGAAGAGGGAGGCGCAGATACGCGCTTCTTCTTCCAGCGCCTTGAATGACGACGGGACGTGGCCAGACGGCCATGCGTTGGGGTGTCGGGGATTGAATGTCATCAGACGATCTCCCCAGCACCCTGTAAAAGCGCGGATGGGGCCGCTGTGGTTTTAGTGAGTATTTCGGTCACACGGTGGCCGGTGAGTCCCACACAAGTCCTCCCACTCTCAACGGTGGGGGGATAGTGCGCAAAAGCATTTCCACAGCGTGAAAAAAAAAAAAAAAAAAAAAAAAAAGGTCGTTATAAGGCTCTTAGTCGTCTTTTACGACATCCACGAGCAAAGTAAGGGTTGGTAGTATTCGTAGCCGCTACCATACACCAAGTAAGATAGGCTGACAATAAATATGAAATGTAAGATAGGCTGACAATACCTCATGATGAAGATAAAATCGTAATTTTAGATAATCTTTTTTAGCAAAATTAACATACTTAGCTCATCTTCACTGTCAGAAAAAAATGATTAACTTGCACTATGTTAGTCAAACGGGTTCTTATAGATTTTTGTTTAAATGAATAATATTATAATTATATCAAAAGAAAAATCTTTTTTTTACTTTACCGTGAACCATATTACTTTATGGCATCTGTCCCATCATTAATTTATAATTTAATTGTTTGACACTTCTATGGGTTGTAAGCGTTGTAGCGTTATTTTAATAGCTTTCAAAGCTGATCTAAAACAAAATAGAAATGTTTCATGTTGATAGATATCTACGTTCTAACGCAAACAAATTATGACTGCAATATGGGTAAAGACCCACGCATAAAGCCAACTTTATATTAACTAAACTGTTTAATGGATTTTTTGTTTCTCGTGGATTCCATACAACTAAATAATTAAGTCACTATAAATTTACAATAGATTTAATCGATACTCGATTTTTCGAAATCAACCAGCCTTTTTATCAAACTATTTACGCTCTATTGTTGAGTTCGCGTCGCATTCTCAATAGGAAGGCAATTGACCACTATTTCAAATTTTCTATAGTGGTAAGGGCCAACTGTTGACAGTTTTCTATTTGCAGCCATGCGCCTGTCCGTCCACGGTACCACACTCGCGGAAAATTGAAGTCAAAGCAGTAGCAATATGCTGTTCCGCTTCGTTCGGTGAGCGAGACAGCCGGAAGCCCAATCTGGGTAAATTTTCTGTTTACTCCTTTTCTTTTACTCGTTTGCCACCATTAGCAATAAAAAAAAGTATCTTTCTCTTGCATAAAGGTTAGATGAATATTTTAATCGCTTAGTCATCTTTTACGACAGCCACGGGTAAGATATTCCTTCTCCACTCAGAATAATCTGTAACAATGTCAATTAGCAAGAAAGATCCATTTGTTCCTCTTCTCCATATTACTAATAGAACGTTTAATCAATAGTTGGCAATGGTATTTTGATTATTTTTTATAATTTATTAAATAGTTTAGTTGATACAAAAGTTGTATGTATGCGCTGGCCCTTATATGTATAAATAACACTATATTATCATGTAGAAATAACACTTCAACACTGATAAGTAACACTTCAATATTATTTTATGATTCACTAGATTTTGTTAGCGACTTTGTTCGCAAACAAATCATGACAAATTGTTCAAGGTACCTAAATTTATTCTACTAACTTAATCGCCTTTTATGTTCTGTGTCTGTTGTGAAAAATAGGTTAACGTACATGTTAATTGCTTATTGAGGCTAATAAAGTACAACACCAATTCAAAATTAATCCTCTATTTTACATATTTAAAAGATTTAAATTGACAAACGCTCGAGTGCGTGTTTATTTATTTTTAGTGAAGCCTGTTTATGCATATATTGGAGATATTATAATGTTTATTTTCGCTATACATTTTAACACTGCGTTTCACGGGGTTTACAATTACAACTATGAATGTAGTTTCGGTTTAGCGTTGATGTGTCAGTCAACCACTTATTTATATATAATTAGTACCGATAAAAATGGCTCATCTCTAGCACAGTTATACGGTCATACGGCCTATCACTTCAGTTAGTTTGTATTGTTTTATTCAGTCAGACGGAACGACACTGTTCTCATAGTCAGTCAGTTATTTTTAATCTATAATCATTCATTCGTTCATTCAAACATTCAGACTTCAGTGCACTCCAAAACTACGTTGTGAATGGATGTGTACACTAAAATTATTATCAAAATAACGCGGCAGCAGATTCATAACCGTGAATAAATTAATATCAATTATATTATTTAATTTAAAGAAAGTTATATAACATCATTGATTTCTTGTTCGTATAAATTATTGTGAGTTTAAATTATTATTTATTGTATGGTGACGTTTCGCGGAGTCCGGTACACATTTTTACAGTTATTTGGTAAGTACTTAGTTGCCGATTGTGTTATTTTTACTCGCTTGTTCTGGCATCTGTATTTGTGTTATTAGCTTATTAGGTTAAGACTGTTAAATATTGTTTAAGTTCTTAAAGTTCAAGGCTGTTTTGATTGTTAATTGTCAATTAAAGTCTATTTTCATTGCATAAAGTCGGGTAATTATGTCTATTTGTTTTGTGTTAATTATCTAAATATGGCGAATACTTATCAAATTATTAGTTTTTATTTTTAGAATATAAAAGTAGATTCGTTTTGTGTACCTAGACTTTTTATCTTGGGAAGTAGTATTATTAGACCAGTTGTTTAGTCAGCTGTTGAGTTATTTTAGTAGGTATATTAAAAAGCTAATCTAGGGACAATATTTTACTTTAATTTCAACATTTTAATTTTATTTGACTTAAAGGCACCGGAAAGATATTATCATGTTACCTAACTAAGTTATATTCGTTTATTTTTAGTTTAGTCTATGACAGGTATACTTGGATACTGTTTTAAAAAAATCAGTATTAAGATGACATTTTTTTTTTGCTCAATAAATCAAATATGCATGTGGCAGATTTTGGCTATGTTTTTAGGCATCTGCCTAAAAATAAAAAATATTTGCACTGCAATTTATTTTTTTAGTAATAGGTAGTTGATTTTCCTTATACCTACCAATTAATTAACTTAGTCAAGCAATTGGTACAAGGAAATTCTATTATGTAATTTATACACTTCGTAAAATTGGAATAATAATAGTTAATTAAATAGTAGAAAAAGCCCAATTAATATTATTAATTAGCTTTTTATTTTAAATAATCGTTGGCTTAGTATATTTCTATTATTTATTATTAAGGTATTCTATGTCATGGTTACATGAAGACCTTAATTTTTTTTTATTGCTCTTGGCAAACGAGCAAACAGCACACCTTTTTTGTTGGATAAGCTATGGTATGGACACACGCCGCACGTTTCGTCCGGGGTGACGTAAGAGCAGCCGTGGCCTCATAACCCAACGTATTCCCTCCCCATCGCCTGGAACGGGTTGAGAGCCCTCAGCGCTCACCCACAGTCCGGGTAAAGTTGTCATAGCCATCTGAGGCTAACAACTAAGACACACAAAAATAAATCCCCATCGCCATTGGGCCGGCCACTGGTACCGCTTCCTTTCCATCCGTGGCCAGTCCGGCAAGCAGCACACTTGATGGTGTTACTGCCGTCTACGAAACATTGCAATACTAAGGGTACTAGGTAGCTAGGCCACTACCTACCAATAACACCAAACCCACCAGAAAGGCTTTCGGCTGTCTCGTTCAGCGAACGAAGCACAGCAGCATATTGCCACTGCTCACACGTCGATTTTCTCCGAGAGTGTAATACCACACTTTAATTATTTTTTTGTGGGCTATGGACGTGGTCGCGCACCGCTAAATCGGTCCGGGGCGACGGAAGAGGTGGCTCGCAACCCCATAGACCCACCCTGCAAACACCTCTCTTCGCCGTGCGAGCGGGCCACCGGTACCCGATCTTTGTTGTCCGTGTAATACTACCCTGGACGGACCGGCCCGCGACTGTAGACAGAACTGTTAGCAATGTGGTCCTAAAACTATTAAATCTTTATTTATTAATTAATACGTACTTCCATCACCATCTCACTCCACATACTCAACTCCTCCTTGTCGGGTTTGTGCCTCTACAATGAAAAGGAAATTGACTTACTATATATATTGCCCTGGTGAAGCGTGATAGTATAGGGTTGTATGACGATTCCTTATCTTCTTTCGATGTTATCTATACCTACCATATTCTGTAATCACCTTTTACGATATCGACAGAGAAAAGAGGGGGTGGTGAACTGTTTTTTTTTATCCTGCCACCTCACGGTAATTTAACAATAATTATTACTCGTTTCATTTAAAATAGGTAGGCACCTAATTTTTTGTCAGTAAAATTTTCGCCATCAACAGGGCCTTGCCTACTCTTAACCCCTCTTAACGCGCCAGACTTCGCAGTGCTCTCGGGTGCCCCGCGCTTTGTTGTATTAAAAAAGTTCAGTGAATTTTATGGTTTTACGTAAACTGTTTTTGTTGTTATATTACAAGAAAATGTCAAATACAGTGCTAAAACAATTGCTAATTGTAGAACGTTTAATTGGGCCAAACCTGTGTTTTAAAAGCGCGTTGAAATTTTTTTTTTTGTCAAACGGGTGTCCCAAATGCGCGTGAGGGGTTAATACTATCTTCTGGGTGAAACATGAAAACATAGACAAAAATAGCATCAACATTATTCAATATAAACGTTAAAACAAGAAAACATGGAATATAACACAGCCACATGACACTTTCACGTGCCCATAAAAAAAACCAAAACTAAGCAGCTATATAAGCTGCTTTTTTTCATTTTATTCATTATTTCATTATATTCATTATTTCATAAAAAAATAACGTTAACAATTTAGATTGTCGATGGCCTAGAAACCCGACATGTGCGCACACGTACTATCCATTCTTTCCCAATAAGTAGTTGTCGTACAAGATGACTAAAAGACAAACATAACAGCACTGCAAGAGAATAATATCTTCAAAGAAAATCTTATAACATAGTGTCTGATCAATGTAGTATTTTATGAGTGGTATTCTAATTTTATGCGGTGACCATTGAATTAGAAACACAATACTAAGTTAACTATCTTCTATCAATTTTTATCATTAGCACAGCTCTCATATTATCTTCAGTAGTCGCCGTAGAAAAACGTCTTTTACGTGAATCATCAGTGAGTTTGCTTCGACCACGTTTACAATAATTAAACTATTTGTTTAAATTGACATGGGATAAGGTTTCGTCAAATAATAAATGTTATACGAGATCTAAAATAAACATTATTATTAAATAACATAGTAACGAAAGTCGTAATAAATCATTGAGCGAAAATTTTCTCTAATTAATTTTATTTCGAATCACAATAGACATTTTATAAATTGCCGCCAATTTATAAACATTAATGATTAATGGCATATAAATTCATTACACATCTACAGGTTTCCAAAGAGTTCCTTATTCGAAATTTAAATAAATTTATCATTGGCTGCTTTTGTTACTTTCCTATTTTTAAACTTTCAATGTGACCCATGCAAAAAAGGAGAGTTTCAAATTGTTACGAGTACGTATCGTATCATAAAATTATTTCGTGACAATGTTATGAGGCCATTAAAATGCAATTTTTCAGTGCTTTTAGCGTCAGTTGACATAAGGTCTGAAGTACAGTTTTACCTTCTATTGTTAGACATAAGTCAAGTGCAATAATCATAATTCACACACTTTGTAATAATCATAATTTCCAAGGAGGGTTGACGTCAGGCAGGCGGCCAATCATAAAACTATTTTTTTTTTTTTGTTGTTCTAAGTCATCATGAACTTAGTCTAAATTACCCCTGACTTGATCAGGGACCTAAATTAGTTGTAATAATTTATTATCAGTTACAATAAAAGGTAGAAAACAAATTGAAAGAATACATAGTAACATTATAAGAATTAAAATAAATTTAACAAGGAAATATGAAAAATAATTATGCTAAGAGAGAAGTAATAAAGTAGTTAAAATTAACAGCACTTAATAGGATAATGAAACTATTTAGATATAGAAAAAACAAGTACTACTTGTTGATACTTATTATCAGGAATCTTAGTTAGTTGAGGAAATGAATTAACAATATATGTACATTTGGTTTTAGAAAAGGATAGTGCTAGTAACATAAGAAAGGTATGAGAAGTTAGAGAGAATACATAGTGACATTATAAGGATGGGGTAACAAAAGTAAAAACTATAAGTTTAATCATGAAACACTTAAAGTAATTATACAAAGGAAGTAAAAAGTAGCTAATTGTAAGATATAAAAGAGGAAGTTAAACAGTACTTGAAATTATACTAAACTACATATAACATATAGAAAAACAATAACAGGTTATTACTAAAAGAAATACATATACATATGTATGTATATGTTACATATACACACATACATACATATATATATACACACATACACGCATATATATATATATATATATATACATACACAAATATATATATATATATATATACACATACATATATATATATATATATATACAGGGTGTCCCAAAATTCAACGATAAGCCGGCACCAGCAGGTGGACCTACATATGACTACTCGAGAACAAAAAAGAAAAAAATTCTACCTTGATTTTTTTTTTCATTACGACAAAAAAATCGATTTCTTTAAAAATCGACATCTTTTATTATATTATTAAGTGCCATTGCTACAATTTTACAAGTAATTCTGTGATTTTTTTTGTATTGGTAAGGTAAGTAGCACTACTATCGATCACAACCATTAAAAATTCCAGAATATCTATAGTTTTTACACAAAAATCAACCAAAACTATGTTTTTTTCATAAATTATGTAAGATTTTGACTTTCAGCTCACTTTCACTCATCACAGTGAAAAAAAAAAGTATGGACACTACTGTGGCAAATAGTATTAAAAATTGGCGCAACTAACTACAATTCTAAAATGGTATAACATTCTAGGCAAACTAACCACCAAATTATACTTAGGTGTACTATTTCAAAATAACAACCATATTTCGAAAATTGTTAGTGTTGATAGTAATCACTTTTACTATGTAGCCCAAATGTTTTTGTTGCAAGTTCTCAGAATTTGAATGATACATGTGCGTAGTCCATAAGATAACATAAGTTAGACAGAGATAGAGAGATTATACGTTAGAGGGAGATAGATAGATGCTAATTGTTTAGTAACATTAATGCAGGTAGAGAAGTAATTAATGTCCTCAGCAGCACAGCAAGTCAGTACGCTCTACTTCTTTGTTTACTGCACAACGTTCTGTTTTAATTAAAGTGGCTCTGGTACTAACGACTTTGGATTGAATTAAGTGACCTGGAAATTGACCTGACTTGGCATTATTTTAGACTGTGATTTTGTGTTTTTTTAAAGAAGTTTTGCCTTATTTTCAAGTGTTTAGCATTCATTATGCCGCTACCATATACAGCGTTAGAATACGCTAATATGCACCTAATTTATGGAGAATGCCGATGCAATGCCAACGCTGCTAGCAGATTATATCGAGCAAGGTACCCTACTCTTCAAAGGTATCCGGATTATCGCGTATTTATTAACGTGCATCAAGCATTTTCGGAGGGTCGTATACCATCTGACAGGAGAAACGCTGGAAGACCTAGATCGGAACACGATGAAGAAGTTCTCAATGAAATAGAAAGCGATACAACTACCTCTGTACGTGCCATATAAGTAGCAACGGGAATTCCAAAAAGTACTGCACATAGAATTTTAAAACGTCACCAGTTTCATCCATATCATTACAGGCGCGTGCAGGCGTTATTACCGCGGGACTATCCACTGCGGGTCGCATTTTGCCGTGTAATGCTGCAAAAACACAGGGAAGATCCCCAATTCTTAGACAAAGTTTTATGATCGGATGAAACAACCTGCAAGAAAGATGGCTATTTAAATCTTCACAATCTTCATAGCTGGAACAATGAAAATCCGCACCTGGTGAGAGAAGACAAATCCCAATATCAATTTAAGGTTAACCTATGGACGGGCATAATAAATGGAAAAGTGATAGGACCCTTTGAGTTACAAGGAAACATAGATGGCAATAGCTATTTGAACTTCTTACAAAATGAGTTACCAGGATTATTAGAAGACGTGCCCTTAAGTAATTTGCAAAACATGTGGTTTCAAAACGATGGTTGCCCAGCTCACTATGCCCGCCCTGTGCGAGAGTACTTAGACCAAGAGTACCCAGGGCGTTGGATCGGGCGACTTGGTCCTATCTTATGGCCACCCCGTTCACCTGATCTAAATCCCCTGGACTTTTTCTATTGGGGTTGTCTAAAGGACAGTCTACTCTACTACTAGTCTACTCAAAACCCATTGCAACCTTGGACGAGCTTCGCCAAAAAATAATTCAGGCTGTGGATCACATGAACAGAATCAGATATGCAAGAAAAATAAAACGTTCATTTTTAAGGCGATGTCGTGCCTGCATTACTGCCAATGGCAAACAATTCGAACATTTATTGTAATTTTAATAATATAGTAAATTCTAATCTCTCTATATCTATCTCTGTCTAACTTATGTTATCTTATGGACTACGCACATGTCTCATTCAAATTCTGAGAACTTGCAACAAAAACATTTTGGCTACATAGTAGAAGTGATTACTATCAACACTAACAATTTTCGAAATATGGTTGTTATTTTGAAATAGTACACCTAAGTATATTTTTGTGGCTAGTTTGCCTAGAATGTTATACCATTTTAGAATTGTAGTTAGTTGCGCCAATTTTTAATACTATTTGCCACAGTAGTGTCCATACTTTTTTTTTTCACTGTGATGAGTGAAAGTGAGCTGAAAGTCAAAATCTTACATAATTTATGAAAAAAACATAGTTTTGGTTGATTTTTGTGTAAAAACTATAGATATTCTGGAATTTTTAATGGTTGTGATCGATAGTAGTGCTACTTACCTTGCCAATACAAAAAAAATCACAGAATTACTTGTAAAATTGTAGCAATGGCACTTAATAATATAATAAAAGATGACGATTTTTAAAGAAATCGGTTTTTTTGTCGTAATGAAAAAAAAAATCAAGGTAGAATTTTTTTCTTTTTTGTTCTCGAGTAGTCATATGTAGGTCCACCTGCTGGTGCCGGCTTATCGTTGAATTTTGGGACACCCTGTATATATATATATATATATATATATATATATATATATATATATACATATATACACATACATATATACATATATATATTTGCGGCGATGGGGGCCGCCACCCATCACGCCTTGCCCAGTTAGGCGAGTCGAGGAGAACGGAGTGCCGGGTGGGCACGTGGAATGTAAGAGGTTGTGTGGAAGGTAAGTTGCACGAGCTGATATCCGTCATGGCGGACAAACAGCTAGACGTGCTCTGTGTAACAGAGACCAAGCGAAGGGGCAGCGACGCCTGCGATCTTCCTGGTGGCGGGATGGCTCTGTGGTCTGGTGTACCACAGAGCGATCGAGCCAGCATGGGGGTAGGAGTGCTGTTGTCCTCTCGCTTGGCCTCAGGTGTGAAGGATTACGGAATGTATGATCCCAGACTTCTCTGGGTCCGTATAAAACTAGGTGTCACTAAAACTGGACTATAGAACAATGGGAAAATGTCCTTTGGAGTGACGAATCAAAATTTCAGATTTTCGGATCCAATAGACGTGTCTTTGTACGCCGGTCAAAAGAAGAGAGGGCTTCAGAGGCATGTACAGTGCCTACCATCAAACATGGTGGTGGTAATGTCATGGTTTGGGGGTGTTTTGGCAACAGTAAACCCGGCAATCTTGTGAGGATAACCGGAAAATTAAACAAGGAAGGCTATTTAAAAATTCTCCAAGATTCTGCCATACCCAGTGGACTAAGTCTCATTGGTTCTGGATTCATTTTTCAACAGGATAATGATCCTAAGCATTCGTCTAAATTGTGCCAGAACTTTTTAAACAAGAAAAAAGCTGAAAACATTTTAAACATCATGCAATGGCCATCTCAATCCCCTGATCTTTCTCCCATTGAACTTGTTTGGGATGAACTTGACAGGAGGGTGAAAAGTCGTTGTCCTACGAGCTCAGAACATTTGTGGCAGCTATTAGAGAACGAATGGAACAAATTAGATAAAGATTATTTTAAAAAATTGATTAATAGAATGCCCAGAATATGTGAGAAGATTATAAAGGAGAAAGGTGGACACTTTGATGAAGCTAAAATTTAATCTAATTTACCATTGTATATTATTTTTTTATTTTGTTTAAGTTAGTTTCTGTTTGTTCTTTATTTTTTTATCAATACATTTAAATTTAAATGACTTAGTTTGGTTTTATTCGATTTTACCTTGCTGCTTCCAAACTTTTGGACGGTAGTGTATATATATATATATATATATATATTTATATATATATGTATATATATATGTATATATATATGTATATATATATATGTATATATATATATATATATATATATATATATATATATATATATATATATATATATATATATATATATATATATATGTATATACACATACATACATACATATCATCACGCCATATCCCTTGCAGGGTAGCAGGGTAGGCAGAGAGAACAGAGTGCCAGAGAACTCTATCTCTGCATACTTCACTCGCTTCCTCAACATTCATAATTCTCTTCATACACGCTCGCCGGTTTCGGAGACTCTTGACTCCACCTTCCTTCAGTACATGACCGATCTGGTCTAGGTAGGTTAGTCTCGGTCTCCCTCGGTACCTACATCCTTCCAATTTCGCATTGTATATCTTCTTAACTAGGCGTTCGTTCGGCATTCTCTCCACATGTCCGAACCATCGGAGCATTCCCTTTCGCATCTTTACACCAATACTCTCTTTCATACCTACTCGCTCTCTTACGTCGTCGTTACGAATGCGGTCGGTCAGCCTAACTCCACAGATTTTCCGCAGAGATCGCATTTCGACCGCATTAATTTTACTATCATACTCTTTTCTGCATACCCAACTCTCGCTTCCATACAGTAATGTTGGGACAAGCACTGCGTTATGTATTGCTACACGTGCCTTCTGGCTGAGGTGGTGGCTGCCGAAAAGGTGAAAGCCTCCTCCAACTTATGCCAGCTTTCTCTATCTCGTGCCACTCTTGGCCAAAGTGGTCCGGCTACTTCTGCGATGTCATCGCTCCATCTTTTTAAAGGTCTGCCTCTTTTGCGCCTTTTATATGTTGGGTACCAGTTTGTAACAGTTTGTGACCATCTACTATCTGTTGTTCGTTGGGTATGGCCTGCCCATTTCCATTTAAGAGTCAGTACTTGTTTGACTACATCTTTTGCTGCTGGCCCCAGCTGACCCTGGCGGCTTTAATCAATTGCTTGCCGATGTTGGTGGCTTTTTTAAATATATTAACAATGTGATTTTTGAATGTTAATCTCTTGTCAATTGTTAGCCCCAGAATCTTAACTTCATTAGCCAGGACAACGCCGATTCCGCCCATGGTCAGATGTGGGATATCGTATTTTAATTTATTTGTTATTATCATGGCCGTTGTTTTGTGTGGGGCGAAGCGTAATTTGTTTAGGGTACCCCACATCTGAACACGTTCAAGGACGGCGTTAGCCCGGCTTTGGATTGCCCCTCCCGAGTCTTCTGTGAATACGAGAACAATATCGTCGGCAAAAGCCTGACAGTATATGTGTTCCTGTGTCAGGTCCCTCAGCAGGGGATCCAGAATGAGGTTCCAAATGATGGGGCCTCCAATCGAACCCTGAACGCAACCTTTTTCAGTAGGTTTTTCGTGAATTTGACCGGCGTATTTAATGGTGATTGATCTGTTAGACATGTAGCTGTGTAGAATTTTGCGTATGGTAATGCGGCAGTCTTCGTCAATTAATCTGGTTTTGATAAGCGGCCACCATGCGCTATCAAAAGCACCTTCGATGTCAAGCGAGATAAGAGTAACAATTTTCTTTTGTTTTAGTCCTTGCCTGATGTGGGTTAGTAGGTTGTAAAGTGCATCTTCAGTACTGCGCTGGGGTGTGAAGCCATATTGATGATTGCTTAATTTAGGGATAAGGTGCCACATTAGTCTTCGTACTATTAATTTTTCTAGGATTTTGCCGAGTATGGGAAGGAGGACAGACCAATGTCTGTATGATTTAGGGTTTCTATAATTTTCTCTGCCAGGTTTTTTTATTATTATAGTAATGTTTTTTTTCCAAAGAGTGGGGAAGTGAGACAATGTTAGGCATTTATTGTAGATGGCTAGATGGGTGGTAAGGTCTTGTAGAATGACATGTGAACATATATCAGCAGTAAAGCCGTCAAGACCAGGGGCTTTTTTGTGGCTGAAACTGTTAGTGACTGATGTTAGTTCAGCATTTGTGAAGAGGGGTTCGTCATGTGCATTGATATTCATATTATTATCGTTAGCAGCTCTGGTTCTGATTTGTTTATGATGTGGGGTGTCTTCTTCCGTATTGTCTGTTGGGTAAAATATATTTGCTAAGAGTTGGGCGGATTCTAGACTATTTAGATTTTTATTATTCCATGAAAGTAATATATCTTCATCGCGTTTGTTGTGGTTTTTAATTATTTTGTAAATTCCATCCCATAGGTTATTTTTCGTTTGGCGTTCACAATATTCTTTCCAGCTGTTTATTTGTGCTTGTTTGGTTTCTGTTTCGTAATGTTCTTTGAGTTTAAGATATTTCTGGATGACTGTAGGTTTACGATTCAATCTGGCGCAACGAATTCTTCTTTTAGCAGTCATTAATTGTTTTTTCAGAGTTTGTAGTTCGTTAGACCACCATGGTATTTTTAATTAACGTGTGTGTTTGATCAAGGGTATTATTGCATGTTTCTGTTACGATGTCAGTGTATTTATTTATAAATTCATCTAAGTTGTTAGGGGTTTGGATGTGGTCTATTGTATTTGGATTAATGTTATTCTTTATTTTTAGTTCGTTAAGTTTAATTCTGAACTTGTCCCAATCTGCAAATTTTGTGATATATTTTCTGGCAGTGCTCTGGTTGGTGATAAATTTATCGGGTGTGAATGTTATGTTGAAAGAGATAGCGTTGTGATCAGAACTAGTTAAATTGTCGATGATGTGCCAGTTGTCGAATATGTTAATGGTTTCATCGGAGCAAAGGGTTATGTCAATGTAGCTTGTGAGGTGTTGGGTGGATGGGGATACGCTGTATACCATGTTGGTTTCTGTTGGGTTTCTTGCTTTTTTGCTATAACTCCATTCTACGGAAGATTCTTCATTAGTGAGATTTTGGAAGAATAATGGGTTTGGAGTTTTAATAGCTTTTTGTACTGAAGGGTCGTCGTGAGATGCGAGTACATTTTTTAAAACAATTAGTGGATTTCTTTTATTGGCTTGTTGGACTGTTAGTTTTTTGTTGCTTTGGATTTTTGTTGATGCTCTGTTAAGTTCATGTGTAGATGCACAGCTGATGACGATTTTGCCATCGCGTACTTTCCTGATACCGATAATTTGGTGGCCATTTTCAGAGGCACGAAGCGTATCTCTGACTTGTTGTAAGGTTTCAGAGCTTGTAGCAGTTTCATCGTAAGAGACAATGATCGAGTAGTTTGGTTTTGTATTATGGACAGGCTTGCTTAAGACTTCAGCATAAGTGAGTTGATTTTTCTGGGCTGATTCAATATTTTTATCTAAATTTTCTGCTATGTTTCTGAGTGCTTGTAATAATAATAAAACTATTGTCAAAATTCAAATTACTTCTAATGTTTACGCGAGTATTACATATTTGAAATAAAACTACTTTTACGGATTCTATCGTGTTTGTATTTAATTTTTAATTGCCCGACGTTTCGAACACTTTACAGTGATCATGATCACGAAAGGACTGCCGTGACCATGATCACTAAAGTTTTCGAAACGTCGGGAAATTAGAAATCAGATAAAAACGCGATAGAATCCGTAAAAGTAGTTTTATTTCATAACTCAATTTACTGAAATTTAGCATTTAACATTCTAGCTTATTTATAAAAACTTGTTTAGAAGTGAAAAATGAATGTCACACGTGGGACTTGAACTCACACCTATTGGAAATCTGTTCCAATTATTCTACCACTTAGACAAGTGTGAGCTGTCGTATGATATTTAATTTGCGGCTATTATTTTTTTTTATTACTTATGGTGGCAAACGAGCAGACAGCACATCTGATGGTAAGTGCCACTGCAGCCCATGGACCTTTGCAACATCAAGGGCATAGCTAGGCCGCTGCCTACCAATACAAACCCCAAACACACCCAGTTGGGCTTCCGGCTCTCTCGCTCACGGAACGAAGCGCAATAGCACACTGCCATTACTCAGACGTCGATCTTCTGCGAGAGTGTGGTACTACCCCGGACGGACCGGCCCGCGGCTGTAGACAGAGCACTGTCAACAGCGAGGTCCTACCACTATTAATATTATATGTATTATATTGTCTTATTTATGAGAAACGTTTGCCATCTACTTAATTTTTCGCTCGTAATCGGGTTTTTGTAAATAATCTTGACTGCACAAATGGCGTAGTGGTTTAGATACCGACCTACCGTGCCCGTGCCGTGAGTTCGATTCCCACGCAGGACATTACTTTGTGTGATCCCCAAAGTGTTGTTCTGAGTCTGGGTGTAATTTGTCTGCGTTAATTGTATGTTTGTAAAGTCCCCCGCAATACAAGGTTTATTTCCTTAGTGCAGGGTGGTGTCATTAAAAAAAAAAAAAAAAATCAAGCATATTAAATGCTAAATTTCAGTAAATTGAATAATAGGATTGTGTCATCGTTTAATACAATTCTAACTGCAAAAATTATTAAGTCTGTACAATGTGTAAACATTGTCGGGTAAATGGCACACGTCTACTTAATGACGTAAAATATAATATGATGCGAGATGCGAGTCCTACATATAGTTCACGGTGGTGTAAGTGGCAGCACGATTGGAACGAATTTCCAATAGGTGTGGGTTCGAATCCCACTTGTGACAATAATTTTTCGCTCGTAATCGAGTTTTTATGTATAAGTACATGTTTAGTAAGAATTAGCTCAAATATAATAAATTTTGACCAGTTATTTTTTATTTTTCAATATACAAGGTGTAAGGAGTCCGCTAACCCTACTAGCCCTACTTGTTAGGATAGGCTAGAAAAAAAATGAATTTGGATGAAAAAAAATTTTTTACACCACGCGAGGTCGTTGAACTCTTGAACATATGATCGTGAGTTTTGAATAGATTGCGTCTTTTCTCATCTGAGTAAAGTTACGTATTTTTAAAATCTTTCGTATTTTCGAAAAATTCGTAATTTTGAATTATCGTTACATGTCACTGTCCTAATACGATGGAATGTGAAAAAAACTTAAAATCGTTGTGGAAAAAAATTTTTTTTTTCATCCGAATCGATTTTTTTCTAGCCTATCATTACAAGTAGGACTAGGGTCACCTGTCTTTGTTTTCGGGAGCGATCCACTTCCATCCTGTATAAAGCAAAAGATTATATTTGGAATTGATAGATCCACAAGCCGTTGTAAGTTATCTCCGTGATAGTACTTCCGCTCTTAAAGTAGTTGTACATACTCTTCTTTATTGACTGATTAGTCAATTTTGTTACATACCTGTCTACCGCATTGCGTAAGCGGGCAATCGATTTTTTTAAACTTATCCTATTTTGCTAATTCAATTTATTACGAATGCCCAAGTCATTTAAAAACATTTTCAAGGTCCTCCTCAGGTTCACACTTTTTGGTCTCATCTATGGAGATCGTCACGTTTCTTGATTTAACCCATTTGGCGCTGCCGTACTCAATCGAGGACAGTTAAACAATTGAAGTTAGGGCATAATTGTAAAAGTAATAGTATTCATTGATGACTTATTTTTAAAGACATTAGCTGGTAAAATAACCCAACGGATAATGCATTATATAGTTATATTAATACCTGCAAGTACACACACACTTGCACATGCACACACATACGCGCACACACGTACA
Source organism: Lymantria monacha (assembly GCA_905163515.2). Taxonomy (NCBI): domain Eukaryota; kingdom Metazoa; phylum Arthropoda; class Insecta; order Lepidoptera; family Erebidae; genus Lymantria; species Lymantria monacha. The sequence goes on along the minus strand of LR991091.1, from coordinate 3,102,129 downwards.
CACACACACACACACAAATAAATAAATACACATACGCACACGCAGGCACACACACACATAAACATACACAATACAATAGATTCACGGGGATGGCTGAAAATCAGCGCTGTTCTTGTGACAGCAGAAGCTGAGCCAATTCCTTTTGCCTACTAGATTTAATTTTGTTTATTATAATTGTTAGTTTTTAGTTTAAGTTCTGAAAAGGCAATAAATTATTATTATTATTATTATTAATTAAAAAATAAACATTTTATGTGGGTACACTCATAATCTGCTTGGCTGATTGGAATACAAGTTTACAATAACTGCAGCGATACTGATAAGGCTAAACTTTTATTTTTACATACATACATACATATCATCACGCCATATCCCTTGCAGGGTAGGCAGAGAGAACAGAGTGCCAGAGAACTCTATCTCTGCATACTTCACTCGCTTCCTCAACATTCATAATTCTCTTCATACACGCTCGCCGATTTCGGAGACTCTTGACTCCACCTTCCTTCAGTACCTGACCGATCTGGTCTAGGTAGGTTAGTCTCGGTCTCCCTCGGTTCCTACATCCTTCCACTTTCGCATTGTATATCTTCTTAACCAGACGTTCGTTCGGCATTCTTTCCACATGTCCGAACCATCGGAGCATTCCCTTTCGCATCTTTACACCAATACTCTCTTTCATACCTACTCGCTCTCTTACGTCGTCGTTACGAATGCGAATACTTTTATTTTTTTATATTATATAATGATATCTAAACTTTGAAAAATGTATTTTTGTTGAAGTATAGATGCTATTGCATTCTTTTATAGATAAATGTTTGTGGTAAGTTGTAAATTTATAAAGATATCCCATGTTTTATCCTCCTGTACTCAGTTGAGTACGACGGCCGAATACATACATTATTTTTTTTTATATTTTCGATATCTCAAAATTACTTCACGAGGATATAGCGTTTCTAACAACTCCAAAGGCTTGGAGATGCTATTAATTCTATTTTGGAAGAGTGACACCGATACCGAGTATGAGTTAGCAATAATGCTACCAGAACCCAGCGTTCTGACTGGTGAAAAAAAAGGTGTTGACCAAGACATGGTCAGTGTCTCTTTACCACAGGATGTACTCGGTAATATTGAGATATTTTAACGAAATGTCGAAACTATATCCAATACTGACAACAATAGCAGTAATGATGAACCTTTGGCTGCAAAAAAACTCGTCACCATCGACAAAAGCCCATGTAGTGAAAATGTTCGCCGATGTATTCTTCTATTTCTTAGGAGACAACTAATGAGGCAGATAGACAGAAATTGATAAAAGAACAGCTGGGAAATCTGAACCCAGTCCGAATATTTGAAAGAATATTTGATGAAGAAGTGTTTGACTGGACACTTACAAACTCAAATCTGTATACTAATCAAAATAACAGGCACGATTTTCAAGTAGACTCTGTAAACTTTGATATTTTCTGGTTACCATAAATTGCCTAGAGAAGATTTGTATTTTTTTTTTGATGAAGACGTTGATATCGAAATAGTTTCAAATTTCATGTCAAAGCAAAGGTTTCGAGATATCAAAAAAAAATAACCTCTCTCACGAACAATGATGATGCAAATACTTCTAGGGACAAAATGTTCAGAGTTCAAAGGAAAAAGTGGTGGTGGGTATTATTTAACTACATGATTGATATGGCTATTGCAAAAGCCTGGCGTTTACATGCCATGAGTCATAGCTATCAAATAGATAAAGTGCTATTTTGCCGAAAAATTGCGAGGACGGAGACGAGGCGAGAACCTGCAGCAAAATATACAATCTAGAGCTCGGCCATCATCTTCTTTAGTAGGGTTAAGGTAAAGTTTACCTCAAAATGATTTTGGGTACTACCCATAAAAGCTTGAAAAGCGGCGGCGATGTTTTGTATGTCATGCAAGAGTTCGCTGGCTATATAAAAAGTGTCTCAAAACATTATTTATTGAACAACCTTGTTTCGAAAATTTTCACATGTAATCCGCCGTTGTACTTAAATGAGTACACCCCTCTGTAGAGGGGACATAATATACTTTTTTAATTTTTTCTTTATTTTTCATTTATTATAATCTTTATTTCAATTTCTTCCAACTTAACAAAAGAAAAAAGAACAATTAACTAACCTATAACAATCATTTCTTGGATAGTAAAAAGTTTTTTTGCTATCCTACTCTAGTAATCGATGTCAGACAACTAAAATACTATTTTACCACTCCGGGTCAATCCTTTTTTGGTGATATTTAAACAAACGCTTATTGCAAAAGCTGTAGATAAATAAATATACATATACCTGTTCTAGTAGATATGTACTTACATTTATAACTTATCTAAATGTTACTTGTATTTACTACCTTCTATCCACTTGCCTAGTTGTTAACCCTGAATTAATAATATCTTACTAGGTAAATGCGCATTTAGTTAGCTGCTAGCAAATAAACATTAGAAAATTGTTTCTATGTTAGTTTCATCACATCATCATCACATCACAACTTTGAAACCATTTAATTGATGTGCCTCATACCAGCTTTTTTAGTAAGGTAATAATGTAAAGATGGTTTTGAATTGCTAAAACAATGGATTAGTACCCATTAGGTGGAGGTTCTATCAATTTTAATCAACTCTATTTTAATATTGTTCGGTCGGTTTTAATCAATTCAATTTTTTTTTTTTTTTTTAATTTTATACAGAAAAGAGTGTTTATATAAAAGTCTCATTAGCTAGTTAGGGGGCTTCCATTAATTACGTAAGGTATTCAGGGGTGGGAGGGGGTCAAGCCGAATCTTACTAAATCTTACTTAGGTAAGAAGGGCGTCTTAGCATATATCACGTAATTTTTTTAGCAGAAATGGTGTAAAACTGCGTGAAAGTTAAGTTAAATGAAAGTAGTAAAAACCTTTATGCCCTATTACAAGTTTTGAAAAATCTCACGTGAGATTGGGGAAGGGGGCAGGGGATCGAGAAAATCTTACGACGTCTCACCAATTGGGGAGGGGGGTCGGAATCCTCAAAAATGCCTCACATAATTAATGGGCGCACCTTAATATTTAAGTATTTCCTTTCCATCCATCCATCAGCCTATCTTCTACAACTGTTGGATTTAGATCTCCCCCAAGGAGACAACAATTATTGTTACGCTTCGCAGTCGAGTTAGCAATCAAAGTTGGTTTATAAATTTCTCAAAAGTAGGTAGGTACTCGTATTAAAATTTCTGGGTGATCACTCAGTCGCTTTGTACGACTACCGCGGGCAAATGACTCATTATATTCTTAATCGATCACTAGACCGTGAAGTATTAAAGCTTATAATAAATAATAAAAGACCGACTTCAAAGTCTTTGTAAAACATTAGCTGTTTTAGATTCTAGTCCGGTAGTAGTGAATCGTTTAATGGGACGGTCCGCCCCGAGGCCCTTTTTTTTTTTTTTTTTTTTTTTTTTTGTGGTGGGCCATGGACGTCGCACCCCGCCAAATCGGTCCGGGGTGGCGGAAGAGGCGGCGCGCAACCCCATTGACCCACCCTGCAAGCACCTCCTCTTCGCCGTGCGAGCGGGCCACCGGTACCCGATCTTTGTCTGCGGTGGCCCGCTCAGCGGTATGCCCTCTCGGGCTCCTCTCCTGTTGACGCCCCGACAGATTTCGCCGTCGAGGCGTCGTCCTCACGCGGTGGCCTCGCGTCGGGTGACCGGACAGTTCCCCGGTCCGATCACCCGAAGCCTCGGTTAGGGCGCCGCCCCGAGCCCCTGCGTGGACCGATCGGAATTTGAAAACCGTTAAGATTGAAAATATCTGCAAACTATTTCTCAAATCATAATTTAATTTAGAAAGCTATTCAAAGGTAATTTGAAATTCAAAGTCCTTGTATTTTTGTATGGTTCTATAATTCTTATTAGTAATAATTTCTGTGGTGAAAGAGTAAGAATATATTTCACCACTCGCTGTCTTGACCGTGGGGTCGTAAAAACGACTAAAAGATATAATATGCAAGAGAAGGAAAACTCGAAATAAAACTATACCAACTCGTCTGGCCAGCGTTGTATAGAAGGTCAATTCCTTATCTATTATGGAGGTGGCTGAGATGATGAATAATTCAATTAAACATGATGTCTGTATGACGATCTCAAAACCCATATGATCGTCACTATCCCCTCTCTCCTTTAACTTTATACCCACTTTTTTTAGACCAGCCCTTTTTTTGCGGTGGGCTATGGATGCGTCTCGTCCCGCCAAATCGGTCCGGGGTGACGAAAGAGGCGGCGCGTGATCTCATAGACCCACCATGCAAACTCCTCTCTTCCCCGTGCGAGCGGGCCATCGGTACCCGATCTTTGTCTTCGGTGGCCTTTTAGACCAGCCCTACAACATACCTTTCGACGCCGGACAGGTGGGTCACTGGGACGCGTTCTTTTCTTCAGTGACCCATCCGGCGATCTACCATCACGGGTGTACTCTCGGGAACTTTATAGCCACTGCTGGAGGTTCCAGAGAGGCCCTTATTTTTTATTACCGCTTCGAGCCCTCAGAGATTAATACGCTACTGAATCCGATCCCAATATAATGTATTATGCAACGGTTTAGAGATAAAATAATTTATCTATCAACATGTTAAACTACTTTTATCTTTATCGCGCTGCGGATAGAAGTTTCGTAATTACATTAGAGGAGCGGAACACGTTTCGCTGATAACAAAATTTTACCTTACATTTATCGATGTCATTACGTTTCGTTAAAATTTGTATAAAGAAATACATATACTTGTTCTAAGGGTATATATATTTGAGTTAACACCCTCTAAGCGTCCTATGTACAATATCTACTAAATAATAGAAAAGATCTAAACAAAAAAAATAAAAAATCAAAAATCCCGACTGCGTAAAAAGCGAACTAAACTACGAGTACGTACGTAATAAAAAAATGAAAAGAAAAAACAGGCACTTAGATGTCTGGTGGTCTAGAATTCTATAATATATTATTGAATAAATACTATTGCAGAAAATAAAATATATTTTATAATGGAACATGACAACTGAACAGTCGGGATCCATTGAAAATTAGGTTTGCTGTCGAATAATGGAACAATCATAATGGATCAACGATACCCCACTTGACATAGTTTGTTGACTTTCACTTTTTTCATTTTCACAATATGGCGTCCAGTAGTCACCATATTTAATTTTCACTAAGGTCATTACTTTAGTGACACTCGCCGGACTAAGAGGAATCGATTGACGTGCGAATCATAAAAATCGGTCCACGCGTTTGGTCTATATAGTGCTTCAAAGGAACATAGCAACATACAAACATACATAGACTGTTAAATACAATACCACTCCTTTGCGTCGCGCAGTTGGGTAAAAAAATAAGACAATTTGACTGACTTTCTTGGTTGATATTCGTTGCGATGATTTGCCGAACAGGGGGTATACTAGTAAATTAATTTCAGACAAAATGTAAAATTGACAATATATTAAGTGACCTAGCAGGGTTTATATGTAATAAATATAAACCCTGTTGGAGTTTATATGTAATTGTAATCGTTGTCAATGTTTTGAATTACTATCTCAATTTTATTTTTTTGGATAATCTTTTATTTTATGCGCATATTATACGTTATTTAGCTGTGTGTTAGCGGCTACGAATACTTTGCTCGTGGGTGTCGTAAAAGACGACTAAAAGCCTTATAACGACCTGGGCCAACTTCATCTGATACCGTTTGGTCAACAATTACATTCCCAAGGACGGTTGACATCAGGCAGGCGGCTGGTCATAAAACTATTGCCAATAACTTTCACAATATGTACTATGAAAGAAGAGTACATATTGTATCGACCCCAAGCAATTGGGATAAGAGTAGGAAAACTATGATGATAATACGTAATTTAAACATTCGATATGTTTAAATTACGTTGTCCTTTTCAAAATTTGCACTTAATAACCATTCCTGTTGCCTCTAATAATTTTGCATACTTGTTCAGTACCTATATCAAAATAAAACTAAATAAAGGCAGTCAATTTCATAATGGTTGTCATACAAATACGATAAAAGAATATGCGATTAGATACGCTGATATTGTATTCATTTATAATAAGTATACAAATAATAAGTATAATGTATAGCGAACATTTTGAAATCGATTAAAATTTCAAAATAAATTGCTCAATTTTTGAAATTCATTAGAATTTCAAAATGTCTGTTATGGGAATTACAAAAATATGAGTAAAATTGCTGGGACGAAATATATAAAAACCCGATTATTTTTCGCTCGTAATCGGGTTTTTATAGACAATCAAGCATATTAAATGCTAAATTTCAGTAATTGGGATGTTATATTTCAAAAAGTACAAAGCTGTATTATAACTACAAAATTAAAAATATTTTACAAAATTAAATAACTACAAAATTAAAAATAATAAATATAAAAATAATTATGTAAAAAATACTTTTATATTGACGTTTATTACATTTAAATTATTTGAGAAAGCTTTTATCAAAACACGCGACAATTTGACTCCGCGCGTGTGTACGAATATGTACGGCCGTATGACCTATGATGACCTGGTGGTACAGCGCTATTTATCTGACGTATCTATTATATAATTTCTCAAATTACACAACGTAAATAATTGTCTACGTGATTCGACCTTAATATTTTTTTTTATTGTATTAAAACATCTCATACTTCAGCGAGGAAAGAATTAATTTCTTAGTATTGTCTTTTTCAGGTATTTTTTTTTTATTTTAACATAAAAGGACAAGGCCGATGATAGTTGATATTGCTTTGTTGTGCTGTTTTGATGTTGGCACAAATAAAGTGCCTACCCAAGGTTGCACACGAATGTATAACTAAAGAGGTCTAATTTAAGCTATAATATGTAAACAGTAAACTTTGTCCAAAATACACCGGAATAGGCCCGTTATTGGGGTGTGGAAGTGTAGATATTGCATTATCTGACTGCGACAAAACGTAACGTAGCGTAAGTGTAATCATTAACGGTCGTAAAACTATACTATATTCAAATTAATGAAATTTAGTATTAAACTTGTTTATAAGCAAAAAACTAATGTCACACGTGAGACTCTGATCCAGTTCCACATGTGACATACATTTTTCGCTCGTAAACAGTTTTTGGAACGAAGTTCCTTATCGCGCGTTGCGAAAGGGGGCTAGACGGAAAAAATTACTACCGACACACCAAAGTTGTAACGACACATCATTAAACAAAGTCGCTTTTTCTGTCCCTATATCCCTATTTATGCTTAAATCTTTAAAACTACGCAACGGATATTGAATCGTTTTTTTTTATAGATAGAGTGATTCAAGAGGAAGGTTTTTATGTATAATATATGCATAATGTAGTAGAGAAACACTGATAATTTTAGAAGTTTCTAATGTGATGTCGTAAATAAACACATTATTTTGCGCTTACATTGCAAACGCTGGCTGAACCCTACGAAATAGATCAAAATAAAGTACTACAGTATTATACAGCTTAAAAAGGCCTACAAAAAAGTCCGCGATGGTATATATCTATCTCTTAAGGATAACATACTATATCCATTTTAATACTTTAAAAAATGTTCTATTATAAAACGATAATTGAAAAGCTATTTACACAAATACTGTATTAATCCTTATCATTTTAAATACATTAGTTGGCTTGAACATTTCATGAAGATAATTTTTTTCCTTCAGACCATGCAAATTAAATCAATACCTTAAGAGATATAGCAAAATCAAAATAATGCGCAACGAAATTATTTTCGCCCGTGACCGGGCCGCGTGGCCGGCTCGCGTTCGAGCTCGGGGCCCAAAAGTTTTGGTAATCTAGTGGAATTGTATATCCTATTATTAATATTATAAACGTGAAAGTTTGTAATAATGTATGGATGTGAACATGTTTGTTGCTCTTTCACGTAAAAACTACTGAATGGATTTTGACGAAATTTATAGTAATATAGCTTGCACATCAGAATAACACATAGGCTATAATTTATAAAGATATTTTGCAAATTGGCTAAAATATAACGATGAAAATCGCTTAAGGCAGAAAAAAATTATATAATTAAAATAGAACTTCGTTCCATCCGGGTGTCCCTTGACACCTCCGGTTTTTTTTTTATCTATGATTATCAATTAAATACTATCTATATACTAGATCTCATTCAAACCTATTCAACTTTTTTGGTAATTGAGTAAAAATCTCATCCAAAATGATTCAATAAATGTTTCACTCCTTCTGTCCCAGTGTTTGCAAATTAAACTATCATCACCACGTTAGTCAAACAGGGATCCATTTCAAGATTTTTATGTATCGCATCGATGCGATCCGCTTGCTTAGCACTTAACCCCTTAATCATCTTTTCCCATAGAAAAGAAAGAAATGGTGAATTGTATTTTTATTCCATCGATACACGAAAATTCACAATCAATCACGTAGTTTTCATCCATCCATTTATCAGTCCATTGGCGATAGGTTTTCCACGTGAATGCCATTTAGTCCTGTGACACTTGTATCTAACAGAGGCTTCCCGAAACTTTATCAGTCCATCTAGTGGGAGCCATTATATATTGTATCGTATGCTTCGTAATTGCCACTAGAGAATCTTTTGTACTCTAAAGATTGTAGGCTCAACGATCGATATGGCATGTCCATTACCATTTCAGCGTGCTTAATTTTAATTTTTACTTAAAAATATTTTTATTTTGCAGGTAAAAATTTTCTAGTCACACATGATATCATCACAGTAATTACAAAAATGCTACAATATCAATAGACGTAACTATTATCTAGCGTGGCAAATTTAAACTAGATTACAAAATGTTACAAAAACGTCAAGCATTGCCTTCAGAAGACTCGGAGAGCGCTCAAAAGCTAAATCCAAGCAATGAATATAAATTTGAAGATGCATTTGAGCAAACGGGTAAATAAAATTATACTTATTAGATTTATTTTTTAATTGTTTAGAGTGGAAAACTTCTCGGATAGTTGGGCTTCCGGCTCTCTTACGCACCGAACGAAGCGCAATAGCATATTGCCGCTGTTCAGACGTCGATTTTTTACGAGTCTGATACTACTCCGGACTGACCAGCCCACGGCTGTAGACATAAAACTGTCAACAGTGTAACTATCATTGATATAGATTTTTTATATATTAGTCATATTAGTTCACGTTTCTATGAGCTGAGATGATCTGATGGCAGTTACTTTGTTAAAAAATATTGTCCAGAATCTGATTAGTCGTTCTTGACTAATTGGAATCGCAATACATTTTTCTTCTGGTCTTTATTAAATTGGAAATACTAAATAAAATCTTGGATATAAAGATACCATTATACACTATAGTCCGCAGTGAAACAATAAAATTTTACTTTCCAGGTCACGGTAGAATCAATAATCTGGTACTTTTTACCAGCGGTCTCATCTTGCTGAATGTTTCAATGGAATCAGTTGGAATGAGCTACGCAATTACACCAGCACAGTGTGAACTACAGCTGGACAGTAAACAAAAGGGTCTTGTTAGTGCCTCTGCTTTTATTGGTAAGATATACCATAACTTTATTGAATTATAGCGACAATCCATTATTGAAATAAATGATGGAACTTAATCTCCATTTTCGAACTGCTTAAACATATACGGAATATTTTGATCTCAGTCAAGGTTGGGTAGAAAATAGGGAAAAGTCTTGCCGCTGTGTAATGAGCAGCTTCCAGAGCTTGATCTTGCAATTTGGCGCAGACTAACCGTAAGCTAATAATGGGTTTGCCTACCTATTTTTGAATTATAAACTTCCCAAGACAGTGCTGCCCCCATTTCCCTGAAGTACCTAACCGAGTTTCTCATGGAAGTCTTTATGACTTCCTTCGTCGTTAACAAATTATGAATTGTTCACATATTTTATTCGTGGATAAACTGCATATTTATCTATAGCACAAGTCACTTCACCTAATATATGTCTCACTGCTTGGCTCGAGCCTCCTCCAAAATGAGAGGGAAATTCATCTACTATACCACGCTGGTCGGACGGGTTCGTATAGGGCTTTATTTTGAGATTTTCTGATGTTATATGCATATTATATCGCACAGTCGTCTTTTACAGTATTATTGTAAAAAAGAATGTGAGGCGTTTTGCGCCATATTTTTTTGTACTAATTTTAGACTAATCACACCAATTGAATCGATTATTTATTTTTAGCTCGATCTATCGTTAAAGCGTGTTTTTTTTTAGATTTTTATCTATATATTAGCTTTTTAGGTAAATTTGCCACTAAAGAACATTCTTCAGTTTTTTTTCAACTTTATCTTATATCTTTAAACGAGCAATTCTTGTATATATATATATATATATATATATATATATATATATATATATATATATATATATATATATATATATATATATATATATATATATTCCGGATCTCGGAAACGGCACCAACAATTTTCATGAAATTTGGCATATAGAGAGTTTCGGGGTTGATTAATTGATCTAGCTAGGTTTCATTTCTAGAAAATATTGTTTTGTCTGTATTTTCAGGCAATAAAAAATATAATTTTTCATTGGCTGAAAACTATTAACATATGAAGGCAAATTTTGACGCTGTCATTAAGAACAGACATAGCTCAGTTGGAACATAGAGTAATCTAATCCCAACAAACCGGAGCACGGTTCGGATCCTTAGCTTCCTTTTTATCATTTTTTTGCCTTTTTCATTATTTTATTAATTATTAACATTTGCCCGCGTTTTCGGCCGCGTAGAAGTCAAAAATGGTTCTAATAGATTTTTTTGGTTTTTTACGTTATTAAGTTTATTATTTTTTATAAATTATTGTGTTTACACGTTTGTATACTTATAAAATATTTTGTTATATATTATGGACACGAAGCAAAAGCCAAAAAGATCTTAGGATGCTACGTTTTAAACAGCTGCGCCCATTGACCGAGGTGACGGAAGGGCAGTGTGCGGCCCCATAACCCACCGTGTTTAGCATCGAAATTAGGCTGACCTCTGGTACCGCTTCCTTGACATCCATGGCCGACCCGACGGGTTATCCTTTCGGGTATCATCATTATAGACGCCCCGGCAACAAACAAATGTTAAGCCGAGGCGTCGCCTTCATGAGGCTGAGCTTTCTGCGGGTGACGGACTAAACCCAGTCCATGCACCCGCGATACTACACCAACTGCAGTATTTCTTTGTAAACAATATCTTTTGTTTTCCTTTCGGATTGAAATGAGAATTACCAGGCTTCTCTGTGAGCTTACTCTGAAGCATGTCGCATACAATTGCCCACGGCAAGAGCAGCTCTCTTTCAAGTCTACTCCCGCTACCTTAAGAATTTGACCTCGAGCTTTGTTTATGGTCATTGCGAAGTAGACTTTGATGGCAAACTGCACTCACTGAAATTTTAAGAGATAATTTGATGGCATTTGGAGAATCTTAGAATGTTTTTTCTTGCAATCTTGCAAACATTGTATAATTTCGGCGCGCCAGCTCTCAATTTTAAGATGTGAGCTGGGATACCGGGAGGCTTTGGTGTATTCAGGAACTCGACCAGTTGTTTGAAGCGGGGTTAATCAGTTATTCAAAGGATTTATTTTGATATATGACACCTTCGATTTTTTTCAAATATTTGCGAGTAAATGGTTTAAAGAAATTGAAACGATTGTAGTAGCGCACATAGGTGAATCATGGCGTCTTGCGACCCATCTGATCAATATGCTGTCTCCGTATCGTATCTTATTGATTGTTCCTAATATAACTCAACCTTTTCGTCTCAATTTTTGCAAATATGTTGATTAAGAGCTGACTAAACAGCGAACAAAAATATAGCAAATGACTATCTTCTCCTTTCCTAATCATTATACGGTAAAAATACCCTCGCCAGAGTCAAATAAAAAAACGTTTAATGCATCTTATGAGCGATGGATTTCAGTTAGTTCGATGCAATGTGTTATCATGGCTCTCAACTACAATATTCGGCTTAGAAAATTGCTGTCCAACAATTTTAAATTTCAAACTCCACGTTCCTATGACGCCTTGTCCTAAAAGTGTATGACCTCTGTAAAGCTTAGAATCCTTCAAATGCCGTATTAATACAGTATTGTGACTTTCGAGCCATTCCAATTTTAAAGAGTATTTCCATTGTACTAAGCTTTTATGGGAGTTCAACCTTTTCAGGGTTCTGTATCCAAAGCTTAAAACAAAACCCTATAACTAAAACTTCGCTGTCCGTCCATCCGTCTCTCTGTCACCAGTCTGTATCTCATGAACCATGGTAATTAGACAGTTGCAGTTTTCCCAAATGACGTATTTCTGTTGCCGCTATAATGACAAGTACTAAAAAACAAAATAAAATAAATACTTAAGGGGCTACCATACAACAAACGTCATTTTTGCTCCTTTTTGCTCGACTTTTTTTTAGTTTCTATTTTTATTTTTTGCCTTTTTGATTTGTTTTGGCATTATTTTTATTATATTTAAATATATCTTCCAAAACACATTAAAAAGAAACTACCGAGCAAGGCTCGGTCATCCAGATATTATTTATTTGGAAGGATGTAGGTACCGAGGGAGACCGAGACTAACCTACCTAGACCAGATCGGTCAGGTACTGAAGGAAGGTGGAGTCAAGAGTCTCCGAAACCGGCGAGCGTGTATGAAGAGAATTATGAATGTTGAGGAAGCGAGTGAAGTATGCAGAGATAGAGTTCTCTGGCACTCTGTTCTCTCTGCCTACCCTGCAAGGGATATGGCGTGATGATATGTATGTATGTAGTCTATTTTGGCAAGCCGAATACTCGAATCAGAAAGTAGGTCCGAAACGGTACCCATGCGCAGACTGCGTGCTTGCTCCACCCCTTCTCTCACGCAAAGCATAAATTTGCGAGAAAATTATTAATCCTGGCGATCCTAATCAGGACGATGAAATAACTTTATCGACTTATTGTATTGTCGTGGGTCCTTGATAAGTCTACGTTTAAAAGAAATCTGACCAAATTGGGTCAAAATCGAGTTCAAACGAGTAAACTATAAACAAACAAACATACAGGTAAAACTAATAAAATTGTTAAAAATAATTCTGATGATATTATTTTCTTTTTTTTTTGTAGGTATAATTAGTACATCATTCCTATGGGGATATTTAGGTGACCGGGTCGGTAGGCGAGCAGTTATGATGCCAGCACTTCTCCTGTCAGCTGCTGTCTCCATTTTATCTTCCTTCTCCACTAATGTTTGGATGTTGAGTGTTCTCAGATTCTTCACAGGATGCTTGTAAGTACCTGCCTAAGAAACTACTTTAACGGATTCTATCGCGTTTGTATTGAATTTTTTTTTTTTTTTATAATTTCGAATATTGATCAATAACGGTTTTTTAAAGACCTCCCTTCACTAAGGAAATAATCCTTGTATTGCGGGGGATTTTACAAACATGCAACTAACGCAGACAAATTACACCGAAACTCAGAACAACACATTGTGGATCGCACAAAGTATTGTCCAGCATGGGAATTGAACCCATGCCACTGACACAGAAGGGCGATATCTTGATCACTACGCCATCTGTACAGTCACTGTGGTAATTAACTGTGAAAAATTGATAATTCTTCATTCGTTATTTCTATTTTAAAACATTAATAAATTCCTGCCATGTATCGCCTAATTCAATTGAATATTCTCTCTTCGCCACTGCGCAGGCCTATTTCCAGCAGTCACTGCTAATAAGCTGGAACATAGAAACCAATGAAATGGAAAAAAATGTGTTATAGATTAACGGCAAGCTTGATCTGACCATTGTCGGGGTTGCGAGCGGGGAGCGGTGTGGTCTCACTGAGGGAGCTCACCGCCTGGCGCGTCGACGCCCGCCGAGACGTCATTGCTCGTTGGGCAGTTCGGCTGGAGAGGCCTCGGTTCGGTGTGTGGACTGTGGAGGCCTTCCGGCCGGTGCTGATGCAGTGGTTGGAACGGCAGACGGGGTGCTCTCCTTCCGACTGGTGCAGGTTTTGACGGGGCATGGATGCTTCGCCAAATACCTGTACACGGTCATCAGGAGGGAGAGTACACCGTCCTGCCACCACTGCGATTGCGACGAGGATACGGCGCAGCATATGCTCGAGGCGTGTGCCGCTTGGGCAGAGCAGCGCCGTGAACTTGTCGCAATCATCGGTGCCGACCTGACGCTGCCGACCATCGCCAGGGCGATGCTCGACAGCGTCAGGAACTGGGACGCGGTCGCAGTCTGCGAGGCAGTAGTCTCGCGGAAGGAGGCGGCAGAGCGCGTGCGCGAGGAGCGTCTCCTCGACGACGCGAACCGCCGCCGGCGACTGGGGCGGCGTAGGCGCGATTACCTGCGCCTGATGCCGCCCTAGCCGAGGCGCGGGTGATAGGACCGGGGAATTAGTCCGTCACCCGCCGAGAGGCTGACCGCGCGAGGAGGGACCGACGTCCGCCCCTTGGGCGTCGCTCAAGGGGAGGCTACCTCTCAGGGGGTATTCCGTCGGGCCGGCCACTGACGACAAGTTCACGCTGCTCCAGTGGCCGGTCCAACGACGTAGGCGAGGTTCGTGGGTGGGTTACGGGTATGCGTGCGTACGCCCCTCTGTCGCCCCGGACGGAGTGGTGCGAGAAGAGCGCCGACCATAACCCACCCCTATCAAATCAAATTTATTCTCGAAAAAATCTTTAGGCTAGAAGAGTATCTGTTTTGTATAACCGGTTTATATAATTTATTATTTATATTAAAAATTATTCATATGAAACTATTAGTTATGATTTAATTTGACAAATTTTATTAATGCATAATATTAATATTTATAATACAAGATTATTAATCTATTAATAATAGCTGTTTTGATTTTATTTTTAGATAAACTGGTGTGTAAATTATTTAGATTACAATCTGATTGTATCTAAATTAGTATAAAAATAGTAGTAAAGTTTTTTTAGATGTATTTTTGATTGAATGTAATTGGAATCCCGTCTATTTTTTTTTTCTCAATCTTCAAAAATAAAGGTCATTGCGAAACTTGACCATACTCAATCTACTATAGGATTAGTAGATAATTTAAAAGCATCATTAGCATCTAAATGATTTTAGTGATTAGATCAAAGAAAATATCATGAGAAAGGAAGAGGCGTTAAATTTTATTCTACTCCATTTTTAGGGTTCCGTACCCAAAGGGTAAAAACGGGATTACTGAGACTTCGCTGTCCGTCCGTCCGTCCGTCTGTCACCAGGCTGTATATCCTCCATCTCCAGAACGGTGATAGCTAGACAGTTGAAATTTTCACAGATGATGTATTTCTATTGCCGCTATAACAATAAATACCAAAAATAAAATAAATAGTTAAGGGAGGCTCCCATACAACAAACTTGATTTTTTTTATCGTTTCTTGCTCGATACTAATAACGGTGACAGGTAGACGCTTTAACTATTCACAGAATATTTAGTTTTATGTTCTCTTTAAATATAATTAATTAAAATAAAATAAATAATTAAGGGGGCTCCCATACAATAAAAGAGGTTTTTGCCGTTTATTTTCTAAAATTAATAATAATGAAAACAGGTAGAAACTTGAAATATTCACCGTATATTTAGTTGTATATTTACTTTAAAAATAAACGATTCGATACCTAATCGTTAATATATAAACGTGATTTTTTTAGTTTTACGGAACCCTTCGTGCGCGAGTACAACTCGCACTTGGCCGATTTTTTTTTCGCCAGGCAAAGGTCTTTTTTTTGCGGCGGGCTATGGTTCGGTCACACCCTGCTATCCTGATATCAGTCCAGGGCGACAGATGCAGCGGCGACGCCATAAACCTGCGACCCCATAAACCCGCCCCGCAATGTACCTCTCCACGCCGTGCGAGTAGGCCACCAGAACTCGGTCTCTGTCGTCGGTGGCCCTATGGTTTAGACCAGGGGTCGGTAACCTTTTGAGTCGGAAGAGCCAAAAATTAGAATTTATAAAGTTTTTAAAGAGCCACAATTTATTTTGCCAACAATAATTTGTGCCTAATCTTCATTAATCAATTCAGAACCATTTTTAAATGTTTTCTTTATAAAATATTGTTATGTGTATAGAACTAAAATGCCGTTACTTTACATCCAAAGAACTGCATGTGGCTCGCGAGCCGCTGGTTGCCAACCCCTGGTCTAGACACATGCCGTCCGTTCCGTCCGGGATGACGAAAGGTCGGCGTGTAGCCCATAACCGCACCGTATTCCCTCCCCTTCCCCATTGAGCCTTCTGAGCTACTGTGCATTAATCCTTGACATCCGTGGCCAGTCCAGCTAGTACTCTACTCTAAACAAAAAAAAACCTACGATTATAATCGTAATCGTCGTGATATATATATCACGTTTCTAAATCTTTACGCAAGTATTATACGTAAGAAATGAAACTATTTTTACGGATTCGCGTAACCTCCTTTAACCATAAACGCTGAAAACTATTACATACATACCATCACGCCATGTCCTTTGCAGGGTAGGCAGAGAGAACAGAGTGCCAGAGAACTCTATCCTTGCATACTTCACTCGTTTCCTCAACATTCATAATTCTCTTCATACACGCTCGCCGGTTTCGGAGACTCTTCACTCCACCTTCCTTCAGTACATGACCGATCTGGTCTCCCCCGGTACCTACATCCTTCCACTTTCGCATTGTATATCTTCTTAACCTGACGTTCGTTCGGCATTCTTTCCACATGTCCGAACCATCTGAAAACTATTCGAAATATTGCAAAAGTAAAAAATCAAATACAAACACGATTAATTGCGTAAAAATAATTTTATTTCACATGTTATCGCCTTTTATTTATTGGTAAGTGAAGGCGTGGCATTATAAATATTAATTATTATATTCTTTTTCAGAATATCAGCTTCGAGTGCTACTGTATACGCTTATCTAGGCGAGATGCACGCAAATACGAGACGGGCGGCCGCCATTGCCTGGGGGTCCGTCTTCATATCTTTCTCCTTCATTATATTACCAGGTACCTATGTTGCTTCGTCTATCTATATATCAGTTTATCGGCATGATTACAATCTACCGTGTCAAATGTCGTCGAGTTCGATTCCAATAAAGGATAATATTTTGTGCGGTGTACAAATTAATGCTATCACGTCTAGGTATAATTGGGGTCCGAAACGAAGAGAGAAAAAAAATTCTGAATTGATTAATGACTTCTCCAATGATGGGTTTATTACCATTCTGGGATAGGTTTGTGATCGTAGTTTGTGTTCTCTGAAGAGTATTATTGTTCCATATTTTGGTTATCTCGCTACAGTCAAAAACTGTTTCAACTGATCATAAATGAATAAGTTCTATGCAAATACATCGACTATGAGTAATTTGAAAAGTCATAATAAATCATTCGTAGAACAGAAGAAAACTGCGAAATAAACTGTTTACTAGCCTATCTCACTATTCCCTTTGAGGGTTGACGTCAGGCAGTCGGCCGGTCAGAAAACTAGAGCCAATAAGTTTTGTAATATGTATGATAGAATTGGAGTATATATCGATTCGACCCCAAGTAATTGGGTGATGATGACTTGCCTAGATAGGCTCTCTCAGACTTCTCAACGTGGTATAGTGGGTTAATTTTCCTTCTATTCTGAAGGGGTTCCAACCCAACAGTGAGATATCAGCTGAGATGAAGGTGATGATATGTTATCACCTAGTACAGCATATTCAATTAATATCATATGATGGTTATAAGTTGTTTAATATTAAAAAAATATATATATTATTAACATAATCACACTGAGGGTAGATAAAGGTCAGTAAATGTCGATAATTCAATAAGATATAATTTATTCATGTAAATTATGACACATAAATGAGAATATTTTAATGTATTAATATTGAAGGCCTTAAGAGTAAGGGAAGACGAAAGAAAAGTTGATCGAACTGTAAATGACAAGGAGTGATCTTAGAGATGATGTCTGATAGGGTTTTATAGGATTTATTAAAATGACCCCATTTACTCTGTGGTAGCGGCTATGAATACTACCAAACTTTACTCGTGTATGTCGTAAAAGACGTCTAAGAACTTAGAACAACACTGGATTGCACAAAGTATTGACCTGCGTGGGAATCAAACCCATAGCACTGGTAAGGGAGGTCAGCATCTCAATCACTACGCTATTTGTGCAGTTACATATCGACCAGAGCCAACTAAATATGATGTCGTTTGGTCAATAAGTACATTCCTATAAGAAGTAAGGTTGACGTCTGGCAAGCGGCTGGTCATAAAACTATGGGTAATAACTTTTGCAATATACAGGTGGAAGGGGACCGCTCCCGAAAACAAAGACAGGTAACCCTACTAGTTCTACTTGTAATGATAGACTAGAAAAAATAACGATTCGGATGAAAACATTTTTTTTCACCACGCGAGGTCGTTGAACTCTTGAACATATGATCTTGAGTTTTGAATAGATTGCGTCTTTTCTCATCTGAGTATAGTTACGTATTTTTTTATGGTATTATCGTTACATGGCACTGCCCTAATACGATGGAATGTGAAAAAAACTCAAAAATCGTTGTAATAAAAAAAATCCATCCGAATCAATTTTTTTTCTAGCCTATCATTACAAGTAGGACTAGTAGGGTCACCTGTCTTTGTTTTCGGGAGCGGTCCACTTCCACCCCGTATACGGTGGAAAAAGAGTACCTACATATTGCATCGATCAAAAGTAACTGGGATAAAAGCAGTATCATCTCATCATAATATAAAAACGCATATAACATCTATTCACGAGAAGGAAAACTCTAAACAAAACCCTGTACCAATACGTCTAACCAGCGTGGTATAGTAGTACAATTTCCCACCCATTACGGAGGAGGCTCGAGTCCAACAGTGAGATGATGATGATGAAATTAAGTAATTAGATATTAATAATTAGATATTATCATCAAGAAGAGAGCTTCTGCTCGCATGTACGACTCAAAAAATACTATGGAATAAAAAGCCAGAATACTACTAACATGGCTGAGAGATTCTCACTCAAAAACTATTCGCTCTAAATTATCCTACATTCTTCAACTACCAATCCATAAGACTAGTGGTTTCAAAGGCTGTTTCAAATATAGTGCATCAAAATTATGGCATAATATTCCTCCTCCTATGAGACAAAAGGTAAATTTCGTCCTCTTTAAAAAAAAATATAAATCTCTACTATTAGTACGTACTAAACCATATTTGATGCAACATTTATAACAAACTAGCAAATAATCGTATACTAAAGTCTGTATAGCGTTGAAATATGCTATAAATTCTTCTATTCCATCCACTGATAACCACTACCCGCCCATACACAATACACCCGAAAACACAGCAACCTGTTTAGGCACTTAAAGTCTTAAACACACACGCGCAGACGCATACACAAGCAAATTTCATGTAATAGCACATTCTCACATTACAATTTAATTCTTCATCTATCTTTTCATTTTCTTTATCCTTTACTTTATGTTTTTTTACTCTCTAGGGATTTGCTGAAAAGTAGCCGTGCATATATACTATGCCATACAGCGCTGAGCATTCCCCTGTTGACAATATAATGTGTAATTAGTTAATAAAAGTGATACATATATTGTAACTGTTACCTATTTGCTCATTTGTTATATTGCCAATAAATCTGATTCTATTCTATTCTAGATATTTCATATATTTTTCTACATCCATATCTTCATGTGTAATATCAACATTCAAAACATCAATTAAGATTTTTGTTATCTTAATAGTTGTCATGATGACTGTGCAACATGCTTGAAGCGTAATATCCCATTATAGCAAAAATTTGCCCGATTTTCTACATTTACAGGTTCCGCTCTTATTTCTCGCAGTGTATTACATTATAGGCCAAAAAGTTTTTCAATACATAGGCCATATTGTACAATAAGATTTATTTTTGGATTTCAAGTAGTAATGATATTGGTAGGACCACACTAGTGACAGTTTTCTGTCGACAGTCGCGGTCCGGTCCGTCCGGGTAGTACCACACTCTCACAGAAAACCGACGCCTGAGCTGTGGAATGTTCTGCTGTGCTTCGTTCGCTAAGCAAGAGAGTTGGAAGACCAACTTTCTGGGTGGATTTGAGATATTCATTGGTAGACAGTGGCCTAGTATTATTGGTATAGCAAAGGTCCATGGGCGTCAGTAACACTTACCATCAGGTGTGCCGCTTGCTCGTTTACCACCAAAATCAATAAAAATTAAAAACACAAAGCAGCCATGAGGACTGCTGACAGAGCTGAAAACTTAAACCTATGAAAATAATGAATATTACAAATTAAACTAGAACAACAAGTGCGCATTTCAGCTAATTTCACGACGCTCACACTCTTTACTTCGCTGCTTGGCAAGAATACCACGCGCATGTGCTTGGGATCTACCGACTCACTCTCTTTTTCTCTCCTATTTTCTACCTTTGTGTATCTTTCTTTTTCTCTCCCTCTTGTGTTGGAATATTGCACTACTCGTTGCTAACGTTCGCGCTGGCTTGTAACAGGTATACTACGCGTATGCGTTCGAGTGCCATTGTATTAAACGTTTAACACAACCTTGTTGGAAGTCGCATTCGAAGTTTCACTTCAAATACGAAGAAGTAGTATTTGAAATTATCGTATTCAAATAAACGAACGATGAGTTTGTTTATTTGAACTTTAAGATTTATGACTGTAATATAAATAAAGATATACGTCAGTTAAATCATTTAAAAAATATATAACATAAACGCAGCGATAAGCATTAATAATAATGTAATTAAATGATTAATTAGTAAATAAACTGTATGAATAACTAACTATTCTATGAAGTACATATAATAATAAATAAATGATAAAAGCATTTATTAATATAAATAGTTTTTACAGATTGTATAGAAACAAAGGCTCAAAATACTTTGATATTTCATCATATTAGTTTGCGTATAAATAAATTGAAGTAACATGCCACGCCTTTATTTTTTTCCTTTTGGCAGGCTTTATGGTCGGATACAAGCCGTACGTTCCGTTAGAGGTGACAAAAGTGTGGCGCGCGGCCTCATAACCCATCGTATTCCCTCCCCATCGCCGTTGGGCCACTGATATCTAATCCATTATGTCCGTACCCTTTCGGATACTACCTCCCATCGACACCCCGGCTTGCTGCCGAAGCGTCGCCTTCGCGATGCCGGCCTCTGCCGTTGATGGACTTCTCGGATGGATATCGTTGATGTATTCCTCGGTCCAGTCACCTGCGAAGTATGCCATAAGTAGGGTCTTAGTTACGCTGGTTAATCAGATTGCTAATGTATTTTTATATTAATACCTCAATATAAAACTATTTCTACGGTTTTTGTCGCGTTTCTATTTTTGGTTTTGGTTTTTAATGACCTCAAGTTTTAGTCTTCACACTTATAGTATTGAAGGTCACGGGAGGACTAATGTTTCACACGTCCAACAAGTAATCGTTATTACAGTTCTATATCTACCCGCTAAAGTATTAGTTAAATATAAAATATATATATATATATATATATATATATATATATATATATATATATATATATTATTTTTTAAAATCAAAATTCACATTTTTGATACGAATTATTTGACAGTACCAAAAAGAAAATGATTATATATAAAAAAAATATATTCTTCTTGGTTAGTTATGATAAAAACCTTAATTTATGGATAAAACCTTAAATTTACGGTCATTATTAAATTATGATAATTTATTAATTTAAAACTAACAAATCTGATAAGATAGCGGATCGGAATATATCACATATAAATGTACCTTAATTTTGAGATTACTCTATAAGTATTTGTTAAACTGTTTCATAAAGGTTATAGGTTCTTACAAGTAAGTAACTCATGATCCGGTACGGATTGTAGATTCTAATCCAGCCATAATTTTTTTGTATTATATTTTGCAATAAAGAAATATAGTACGCACGAAAAGTATCACATACATACTTTTAAAATAACGAGTGCGTTCAATTTCTTGTCGCATCTTCGTCTCTTCGTCGTATATTGACGTCTAAGCTGTAGCAATATTCTGTTGCGCTTCGTGCCTCACTATCTTAGTGGGTTGGTATCTGTCTAGCTACACCGTTGGTATGGCAAAGGTCCATGAGCGGCAGTAACACTTACCATCAGGTATAATGCTTGTCGTTCGTCAACATAAGTAATAAAAAAAATCTTCTGTTTACGTCCGCCTTTCGTTCCGTTAGTACTTAGTTTATTATAATAATTCCATTCCAGTTGTAAAATATATAATATTTAGGTGTCCCCATATATATAATAAATTAATTGATTCATAGGGCAGACTAGTGCTATTATTAATTGATAAAAGTACTACAATGCTGCAAACGTAATAATTCATAATACGACGTGAACTATATTGATAACGGGAGTTGAGAAATGTGCAAGCACCAGATCGGAACCACAATTATACGTTTCGACATTATAATAGAAAGTATTAGGTTGTATATCTCAACAAAAGTCGATTTTTTTTAATATTGATAGTATTTAGTATAGACTTTTGTGCTCAACTAAAACAGCTGTACCTATGTGGTGATTAAGAATACAATGCACTACGCCCTTTCTTACACGGTGCCTCGGTTTCACAGGACCGTTCTGAGTGAAATTTTAGTGGAGAACCTATTTCTAATAATGGACGTATGGACAAATTCTCGTCTTAATATGATCTAAACTCATCATCATTCTCCTACTCTTGTCCCAATTACTTAGGCTCGATGTATCGAGCCTAAGTAATTGGGATAAGAGTATATGTACTCTATTTTCATAATACATATTGTAGAAGTTATTGGCAATAGTTTTATGACTGACCGCTTGCCAGACCTCAACCCTCCTTGGGAATGTAATTTTTAACTAAACGTCATCAGATGTAGTTGGTCCAGGTCGTTATAAGGCTCTTATCCGTGTGGTGATGGAGAAAGAATACAATTCACCACCCCCTATCTTACCCGTGGGTGACGACTAAGGGATATAAAATGCATATAACATCTATGCAAGAGAAGGAAAACTCCAAACAAAACCCTATACCAACACGTTTGACCAGCGCGGCATAATAGGTTAATTTCCCTGCAATTACGGAGGAGGCCCGAGTCCAACAGTGGGACATATCGCTTGCCCAGAAGAATAGTGACACAATTCAAAAAAGCTAAATTTTTCAAGATGGTCAAAATAAGTATTTACTTGTTTTCAGCTCGGTTCAGCAGCTATTCCAAATGCACGAACGTCAGCATAATATCCTTAATAATGACGACGAAGAGTTACTATGGAGAACTTATAATATTAAGACCCCTCCACCATCAAAAATTGAAATATAATGAAAATTGTAATTTTTAGAGTTGTGACACTATTCTTCCGGGCAAGCGATATATGGACTGTGATGTTTATAAGGCTCTTAGTCATTTTTTGCGAAATCCACGAGCAAAGTAAGGGTTGTTAGTATTTGTAGCTTCTACCACACAGCTGATAATATGATCATATGATTTAAATTATCACCACGAATGTCTAAATATAAAGAACGGGCAAGGGGCAATACAATTTGCTCATTCTAGTTAGAAATATCAACAACAAACATGTCTACATTATAATTCTAACGTAATATTTCTAAATACCGTGAACTGGATATTATAATTTCAATAAACAAATAATATCACTTTCTAAATATTATAATTTATTAATGAATATAAATATGCACTACTTTTCTATTTACAAATATCTGTTTTGAATTATTTAAATTATATTAATATATTTGCATTTAATATTATGAAATTATAGTATAATATCTTTGCTCTTGTTTCACTTTGATTACTTTGAATTTAAAAATCACTGAATTTAAACATAGATTAATTATTACAGATTTTTTGGCTGCGCAGATAGCGTTGTGGTCAAGATACCGAATATCGCGCCAAGTGTCGCGGGTTCGATTCCCATGAATAATACAAATACCTTATGAGATTCACAAATTATCCCTCGCAATAGAAGGATTTGTTACTTTGAAAAAAAAAAATATAATTTTTACATATCCTTAAATTTTCATTATCAGAATCCTACTCTTATCCCGATTATTTGAAGTTGAAGCAATATGTACTCCTCTTAATCTTGACATTCTAGCTTCATCATAACAAGGTTAACCCACTGGGTTAACCTTGTTCATCATTGTCATCCCTTTAGGGGGCGTTACGTAATAACGCAATTTTTGAAGATTTTTGATCCTCCCTCCCCCATATGTAACGCGCCGTAACGTATGTCTGTAACCACCCCCCCTTCCCCTCCCTGAACTTTACGTAACACCCAAGTGACCGTTTTTAAACGTGTTTGAGGCAATAATAAATAAAAAAAAGAGATTCCAAATTCGCAATACCTGTGTATGTTGTTTATTTACCATCTAAAAATAAAAATTTGCTTGCCAAGTTAGGAAATTTTAATTCCCTAGTGTTTTATTTAATAAAAAAACAATGCTACGTAACGCGTTGTTTGAACCCCGCTCCCGGGTATATAACGCATTGTAACACTTAACAAGACCCAAAAATTGCGTTACGTAATACTTGAACGGCCCCTTAGATATTAAAGGTCAAAATCAAATCATCATTCTGCTTTTATTGCAATTACTTGGAATTAGCGCAATATATACGCTTCCTCCATCATACGTATTGCAAAATTTTTGGCAATAGTTTTATGATCAATTCATTAGAAATGTAATTGTTGATCAGATAATCCAGTTCTAGTGTTGAAATTATCGTGAGTTTGACACATATTAGACAATTGTATTTTTCGCGCACTCGCCCTGATGATGAATGAGTATCGGATATGCTTGAAACTCGGATCGAAATAATCGACTCTAACGCGTGAGTATTGCCGAGAGATACAATTGTCTAACAGATAATCCAGGTCTATGTAAAACTCTTAGTCGTATTTTTTTTTTTTTACATCCACCAGTAAGGGGGCGTCCATTAATTACGTGAGGCATTTTTGAGGTTTTTTTGACCCTCGAGATTTTTCAAACCTAGTACTTGGATATAAGGGGTTTTTAACTTATCGTTCACGCACTTTTACACCAGTTTCTGCTAAAATAAATTACGTGATAATTGCCAAGACCTCCCCTCTCCCCTAAGTGAGATTTAGTAAGATTCTGCTCGACACCACCCCTCCCCCCCTGAATACCTCGCGCAATTAATGGACGCACCCTAAGCATAAGGTTAAGATAGAGTATAAGGGTTAGAAAGTAAAAATGTAAGGGTTTGTAGTATTCGTAGCCCCCATCACACAGCAAATTTTTGTATTTGATTATTTTTTCTTCTTTTTTATTAATATGAACAATTAGTACAATATTATAATAAATTTAATAGTATTATTCTAAATCAATTTTATCACTGATTATATTATTCAATATTAAATACATACATACATAACATCACGCCATGTCCCTTGCAGGGTAGGCAGAGAGAACAGAGTGCCAGAGAACTCTATCCTTGCATACTTCACTCGCTTCCTCAACATTCATAATTCTCTTCATACACGCTCGCCGGTTTCGGAGGCTCTTGACTCCACCTTCCTTCAGTACATGACCGATCTGGTCTAGGTAGGTGAGTCTCGGTCTCCCTCGGTACCTACATCCTTTCACTTTCGCATTGTATATCTTCTTAACCAGACGTTCGTTCGGCATTCTTTCCACATGTCCGAACCATCGGAGCATTCCCTTTCGCATCTTTACACCAATACTCTCTTTCATACCTACTCGCTCTCTTACGTCGTCGTTACGAATGCGATCGGTCAGCCTAACTCCACAGATTTTCCGTAGAGAATACATTAATTATATTATATACATAAATTTAAATAAATAGTGAATAAATAAAATTAAATCATTAATTAATGTGATTTGATAATACTCTTTTAGTATATTCTTTGTAATTTATTAATTTTAAGCTAAATTAACTTCCTAAAGAAATTATTATTCTCCTGCACTTATCTCAATTACTTGAGGTTGACGATTACGTCATATGTACTCATACATATTGTAAAAGTTTTCGCAATAGTTTTATGGCCGGCCCCGTGCCTGACGTCAACCCTCCTTGGAGTCGAGCAACACTGCCACGTCTGATAGGCGGTCACCACTCGAGAACCTTGTTACTCTATCACACGTATAATCCTTGAAGAAATTTGAATAAAAATCGTCAGACAGATCCATATAACTCTCAACTGATAGATAGCTTTTAAAAGACTAGGAAAATCTTCAAAAACTGCGTTTAATAATAATAATCTAGAATTACTGAAATTTAGTATTTAATATGGTTGATTACTTATAAAAACTTGATTATGAGCGAAAAATGATTGTCACAAATGTGATCCCAACCCATACCTATTGGTAATCCGTTACAATCGTGCTACCACTTACACCAAAGTAAACCGTTGTACGACATTCAATTTTCGCATCGTATTATATTTACGTCTTTAAGGAGACATGTGCCATCTACCCGACATTGTTTACACATTGTACAGAGTAACATATTATAATGAAGTTTTTATAAATAATCATTTAGAATTTTGTTCGCAGGTCTTGCGTGGTTAATAATTCCGGGCAAATGGTCGTTCACGTTACTATCTATTGATATATCTCCCTGGCGTGCCTTCGTTTGGCTGTGGTGTGCTCCTGGGATAGCAGCTGCCATCATTTTAATGTTCCTGCCCGAAAGTCCAAGGTTTTTACTAGCAACTAAAGGACCAGAGGCAGCTCTGCCGGTGTTAAGAAGCATGTATGAGTGGAATTACGGCAAAAATGCTGAAGAATATCCTGTAAGTTTTTATTCTTAAGCATTCATGAATCAAAGACAAATCAAAGATGAATAAATATTATTTAACGATTGCAAAATCAACCTTTTTATTTAACTGGCTATGATCTGGTTGTCTAACCGTCGAGGTTGATACAGAAGGTCAGCGTGGGATCTTATAATCCATTGTATTTCCCTTCTCCACCCATACAATGGCCATCATAACCAATTCTTTCGATTCTATGTGGCGCTGATTACTGCGCTGCGCTCTCACCACAGTCAGGCAGGGGTCTGCGATTTGCGGACTAATTCACGATTTTGCCTTTCTTATCAATCACAACTTACTTTTCCAAATGCAATCTTTCTGTCATTATAAACTCCGAAAAGTTTTCAAAATGTCAGGAAATTAAAAATGCAATATACAAACGCGATAAAATCCATAAAAATAGTTTTATTTCAAATGTATAATACACGAGTAAACATTAAATATTATTAACTTCAATTTCATCATCATCCTAGATCATACTATGTCCCATTGTTGGGCTTGAACCTCCTGCATAGTGGGAGGGAAATTACCCTACTATACCAACCATGCTAGTCGGACATGTTGGTATAGGATTTTGTTTCGAGTTTGCCTTAGCTTCCATAGCTGTTATATATACCTTTCGTATCCCTTTGTCGTCTCTTACGATCACCTACGGGTAAGATATGGGGTACTGATTTGTATTCTTACTCCGTTACCAGATTTCACACTTCAATTTATAATATTTTTATTCCAGGTAAAAAGGATAATTTCAGGAAGTGAGGAAGTGAAATCAGGTGGATTCTCTGGAGCTATTAAGAACTTGGGACTTCTGTTCAAGCCGCCGTTGTTAAGATGTATAATAATATCCCATACATCAATGTTCACAGTATTTATGTTGTAAGATTGTCTTTCTTTAATCATATTCACCTGCATAATTCCGTTTTCATCATCATATGCATCGGACTACCACATAGGTTTTCCACACGTGGGAGGAATAATACCGTAACCGCCATGCTTCGTAGGCAGGTTGACAATTATTTGTTTCCCAAAAAAGCTGCTAACTTGCCTGGTTTATATTGCTTATTTATGGTGGCAAACGAGTAAGCTATATATTAGGGGCAGTTTAAAAGTAGCACCAGTGATAGAGAAGTGTAGGAGCGCGAGATTGTCTTATGGACATGTGATGAGGAGGGATGAAAGGCATGTGACAAGGAGGGTTACCAATATGCTTGTGGATGGTCGTAAGAGTCGTGGGAGACCCAAAAAAGATGTATGGATTGTGTAAACGAGGATATGTGTATGAAAGTTATGAGTGCAGATATGACGGCTGATAGAAGATTGTGGAAGGCAAGAACGTGTTGTGCCGACTCCACTTAGCGTGGGATGAGGGCAGGCAAAAGATGAAACGAGTAAGCTGATGGTGAGTGTTAATGTCGACCATGGACCTTTGTAATACCAAGGGTAGAGTTTTTGGCTGCTAATGAAAACCCTAAATCCACCCAGAAAGCTAGGCTTTCTTGCTCACTGAGCAAAGTGTAGCGTAATTGTGGAACTATCCCGGACGGGCGGACCCGCGTCTGTAGACAGACAACTGTCAACAGTGCGGCACTATCACTATTGGTGCTCCCTTAGCCTCTTTAGACCTCCATGGGAAATTATGACATGGCGACACTCTGTATTCTTGCGCCATTCATCCCTTTTCACACGATTAACCAGCCCATACGTCCCACTGCTGGGTTCAGGCTTCCTCAATTATAGAAGGTAAATTAACCTGCTATATCACGCTGGCCAGACGGGTTGACATAGATTTTATTATATTTCGAGTATTCCGTATATTTCTAGTTTTGCGTAAATGTTATCTGCAGGAGAAGTATTAATTGATAAAGGTATTAAGCCATGATGTTATTTCTTTCCAAGGTCAAGCGGCTTATACATGTGGGTGCCAGATATACTGAACAGCATCCTGAGGAGTGGCACCAGCTCTAATGTTACCATCTGTCAAATCATAAAAAATAAATTCTTAAACGCTAGTGTGAGTATTCAAATTCTATAAAGATTTTATCCACACTTCCTATGGATGTGACCGGGTGCCGAATTTCAAGCTACTATAGGAAGAACTCGGCAAAAATTGTTATTTAAGAAATAGTTTTCCTTTTAATTATTAAATTGCGAAGTGTCCTAAGTATGGACCCTCCGTGTTGTGTTCTGGGTTTGATCCCACGCGGAATAATTCTTTTTCATTATTTCAGTCTTTTGCAGTGCATTATTGTACATAGGCCATTCAGCCTTTTGGCGTTCATTATTGGACGTAGGCCACACTCTTACACTCAGAGAATAGTACTGTAATCGCCACACTTGACAGGCTGGTTAGCGATCACAGTGAGGTGTTATACGTTTCTCGCCCGCTTCCTAGGTTGAATTCGTAGGCAATTTATATGACCCTCGCGGGCAAGTAAAGGATGACGACAATTGTATTCTTATCTTATCGCTACACAAATAATTGTACTAAGTCTTCGTCTAATTTGTGCTCTTAAAATATATTTTATAATCTTGAGACTTGAATATGTGTATATTAGATAATTAGCATAAAAGACCGTGTCAGCAAGATTAATAAAATTTATTAATTTATTTTAATTTTTATTCATTTTAATTTTTAACAAACGCATCTCTTTTTTATATTCATTATAATTATTGGAGTTTACTCCTTAAGAATCGATTTTCATATAAAGCGCCCGGTATGAGAAAAATTTGAGGAGTAAAATCTAGTGATCGAATGACCTCGTTACGTTTTTGGTGCGCAACCTATTCTGCGCACCTTTCACTTTCTGACGTGAGATAATACTTCACTAAACAGTTTTAATAAATGTAAATAAATATATTTATATTATTTTTAGTCAAATGAGCTTTTTTTGCGCTTGTTTTGATAATCGTACTTAAGGAGTCTCGGAGACTCCAGTCGTGCGTCGGAGCTGACACACACACTTTTTTTTTTATGACGACACCCTGCACTAACAAAATAGTCCTTGTGTTTGGTATTTTATAAATACTCGATTACATACATTCATATCATCACGCCATATCTCTTGCCGGGTAGGCAGAGAGAACAGAGTGCCAGAGAACTCTATCTCTGCATACTTCACTCGCTTCCTCAACATTCATAATTCTCTTCATACACGCTCGCCGGTTTTGGAGACTCTTGACTCCACCTTCCTTCAGTACGTGACCAATCTGGTCAAGGTAGGTGAGTCTCGGTCTCCCCCAGTACCTACATCCTTTCACTTTCGCATTGTATATCTTCTTAACTAGACGTTCGTTCGGCATTCTTTCCACATGTCCGAACCATCGCACCATTCCCTTTCGCATCTTTACACCAATATTCTCTTTCATACCTACTCGCTCTCTTACGTCGTCGTTGCGAATGCGGTCGGTCAGTTTAACTCCACAGACTTAAATACACGATTAACGGACACAAAATACATCGTGACTTAGAAAAAGTTGTGGATCGCACAAACTATTATCATACCTGAATATCGAACCGATAATGCTTGGCACAGTAAGTTTGTATCTTAACCATCTGTACAATTTACTATCTGACTCGACCGACGCTGTTCTGTACAAATCTGAAAAATAAAAAGACTTCCTTGAAATCAATCACAACGCCATCTGCCGGTTCCAAATGTTAATCTAAACCATTCTTAAATCCACGTGAACACATACAAACAAATTTCATCAAAATCAGTCCAACCATTTAGAAGTACTTCAGTTACATACACACGTCATAAATCATCATATCAGCTCATATATCCCACTGTTAGGCACGAGCCTCCTCCACAGTGGGAGGGAAATTGTATAGGTATAGGGTTTTATTTCAAGTTTTCCTTCTCTTGCATAGATATTCTATGTGTTTTATATCCCTTAGTGATCTCAGTGAACCCACGGGTAAGATAAACTCCTTATCTGAGCTGAATTGTATTTTTTTTAGTATTTACTCCGTCATCACACCGACAATGTACAGAAT
The DNA here is from genome assembly GCA_905163515.2 of Lymantria monacha. NCBI lineage: Eukaryota > Metazoa > Arthropoda > Insecta > Lepidoptera > Erebidae > Lymantria > Lymantria monacha. The sequence continues at coordinate 3,071,264 of LR991091.1, read as the reverse complement.
AATTGTGGCTTTTTCTTTTCTTGCGGTGGGCTATGGATGTGGTCGCGCTCCGCCAAATCGGTCCGGGGCGACGGCAGAGACGGTACGCAATCCCACAGACCCACCATACAAGGACTCCTCTCTTCGCCGGGCGAGCGGGCCACCGGTACCCGATCTTTGTGTTCGGTGGCCCGCCCGGAATAATTGTACCTAAAGGTAATTTTTGATTTCAGATGTCACCTCAAGATGCGTATTGCCATGCCGAAGTATCTGTCGCTATGTTCCCAATTTCAATGTCAATGGGTGCCATCTTCGCTCTCACATACCTCGCAATAGGATTTCTTATTAATAAGATTGGACGGAAGACTATTTATAGTGAGTATATAATATCTTGATGCCAATGGCCTGTACCTACTTCCGTTTGTTACCCGTGGATGTCGTAAAAGCGGACTAAGGTATATGCTTAAGAAGGATAGGCTCTTAATATGAAAAGATATTTATTTGTTTTTACAATTTAAGATAAATAATATAACAAAAAATACATAAATAAAAGTTAAAACTAAATTTTCCGTTTGGTGATGGAGTAAGAATACAATTCACCACCCTCCCATCTTAACTGTATGTCATCGTAAGAGACGAGACGATAGAGATAAAGGGATATAGAACGCGTATAACATTCATACAAGAAAAGGAAAACTCGAAACTAAACCCTATACTAACACGTCTGACCAGCGTGGTATAGTAGATCAATTTCCCTCCCATTATGGAGGAGGCTCCAGCCCAACAGTGGAATGATCAATGATTTATAATATTGTCTTCAGGTGGTATAATGTTCATTTGCGGTATAGCAACAGTGGGTGCCGCATACGTACCTGAAGGTATCAGCGCCACTGTGCTCCTCATCATATCCTTATGCTCAGGATGTGCAGCTTCGATTCTAACAGCTATCTCTGTCGATGTGTTCCCAACATCACTCAGGTTAGTTTTTAATTAAATTGCTTATTTTTTTTTTTAATTTGACTTGACTCCTCATCTCCTGGTTCTGTGATGAAGGAGTAATAATATAACGTATCACCCTGGTATAATACAAAACGCTAAGAGTCTATGCCAGAAAAGGAAAACTCGAAAACAAACGATATAACGTTTGATTTGATTGACCGACCCATCGAACCTAACCCAACGAGGTATTGTAAGTTAATTCCCCTCCTATTGTGGAGTAGGCTCGATCTCAGCAGTGGGACTATGAGCTGTGATGATGACGATGATGATGAACGATTTAGATGATGATGTATTTTGGCGGGAACATAGAAGCTTTATATGGTGTTTTTGTGTTATATATCTTAAATTTTTCGGTTGGTGACGGAGTAAGAATACTATTCACCACCCCATATCTTACCCGTGGGTGATCGTACGAGATGACTAAAGGATATAAAACGCATATAACATCTATGCGAGAGAAGGAAAACTCGAAACAAAACTCTATACCAACACATCTGATCAGCGCGGTATAGTAGGTTAATTTCCCTCCCATTACGGAGGAGGCCCGAGCCCAACAGTGGGACATTTATGGGCTGTGATGATGACGATGATGATATCTTAAATAATTTTGATAACATTTTATGTAATGTAATGCAAAGGAAGTGCTAAGATGTAGTGAATATGATATAATATATAACAGTGTTTGACATATGTTTTCATCTAACTCCACCTCTCCACCAAAATTCCTAGAAGATACCATCAAGTGTGACCAAGGCAATATTAATGATGGTGACGATTGGACTCAAACTTGACACTCGCAACAATCGGCTCGTATAAGTAGCTGATTGCCATTACAAAAAAAAAGTAGAAAACGAAATATTTTCGTTAGTAAAAAAAAGTACGGATAACCTTGAAATATCAGGTTGTTAATAACCAATATTGGCCATATTAATACTTTTACCCTTTATTAATAATTCGTTTTTATAATACCCTTTTATTTTTATTTTTTTTTTGTTTTCAGAGCAATGGCGATGTGTGTAATGTATATGGTGGGTCGGTCTGGTGCTGCTGTGGGTTCTTACGTACTGGGAGCTACGCTAGACCTGCATTGTCTTGAAGCTTTCACTGCATTCGGGATCGTCACTGCTGGTTAGTGGACTTTGATAGTTTTAACATATATTATTACCAACACATGTCCTAAATTAAGTACAGGTTTCCCTAGAGGAGATTTCTTAAGAATAATTCCTTGATGAATGATTTTCTTATTGACTTTCATGATCAACGAACAAGTAGACCACCTGATGGTAAGGAGACTGCTGCTCTTAGTCCTCTGCAATACTAGAAGCACAGCCAGGTGACTGTCTGTCTTTAGGCTTACGGTAGCCGGCTTCCGGAAGGATTTAGCAGGATGTAACCACTGCATAGTCCGCCGCCGAAAAGACGGTAGCTGGCTCTCTATCCCATTGAACTAAGCGCAGTGGCAGTTTGCTGTTTCTCCAACCTCTATTTTCTGCAAGAGTGTGGTTCTACCATGAACGACTCGAACCTTTTATGACTGCAGACTAAAAACTCTTTCGAAGCGGCCATGGATGTCAAGTAGTCGCGTAATTGGTGATACGGGGGAACACGGAACACGCTGAGTTACGAGAGCCCACGCCGCCCTTCTGTCGCCCCAGACAGAACGGGCAGGGTGTATTCAGAGCGTTGAACATATTTGGATAAAAATCGTCAGGTTAATAGACCACTTCTTGGATTAACAAATATGATACTTTTTAGGATAGGATAAATTAGTGATAAAATTTTATTTTGTGAGCCATTTTTTACGTAAGTGAATCCGGGAATGAACTAAAAATATAAAAGGAAAGGCTACTAGAAATATACCCATCACCATAAACAACGCAATACTGAAAAGTAAAGTAATATTAAAGCAAATTTCTTTTTCAGCTTCAACCATTCTGATGATCTTTTGGCCGGACCCCGAGAAAGTTCGCAGAGAAATAGAGGCGAAAGGTTTTATCTACTAAATTGTGTTTCAAAAAATATATTTTTTATTAAATATGTAGACATATCTACGTGTTCCATTATGAGACTGATTAACAGTTTACGTCAGAAATATATATTATGATTAATTATTTATTAAGTTTAATAAAATTATTATTTTTATGTCATCCCTTAATTTTCACCTTAGATTTGTATGTAGAGATGTGTTTGGATGAGTATGTAGAGTTGGGGATGGATGAGTATGTAGTTATATGTATGGAAGAGTATGTAGAGTTTGAGATGGATGAGTATATATATGTAGAGTTGGAGATGGATGGATCATCATCATCATCATCATCTTGCCCTTATCGCAACTACTTGGAGTCGACGCAATGTCATCTTTTCCCATACAGCCCCATCAGACGTCATCTCTGTAGTCACTCCCTGTCTATCCATGTCATACCTCACGCTGTCCATCCACTTCCTTTACCCCTAAAGCCTACAACAATCATATTTGAAACCTTCCTTATAACGTTACTTTTATCCCGTGTCATCACATCACATGTCCATATCAGGTCAAACATTCACTCTTTAATCTTATATATATATATATATATATATATGTATATATATATATATGTATATATATATACATACACATACATACATATCATCACGCCATATCCCTTGCAGGGTAGGCAGAGAGAACAGAGTGCCAGAAACCCCGGCACTCTGCTCTCCTCGACTCGCCTGACTGGGCAAGGCGTGATGGGTGGCGGCCCCCATCGCCGCAACTGCCGATGTTCGTACCGACGGGGGCGGGTCGGTACGCGTCGCCTCCGGGGGACGCCCTAACCCGCATTGCGGTACGCATTTCGAGCCGGATTAGCAGTCTAATTAGACTGGCAGGGGACGCGAACGAGCACGCTCCGGACTATGCCCCCAAATATATATATATACATACATATCACGCCATATCCCTTGCAGGGTAGGCAGAGGGAACAGAGTGCCAGAGAACTCTATCTTTGCATACTTCACTCGCTTCCTCAACATTCATAATTCTCTTCATACACGCTCGCCGATTTCGGAGACTCTTGACTCCACCTTCCTTCAGTACATGACCGATCTGGTCTAGGTAGGTGAGTCTCGGTCTCCCCCGGTACCTACATCCTTCCACATTCGCATTGTATATCTTCTTAACCAGACGTTCGTTCGGCATTCTTTCCACACGCCACTTTCAAACTTTCTCTTATGGATGTGTATGTAATATTTAAATAGAATGAATTTATAGTAAACAATATACGGCGAATAGTTAACGTTTCTTTCTTGAATTAACTCTTACAGTTAACCGTAACAGAGAGTTAACAACTCTATTATTATATACTTGTGTTCAATAATGTGTGTGTAAAGTGTTCAATAAAGATTATTATTATTATATACTTAAGAAGAAGAAGTGTTCTATACAATGTGTTCCATTGACTTTCTGTGTTGTTATAAAAACAGACTAAGCCGACTAAGGGATCAAAAAAGGGGGCAGCACCTTTCAAGAAAATTGAAAGTTCAAGTTTCGCACGTTGTGGCTATCAACTTGAACTCGACTTAGTCAACTTTGACGCATTTTGAACTCATCTTAAATTACATTCCAACATTAGGAGCTTATAGAATTATCCTTACGAGCGGTTTTATTGCCTTTCTTAAAAACATTACCACTACGCTCTTGTTCCCCAACTCTGGTACGTCGTCCTTGGGAGTGACAGAATTAAGTAGCTAGAGCTTCTAAAACTTACTTGCCGTTTGGCCTCAAGGGCTCTCTGGTAATTCTTAATCTCCAGGTGTCATTCCGTTCTTTCGTTGTTTCAGAGCCATTCTGAATATCGTACATGCTGATATCCGGGATTTCTTTAGTATAATGCCGAGTTAGCTTGGATCTGAGATGTTGGACCAAGTCGACAACAAATTGATTTATTGTAAGTCTATCAAAGTCCACGGCTGGACTGATCGCCTCGTTTGATACGCGGGTTGACGAATGTAGTTTCTCCTAAAGGTTGCTCATTCTCCTAGTGCTGCCTCAGCTGGTTTTGATGATGACTTGATTACATGTTACAAATAAAAAACGTTAAAATAACGCCATCCACTGATAAATTTTGCGAAACTTATAGTTACCTTGTAGTAGTAGTTCGGTGGTATTGTAGCGCCATCTATAATTACTATTACATATTGTTTATAGATAGTACTATGTCGTAATTATAGATGGCGCTAGTATACCGTTCTATTGGACAATGAGCATTCAAATCATTTATTACAATCTTAATATCACTTGCAATTAATTATGTATTGTACATATATTATATTAATCCAACATCTGATGCCGTTTGGTCAACAATTATATTCCCAAGAAGGGTTGACGTCTGGCAGGCGGCCGGGCATAAAACTATTGCCAATAACTTTTGCAATATGTAATATGAAAGAAGAGTACATATTATATCGACCCCAAGTAATTGGGATACGAGTAGGAGAATGATAATTAAAATAAACCACCAATCCACTTCTAGATTGGACTGCGACCGTCACTGCCAAGCAATAAATTCATTGAATTCAATATAATATATTTCTTAAATTACATCTTTATTATTTACAAATATTACATAGGTATAAGTGACTGCTGCGATGCGCAAGTAATTGTTTCGAATCTAGATGTAATTTGTGTCAATTAATTGTAAGTATATTTGTAAAGTCCCCAACGACAAACTATTTATTATTTAATGTGTGGCTACTATATATTAATGACTTCATCTTTAAAAACACAGTACCTACCATTCAGTACATATGATCTACCTATATATCTAATTAACTCCAGCCATTATTCCATAGGTATATTCGTATATATGTAAAAGCTGTGTGGTAGCGGCTAAGAATACTACCAACCCTTACTTTGCTCGTGGATGTCGTAAAAGACGACTAAGAGCCTTATAACGATCCGGACCAACTCCATCTGATGCTGTTTGGTCAACAATTACATTCCCAAGGAGGGTTGACGTCTGGCAAACGGCCGGTCATAAAACTATTGCCAATAACTTTTACAATATGTACTATGAAAGAAGTGTACATATTGTATCGACCCCAAGTAATTGGGATAAGAGTAGGGGAATGATGATGATGAAAAAGGGATTAGGTATATCATAACAACCACGAGTTTTCGACGTGGTGACGCTTTGTAAATACAGTTCGCCATCCATCTATAGTAATGAAGGAAAATTCAAAATTAAACTCTATCAACTGGTATGAGAGACGTGGTGAAAATCCCTCATTTGATGGAAGAGGCTCGAACCCAGTAATGGGACATACATATGAGCTTGTAAGCTTCCCAGTACAATGCTGCTCTCCATTTTCTACTGCATAAATGGCGTAGCGGTTAAGATACTGCCCTAGTGTGCAGGGATTAGGTTCGGTTCCCACACAGTATACTACTTTATGCGATCTACAAAATGTTGTTTTGGGTGTAATTTGTGTCCGTTAATTATATGTTGTCGCAAGTTCATTACCTATACAATACAAAATTTTGAGCGATGTACAAATTGTTATTGTGAGATTAGTTGTGTTTTATTGTACATTTAAAAGAAAGAAAGAAATGCTTTCTTATAACAACCCAATTGACATAAAATGTTGATATCCATAAACAAACGCCAAGCCATATGATGAGTAGCACTAAGAGTCCACATAAACACCCAATTCGGAGTAATCAAGAGCCAAGTAAATCTTGTGAATTACCTACCATATATTTGAAAGGAAATAGCAGCAAAAACCATGTTACTACGTCAAAAGTAATTAAAAAAACAGTACCCGAATTTCCCACCAAATACCACCAAACAAATAACAAGAAGATATGTATACTTAGTACCAATAATATAAATAAAGTGCTAGCTGTAGCACAACATTCCTTAGGAAATGAATTTAAGTACTGTCACTACTTATCTCCTAATTGTACAATAGAATACATGTTGGACGGAATCAATGAAAAATTATCAAACTTTACTTTAGAGGATTTCTGTATCATTTTATTGGGTGGTGAGGACTTCAAAAATACTAGTAACTATTTTAATATCATATTACATATCAGAAACACTCTACAACAAATAAATCATACAAACATCATCATTTGTTTACCAACATATAAGTACGACAGATATGCCACGCTCTTTAACTGGAGAGTAGAGAGTTTCAATAACTTGTTATATTTAGACACCTTGACCCATAAACACGTATATTTGTTAGATAGTAACCGGAATTTACGATGCGACTATAGTATGTTTTATAGAAATACAGGCTCATTAAACAACAGTGGATTGTACACTATATTTAGGGACTTACTGGTATTAATGACTGACATATGTGCTAATAATAATAATATAACAGGAACGCAGGAACTGTACAATAAAATAAATATGGTTAACCATGATAATACGTTTTTTCTCGACTAACTGTATTTATATATTACACCAGAACATCGCAGGAGTAAGTAGTAAGTAAGTAAATCAGACCCGCTTACTGTATGTATACACGAACTTCTGGAAAATCAAATAGATGTGGATGTGTTATGTATCTCGGAGCATTTTATGGTGGCTAGTGACGTAAAGCATCTACACCTATCTAATTACACATTAGCAGCATGCTATTGTAGGGAGAAAAGTAAAAGAGGAGGTGTATGTATAATTGTGAAAAAAGGGCATGAATGGAAAGAAATTAAAAGCATATCAGGATTATCACTTGAGGGAGTCTTCGAATGTTGTGCAATAGAGCTAGTGAATCTTAAAGTCATTCTTGTTTGTATATATAGAGTTCCAAATGCTGTAAATGTTAACTTATGTTTAGATAAACTGGAAATGTTATTGAACCTTTTAACAAAACACAAGTATAAGAATATGGTCGTAGCTGGCGACTTTAACATTGACATTCTTAAAAAAAGTAGACAGGCTCGCGAATTCGAATGCATATTACTAAATGCTAATTTAAAACTAGCTTTAAGAGAACCTACTCGTGTCATGAGCCAAACGTGTATAGATAATTTTGCCCATGACTGTACAAGTGCTTGTGAGACCATAGTGTTAGATTTTGCTTTGTCTGATCACACTGCTCAGTTGTTAAGACTTCCTGTTATAAAAGTGTGTACTTTGAAATATTGGCAAAAAACTATGCGTGATTATTCTATGGAGTATTTGGAGAAATTTAAAAATTATATCGGTTGTCTCTCGTTTTCTGATGTATATGAGACTAGTGATCCTAACATAGCGTACCAAAATTTTATTCAGTTATTTATTTTAATGTATAGCTTGTGCTTTCCAATTAAAACAATCACCATTAATACTATAAAAAAACCTACTCGGATTTCGCGTGGTATCAAGCAATGTAGTAAAAATAAAAGAAGGCTACTATGGCAATATAGATTAAAATCAAATTACATGAACAAAGTAAAGTTCAAAAAATATTCTAAATTATTAAAAAAAATAATTAACTTGACACAAAGGGCGCAAAATAATTACAAAATTGAAACCTCTGAAAATAAGCCGAAAACCACTTGGAAAATAATAAATAAAGACAAATTCAACAAGCCAAATAATGTGATTTCTCTAATTAAGTATAAAAATATAAGCTATACGCATCCTCGAGATATTGCCTCTGCTTTTAATAACTTCTTTATTAATAAAATTCAAGCTAGAATTGGCGCGGGGAAAAGGCCTACAGCACTTATCATGACCAATTCGAACTCAATGTTTATGGCACCCTGTACTCCTTTTGAGGTTAATAGAATCATTAAGTCACTAAGAAATACGAATAGCGTGGGATATGATAATATTGCGACTAAAGTGTTAAAGGTAGTAGCTGACGAAATTTCTGACCATTTATCCTATATTATTAATCTCAGTATTACTGAAGGCAAATTTCCAGAGGCTTTAAAATTGTCAATAATTAAACCCTTATACAAAAAAAATGATAGAATGTTAATTGAAAATTATAGGCCAATCGCACTTATATCTAATATAGGAAAAATTTTTGAAAAATTTATGAATAATTCTATTTATGCATATATAGAAAAAGAACATATTTTGACAGAAGAGCAAAATGGGTTCAGAAAGAATAAAAATATCAATCTGGCTATTTATAATTTTTTAGAGACCGTCATGATAAACATTGATAAAAGAGTACCAGTATCAGCTGTTTTCTGCGATATGACACAGGCTTTTGACTGTGTTCAACACAGTATACTATTAGATAAAATTGAAGCATATGGCATTAGAGGCAACATATTCAATTAATTCATATCTAAAGAATCGCAAACAGATCACCGAAGTTAGTAATATAAATGTAACAAAAAAAAGAGAAGATATTTTCAGATCTGAGGAAGGCAAAGTTATGTGTGGGGTGCCTCAGGGTAGCATTTTGGGACCATTACTTTTTAATTTATATATTAACGATTTGCCTAAGGTAACAAAGAACCCTATAACATTATTTGCTGACGATTGTACTCTAACAGTAACTTGTAATAATAGAGATACATATGAACAAGATATACATAATTCATTGACATTGATTATAGGCTGGTTGAATAATAATAATCTAAATATAAATTTTAATAAAACTAAAATAATGCAATGGGTTCTTAATACTGGGGGTTTGTTTACTGCTTATTATGGGTTAGTCGAATCAGTGCTGCGCTATGGAGTCATATTCTGGGGTAATAGTACCGATAATGATATAGCACTCAAAGCACAAAAACGATGTATAAGAGCCATGTTTAACATTGCAAGAATTGATAGCTGCAAACCCTATTTTAAGCAACATAATATTTTAACACTGCCCTCACTATACATTTATGAAACTGCTATGTTTGTTAAACTAAACTTAAAACTATTCGCGCGAGTGGCAGATACTTATCCAAGAAATAGGCGAGATAATAACAAGCTTTGTTTACAAGAAGCTAAAACAGCGTTAATGACTAAAAGTATCTTCTGTATGGGCCCAATTATCTATAATAAATTGCCAAAATCATGGAAGAGTCTCAATAAGGTAGCATTCGGAAAAAAACTCAAGCAATTTTTAAGCGTGAAAGTCTACTATAATGTCTCTGAATTCTTACTAGAAAGAGAAATATAATTATGTAGTTCATAAAATGATAATATTACTTACTAATAACATGACCAATTCCACTGTATTTTAACTCTTCCTTTCTATATTTGACATTATTCTAGGGTTTAATTTTAATCAAATTTATATATTTGACATTATTAAGTCCTTAATTTTGATTTAATTTATATATCTGACTGTATTCAAATTATTAATTTCAATTCAATTTATATATTTGACATTATTCCAGTGATAAATTTTAATTCAATTTCCATATTTGACATTGTTACAAGTATTGACACAATTTGAATTTAATGGAGTATGGGTTTTAATTGTATTTAAATTTTAATGTAATTTAGTACCTACTAATATAATGACTGTTAGCGCTTCCTCACAAATTTGTACGCCTTAGCACGAGGCTGAACATGACAGGACCATTGTACGCTATTTGACATCTTGCATTTATATGTATACTATGTTCAAACAAATAAATGATTATTATTATTATTATCCATAATAGATACATACATACATACCATCTCGCCATGTCCCTTGCAGGGTAGGCAGAGAGAAGAGTGCCAGAGAATTCTATCCTTGCATACTTCACTCGCTTCTTCAACATTCATAATTCTCTTAATACACGCTCGCCGGTTTCGGAGACTCTTGACTCCACCTTCTTTCAGTACGTGACCAACCTGGTCTAGGTAGGTGAGTCTCGGTCTCCCCCGGTACCTACATCCTTCCACTTTCGCATTGTATATCTTCTCAACCAGACGTTCGTTCGGCATTCTTTCCACATGTCCGAATTATCGGAGCATTCCCTTTCGCATCTTTACACCAATACTCTCTTTACGGAACCCTAAGAAATAGTACAAAATGATCAATAATAATTAGCTCCAGTGTGATGTCTTTCAAACCACGATATAATGTAAAATCCAAATACAACGTAAAAGATCATGGCTGGACTACATTCCACAAGCGGCGTGTTATCAGCGTGTTATAGTAACTCATTGTGACACAGGTAACCAGGCCCAGCCGTGGGACATGAATATATGAGTTGAAATGATGATAGAGAGTACTCTCGCTCCAAATTTTTTATCATTTCCTAACAAGGGTCGCAAAAAAGTGTCAACGGGTTGAGCTAATAAAGGCCTAACGGATAAACATTAGCTAAATCGATAAATAATGATGTCACATTTGTCACCCTTTGGTGGTGATTAAACCCTATAGAATTCACCTCAGATGAAATAACGAGTTGACAAGAAAAATCATCTGTAATTATATAGCGAAAGATTTTCATCAATTTTTTTTTACGTAAAACTTCTTATAGAAGGACTTTGAAATACTGATTCATCATTTTGTGGAACGAAAAGCTCGCTAGTAAAAAAACATACGGGACTGTTATATCACATTCTTACGAGTACTTTTCACTTCATAATGTATAATATAAAAACAAAGTCATCAACATTCTCCTGCTCTTATCCCAATCACTTGGGGAAGACACAATATGTAAACATACATATTGCAAAAATTATGGGCTATAGTTTTATGAGCGGCCGCTTGCCTGACGTCAACCCTCCTTGGGATTTTTTTTATTGCTTATGGTGGCAAACGAGCAAACAGCACACCCAATGGTAAGTGTTACTGCTACCCATGGACTTTTAAAATACGAAGGGTATATAGCTAAGCCGCTGCCTACCAATACAAACCCCAAACCACCTAGTTGGGCTTCCGGCTCTCTCGCTCACCGAAAGCCACGGAAGTCAAACGAAGCACAATATCGCATTGTCATTACTGAGACGTCGGTCTTCTGCGAGAGTGTGATACTACCCCGGACGGACTGGCCCGCGGCTGTAGGCAGAGAACTGTCAACAACAAATGTAATTGTTAACCAAACGGTATCCGATGGTATTAACCCAGGTCGATGTAAAGCTCTTAGTCGTCTTTTACGACATTCACAAGCAAAGTAAGGTTTGGTAGTATTCGTAGCCACTACTACACAGCTAGAAAAATGAAGTATTATATATATTTTATTAAAACACCTGATGCCAAGGAACAAATCAAGATGATGAATCAAGATGTTATTTGCATATCCCTTAATCGTCTTTTGCTACATCCACAGGCAAGATAGGAGGTGGTGAATTGTATTGTTTGTCGTCACCATACAAACTAAACGGGGCATTTTACATATTTTCAATTAAAAATACATAAGTAATACCTGGACTAGACAAAATACTAAGAGCCTATTATCGTGCTTGAGAATCGAACCCATAACACTCGGTATAGAACCTTCTATTTGGAACACTAAATCTAGTATCATCCACATCACTACTAACTATAGCGTTTGTTTTATTTTTTTCTTTAAGAAATACGAAATGTCATATGCATTTTTATTATCGAAATAAATAATCACTTTTAACATTATATTCTTATTACCCTATAATGATTGCAGTCAAGTGGGGTTGTCAGGGTCTATCGGTAGGGCACGGGGGCTATGGGGTGGAACATCCCTTTAGCATGGTGTACAGCTATTTTAATTAGCTAACCGATGTACGACCGTTGTGAACATATGGGGTGACTTATGTTATTTAAATGACCTTTGGGACGTTAATAGAAAACATGTCGAATTATTTGTTTATTTATTTGCACAATTTGCGTAGTAGTTAAGATACCGAGGAATCGTGCAACTGTCGTAAGTTTGATTCTCATGCAGGACAATAATTTGTACGATCAACAATTTTTTTATTGTTCTTAGGGAAATTATCTATAAAAAGATATTACAAGGATAATTAATATGTCTAATAAGCAGAGCTCAAATCATGCATAAAGCAAAGCTGATCATCATTTTTTAGAATTTCTCCGTCCACTGTTGGATGTAATCGTCCTCAATAGTGTGTGAATGATGCCGTAATTGTTACACTTGGTAAGTGAATTAACAATCGCAGTGTGGTGCTATATATTTTCCAGAAGAGAGCTGTTGCCCACACTCCTCGGGAAACTGCGTCGATTTTTACGACTCCCACGGGCAGGCGCGGCTCAAGCACATGTAGCGCCCGGGTGCAATCAATAACCTGGCGCCCTCTTGTACCAAAGTGGGTGAACAAAATGGAATAGGTTGATGGTTACAAGCGGCTCTCGGCGCCCCTTAACACCCGGCGCCCGGGTGCACCGCACCCTCTGCACTATAGGTAAAGCCGGCCCTGCCCACGGGCTAATAAAGGGATGGCCCCAATTGCATTCTTATCCCGCCACCATACTAGAAAGTTTGATGAATATAAAAATAAAATTATTTAAAATATCCTAGACACAATAATAATTCTCTAACAAAAAGAATAAAACCTTTGTCATTGTCACAATAAAGCGCAAATACTATTAAGTATAAATACATAAACATGTGTTTCAATATTTCTTAATTTTTATTTACGATAATTTTACTTAAATACCTACTTATGGTATAAAAATATTTTTAAACCTCTACTCAGATGAATAAGTACGAGACAACATCTTAATTTCATGATGTAAAGACTGCGTAAAAAGAAATAATAGGAAACTCAGCCTTTTTTTTATTGCTTATGGTGGCAAACGAGCAGACAGCACACCTGATGGTAAGTGTCACTACCGCCCATGAACCTTTGCCAACAGTATAGCTAGGTCGCTGCCTACCAATACAAACCCCGAACCCACCCTAGTTGGGCTTCCAGCTCTCTCGCTCACCGAACGAAGCTCAATAGCATATTGCCATTACTAAGACGTCGATCTTCTGCGAGAGTGTGATACTAACCCGGACGGACCGGCCCGTGGCTGTAGACAGAGAACTGTCCATAGCGTGCTCCTACCACAATAAAAAACTCAGCCTATCGTAATACGTATTTCTCCTTAAGGGCATAAAGCAGTGAAAGAAATTTCCTTTGATATTTTCCGGCGGCAAGTTACAACACAAATTATGAAAGTGATATTTAACGGGGAGGCACTACTTCTACGCAGACTAAGTCGCGGGCAAATGCTATTTTAGTTAAACTAAACTTATAAGCAGTATCACGCATTCGTGAAATTATATTTATCAACAAATTTCTGCAACTAAACTAAAGAATAAATTAAAGAAAACAATTAAGCTCGTGCGTTCTCATCAAAGGACGAAACGAGGCGAAACCCCCAAAATACAATACGCGGTTTAACAACTACCTGAGACGATAGTTTCCTTTTTTTTTTATCTAAATTATTCGACCATTTTTTTCTGACAGTGATACCTTCGGCTATTATTTCGTCCTAAAATACTCTATCACAACATTTTTGGGGATACGGATTCAGATGATTGGACTCGTCGGCTTTTTTTTTAAGAAAATTTTAATGTTTATATTTAAGTATTAAAGATTTTAAGTGTATTAAAACGGGATTACCTAAAGCTTTGATATATCTTATTGGTTTTGTAATAAGTTGCCGTTATTAACTTGTCTGCAACGAGTTTATAAGTTTTATACACCTACTTACTTACCTTCTGGGACATTACATTACATGACATGGATAATTTGAAAATAAAAAATGTTACCTTGTTGCGAAATCTTTTGAACAGACAGTAGGGTAAATCAGAAGAGTGAGGTCGTATAAGGGTAGTTACTATTCAAAAGTTAGAAAGCGGTCATATGAAAGGTTATGGGACGTCAGCTACCCTGCCTTGCCTTCACCACGGTGAACTGGACAAACAAAATGGAAGTTTATAAACCCCACAGCTCACTACTGAAATACACAATGGAATCTTATTTTATTGACGCTGTTCAAAGCTGTACAAAAGTTATAAAAAATAATATTTGTAATTAATCATCTTTATTTTCATTTTGCTCTTATCCTAATTACCTGTAGTCGACTCAATATATACTTATTAATCTACCGTCTTATATAATAGCAAAAGTTTTCACAATAGTTTTATGGGCGGCCGCCTGCCTGAAGTCAACGTTCCTTGAGAATATAATTATTAACCAAACATTATAAGACGGAGTTGATGCAGATCAATTTAAAAAGTCTTAGTTGTATTTTAAGACACCACGAACACTGTACGTGGTAGTAATAATATTCATAACCGTCATTACCTAATTATTCTTAACCAATTCATCACAAGAATAATATCTACGTAACATGTCATCGTTATTACATAGATTTATATCTACCCGCTACACACAATAGCGCTAGAACCAATAAGTTATTAAAAATTATTCAATGATGACCCACATTTTTGACACAAATGTATTGTCAGTACAAAAAAACGATTGCATAGACTGCGTAGTGGTTAACGTACCGATCTACCGTGCCAGATGCCGCGGGTTCGATTCCCACGCGAGACAATACTTCGTACGATCCAAAAATTATTGTCTTGAGTCTGAATGTAATTTAAGTCCGTTAATTATATGTTTGTAAAGTCCGCCGCAATACAAGGATTATATCCTTATTACAGGATTTATCCTTATTTCAGATTTTATGTAATAAAAAATACTGTTTATGGTAAGCTTTTATTAAATTTATGGCAATCATTATATTATGACAAATTATTAGTTCAAACGACGTTACGTCGTTCGTAACGACGACGTAAGAGAGCGAGTAGGTATGAAAGAGAGTATTGGTGTAAAGATGCGAAAGGGCATGCTCCGATGGTTCGGACATGTGGAAAGAATGCCGAACGAACGTCTGGTTAAGAAGATATACAATGCAAAAGTGGAAGGATGTAGGTACCGAG
Source organism: Lymantria monacha (assembly GCA_905163515.2). NCBI lineage: Eukaryota > Metazoa > Arthropoda > Insecta > Lepidoptera > Erebidae > Lymantria > Lymantria monacha. Next base: position 3,055,483 of record LR991091.1, on the reverse strand, counting down.
GGAGACCGAGAATAACCTACCTAGACCAGATCGGTCATGTACTAAAGGAAGGTGGAGTCAAGAGTCTCCGAAACCGGCGAGCGTGTATGAAGAGAGTTATGAATGTTGAGGAAGCGAGTGAAGTATGCAGAGATAGAGTTCTCTGGCACTCTGTTCTCTCTGCCTACCCTGCAAGGGATATGGCGTGATGATATATATGTATGTATGTACTAGTTCAAAAATTAACAAATCTAAGAAAGAACCGGCGAAGAGAAAATTAGAAATCAAATACAGACGCGATAGAATTCGTAAAAATAGTTTTATTTCAAATGTGTAACACTCGCGTGTACACATCAGACATTATATTTATCAACTTAATCAAAATATACTTACATTTAATCAAATCACTCATTCCTATATTGGTTACAAAAACGTAAGAGCACGTGCGTGGTCAGGTGTTCGCGACACGTGGTAACCGCCCCACCATATGTCACAGATCTAACTCCAATACAGTTTATGGGCTTCCATCTAACTTGTTAGATAAGTACATCTTAAATTTTCATAATTTGAAAGGGATATAATAAATTATCATCATCATCTCAGCTTATATAGGTCCCACTGTTGGGCTAGACCTCGACAATAAGAAGGCAATTGACCTACTTTACGTTGGGTAAGAGTTGATGTAGGATGCTACATTATATTAATATGGAATTAATTTTTTAGGTAATTTTAATCCTATCCGTGTGGTGATGGAGTAAGAATACAATTCAACACCCCCTATCTTACCCGTGGGTGATCGTAAGACAACTAAGGGATATAAAACGCATACAACATCTATGCAAGAGAGGGAAAACTCGAAACAAAACCCTATACCAACACGTCTGACCAGCGTGGTATAGTAGGTTAATTTCACTCCCATTACGGAGGAGACCCGAGCCCAACAGTGGGAAATGTATGGGTTGTGATGATGATCGGTGCCGACCTGACGCTGCCGGCTGTCGCGAGGGCGATGGTCGACAACGTCAGGAATTGGGACGCGGTCGCCGCCTTCTGCGAGGCTGTCATCTCGCAGAAGGAGGCGGCGGAACGGGCCCGGGAGGATTCCCGTGACCCGGGCCGCCGCCCGCGGCCGGGGCGGCGCAGGCGCGAATACCTGCGCCTGATGCCGCCCTAACCGAGGCTTCGGGTGATCGGACCGGGGAATTGTGCGGTCACCCGACGCGAGGCCACCGCGTGAGGACGACGCCTCGACGACGAAATCTGTCGGGGCGTCAACAGGAGAGGAGCCCGAGAGGGCATACCGCCGAGCGGGCCACCGTAGACAAAGATCGGGTACCGGTGGCCCGCTCGCATGGCGAAGAAGAGGTGCTTGCAGGGTGAGTCAATGGGGTTGCGCGCCGCCTCTTCCGTCACCCCGGACCGATTTGGCGGGGTGCGACGTCCATGGCCCACAAAAAAAAAAAAAAAAAAAAAAAAAGGTGTCGTTCAATATAACAAAGGCATTTAATAAGATTAACTATTCTAGAGAAGGAATCTTCTAAACAAAACCTTATACTAACCCTGATCAGCGTATAATAGATTAATTTCCCTTCTATTATGGGAGAGGCTCGAGCCCAGCAGTGGGACATATACGAGCTCAGATGAATGAATGAATCATCATCAACTTGCTCTTATCCCAATTTATTTGGGGTCGACGCAATATGTCTTCTCCTTCCATACAACTCTATCAAACGTCATCTCTGTGGTCACTCCTTGTCTATCCATGTCATGTTTCACGCAGTCCATTCATCTTTTCTTCGGTCTTCCCTTACCCTTTATGTCTTCAACATTCATACTTAAAACTTCCCTCACAACATTACTTTCATCCCGTCTCATCATATGTCCATACCATGTCAATCTTTCACTCCTTAACTTTTCCATCACTGGCGCAACTTTCAAACTTCCTCTTACACGTTGATTTCTTATTTTATGATGAATGAATGATATTCTAAAATGGAGGCAAGGAAAGAAGACCTACCACTTGGCCACAGTTAATTAATATACCGCACTCCTTAAGAAAGCAAGGAATACGAGATGAGATCAAGGTAGAATAGGATACAATGAAATCTTACTCTTGTGATGAGCACCCTCCAGAACTTTAATTTGCAATTTGCCGCAGAACTTTAAATAAAGATTCGACACGTGTTTCGCCTTTAAACGAGGCATCCTCAGGACGGTTTGCCTTCTCTTTCTGAATGAATGATAAATAAAATATGTGATTACAAAAATCATCATTTTTCGTCCACAGCACATCTGCCATGTGATAATATCAGTAATAAGCTTATAATACTTAACATATGCGTTTGTGTATCATACCGTGACGCGTTTGCATATCAATGGTATAATGTACAGGGGGGATATAACACGTGATATATGGACACACATTGAATATTACGAGAATTATTATATATATATATATATATATATATATATATATATTTTTTATTGCTTACAGTGGAAAACGAACTGCTTGCTTACCTGATAGTAAGTGTTTCACAGTCCATGAACCTTTGACAATACCAAGGGTATAGCTAGGCCACTGCTTACCAAGCAAAACTCACCTAAATTAGGCTGCCAGCTCCCTCACTAATTGAGAAAATCGCGACAGTACATTGTTACTGCTCAGAGGTCAATTTTCTGTGAGAGTGTGACCTACCACACTTTCACAGAACCACCTCTCATGGCCGGTCCATCCAGGATAGTACCTATACTATCCCGGATGGACCGGCCCGCCGCTGTAGATAGAAAACTGTGACCAATGTAGCCCTACCACTGTGGAATGTATTATATCTAATAACATCTAATCTTGTAATTAATGTTCAAGAGAAAATTGGAATTTATTAAAAATGAATCTATCCGTGTAGTAGTTAAGAAAAATGCACTTATCATCATTTAACATATCGCCGCTCATACTTGGCTCTAAGTAATATAATCGCCACGTTTGGGTTGGCGATCGTAGTGAAGTGTTGTACGTTTCTCAAGAAAGAGAGCTGCTCCAGACTTTCCTGGTTAGATACTTAAACAATTTTTCAATATCTCAGGTATAAGAAAGGGGTGACGACAATCCTATTCGTATATTATAATAGTTTATATGAATAACGTCGTCGGGTAACGCCTTCACGATTAAATTATTTAACGGATCTGCTTAAAATTACGCTTAAACGTTATCAGAACATAGACCTTCTCCTCAGGAGATAAAAAATATTGAAAAATCTATCTCTTAACCGTCTTTTACGACATTCAAGAGCAATAGGGATTGGTAGTATTCTTAACCACAGAACACAAATCAACAATGCTAAATAAATAGCAGAAAAGTATTTTTTTGTTATTTATCTTTTTCTTATTTTGTTACTGAGCGCCAAATTCTAGAGTTTTTAAAGGCCAGGCTAAGACGACCCTGAAAACAGAGAACACCGCTAGGCTGATGGAAATATAGATTGACAAGGTGTTATCCCTTTTAAAAACAATAGCACTTCTAAAACACTACACCCTAAATAATAACGTACATACTTAAACTTGCATAAAGTCGAGTACCTCACGCGATATGCCGTGGGAATTTTTTAAACCACCTGTTAGATCGATGGTTGACGATCTTCGTATGGGCGCCTTTCCCATAAGGCACGACCATCAACCGTGACATACCATTGAATAACTATATTTTTTAAAGTCAACTCGCTAACATATAAACCTTCTGTCGCAGCATTATACAAACATACAATTAACTGACACAAATTATTTTCTAAATCAGAATAAAAATTTGTGAGTCGTACGAAATATTATTCTGCATATGAATCGAGCTCACGACAAAACGTAAGGTCGTTGATTAGATGGAATTAATATGGAATTAATTGTCATTTATTTTATTTCAAATATCCTTATTGTGTTATTCAGTGGTTATAGAGAAAGAAAACACATCATATTCCATTCGAAATACAACAATTTTTACGGATTTTGACGCGTTTGTATCTGTTTTTTTGATTTCCCAATAAACACTTTACAACATTCATGGTTAGCGGGTGCAAATGTGCACTAAAATATTAAAATCATCATCATAATCAGCCGAATTTATTCAGGGTCGATGCAATATATCCTCTGCTCTAATAAAACCCTATCAGACTTCAGACGTCATCTCTATTACCACTCTGTGTCTATCCATGTCCATCCATCTTTTATTCAGTCTTCCCTTATCTCTAAAGCTTTCAACATTCATACTTAAATAATTATTAGAAATGTAAGGAAATTAAATATCAAATACAAACGCGCTAGAATCCGAAAGCAGATAAAAATGTTAGGAGAGTAGAAAAAATTTAAATAAAGCCCTATACCTACTAACCGGTCTGACCAACGTGGTCAAGTCAATTGCTCTCTGACTGCGATAAAATTTTAACTGTACGAGAGCAAAATAAATATTTTTCTTTCTTTTTCGCTTCATTCTTACTCTGTCATCATAAGGTACATGGTACACCACATTAAAACACCTGTAGCATCATAATTTATCCATATCCTCTCACCTCGAATCTTCAAAAGTCTGACTGGAGGCTCGATCAGGCACAGTCGAGGCGCTACCGTCATAATAATATAATCGATTAAACAAACATCCGCTCCGAAGTCATCAATCATTCATTGATTGCATCCTAGATCATAGAGTTGTATATAGTGGTTAAGAATTTAATGCCTACAAGACTTAATACTCTAGGAGTGGGCTGTGTGTTACTGTGCAAGTATTTTTATAGTGCAAAGTATTAAAAATATAAATTTATGATTTTGGTTGAATGATTTAGTATTTTCTGTAGGTTAAGTTATATCTTATCTTCGAATCTATCGCCACAATCAAATTCGTAATTTAACGTTTAATTTATATTTTATAGAATTGAAAGAAAAACAGTTAAAGACATAGAAAACTCTTATTACTTTTTTTGGTAAAGTATATTATTCACAAAATCATTAGCTTCAAATTCAAATATCAAATGAGCGAGTAAGCAAAATATGAATACTAAATTAATGGCAAATAGATCAAAAATCAATATCATCGATAATTAAAACTGCAAATGTTATATGCTATTTATATCCCTTAGTCGTCTCGTACGATCACTCACGGGTAAGATATTAGGTAGTGGTGAATTGTATTCTAACTTCGTCACCACATGGCAAATTCTAATTTATTCTTCAAATTTATTCTACAACGGATACCATTAATTTTCATAATCATCATAATTACAGCTCATACATGTCACATTGTCGTGCTCAAGCCTCCTTCACAATGGTAGGAAACATTACTTACTATAATACTCTCTGGCCAAGCGTGTGGGATAGGTAGATGAGAAGGTAGGTAAGTAGTGTTTTATTTCAAATTTTCCTTCTCTTGTATAGATATTACGTTACATAGATATCTAATATTATGCTTGCTTATTCGTCTTCTACGACAACTATGGCCAAGAGAGGGGATAGTGAATTGTATTTTTAACTCTGTCAACACCCACCACTAAACTTACCGACTATAATTATGTACTTATATATTTAATTCTATCTCATGAATAGTGTAGATAATATGCTATGAAATATAAAATACTCTTTAAGAATCGCCTCTGCATAAAGTATTCTATGCTGCCTAATCTATGGTAGGCGGCGCGCACGTCGCTTCCAGTTTCGCCAACCCAATTAAATGGGCACCATGGGTGCTATATCGGATCGCCCTTTAAAGCCTTATTTAACTTAATAACAAAATAATAAGTGTAATAAAACTAAACAATATGCCTATAGGATGGGATACGTGTGAACAAAATTGTTGGTTTTATATTAGTATTTGCCGATAGTTTTAAAATTAAACATATGGGCTGTTTTTTGTAGAGGCTACCTTCATTTCACTCAATCATTTAAGGTAATTTTACTCTGCCCAGTCAGCAATCCATTGCAATTGAAACTTGGACTTCAGTAGGCTGTCATGTGTGAGGCTAATTCCCATTTTCAATAATAATAATATTTTCACCCCAATTTTTGATAAAAGTTTATGCAATATAAATAATAATCAAGAAAAAATAAACGTTATTTTCGCTAATATTAGAATATTTCAAGCAAGCAAATGGTCTGAAATAGGTTCTATGCAATCAGCTAACGCTATTAACATTTACTGGGCACCTTTAGTAGCAAGTTTTTTTTATATCAAACCTAGTTATTTCCAATAACCTATGATTACTACAAACAGCAGTCGAATTTAACAGAAAACAAGCCATAAATGATCAATAAAACATGATGTTTTTCTCATAATGGTTGACCAAAGCGCGGCAAAGTTTGGCGCCATTTTTTCTTTTATTTTCATAATGAGAAGATTAAGTAATATCGTAAAACCAACAATGGGCGTAAAATGTTTTGTTTTTTAATAAAAAAAAAATATGTTTGGCGCCTCGCAAGGTTGGCATTAAGTCATTATAGACTGTTAGGTCAGGTCAGTACGATGAAAATTTCGTGAAAAAAAAAAACTAAAAATTAGTTTTTGGTCGTGTCGGGTTAGATTCCAGAGGATAACAGATTATAATTTAGTAACATAAAACGCTCTTTGGTCACTAAATTTACAAACGCATTTCAATAGCTATAACCGTAATAAAATATATATGAAAATACTAGGTATTTGATTAAAAAAGCTAAACTTATCCAAAAGGTACAGATAACGTAAGAATAAATAACTATCAAGAATTCATCATCTTTGTTTAGCTTTTCAACACTGCATATGACACTTATTGCCGTCTGGGCGGATTACCGGTATCTACTCGGTTCTTGTCGTCTGTGGCAATGTTACAAAATTACCTACAATATCTGTCAGACGAGTCGTTTTTATGTTAAGTTTTTCTTCTTTTGACGTAATTATACTAGCTTATATGCCTAAGTCGTTTACGAGAGAAGCGAGAAATTATGTGGTTGGAGAATTATTATCTTACTGTGTAACAACGTGGATAAAGTTGCTCTAGATATGTGTATGAAAAATAGATTATGCCTCGCTTTTGGTAGCAAATGAGGATGATCTGAAATACCATAAATGTAGTACCGTATAAGTGCCGTATATACCTTAGCAATACAACCAGGTTACTGCCTACCACATAGTTTTAAATCACCGGCTAACTCGCTCACCGTAGAAAACGCATTGGCCAATTGCTGTCTCTAAAAGGTCGATTTTCAGTGGGAGTGTAGACGAGTTAGCCGCTAGCTAGCTATTAGATGTGTGCTTGCAAAAATGGTTATTGCCGTGGTTATTATCGCCGCACTAGATTCCATACCATTTCTAAAACACCACTCTGCATTTAGGAAATAATCCTTGTATTGCGGGGGACTTTACAAAGATGCAATTAACGCAGACAAATTACACTCGGACTCAGAACAACACTTTGTGGATCGCACAAAGTATTGTCCTGCGTGGGAATCTAACCCATGCTGCCATGGGTTGGATTCCCACGCAGGACAGGTTGGTATCATAACCATTACGCCATCTATGCAGTCATATTACCACATCAATAGCGCTGATGGCATAGTATATAAAATACCAATCTACCGTGATAGGCGCATGTTCGATTCCCAAACAAGATAATACTTTATGCGACCGATAAATTCTTGTCATGAGTTTGTGTTAAATTGTGTCCCCGGAAATAAAAGTTTGAATTACTTAGTACAGAATATTGTAAAAAACAAATATAATTTTTATAAAACCACAAGGTAACCAACCCAACTCTTTAGATACCAAACCAATAAAAAAAGAGTATATTTTTTTTTATAAAAGCACAATTTGAACAAAGTTTAACAAACAAGCTCACCGGTGATTAAGCATGATTACTAGGTGCCGCTTCGATTCTCGATTATAGATATTTTTCGTTAAAAATTTAGCGGTTAGCATTTTAGTTTGTGTTATAATAAATTATGTTTCGTCAGTTTGTTTGTCTATAATGGATTAGAGTTTCAAATAAAAAAGGTCCTACCGATTTTATTGTAAGCAACGTATTAAAAAAGAAAGACTATTATACAATATGGTTCATTTTTGGAATAAGAGAGAAACTAGCAAGCTTGGAAGCAGGGTTTGGAACTCTCTTTTTTTAATACCTACAAAATAGCGTTGGTAGAGTCATAAAAATCGATGTCTAATCTTTTACTGAATAAATAATATATAGTTTAAAAACTGAAAATCTTATATTTCGATTGTAAAGTATCGACTAATACTAAATCAATCCACTAATACTTGGTAAGATTTTTTTTTATATCATTAGAAAGATCTTTATGCCAAAATGTTATTTATTAAATAATACTTAATTTAAAGTAATTGTCTATTAATAAATCAAATCGTTGTTTGAACAGTGCCGTGGCCACGCTATTAATTGTATGTTTTGGAAATTTTGGTAAAACTCAAAAACATATCATCATCTCAGCTCATATGTGTCCTACTGTTGGGCTCGAGCTTCCTCCATAATGAGAGGGAAATTGACTTACTATACCACGCTGATCAGACGTGTTGTTATAGGGATTTGTTTCGAGTTTTCCTTCTCTGGCATAGCTGTTATATGCGTTTTTATCCCTTAGTCGTCTCTTACGATCACCCACGGGTAAGATATGGTGTGGTGAATTGTATTCTTACTCCTTCACCACACTGAAGAACATACCTATGTAAAGCACTATTATATTATATTTGCTACACTTTAGCACTTCCTCTACTTTACATAAAATGACATTAAATTTCACATTCAAATCTTAACATATAGAATGTAATATAAAAGTACTCTATGACTCTTACGTGTCCGTCCAAATTCCGTCAACTATTTTTGTTTCAATTTGTTTGGAATAAATCCGAAAAGAAAAAAATACCAAGACACTTTTGAAAGAATCTTTTGAACTAATAACCAACCATCCTATAGCGATGAACAAAATAAATATTACTAATATTTGTCATTACGTATTATTAATATAAAAACTACTCTAATTTCTAAATTTTTTTCTTCTATGACAAATTATTATTTACTTTTCCAAGCGTTATAATTATCTGTCAAGAAATCTCTGCCATTACAAACACAAATACATGATATATACCTTAATGCAATGGAAATAAAATGTAAAATAATTTTTCACAACGGCAAATCAGATTCTACTACTATTCTGCATATTTTTTTATTACAAATTTCATATCTTTATGGCAGAATTAATTTTATTGCTATTACATAAAGTTCAATATTCATTGATTTTTAAAGACGTGAAAGAAAAAATAAATTCTAATACACCTATCAATCTTTTTGCTAAATTTATCTTTTTGGAATAGAAAATAAAGTTCAATATTAAATAATTTTATTTAGAACAAAAGCTTACTAGAGGTTTGTATACATCTTTTTGCGGTTTGCGACAAAGACGTTTTTTTTTGGTGTGATTTGCGGTGGGCGATGCGGATACGCAATGACTTGCGGACAAATGCTGCTAGTGATCTATTTGTCATATTCCGCGGACCTTTCCTTCCGCACCCTTCAAGTTTTTGTTTGTTATAATTATTATGGTTATGATTTTTGCAAATAATTTGGGTATCGTAAACATTAATTTTAACCATTTAACTATCCAATTTTTAAATATACCGCCTCGTTGAAAATAAATATTTATAGGTTGCCTTGATAATCGCTATTGGTGTTATAAATTTATAAATTACACAGACGAGAGCTACTGTCTATTAATTCACAAAATTACATTTTTTTTATTGTCTTCCCTTTTTCATTCCCTTGATGATTTTTAAGCTAATTCTTACGACTCCCGCGAATATGGAAAAAGTCGTTAAATAGGATTTTTTGTCGTTATTCATAAACTATTTCCGTATAGTAACGGAGTAAAAATACAATTCTCCACCCCTATTTTACCCATGAATGATTGTAAGAGACGACTCACAGATATAAAAAGCATATAACATAAGAGAAAGTAGAGTAAGAGAGAAAAATATAGTAGAAACAATACCCTATAGCTATACCAACACTTCTGACCAGCGTAATTATAGGCCAATTTCTCTCCCATTACGTAGGAGGCTCCAGCCCAATAGTGGGATATGTGAGCTGAAACGATGATAATGGAGTGAGAATATTAAGATAATAAAAAAAGTGGTTGATTGTAATGTTATTAATGTTCATAATGTTGATATATTAATACCAAAGAACGACGCTAATGGGTTTTCACCATACGCAAGTGAAACTGCTGGCATAACGAGTATTAAATACTTCTCAACATTGCCGTTCTGCTTCTAAGCCTTCTTTCTTTCTACACAACCCCAGCAGATGTCATCATCATAGTTGTATAGAAAGAAGAACAGAAGATAGAAAAGAGATGAGTCTGTGTTCACTTCCTGTCTGATCATTAGATGCTTCACGCACTACACGCTTTCTCTGATCTTCCCTTACCTTCAAAATATTCGATATTTATACTTAATACTAGTGTCGCCCAAATGCAAGACTCTTGCGAGTCTCGCAAGTCTTGCGACTCTCGTTGTTAGAATAACACAGAGTCACTTGTTTTGATAGAAATGATAAATCCACATAGAAATAAAAAAGCCAACCAATTTAATCAAATTCCATTTATCTAATGGCACTAACTGTACAACTATCAATAATTATGTACATACCACTTAACGGGAGTGGGGCTATAATCACATCTATCTATCTATCATGAGAATGTTTAAAATAACATCAAATTATTTCCCCGTGTACTGGTATTAAAAATACAAAATGTTGACAATCCTGTCTTTGTCAAAGGAATCGTATAATGCTGTCTAAGGGAGCACTGCGAGACTCTTGCAGCGAGTCTTGGTCTTGCATTTGGACAACACTACTTAATATTTACCTCATAATATTACTTTAATCCTGTCACATTGGAAGTTCATACTGGGTCAGGCGTTTACTGTTTAAATTTTCCGCCTAGTATTAAATATATAATACTAGCAGACCCGGCCACGCGTTGCTGTGGCTAAAGTAGCCTCAGTAACACGTGGTGGTTATGCTAATAAATTGTAGCTTATATGAAACGTTTGTACGTTTAACATAGCGTCATCTATTAAAGACTTACTCAAACCAGTCAACAAATACCGCCATCTGTTAGAATCGTTTGGAGATAACAGATAATTGTGACTGTCAAATAATAGATAAATAATTTGCCATAAAATACTATTACTATAAATTGAGACGGAAGCTATCCTATCTTTTAAGTTAGATCAAACTACACATGCTGTGCAAATTTGATTAAAATCGGTTAAGTACTTTAGGAGTCCATCGCAGACAAACAACGTGACGCGTAATTTATATATATTAAGAAGAAGATTAATTCATACATTTAAATTCGTAAAACCATTACTTCGCATTCAAACGGAGACCCTGTACTTATATCGATTCATACTAAAATCTCAAGGACCTCATTTATGTAATACAATCAGAGTTAAATAATAATACGAATTATCTTAAAACCGCTCAGCCTCTCCATCTCAAAGGACCCTTTGTACAGATCGCGTGATGTGGCGATCCTTGACTTGTATTGATATATTTTTTTTATATTCTTGAATCTACTTTTACCTGTTCCAAGGGCGGTGCCGTTTTTGTTTACCACAGCGAGGTCATCAGTGCTTTCAGCAATACTCTTGCATGAATAAGAGTACAGCGAATGTTATTCTCAACAAAGACATGAACAGGTGTAAGAGTTAGACAAAAATATGATTGAGATAGTGGTCTTTATTTTCTTCTATGGCCTGACACATTATTTTTCTGTTATTATTATAATTCTAAAGCGCTTTTAAAGCTTATAGTTTGATCATGCTCATTGAAATTGCTGCTTGGAGTACCTATACGAAGCGAATCTCCCCGTTCTTTCAAAATGGTTAGGCGGAGGAATGGCTGCTCTAGTAACTAACCTTGTGAAGGAATCCCAGTTATGATAACTATTCCAGCAATAATCTTATCATGATATCGGGAAAATATATAATTCTTCTCTTCTATATATAAATATATAATTATAATTAAAATATATAATATCTGGATATAATATAATATAATCTGGGAAAAATAGGTTAAATTTTGAATTTATAATGGATTTTTTTTAAATGCAATTTATACCTAGAACAATATTTTTGTACATTATATATATTTATATAATATTTTTCTTGTACACAGAATTTATGACTAGGTATCATCATCATCATCTCAGCTCATATATGACCCACTGTTGGGCTCGAGTCTCCTCCATAATGGGAGGTAAATTGACCTACTATACACGCTAGTCAGTCGTGTTAGTATAGTGTTTTGCTTCAATTTTCCTTCTCCTGCATACTTGTTATATGCGTTTTATATTCTTTAGTCGTCTCTTACGATCATCCATGGGTAAGATGGAGAGTGGTGAATTATATTCTTTCTCCATCACCACACGGAAGACTATCATCTGCACCTAAATATGATAATTTTTCACTTGGGAAATAGGAACAGACATATTGGAAAATCTAAATTTTTTTGGATGGTTAAAAATAAAACACTCTATATAGTTATATGAAATTTAAAAACTAAGAAACAGGTAAACATTTGTTTATCGATTATTTTAATAATATCAAATGATGTTTGATTGGACATCATTTTATTATTCCTACCGAAGTGTTGATTTCGCCCTCGGGGGCTAATTCACACCTCTAACATAAAAAAATTAGTTACGTTTACGTAAAGTATACGCTGAGATTTCTATTAAATAACTTAGAATACTTTTACGAGGTATATTTTAATGTAAACTGAGTAAGAAGATAACAGTTGTTGATATGAAAATTATTGTTGTATTTTAATAATTGAGGCAGAAGCTAGAATTGATATTGTTTATTTATTTATTTAGTCTTTTTATGAGATTAAAATTAATGATAGCCTAAAGATATTTTTGTTAATAGGCATATTTATTCCAATGATAGCTTAGGGGTTGAAATATACAACACTCGAGTTCATTATAGTTCTATTCACAAGCAGAACCGAAAATATTTTTGTAGACTGTAGCGAATATTATATATGATGGCTCTCCCAAAACGATCTAAATGACGCAAAAGGAGGATTAAAAAAAATTTGAAGTTATCAAAAAGTCGGTACACAGCATCTTAATTCTGACTTTGGATTTCGTTTCAACAGCTCAAAATACGCCAGTAAGGTATAGAAAAGTATCATCATCATCATCATCACAACCCATAAATGTCCCACTGTTGGGCTCGGGCCTCCTCCATAATTGGAGGAAAATTAATCTACTATACCACGCTGGTCAGACGTGTTGTTATAGGGTTTTGCTTCGATTTTTCCTTCTCTTGCATAGATTTTATATGCGTTTTATATCCCTTAGTCGTCTCTTACGATCACCCACGGGTAAGACAGGGGGTGATGAACTGAATTCTTACTCCGTCACCACACGAATTGAAAAACTTAGGGATATACCCTAAGTCGTCTCGTAAGATTAACCACGGGTGAGATATGGGGTGGTGAATAGTATTCTTACTCCGTCACTACACGGAAAAAGAAAAGTATAGTCGCACAATATTTTTTGTGGAGCTGTATGATTATTTCTTTCCTTTCTTTTTACATTATCATTAATATTCTAATCTCTATAGTACTTTTTATTGTAATCTTATAATTAATAATAATTAACCTTTCCTTACATTATCATATTAATATACATAAAATTTCATAAATAACCTAAACTTTAACGATATAAAAATAGTGAATATAAAAGGCTAATTAAATGTTTACTAAAGAGAAAAAAAAAAACAAATTAAATACTTATTCAAATAAACCGCTGCGTAGGTAACGTGCCCAGAATGCTGGCAGCATTGCCACGTTGGATGGCAATGCTCAACCTCTGTGCCAAGTAAAGCCCAGCATTCCGGTCACTAAGTACTTAATTATACTTTATATTAAGTATTACTAAATCTTAATGATTTTTAATCTTTGCTCGAGCATTTCACATTCGAAATAAATCTATTTTTACGGCTTCCATTGCGTTTGTATTTGATTTTTAATTTCCCGAACGTTCGAATGTTTTAGTGATCATGGTCACGGGAGGACTGATTGATTGATTGAGGACTAATTATTAAAAATCAAATACAAACGCGACAGAATCCATTCAAATAGTTTTATTTGAAATACATAATCTTCAGCATGTGAGCTTAGAGAGCTAAGCTTCTGCCCGTGTGGTGACGGAGTAAGAATACATTTATCACCCCCTATCTTTCCCAAGGGTGATCGTAAGAGACGACTAAGGGATATAAAATGCATATAAAATCATAGAAGTTTTGTTTCGAGTTTTCTTGCCTATGCAATAGAAGGAAAACTCGAAACAAAACCCTATAACCAATACCAGCAGGTCTGACCAGCGCAGTACAGTAGGCTAATTTCCCTCCCATTACGGAGGAGTCCCGAGCCCAACAGTGGGACATATATGGACTGTGATGATGATGATGCCTTATGTCAACTCTCTTTGGAAATATAATTGTTGACCAGACGACATCCGCTTTTTTTTTTTTTTTTTTTTTTTTTTTTTTTTCGCTGAGGAAACGCATTTGCGCGCTATCCCCCGCCGGTGACAGGCGAGGGGGAGTGTGGGACTCACCGGCCATAGATGTTAGCGGCCGGAATACCCACTAAAACCACAGCGGCCCCTTCCGCGCTTTTACGGGGAGCCGGAGAGATCGTCTACTGACATTCGATCCCCGGCACCCCCACGCTTGGCTTTCTGGCCACGTCCTATCGTCCCTCAAGGCGGTGGGAGGAGGTGCGCATAACGGCGCCTCCTCCTTCCCGGTCGCCGGCGGCGAAGCGAGTCAGCTGACGCAAGCGCCTCGCGTTCTCGCTCCGCGGCCTCCTTCCTTTTCATGATGACCTCGCAAAAGGAGGCCATCGACGACCAGCACCTGTCGCTGTCAAGCATCTTCGAGATGATGGTCGACAACGACAGGTCCCTCCCAACGACCGCCGATAGGACGTGGCGCTGGGGCCCCCAGGCAGGGCATACCTCCAGAGTGTGACGCGCATCATCTACTGGCGCACCACACTCGTGACATCCTGGGGCCCCTTCTCTTCCAATTCTGTGCAGGTACTTACCAAAGACCCCATGCCCGGTAAGCACCTGCACCATCCTAAAGCTTAGGCTGCCGTGCCTTCTACTAATCCAGCGGTGGAGATGTGGCGCAACCGCCTCCACAGTCCCCCGCCCTGCTACGGGGGACTCCAGATCTTCTCTCCACCGCTGAGTGACTCCCCTTCGGGCCACTTCCAGTACTCTGCCCAGTCTCCTTACGGAGACCTGCTCGTCGTTGGCCCGCGCCGCGACACGGAGCCGGTAGACCTCAGCCAGGGCCTCGGCCACAAGTGGCCAAGGTGGGTCGCCCGCCAGCAACGTCGCTGCGGTCCATGACACCGTACGATAGCCCCTGACAGCCCTCACCGCCATGGCCCTCTGAGGGCGTCGCAGAAGGGCCCTGTTGCGGACGGTGAGAGAGTCCGCCCAAATAGGGGCACCATACAGCGCCATGGACCGCACCACTCCGGCGTATAAACGCCGACAGGACGACCCAGGACTGCCTGTGTTTGGCAGAAGCCTACCTAACGCCGCGGCTGTCTTGATGAGCCTCGGAACGAGCTGGGCAAAGTGCGGCCCGAAACTCCACCTAGAATCAAGGTGCAGACCCAGATATTTCATCTGGGCCCGCACCGGCACAGCAACCCCAGACACGCTGATGTGTGCTCCTCGGGGGGGACCTCGACCCGGGCCATGAAATAGGAGGGCCTCGGTTTTCTCCACCGCGACCCTCAGGCCCAACATGCTGATCCGGCCCACGACGAGCGCAACCCCCTCTTCTGCCAATCGAGCAGCCCCCAGGAAGTCAGGCCTCCTCACCGTGATGAGGGTATCATCAGCATAGCAGATGACCCCCATCCCGGAAAGAAGCCGACCCCGAAGGAGCCAGTCGAATCCGACGTTCCACAGGATCGGGCCAAGGACCGATCCCTGTGGAACGCCGCACTCCACCCGATGACGATGAATGCGCCCGTCGCCCCCCTCCCAGAGCACGTGCCTTCCCTCGAGGTACGCTTCCAACAGCCTCCAGAGGTAAGGAGGCACTTCATGATACTGGAGTGCCTCCTTTAGCGTCTCATGCGGGAGGCTGTTGAAGGCGTTCTTTATGTCCAGCGAAACTGCCAGGAGGACTTCCTTTCTGGCCACAGCATCGGTGGCCAAGGACTTCAGGGCGGCCAGTGCGTCAATAGTTGACCGGCCACCCCTGAACCCGTATTGACTCTCTGACAGTCCCGGTCCGACTTCCTCGAGGTGCTGGACGAGACGGTCCGCAAGCACCTTCTCGAACAATTTAGCCGTCTCGTCCAGCAGCACCAGCGGTCTGTATGCGGAAGGGGAGTCGACTGGGCGACCCTCCTTCCGCAGCAAGCACAGCCTGCCGCATTTCCATTGCTCCGGGAACTGCCCGGACCTCAGGCACGTATTGAGCAGTTCCCGGAGCTCACCCCTGAGGTATTCCGCGGCGACGCCGAGTACAATTCCCGGGACGCCGTCCGGACCAGGCGATTTCCGCTTCCCGCGGAGTCGGGAGAGGGCTGTCGCCATTTCTTGGTCGGTGATGAGTGGGATTGAGGTCTCCACCTCTACCACCGACCAAGGAGCCATTCGGGGGGGAACGTGTCCCGCAGAACGCGGGAACAGTTCCCCCATTAGCCCCGACAGGAAACCCGGATCCATCGTTTCGACGATGGGGGCGCCACAGGCGCGAATTTTGTTTCGCGCCCGCTGATATGAGCGCCCCCAAGGATCCCTGTCGAGGCCCGTAAGGAGTTCCTCACGGGCCCTCTCCTTCGCCTGGCTGATGGCCAGCTGCAGAGTTTTCTTCCTTCTTGTATATTCCGTCCGCAGCTGACCCTCTAGAACGTCATCCCAGTTAGCCCGCTGTCGGCATCTAACATAAGCACGCCGCGCCCGATTGGCAGCCACCCAAAGATTAGCTATCTCGAGCGACCACCAGTACACCTGGCGACGCGGCGGCTTTCGCTGAGCCCTCGGCATCGCCGCATCACAAACTACCTCAAGGGCACTTCTCATTTGACCTGCGAGCCCCTCCACATCTGTAAGTAGCATTTGTCCTGTCCTACCCCAGCGCTGTACTATGGCAGACTCCCGGGCCATTTCTAGGTCAAGTTGACCAATGGCCCACTTTGGGAGTCCACGCCTTCTTCCGCGCCGGGGCTCTGGTGGTCCCCGAGGGGCAGAGATCTCGAACCGCACATATCGGTGGTCCGAGAGAGTCTCCACCCCTTCTTCTACTCTCCAGTCACTCACCTCGCGAGCGACAGCGGGGCTGGCGAACGATAGGTCCACCACAGACCCACCCCGATGTCGCACGCAGGTGTGAACCGTCCCTCTGTTAAGTAGGGACAGACCGGAGAGCAGGGACCACTGCTCGACGGCCGTGCCCCTAGCGTTTGTGGCAGGGTTCCCCCAAATGCGAGACTTCGCGTTAAAGTCGCCGAGAACCACAATTTTCCTCGGCGACTGACGCCGAGCCGCGGCACTGACGGAGTCCAAGAATAACTCGAACTCCGCCAGACCGCGGTTGGGGGAGAAATAAATACCGATGATAGCGAAGTCTCGCCACCCCACCACAACGTAACCATTGCCCCTCTCCAGTGTGGAGAGGGGAGGGCCGACAGATCCTTTGGACAGGACAGCCACCTCTTCCTTATTGTCCCCCACCCAATTGGGTGAGTGAGGGATAAAGTAGGGCTCGCAGGCCACAGCTAAATCAATTTCCCACTGCGCCATGGACTGCAGTAGCAGGTCCTGAGCCCCGGCGCAGTGGTTTAAATTCGCCTGGAGGAAGCGTACTCTGTCTCCCATTTAGGTTGACATTTCAGCTTCCTCCTGGCCTCTACGGCCATTCACGGATGCAGCGGCCCGAGGTCCAGGGGCCACCTTACCTTTCGACGAGGGGGCTCGGCAGAATCTCCCTCCCATGGTGTGCTCCGCAGTGCGACCAGCTGCGGTGCACACTGCACAACGCGGCGTGGCCACACACGCGGCCGATTTATGTCCGCTATCGCCGCACCTGTAGCAGAGTGCAGAGCGATCGACAGCAGACGAGCACAATAAGGCCGTATGCCCCAGCTCAAGGCACCGGAAACACCTTAAAGGTAAGTTCTCCAGTACCTGGACGCCAGCCGAACTCCAACCGACCAGAAGCCTGCCCGCATCGGCAAGCAATTTTGCAGCGGCGACAGGGCAACGCACCTTCACCATGCCCATACCACGGGGTCCACGCTGAATTTCTCCAACCTGGACATCCGCAGCATCACATGCACCGCCACATGTGCGGACAACCGCGGCACGCACTTTCTCCTCCGTGGCAGAGTCGTCCATTCCAGTCACCCGAATATCGGCCCGTTTGACCGGGCGAACGACATCTGCCACTCCTACGAGCGCTGTGCGCAATCTCGCCGCCAGCTGGTCAGCGACTTCTGTCGACTGAGACTTGGGCAGCTGCAGGATCCTAGCCCCAGTCATGGAGCGCCTAACTTTAAGACCCTCTTTAATGCCCATCTCTTGGAGATTGACTCCCTGCTCGGCGCGAAGCATTGCATCGGCGTATGTGACCCCCAATTTCTCAGCCTCCGGCTGCAATTTTAAGATTACAGCCGGGGTGCGGGGGGCAGCAAGCGCCGACTTCAGCTTTTTCTGCGCCGAGACAGCCACGTGCGAGGTGGGCGCAGCACCCGCTGTAGGTGGCGGAGGAGGAGAAGACTTTTTCTTCCCCTTCCTCACAACGGTTGTCCAGCTGTCTGCAGGCACGGGTGGGGCCGGAGGAGTGACTGCCGAAGGACCAGGGACTGGCTGGATAGCATTCACCGGTGCGGCCGTGCGGACGGCAACAGTGGCCACAGCAGCCGCTGTACTCTTCTTTTTGTCCGCAGCTAGAGGCGGACGGTTCACCTTAGCGGGGAGAAGGCGATCCTCTAATCCCGCAAGCCGGGCGTTTATCATCTCCCCAACTGACTTCACAATAGAGGATTTGATATCCTCTATTGTGTCTAGCCCCATACCAGACGAAGAAGTAGCAGCCCTCATTTCTGAAAATTCGCGGCGGTATGCTTTCAATTCCGCCTTGAGGGCTTCTACTTCCTGGCGCTGCCTGCTATTCTCTGTTCTCAGTCGACGTGTCTCCTCCGCCTCCGATTTTGAGCATAAAGCTTCGATAATAGCTTGCATTTCTGCTGCTGCATCCCGTAACTTTTTTATAAAAGGACCTTGGAGGTGGCCAGATTTCCGCGTGACCTCCAGGATTATGGCTGCGTTGTGACCCCCACGGGCGCGTATCTCCTCCGGTCCTATAGCGGACAGGTTATCTAGCGCAGGACACTCCGACGCCGAGGTGTCCGCTGATTCCACCCTTGGTTGTACAGCTGGTTTGCGAAAGGCACGACTTCTGAGCACACGCTCATATTCAACCTCTTCGGCTTCAACGTCTCTCTTTTGGAGGTCTGCCTTAGCACGTGTTAGTCCCACATTATGGCCCCTTTGTGCTGAGACGACATCCGCTGGAGTTAGCTCTCGAATTAGTCTTCCTCGTCTTTTATGACACTAAGTGTTTGTAGTATTCGTAGCCGTTTACATACAGAAAATCGAACTAAAAATGAAGCGCAATAACCTCAAGTTATTATTTACCGGCCATTAAACTGAAATACATTTTACAATGTTGAAATGCTGCTACGTATTTTA
This sequence comes from Lymantria monacha, assembly GCA_905163515.2. Taxonomy (NCBI): domain Eukaryota; kingdom Metazoa; phylum Arthropoda; class Insecta; order Lepidoptera; family Erebidae; genus Lymantria; species Lymantria monacha. The sequence continues at coordinate 3,035,689 of LR991091.1, read as the reverse complement.
ACTGCGTACGAGTTTTCATTGAGATGAACTTTGTATGAAATAATTACGGTTGGCATACATTTTTTTTTAACAATAAATTACGCGTGATGATGAAATAAAAATGGCGATTTGGTAACCGTTTACGTAATGTTTTGCACCCGTTTCTTATTCATATTGTGATACAAAGGAGCTCTGGACTGGCCAAGTTAATATTACTTAACAACTTGTCTGAATAAATGAATATTATCATAATATGAAAGAAAATAATTTTATTATAAGGAAGAGAATGATTTCCGTATAGTTTTAACATTGAAAGGGTACCTATACATAGGTAAGCACTTATAATTTGCTATGTCATTTTTACATACATACATACATATAATCACGCCATATCCCTTGCAGGGTAGGCAGAGAGAACAGAAGAGGAAGACCTTCCTTTCTGAAAGGAAGCTCGGGGCTAGCAATAGGACGTATATGAACCGAGCCGATATCAAATTCAAAATAAGTAGACTCAGTATCTAAGAGACATAAAGGCCATCGATCCTTAGCGTACTGTCACGGTACGTAGCTATAACTGTGTTTCAACAGCAATAATTTACTTGGAATGCCTTTGTATACTTTAATATGGATAATCATATAACGGTTACTTTTATTTCTATACAATTGAATAATAAAATTACTGTTTTAAGTTGACATCTCCGTACAAAATATCATTTTTATACTAATACTGAGATACTAGGTGTTTTCGGGTTATAACACTATCGTTGTAACGGCATATAAAATATTTTATAGTAAAAGATAGTTTTAGTTACTGTTGCTCAAAAGCAAGACTTGTGAGTCTCGCAAGTCTTACAACCCTCGTTAAAAAAACACAGAGTCACTTGTTTTGATAGAAATGAAAAATCCCTTAGAAATGAAAAATCCAACCAAGTTAATGAAATTCCATTCATCTAGTGGCACTAACTGTACAACTATCAATAATTAGGTACATACCACTTAACGGGAGTGGGCTATAATCACAACTATCTGTCACGAGATTGTTTAAAATAACATTAAATTATTTCCTCGTGTACTACCAGTACGAGTTAAGAATACAAAACGTTGACAATCTTTTCTTTGCTAAAGGAATCGTAAGACGCTGTATAAGGAAGCAGCAGAGCAGTGCGAGACTCTTGGAGCGAGTCTTGATCTTACATTTGGACAATACTAGTTTCAGTGCGGTACTAAATCAAGATCACCTTGTAAGAAGAGCACTTTCTTCACGGTTGGCAGCGGCCTAGCTGTGCTCTGGTATTGCAAAGGTCCATGAGCGGTAGTGTCACTTACCATGAGGTGTGCTGCAAAAAGAAATTAGGATTGGTATATCACAGAGGGTATAGGTTTAGTAGTACAACCTAGATTATAATCATAATCATTTCTTTTTACTAGGTACCAAATGGAAATTACGCCCTCCTCACCAAAGAGAAGTCCTCGTTGTTCTTAGCTGTACCACAGGCAAGATACGGACAAGACGACTTAGATCTGACTTCATATTAAATGTGTTAAACATTCCTTCAAAGATATACACAGATCCTTGTATAACAGGGAGTTTACAAATATGCGATTAATATGTAGGATGGCGTGTAGTAATTGACTATCCTACTATTGTATTGTCCAAGTCTTTATATTATATTTAAGCAGGAAGATGAAAGAAGAAGATGAACAAGAGTGAAGACTGTTATTATTTAGATTAATGATTTAATGAACTGAATACTATATACAATGAATTACTATAAAACTAAATACAATGATATGAAATATGCGAGCGAATAATATAATAGCAGATAAGCGGGTTAATCGTGGCGTTCACGAGAAGCGAGTGTCGGCGGCGGCGCGCGCGTCGCGCGCCTCGCCGTACATCAGGTGATACATCAGGTGATATATCAGGTGATATATCAGGTGATATTACTGTATGGCTCAATATACATTAGCGGAGTGGATTGTTTGGAATTGTTGGGTTGCGGTCCAATATGAGGTAGTGGCGGATAGTCGCCACAAATATATATAAATTACACCTAGCCTCAGAACAAAAAATTGTGAATCGTACTAAGTATTGTCTTGTATGGCAATCGAAAACGCGACATTTGGTGTTGTATGTAGCTACTCGTATGTTATAATGCCAGATTAACGAGTAGTCTGATGCTACGTTTTAATTGATCCTCAAGTATCTGTAAAATATCAAAGATATAACCAGGTCACTGTTTACATTAATTGGCGGTTTGGACCACCAGTTATCTCATACAAAACGAAACGCTATAGCAAAATGCTAATACTGAAACGCTAATTTCTACGAGAGTTAATTACATTGGACGAGCCGATGCATTTATGACTTTCTTATTACTTATGGTGACAAACAAGCAAGCAGTACACCTGATGGAAAGTGTCACTGCGTCTCCATAGTCCTTTGCAATATCAGAGATATAGCTAAACTGTTACCTCCCGACCAAAACCCACCCAGAAATTTGGGCCGCTGTCTCTTTCGGTCACCGAACGAAACCCAACAATAAATTGCCACTGCTCAGACGTTAAATAGATTTACGGGTTGAGAGCCCTCAGCGCTCACCCACAGTCCGGGTAAAGTTGTCATAGCCATCTGAGGCTAACAACTAAGACACACAAAAAAAAAAAAAAAAACGTTAAATAGAATAGATACGAGTATTTATTCCATATGTAGCTTTTTAAAAAAATCTAAGCAATAAAACCTACATTTATATCCCTAAAAAGTAAAAAAAAAATCTATACAAACTTAATAGGCAACATTTATAGGCGTCAATTTCAACAGTTTCGTGATACCCGCTCTATAATCACGCTAAAACTCTATCATTTTAAATTTATATGTAATTTGCTACGAGATATGGTGGCGCTTCCGTTTGTTTCTTGATTTCCGGTGGAAGATATCGTCCTGTGTGGTTTATGGTTTACTAGCTTCTGCCCGCAGCTTCGCCCGCTTAAAAGGTTACTTTCCTAAAGCTTTTCATCCCCTATTTTTATTCTACCACTTAAGGGTATTTTTTTTACATAATTTTAATGACATATTTATATCTAATCAATAGCCTAAAAATAAGTTTCAAGCTTCTGGCTTTACAATACTTCCTTACAACTTTTCATCCCCCTTTACAATCCTTATTTTTTTTGCATTAAAAAGTAACCTATGCCCTTTGTCAGGCTTAGCCTCCTTTGTCAGGCTCTAGACCATCTGTGTACCAAATTTCATTTAGATCGGTTCAGTAGTTTTAGCGTGAAAGAGCGACAGACAGACAGAGTTACTTTCGCATTTATAATATTAGTAAGGATAAATAATAATTTATATATCCTCAAAAAATTGTCAAAAAATTGTTCCTCGTTTATTTGCCGGGTGGACCAACATTCAACCATAAGCAATTCGGCTTCACTCGCGGTAAATCAACTATCGACGCAGCCATTGCGGTGAGAAAAGTTATTAATACATCCGCTTTTAAATACGTGCTAGGCGTTTTCCTGGATATCTCAGGTGCCTTCGACAACGCCTGGTGGCCAATGCTACTTCTTAAATTAAAGACTCGTGGGTGCTATAGGAACATCTACTTAATTATACAGTCATACTTTTCACAAGGCTCGACTAAACTGAAACTTGGTCACCATGCTGTGTCGAAGCCACTGACGATGGGCTGCCCCCAAGGTTCGGTGCTAAGTCCATATCTATGGAATTTAGGTTTTGACGATTTCCTCGAATTACCTCTGCCGAAACACTGTCAATTGATCGGCTATGCCGACGACGGTCTTCTACTCGTAGAATCCAACACTAGAGACGGTTTAGAGAAATTAGCAGAAATTTGTCTCAATAATATATTCGAATGGGGCACACGAAATCGGCTTACATTTGCCCCACAAAAAACGTACCACCTTTTATTAAAAGGGAATTTACAATCGTTGCCGCGTATAAAATTCAATAATATGACAGTCAAAAAGAAAGATTCAGTTTGCTATCTTGGACTACTCTTAGAAAAAAATTTTTCATTTGTCGAGTATATTAAAACTGTGGGTGAAAAAGCGAAACGAAATTTCTATGCGCTTACTAGAATATCAACGTCTACCTGGGGCCTTCGTTTTAATACACTGAAAACTATATATATGGCCACATATTTGGGGTGTATTTGTTACGCTGCACCCGTTTGGGCTGATAGGGCTACCATAGGGGCAGCTCGCCTTAAATTATTACAAAGCCAACGATTGGCCTTAATATTCTTGTGTAAAGCCTACAGGACGGTCAGTACCGAGGCTTTGCCGGTACTCGCGGGTGTACTTCCGGTTGACTTGGAGATTCAGAGACGGGCATCAATGTATTACACGACAAGGGAAAATATGAACACAGATTTCCTTCTACCGCGCGACCGTAATAAAATCGCTCGATTGTTTGCACCGCAGTCCGTTGTCTATGAAAAACTTTTAATTGAATGGCAAGAAAGATGGGATTCATCATCGAAGGGCCGTCACCTCTATCTATTTTTCCCATGCGTCCGCGAGCGCCTAGAGAGAGTGTGGCTGGAGGTTGACCATTTTGTAGCTCAATTTCTAACTGGACATGGCAACTTTAAAAGTAAATTATTTTCTTTTAAACTCGTACCTTCACCACTATGTCAATGTTCTACAAATAACCGCGAGTATGAACAATCAGCACATCACATTCTCTGGGAGTGCGATCTCTGGCGTAACGAGCGCGACCTTATGTTAGACAGTTTGCAAGTAACATCTGGAGTAGTATACTACACGGATCTTGTAGCAACTCGAGAAAATTTCCGTGCGTTTAGGCGTTTCTGCCATACCTACTACTGCAACCAATCTTAAGGCTCACATATAGGCCCCGTTAAGTTATCCCGTATCCGTGGTGCCGTACTGCTGCGCTTATCGTAGCTGTACAACCCTTTACTTATTGGCTGACTAGTCAATATTGCTTTCTGTCTCCCGCTTTGCCTGGGAGGGAAGTGGAATCACTCTTTTCCAACTCCTCCTCTTTAACTTTTCTAATTAAATTTGTTGCGGGTTCCAAGACAATTAAAATCATTTCCCGGGACTGCCTGAGGGTCAAACCTCGGTGTCATTTATAGTGACCATTGTGGATCCTGGCTTACAGGAGTTACAATGGTGGGAATGTGTGGTGGGATTAGTCCCATTAAATATCCTCAAAAAATCTGTAGTTATTTGCACAATAAACATTAGTGATCAACGTTTACTGTTCCACATAAGCCTTTCCAAGAAGACAAAACATGACATTGAATCGAAGAAATCGATATGAGTGGTAATTTTGTAGCAAGCTATAGTCATAGTAGCTAGATATATTCTATATGTGGTGACGAAGTAAGAATGCAATTCACCACCTCTTTTTTTATTGGCTATGGTGGCAAACCAGCAAGCAGCACACCTAATATTAAGTGTTACTGTCGCCCATGGACCTTTGCAATACCAAGGGCAAGCTAGGCCGCTATCTACCAACACCAATCCCAAACCCACCTAGTTGGGCTTACGGCTCTCTCGCTCACCGAACGAAGCGCAGCTACATATTGCCATTGCTCAGACGTCGATCTTCTGTAAGAGTCCACACTCTCACACACTCATCCTGGACGGACCGGCCTGCGGTTGTAGACAGAAAACTGTTAACAGAATGATCCTAACACTAGAAAAAACACCTTACGCATGGGTGTCGTAAAAGACGACTAAGGAATATAATACACATAAAAATCTATGCAAGAGAAAGAAAATTCTAAATAAAACCCTATGGCATCGCATCTGACCAGTGTAGCATTTCATTTCCCACCTAATGTAGTAGAATATATATGAGATGAAGATGGTCAAGATATACGCTCTGCCAGATGCATCCAGGGCGATGGCAGAGTGGTGTGCGGCCCCTTAACACACCGTATTATCCTAAATACTATTTAAAAATGCCACTAATCTCCACTGAGGTCAAGAAATCGGTGGTGGAAACTGATGATCAACCCAAGGGCGATAGAGTAATAACACTGCAGTTCACACGGTGATGATGCAAGCCTTTTTAAAAAAATACTAAAGCATATCGATTTCTTATGTTTACGCGAGTATTCAACATTGTTAATGGTAGCACCGCGTTGTTGACAGTGTTTTGTCGTCAGCCGCGGATCGGTCCGTCCGGGGTAGTACCACACTCTTGCAGAAAATCGACGTCTGAGTAATGGCAATGTGCTATTGCGCTTAATTCGGTGAGTGAGAGAGCCGTAAGCTATACTCTTGGTACTGCAAAGGTTCATAGGCGACACATTAGATATGCTGCTTTCTCGTTTGCCACCAGAAGCAATAAAAAAAAAACTATTTTTACAGATTCTATCGCATTTGTATTTGATTTTGAATTTCCCAGCGTTTCGAACAGTTTACAGCGTTCATGGTGACTGGAGGATAATTATGACCATGAATGCTGTGGAACGCGATATAATCCGTAAAAATAGTTTTATTTCAAATATCTACTAAAGCATTTTGAACCAAATTTTTTCAAATACTAAATAAAGTATTTTGAATCAACTTTTAGTAAATATGAGATGGGACCTCGATTTATCTAATATAAAAAGAAATAAAACATTAATTCTGCGTCTCAATAAGTTTAATATATTCATATCCAACTGATTGAAGGGTTTATCTCATTTATATATTAAGTTATTGTTATAATATTATGTTAATTCAGTCAATCAATTACCTACCGTGCAGACCTCACACTAAGTTGAGATTTTATTAAGTTATTATAGTTTTTTTATTACCATGTCTCAGTCGTTTTAGCAACAAGTTAAGTATAAAAGAAAAACACGTCATAAAAACCTATACCGAGCTGGTCAAGCTTGATGTAGTTGGACAATTTAATGAAATTAAGATTAAAAGAATTTTGATCATGTTTTTATTATGTACTTATGATTGGTTTTTTTTTTTTGATATTTCGATACTGTTGCAAAAAAAATAACGAACGAACGAACAAATGGAATTAAGAACTAAAGAAAGATAGAAATATCACGAAACTACTGTTTGTGTTAGATGTTTTTCTGTGATCATGGCGCTTGGCGTAAATTATTATAGTGCAAAAATCCTGTTAACCATAGCTTTGTGAGTGACTACGATAGTTTCGTTACATACATACATACATATCATCACGCCATATCCCTTGCAGGGTAGGCAGAGAGAACAGAGTGCCAGAGAACTATATCTTTGCGTACTTCACTCGCCTCCTCAACATTCATAATTCTCTTCATACACGCTCGCCGGTTTCGGAGACTCTTGAGTCTCCCCCAGTACCTACATCCTTCCACTTTCGCATTGTATATCTTCTTAACCAGACGTTCGTTCGGCATTCTTTCCACATGTCCGAACCATCGGAGCATTCCCTTTCGCATCTTTACACCAATACTCTCTTTCATACCAACTCGCTCTCTTACGTCGTCGTTACGAATGCGGTCGGTCAGCCTTACTCCACAGATTTTCCGCAGAGATCGCATTTTTTTTGCTACTGCTTATTGTGGCAACCCGAGGCCGGTCATAAAACTATTGTCAAAACTTTTTAAATATCTGCGATTGAAGAAGAGTGCCTACATATAATGATCCAAAATGGGTTAGGAGCACTTGATTTGTTATTTTATAGTTATTTCTTTAAAATATGAATACATACATAGTATAAAGTAAAGACGACGTCGTTGTCTGTGCGCTTAGATCTTTTAAACTACTCAACGGATTTTAAAGCGGTTATCATTAATAGACAGAATGATTCAAAATGAAGGTTTATATGTATAATATATGCGTATATTTATGAAGCAATTTTTAACAATACAGTATAGTAATAATGAGTACCTTATCCAATTAAATAAATAAGATATGCTGCGTTTAATGTACATTAACATAGTCCTGTAAAACAAATCTTTATAAAATATCCTAGAAGTTATTTGACTGCATAAATGGCGTAGTGGTTAAGATACCGACCCTCTGTGCCAGTTTCGTGGGTTGGATTTCCATGCAGGAAAATACTTTGTGCGAAACACAAAGTGTAGTTCTGAGTCTGAGTGTAATTTGTCTGCGTTAATTGCATGTTTGTGAAGTCCCCTGTATTATAAGGTTTATTTCCTTAGTACAGAGTGGTGTCTTATAAAAAGAAATTACTGAACCGAAGTAATATATATAATAGTAAAATGATTACTAAATATAACATTTAGAAGTCGATACTTTCCAAAGCTATCGGTTTTGAGTAACGGTATACCCATGTCAAGTTGACTGTGAAAAGTTCTATTTTAAAAAAGTCACGGGGAAAAAATGGTCCAATAGAAAGTCGATACCGTAGCAAGGGTTGATCCCGTTATATGAGATGCGCCGACGTTCCGGGTTCACTTCCGATTCGATGTTATTACTAATTTAGTTTGACGATTTGGTAATAAAAGTGTGGGTTTTATTACAACCACCTGTTATTTTATCAAATTATAACAAATCTGACTTTTAACACCATTCGATCGTGACCTAAATGTTTTTTTTTAATAAAGTATATAAAGAAGCTGATTGAATGATTCATTGGTTAGCCCAGACGAAACTTATAAGACCAGAAACTTAAAATTTTAATTATAATTTATTTATGTGACATAGAGACTGACTAAAAAGACTTACGAAATTTCATCTCATAGGAGATGAAACGCTAGTAGAACAAAAAACTTTACATTGTAATCAATTAAACACAAATAATTTTCTGTTAAAATAAATAAACACGTATTGTGAAAATTAAATCCTCAGAGGTGAATATTCTTTCTTTTGGGTATAAAATAGGGGGTTAATTTTACTTGGATATTGTCACCACTATCATTTCTACACGTATGATTCATCACATATCATTTCTATGACAACGAAATCGTATACAAAAACCAGTGCAAGTATTCATTATCAATATGAAATATCTGCTATAATATCATCATCATTTTCATCATCAATCATCATCATCAATCATTTTGATACGCCATTTTGAAGTGTATTTTCCTCTCTAATGATGAAAAATAAATAAATATCACAAAATGAAATTTAAAAAAAAAACTAAAAGAATATGCGTCGTGCATTTCAGTTTTAAACTGTATTATTTTTTTAGCGTTTGATTATCTATCATCATCATCATCACAGCTCATCAATGTCCCACTGTTGGGCTCGGGCCTCCTCCATAATGGGAGGGAAATTAACCTACTATACCGCGCTGGTCAGACGTGTTGGTATAGGGTTTTGTTTCGGGTTTTCCTTCTCTCACATAGATGTTATATGCGTTTTATATCCCTTAGTCGTCTCGTACAATCACCCACGGGTAAGATTTGAGGTGGTGAATTGTATTCTTACTCTGTCACCACGCGGAAAATTAATCTTTAATAACGTATAATAACGTATATTTATAAAAGTGTATAAAGATACTAATTATAGGTTACAATTATATACGTAATAAATAATCTATTAACGATACCAAGTATTCGTATGTGACTTTAGTAATTTTCTGTCTAAAGTCGCGAGCCGGCCACAAATAAGTAAGGGATGTGCGATATCTGTATTTTATCCCGTCACCACATGGTGAAGTATCGAATTCATTTCAACTCAATATACTCTTAAATATACATTGCAATGCCTCATTTCAGCATCTTCCACATTTCAGCCTCCTACACATTAGAAGCGAAATTGACCTAATATATCACGCTGGTTAGATAATTTGGTATAGGGTTATATTTAAAGGTTTCTCTTGTATAGATCTCTCTTGTATAGATTTATTTATTTTATTTATTTATTTATTTATATTTAATTTCATTATTGCTAACATACATACAATGTATGTTACACACACATACATACAAGGTATGAATGAAGAAGTAGTGACAAAGATAAAAAAGGGTATGCTGAGGTGGTTCGGACACGTGGAAAGAATGAGTGAAGAAAGGTTGACTAAACAAGTATACAAAGCGAGTGTGAGTGGGACGATTACAAGGGGAAGACCACGTCGTACTTTCCTGGATCAAATCGAAGATGTGTTAGTGAAAGGTCAGATTAAGAGTACGCGTAATCGTAGAGCATGCATGTAGACTGTGATGAGTGTGAATGAAGCGATGGAGGTATGTCAGGATCGTGGTTTGTGGCAATCCGTAGTCTCTGCTTACCCCTCAGGGAAACAGGCGTGAGGCTATGTATGTATGTATGTATTGCTAACAGCGTGCATACACAATAATAGACAATATTTTTATACAAACTGAGGAAAATAACATATTATAAAAAATGTATTGAATCATTACAATAAAGATAAAATATAATAAACTTGGATCAACATATACTACTGCTAATGGTCAGTGCCTCCACATACTTCTCGGCTACAGACATAAAACATCTCTCTGTACAAGAAAATAAGTCTAGTGAAGGTTCAGAGGCTGGTATCTCATTGATGTAGTGTAATGCGCGAGGAAGCGGTGCGAATTGACCAATGCTAGTGCGCGCCGTATGTGACGCCAGTAGAGGTCGCTGTCGCTCGCGCAATTTACCTACCACCTGGCGATGTTAAATGCATATGATATCCTTAGTCGTTTTTAAGATCCCCCACGGGCAAAATGGAAAGAAAGAAAGAAAGAAAAGATCTGTATTTGTTTTTAGAAAGAAAAAAAAATAACATAAAAATTAAAAACAAATAATAATAAATTAGTAGTAATCTTAAATCTATCTCTCTAAAGAATACATTTCACCACCCCCTATAGGGTAATACCCTTGGGTGATCGTAAAAGACGACTAAGGGATATAAAACGCATATAACATCTATGAAAGAGAAGGAAAACTCGAAACAAAAACCTATACCAACACGTCTGACCAGCGTGTTATAGTAGGTCAATTTCCTTCCAATTAAGGAGGAGGCTCGAGCCCAACAGTGGGACTTATATGAGCTGAGCTGACGGGGAATAAAAGTAAAAAAAATAGTATTTGGTTCAACTTGTGGCCAGAAATGGTATTAGGTTCAACTTGTGGCCAGAAATTGTATTAGGTTCAACTTGTAGCCAGAAATGGTATTAGGTTCAACTTGTGGCCAGAAATGGTATTAGGTTCAACTTGTGGCCAGAAATGGTATTAGGTTCAACTTGTGGTCAGAAATGGTATTAGGTTCAACTTGTGGCCAGAAATGGTATTAGGTTCAACTTGTGACCAGAAATGTAGGTGCGCCCCAGCCGTTAATTTTCAGCCCAAGCCTAGAATGGAATAGTGAATTGTATTCTTACTCCGTCATTATACGAGATAAGAGAAGAAGAAGACTTCTACTTAGATTTAATTAATATTATCTTAAAATATTAATCAACATTGTATAGCTTCAACTTTAAAGTCCAAAATTAACTTCAAATTTACTATAAAATCTAGGTGAGTGCGTATTCCCATGCTCTGAGGTCAAGAACATGTTTTTTAATCCCTATTTCACACGTCATTAGCCCGTTACCGCGGCTCAGATTTCGCAAACCATAAAAAATGGTTTACACAGTTCACAGGCGGTCTCCACTTAATTTCTCACGGGTAAACAATATAAAGTTCCATCTCCAAATTTATCCTCTTGGGGATGAAATTGTGACTAATAAAATTTAGTGATCCAAAATCATCCTACTATAATATTATAAATGTGAAAGTTTCAGATGTTTGAATGTTTGCACGTTTGGATTCTTGTTACTCAATCACGCATGCGAAAGTGGAAGGATGTAGGTACCGGGGGAGACCGAGACTCACCTACCTAGACCAGATTGGTCATGTACTGAAGGAAGGTGGAGTCAAGAGTCTCCGAAACCGGCGAGCGTGTATGAAGAGAATTATGAATGTTGAGGAAGCGAGTGAAGTGTGCAAGGATAGAGTTCTCTGGCACTCTGTTCTCTCTGCCTGCCCTGCAAGGGATATGGCGTGATGATATGTATGTATGTATGTAATCACGCATAAACTGTTGAACAGATTTGAATGAAATTTGGCCCATAAATAGTTCAGTTCCTGGATTAATATATAAGATATCCCGGTAATATATCCTTGAGATAATACCTCAACTTTGGAAAAGTTACTTTAATATGGGCGAAGGTGGGAGCAAAAGGTAGTTTATAATAAATAATGACTATAACCCTTCGTATTAAAGGATATATAAACGCATATAACATCTATGCAAGAGAAGAAAAACTCGAAACAAAACCCTATACCAACACGTTTGACCACCGCGTTATAGTAGGTTAATTTCCCGCCTATTACGGAGGAGGCCCGAACTGATGATGATAATGACTGTGGTGATGATGATGATGATAATGACTGTGATGATGATGATGATAACCCTTCGTTTTTATAAGTGTATAACTTTCGTCTTTATACATTCTATTTTGGTTAAAAATTCTTCACAGCTTACATTTATCCCAGCTGAAAGGAGTTAGCCCACTATAATATTTTAATTAAACCGATTTATATAAAGTTTTGATTCAGAGAGCTTTCAATAAAAAGAGAAAAATAAATTCGAAATAAAACTATGTTCTCTGACCAATGCGTTGTAAGTAGACCAATTTCCCTCTCCTGAATTTTACAGACTTTTACGCAGAAATGGGGATTGTAAGAGCTGAAATAGAAGACTATTCTTCTATTATACTATTGTAATGAAAAGTTCTTAGTATTTATATATATAAACAAGAGAAGGAAAACTCGAAACAAAACCCTATACCAACACGTCTGACCAGCGCGGTAGAGTAGGTTAACTCCCCTCCCATTACAGAGGAGGCCCGAGCCCAACAGTGGGACATATATGGGCTGTGATGATGATGATATATATATATATAAATACGAGTTTATGAAAACGATTGGACCACACGTACACAACAAGGGTATGACTGAAGATCTAGTAATAATATGGCAAAATGGAGTGGGCTTTTTATTCGATATATTTAAATCTACAGGTCATTTGTATACTCATGGAGTTTAACTGGCGTTTTAATAGATGTCTCTAAAGACGGAGAGAGTTCACAAGGAGATTTATGTAGGCTCATACTACCCTCTATTCCCAGGCAAGGGCTGGCTATAGCTTAAAAATAAGTCTAGTAATGACAACGATATCATGCTTTAGCTACAAAAATAGTACATTACTGCAGCGGCCAGAAAAACGGTAGTGATGGACGAATGTGTAAATGTGGACCGAGACGTAGCCGAGGCACACATACGTAATTCCATCAATTCCTAGTTGTGGCCAAGGCATGTATAGTGCTTTTCTCTAATAATGCGCGGAAATTAAAACTAAGTAGTACTAAGTAGAACTGTATATATGACGAACAACGAACAACATTTATCACGTGCTAAATAAAGGGTTTATTTGTTTTTTTTTTCATCATCAAACAGGTTTCTTTTTTAAGCCAGTTCGAAATTTAAATAAAACTCTGACAAGTTGCCTATTTGGTTGCAATATTTTGAAGTAACAAATCGTTCCATTTTTAAAATACACGATAGATATGAATTTACATATATATTTATTTGGCCGTTAAAACACGACAGATATGGATTTTCATACATTTTTGCCGGCCGGTGCTCGCTCAATACAGCAATTTCGATTTATCTCGAAGAAGATTGCCAATATAATCCTCAAATTTCCAAGCATGTTTGAGAAAAATATAATTACTGTGTATATTTTATATTCAAAGGTTATTTTACGTATACCATATAAGATGTTCTTTTATTGCTTATGGTGGTAAAGGAGCAAGCAGCATACCTGATGGTAAGCGTTACTGTCGCTCATGGATCTTTGCAATACCAGTGGTACGGTTAAGCCACTGCCTACAAATAAAAATCCCAAACTCACCCAGAAAATTGGACTGGCGGTTCTTTCACTCACCGGACGAAGTGCAAAAGCATATTGCCACTACTCAAACGTTTATTTTCTCCGAGAGTGTGGTACTACCTAGGACGGACTGGCCCGCGGCAGTAGACAAAGAACTGTCAACAATGTGGCCCCAGGTCAATTTTCCTTTTTTTTTTATAGTCGCCACTCTCCACAAATAGGTTTGGGATTGCTTTAAATTTCCAGAACAGTATTGCTACCCATTCTTTTAGTGATACCAAAGTCAGAATTTATTATTTTTCCAATAAAGTAAGGGATGACGGTATCCAATGCTCTAAACTCTTTATATATATATATATATATATATATATATATATATATATATATATATATATATATATATATATATATATATATATATATGTCGGAGAGCCATAGATAAAGCAGAGAGCTATTGAGTCGAGTTGATTGTTGTTTGCATGCATAATATTATTAGTTTACATTCTAATTAACTTCTAAATTCTTAACTTAATATTTATTACATTAACACGATTTTCTATAATTTAAATATCTTCTTAAATCTATTATAAGTAATGAATAATGTAATTTACGTAATGACCAATCAGAGCAGAGCACGTACCTCGAGCGTGGTCGAGGCGCCATCTCTACTTTACTTTATACAGGCCGACGTATGGGCGATACATTTGAATTGTAGCAACGGGTCGAGTTGGATCGTTGTTGAGAGTGTATTTATGGTTAAAGTAAGATCGGTGCCACGAACTCGCTGCTCGGTCTTAACGGCTTATTTTTGATTTCGATACTATTGCATAGTGATAAAACGTTGTTAAAGATTAGATTAAAACAATACAAACATCGATCGTTGTTTTGTGCTCGCATTTTACCCTGATGACGCCCACTAAGTCTGCAACCGCTAATGATGACATCAACGGAACCGACGCTTCTCCATCATCAGAAGTGGGATCGGTGCAGGCACAAAGCGTGAGCGAACAGACGTCAGCGAGTGACGGATGGCGCGCCTTATTCGAAGCGCAGCAAACCAGCATGAGGCTACTCTTGGAGGCGCTAACCAACCCGCCGAATGTCGAGGATAAGAGCATAACGCTACCTAAATTTCAACCGGAGGATGCAGAGACTGATGCACGGGCTTGGCTGGCAACGGTGGACATCTGCTTATCGGATCGTGATATACAGGGAAGTAGATTAATTCTTATACTTAGTAAGGCCATGAGAGGTTCGGCCGCAACATGGTTTTCACAAGTAGCTTTTCCTAATATGAAATGGGCAGAATTTAAGGAGATTTTTCTTTCTCGTTTTGATACGTTAGAAACGCGTGCAGCAACGATATTAAACATGCTTACTGGTAAACCGCAGGAAGGTGAATGTCTTGCTTCATACGCAAGCCGTTTATTCACTTTACTCATGTCACGATGGGGTAATTTAGGTAAAGAAGAAATGGCGGTGTCCCTGATACTTGCACACATGGGGCAAATCGAGCCACGATTACAACGCAATATTTTTTCTGAAGAAATAACTACCCGCTGTAAAATGCAACGTGAATTAATGGCATTTTCTTATCGCAAGCGGAGTTATCAAGACATAACAAAGGTTGCTGCAGGCGCTGCGCAAGATAGTAAACGTCCTAGGTTAAGTTCTGTTTCGACAAAATGTTACGCTTGTGGAAAGCTTGGTCATAAATCTTTTGAATGTTTCAGTCGATCGCATGATAAACAACAAACAACTACGACCTCCGAACGTCCCAGTATGGCCCTTGCTACGCGGGCCACTGTAACTTGCTACAAGTGTGGTGTTGAGGGTCATGTGGCGTCGCGATGCTCAAAGACATGGCCAGTTGCAAGCAGCAGCACACAGCCCACAGCCGCGTCCAGTGTTGTGAAGCGAGTGGACGTGTGTGATATGAAACCTGTCACTGGGATAATTACACATTTTGGTGAGCAGTTCTCATTTTGTTTTGATTCCGGTGCTGATTGTTCTTTAATTAAAGAGAGCATCTCTCGTAAGCTTGTTGGCACGTTACAGAATGCGATTGTTACTTTGACTGGTTTAGGAAAATCTAGCGTGCTATGTGACTCACAAATACTATCTAGAGTCACTCTTAGTGGTCATGATGTACAAATTCTATTTCACATTATACATGATGATTACCTAAATAATGATATTTTGATTGGACGCGATTTGTTGACCTTAGGGTTGTCAGTGCACATATCGAGTGATAAACTTACTATCGTTGAGAAGCCCTCTCTAGTTAATATTTGCAATGTAGGTGACGTGGTGGCTGAATTTCGCGACGTGGATACCGATATACCTGATAGCCTTAAGCCACGATTAATAGAACTTCTTAGGCGTTTTAAGGACTCTTTTGTTGAAGGCACGCCTACTAGTAGAGTAAAGACAGGTGAATTAGAAATTAATTTAGTTGATCCTACTAAAATCGTGCAACGGCGGCCTTATCACTTAAGTCCTGAAGAGCGAGTGATAGTACGTAATAAGTGTAATGAGCTATTATGTGCTGGAGTTATCAGACCAAGCAAATCGCCATTTTCTAGCCCAATACTTCTGGTGAAAAAACGTGATGGCACAGACCGAATATGCGTAGATTACCGAGAATTAAATTCTAATACAGTACCTGACCGATACCCCTTACCCCTAATTGGTGATCAAGTTCAAAGGTTATCGGGCGCGCGATTTTATACCTGTCTTGATATGGCTAGTGGATTTTATCAAGTTCCTATAAATGTAGAGTCGAATTCGATAGAGAAAACCGCATTTATAACCCCGGAAGCTCATTATGAGTTTACTGTCATGCCGTTTGGCTTGCGAAATGCTCCCGCAGTGTATCAAAGAGCCATTAATACAGCTTTGGGTGATCTAGCTCACTCATATGCAGTTGTCTATATGGATGATCTAGTTATACCTGCCAATAATGTAGAGCAAGGTCTGGAACGGCTACACGTAGTACTGAAAACTCTTAGCGATGCTGGATTTTCTTTCAATACAAAAAAATGTGCCTTTCTGAAGAAACGCGTCTACTTTTTAGGGTATGAAATTTCAGAGGGTGAAATCAGGCCTAACCCCCGTAAAATAATCGCCTTAACTAGCTCACTACCACCGCAGACCATCACTCAGCTTAGACAATTTTTAGGTTTGGCATCATACTTTAGGCAGTTTGTCAATAACTTTTCGCTTAAAATGGCACCACTCTACCGTCTGCTAGCTAACAATAATTCAAAAATTATTTGGAGCGCAGAATACGAAACAATTAGACAAGACATAATATCGCTATTGACTTCATCTCCGGTCTTGATGCTTTTCGACCCAGAATTACCTATAGAATTACATACGGATGCTAGTAGTGAAGGTTACGGCGCGATTCTCTTCCAAAAAGCTGATACAAAATTACATCCCGTAGAATACTACAGTAAACGCACTACACATGCGGAGTCTCGATATCACTCTTATGAGTTAGAGACTCTAGCAGTTGTTAACTCAGTTAAGCATTTCCGCCATTATTTGTTTGGTAGGAGTTTCACAGTCGTTACTGACTGCAATTCTTTGAAGGCCTCGAGGACTAAAGTAGATTTAACCCCTAGAGTTCACCGGTGGTGGGCTTTCCTCCAGGCTTTCGACTTTGACATCCAGTACAGGGAGGGTAGGAGAATGGCCCACGTTGACTTTCTCTCAAGAAATCACTTGCCTGAAACAAACAGTACCACCGCTCCTCGTACTCATAGCTTATATAGAGAAAAATACGTAGTAGAAAAGCGTGTCAATATAGCCGAGTTATCTTCAAATTGGTTACAAGCAGAACAAAGACGAGATCCCGAATACAACGAAATTATTAGTAAACTTGAAAACGATGATCTGGACTTGGAGAGTTGTCGAATCTATGAATTGCGATCTAATGTGCTATACAGAAAAATTCAAAGGCACAATCGCAATATTTGGCTACCGATTGTTCCTAGAGCTTTTCGTTGGTCGGTCATAAATCATATTCATGAGTCGATTCTCCATTTAGGATGGGATAAAACTTTAGAAAAGACATATCAACATTATTGGTTTCCTAATATGTCAAAATACGTCAGAAAATTTGTTGAAAATTGCATAACATGTAAAATAGCTAAATCGCGAAGTGGTAAACAACAGATAGAGTTACACCCCATACCGAAAATTAATATTCCGTGGCATACAATACACCTTGACGTTTCGGGTAAGCTCAGTGGCAAAAATAATCAAAAGGAATACGTTTTTGTTCTAGTAGATGCTTTTACCAAGTATGTGTTACTCAGGCATTCTACGAGAATTAATACTGATAGTGCGATCAACGCTCTCAAAGTATCCATATCTCTTTTCGGGACCCCCGTGTCTGTTATCGCAGATCAAGGTAGATGTTTTGCCAACAAAGATTTTAAAGATTTTTGTACCGGTCATAATATCCAACTACATTTAATAGCAACCGGCTCATGTCGTGCTAACGGTCAAGTTGAGCGTATAATGAGTACACTCAACAACATGTTGACTGTCGTAGAAACAAGTCCCAATAGATCCTGGCAAGATGCATTAAATGACGTCCAACTGTCTATAAATAGCACAATTCATAGAGTAACCAAAGCAAGCCCCCTTGAATTGTTAATAGGTAGAGTAGCTAGACCCTTAAATTTATTAACTGTAGACGATCACGAAATTGAGGTAGATGTAGAAGAGATTAGAGAACAAGCGAATAGGCTGATGAAAAACAACGCCTGTCTTGATAAAGCACGGTTCGACAAAAGTAAGGCAAAGGTCACTTCATTCTCTGTAGGCGACTATGTTTTAATTGAAAATCACGAACGGAATCAAACAAAATTAGATCCTAAATACAAAGGACCTTATGAGGTCATTGAAATACTGGACGGTGACAGGTATCATCTCAAAAGTTTGAACTGTAATCGTGTATACAAGTACGCGAGAGACCGCTTACGTCCACTCCCCCGATCCTATGTACCAATCGAGCTAGATCCGTGTCTATCGAGTGACAGTGACGGTAAGATTTGTGCACTAAATTTATTTTGTTTAAAATTATTAGTTATTATACTATATGTATGTGGTGAATGTTATAATGTGCTTATAAGATATCCTAAGAATGTGTAGTTTAATTATAATTGAGCTTTGGCGAGGTGGCCAGTGAAAAGGGCGAGGTGGCCACTAAAAGGCGAGGCGGCCATTGAAAAGTGAAATCAGTATAGCAAAAGGCGAGGTGGCCAGTTAGATATGTTGGTAATCATCTAAAACGTGTAAAGCGATAAACGGCGAGGTGGCTGTTTCAATACTATGGTCTAATGCAACATGGTGTCTATTAGAATTGAAATTCGAAAGAGAAAAGCTTGTTATTATAGGACAATAATTTAAATGAAGTTGCTATTCACAAGTTAAGGTGTAATAAGATTCCTTTAGTCAGGAGTGGCCGAACTATATAAAAAAAATCGGTTTTCTTATTTGCAGATAACGATAATGCGCAGCCTTCAACATCACACGAGGACGTGTAATACGTCAGGGCGGCCGTGTCGGAGAGCCATAGATAAAGCAGAGAGCTATTGAGTCGAGTTGATTGTTGTTTGCATGCATAATATTATTAGTTTACATTCTAATTAACTTCTAAATTCTTAACTTAATATTTATTACATTAACACGATTTTCTATAATTTAAATATCTTCTTAAATCTATTATAAGTAATGAATAATGTAATTTACGTAATGACCAATCAGAGCAGAGCACGTACCTCGAGCGTGGTCGAGGCGCCATCTCTACTTTACTTTATACAGGCCGACGTATGGGCGATACATTTGAATTGTAGCAACGGGTCGAGTTGGATCGTTGTTGAGAGTGTATTTATGGTTAAAGTAAGATCGGTGCCACGAACTCGCTGCTCGGTCTTAACGGCTTATTTTTGATTTCGATACTATTGCATAGTGATAAAACGTTGTTAAAGATTAGATTAAAACAATACAAACATCGATCGTTGTTTTGTGCTCGCATTTTACCCTGATGACGCCCACTAAGTCTGCAACCGCTAATGATGACATCAACGGAACCGACGCTTCTCCATCATATATATATATATATATTATCTCAATGGGTGGGAAGTTGACCTACTACTACTACCTATTAACCTACTATACCACGCTGGTCAGATGCGTTGGTATAGAGTTTTATTTCGAGTTTTCCTTCTCTTGCACAGATACCATATGTATATTATTTTCCTTAATCGTCTTTTACGATACCCACGGGCAAAAGAGGGGGGTGGTGAATTGTATTCTTACTCACCACACGGAAAAAGAGCGTAGTAGTAACTAGTAAATTGCCACAATATATAGTTATTTTCATATATTAAACGTTTAATAATAACTGATCATAAACAATATAAAATTGTATATATATATATATATATATATATATATATATATATATATACATACATTATACATTTTATTTTTGTACTGACAATGAACTTGTATTAAATATGTGAGTCAAATTTTAATAACTAATACCTACTGGTGGTAGTGGGCAGATATAAATCTCTGTAACAACGATGAATTGTTGGAGGTGAGACACCTCAGTCCTCCCGCGAACGCTGTAAAGTGTTCGAAACGTCGGGCAATTAAAAATCAAATACAAACTCGATAGAATCCGTAAAAATAAAATAAAACTTATTTTAAACATAAGTAATATCTGTTAATATATTTTTTTAAATTATTATTTATATATTATTAACCTATTTAAAAAATAAATATAATAAAAAGTGAGATTAAAATAAATATAAAAACAAACCGCGTCCATATTTTTATAGCTCTATGTTTGTTGCGGGGCCACCAACACATCGGTCTTGGATTTCAACCAAGTGGATGCATCTCATGAAAACTATATTGCAGGTTTGGTTCCAAGTTCGTTATGGTATCAAGTGATGGCTCGTTGCTACTATGTGTTTATTATTGATAAGATTGGGTAACTCCCAATCTTATCAATAATATTTTTTTATACATAAATATATATTAGACTATCCATGTGGTGACGGAGTAAGAATACAATTCACCACCCCCTTTCTTACCCGTGGGTGATCGTAAGAGATTACTGAGGGATATAAAATGCATATAATATCTATGTAAGAGAAGGAAAACTCGAAACAATACAACAGTGGGACATATATGGGCTATGATGATATTTTTTCTTGCATAGATGTTATTCTTGATATATATTCTTGCATGATGCTTTTCTTGCATAGATGTTATATGCCCTTTAAATACCTTAGTAAAGTCGTCTCGTACGATCACCCACGGGTAAGATAGGGGGTGGTGAATTATATTCTTACTCCGTCATAACACGGTGAAAAATATTGATAAATAATATATTAATTAATAAATCGTGAATACTAAATCTTTAATTATCAATTTTACCTCGCTTATTTGAAACTAGCTTCTGCCGCGGGCAGAACCCGCGGCAGAAGCGAAGGCGGGCGGCTTCACCTGCGTAAAAGGTTACCTTTCTAAAGCTTTTTATCCCCTATTTTTATTTTACCTCTTAAGGGTATTATTTTACAAAATTTTAATGTCTTATTTATATATAATCAATAGCTTAAAAATAAGTTTCAAGCTTTTGGCTTTAAAAATGACGATACTTTCTTACAATTTTTCATCCCCTTTACAACTCTTTTTTGCATTAAAAAGTAGCCTATGTCCTTTATCAGGCTCTAGACTAAGTATCTGTGTATCTAAATTTCATTTAGATCGGTTCAGTAGTTTTGGCGTGATAGAGCGACAGACAGACAGAGTTACTTTCGCATTTATAATATTAGTAAGGATAATACTATTTTTCAGATTTTATCGAGTTTGTATTTTAATATAATATATTTGATGATGTGACTTCTGTGTGATAGCGGCTACGAATACTACCAACCCTTACTTTGCTCGTGGATGTCGTGAAAGACGACTAAGAGCCTTATAACGACGTTTGGTCAACAATAACATTCCCAAGGAGGCTTGTCGTCTGGCAGGCGGCCGGTCATAAAACTATTGCCAATAACTTTTACAATATGTGCTATGAAAGAAGAGTACATATTGTATCGACCCCAAGCAATTGAGATAAGAGTAGGAGAATGATGATGATATTTGATGATGGTTAGTCTACCTGTGACCATGGATGTGTGAGTTCGAAATATCGAGAAATTAAATATCTAATAAGTACTTAATAAAATGCGTACAAATAGTTTTATTTCAAATGTGTAGTACCTAATACTGGTGTAAACATCAAAAATCATTATCGAATCATTATTTTATATTAAGTCGCCATAAAAGAGAACATTATAAAACTAATCTTAAAAGCAAAAATAAAATACACAAAATAATATATTCCATATCATCATCACATCATCACAGCCCATATATGTCCCAATGTTGGGCTCGGGCCTCCTCTGTAATGGGAGGGAAATTAACCTACTATACCGCGTTGGTCAGACGTGTTAGTATAGGTTTTTGCTTCGAGTTTTCCTTCTCTTGCATAGATGTTATATGAGTTTTATATCCTTTAGTCATCTCTTACGATCATCCACAGATTAGATAGGGGGTGGTGAATAGTATTCTTACTCCGTCACCACACGGATAGATTCCATATCGTTCTTACGTAAACTTCATAAACAAATCTTTAGATATTTTAACTTCCGAATGCAAAAATAAATAATTACATTTAATAATATGCCCTTTAAATAAAATATCAATTGAAATTAAAATTTATTATATTTTCATTCTATAATAAAATAAAAATTGAAATATAAATTCCATTGAATATAAAAACACAATGACCTCATATTATCTTTTTCAACTTCAATAGGAGCAAGGTTAAGTAGTGCCGTTGCAATAGTCGCGTCAAACGCTACCCAACAATACAAGCCCGGGGGACGAAATAATTAATGATGATTGGCCTTAAATTACCCTCTAACCTATACCCATCCCTTTTCCACCTACACAAGCTCACCCGCTAAACCTTTTCGCGCAAAACGGGAACATATATAAGCATCACAGGTAAGCGCCCATTGTAGACCCTTGAGGGACATCGACACGTACACACCTGTTTGTAAAAATTAATAAAATGACCGCCGAAACTTACGGACATCGACTTATCTATGAAAAAGATATGTTTTCATCGGATGTAATGCTTGAATATTCAACTGACGAGTGTTATTTAAATTGGCCGAGATCTCCTGATTCCGGCCGATCAAGCTTGGAGCCTACACCATCAATTGATGGAAGTATAAATCAAGATTCTTCACATATCGCGTATAGAGGATTATCGAGGGATGTTTTGGAAGATAGTGCTGAAGATAACGAAGTGTTGGAAGGTGGTAAAAGACGTGGACGGGCTACAAGCGCAGCAGTTTTAAGAAGACGACGTTTAGCTGCAAATGCAAGAGAAAGAAGAAGAATGCAGAATTTGAATAAGGCATTCGATAGATTACGTGGTCATCTACCATCCTTAGGCGCTGATCGACAACTATCTAAGTACGAGACTCTTCAAATGGCTCAGACATACATCGCAGCACTTTATGAACTATTACAGTAAGTGTAAAATATACGCTTTCAGCCAAATTAATTGTGTCTACAGGGATATTTATTATAAATTTAAGTACCTTTGTGCTTGTTACCAACTTAATATAATCAGCTTCAAGATTTTCTCGTCAGAATTCATAAAAAAAAGTGTCAAGTTACTGTATCATGTTACGTTAATATCTTACGCTTATTAAGTTTAGTTACTTCTTATATGTCTGATAAGATTTTACGCATGCAACTTTGTTTTAAATGGGTTTAAAATTTTTGAATTTGTGGTAATATTTAAAATGAAAGCTATTTAAATTATTATTTAATATTAATTCAAGTGAAAATCATTACAAATAATACTACCATTAACTACTACCATTAACTACCACCATTAATAGACAAAATAAACATATACATAATTTTATTAATGACAAAGATATAATCATTGTAAAAATGTTTTCATGATTAAAATTTTGCTTTCTCTCAACTTTTTTAGATCACGCATAATATTTTTTTAGAAGTATATTTCGATGTAATAATTTAAGATATAGGTGCATTAAAAATAAGTGATATTAAAAATTTTAGAACCCATTTCTAGTATTGAACATATTGATCGAATAATGCATGAATTAAATTTAGTATAGGAATGTTCTCACCAGTGTAATCCGTCCTACCGATTTAGTTTATTAGTTGTTTATTTTGAAAGACATCTTTGCCTGTACATGTATTATTACGTAGTTTTTAAAATATATTATAAGTAGGTTGATTTCTCAAGTTAATTTAGCTTAAAAAGTATAAATATAATTATAATTCAAAGTAACATTGGATAAATAGAAAATAATTTAATCATTTTTATAATTCATAATTATTAAATACGCATGTATGTAATTGTAAACAAACCTACCTACTTACATTCATCATTCTCCTACTCTTATCCCAATTACTCGCGGTCGATACAATATGTATTCTTGTTTTATAGTACATATTGTAGAAGTTATTGGCAATAGTATTATGACCGGCCGCCTGCCAGACATCAACCCTCCTTGGGAATGTAATTGTTGACGAAATGGCACTAGATGGAGTTGGCCTAGGTCGTTATAAGGCTCTTAGTCGTCTTTTACGACATCCACGAGCAAAGTAAGAGTTGGTAGTATTCGTATCCGCTACCACACAGCTAATAGGTACCTACTAATAATATAAAATACTTGTACGGTAGTTTATACATAATTTAATAATACCTAATAGATCAATTATAATTATCTATTTTATAAAATCGGAAATTTTAACTAAAAATTTTGAAATTAAAATATCTCGCTTCTTAAATGCAATTTTAAAATGTAATTATCTTTTTGTGTAACAATACTGATTGAATAAAATGTAAATTAATAATATCTAATTAATTATTTATTAACAATGTTACTTTGAAAAATTAAACAGTATTATCTATTCTGTATATTGTTAAAACTAGTAATTAGAATGTTTACATAATTTTTAATGAAATTAAAGGTTTTTTTTAAGTGTAAATATATGTATTATGTTTGAAAATGTTTATGTTTTAATATTATAAATTACCTACCTTATTAAAAATTCTGTGTCACTCATTAATCATATTGAGGCATCGAAATATTAAATTTAAGAATCATCATCACAACCAATAAATGTCCCACTGTTGGGCTCGGGCCTCCTCCTTAATGGGAGGGAAATTAACCTACTATACCAGCTCGGTATAGCCAGACGTATATATAGGGTTTCGTTTAGAGTGTTCCTTCTCTCGCATAGATGTTATATGCGTTTTATATCCCTTAGTCGTCTCGTACGATCACCAACGGGTAAGATATGGGGTGGTGAATAGTATTCTTACTCCGTCACCACACGGATAATAAAGTATATATTATCCGTATCGTGTTATAAAGTATCTACATATAAAGTTTAAGAATAATAATTATAAACTATTAATTTTTGCCAGGTGCTACATTAAAATCTATAATTATTCTAAAAAATACAGCTAGGTGTGTCGCTTGAGCAAATCAAATATTTTTTTTACTAGCATAAATAGTCATGCCTGATTCCCAAAGGGATAGAGGGGAAGACTATAGATTACCACAAGCCACAATCCTGGTATATCTCCATCGCTTCATTCACAGTCTGTGTGCATGCTCGTAGACGGTTAGGTACACGTACTTTTGCACTTTCGTTATTCTTTTTATATATTATGGCGGCAAACGAGCAAGCAGCACACCCAATGGTAAGTGTCATTGCCGGTCATGGACCCTTTGTAATACCAAGGGTATAGATTAGGCCGCTGCCTACCAATAAAATCCCCAAACCCTGTGTTGGGCTTCTGGCTCTCTCGTTCACCGAACGAAGCGCAATAACACATTGCCATTACTCAGACGTCGATCTTCTGCGAGAGTGTGGTACTACCCCGGACGGACCGGCCCGCGGCTGTAGACAGAGAACTGTCAACAGCATTGTCCTACCACTATGCAGCTACTAATTTGATCCAGAAACGTACGGCATTCTCTTCCCCTTGAAATCGTCACACTCATACTTGTTTTGTATATTTTTTTCGATAAATTATTCATCCTCTCAGCTCATACAAGTCCCACTGCTGGACTCAAACCTCCTCCAAATTAGGAGGATAATCGGCCTACTATATATATGGTCATACGGGTTGATAGAAGGTTTTATTTTAGGGATTTCCATCTCTTGCATAGTTAGAAGTTATATGCATGACATATCCCTTAATTGTCATTTACGACGCCCAAGGGTTAGGTATGATAGACTGTGCTAAATAGGATTTTACTCCACCATCGCACGGAATGGTGACTATATAAATACAGAATAAATTTTGGCTAATTTCTACAAAATCTTTTACTCGCAATTGTTACCTACATGGTACTAGATGGAATGGATCCAGACACAAACAGAGGTCTCAGTTGCCATCTACGACATCCTCTCTCTTTCAAACGCGAAGTATATACCTACTGTATTGTGGCGTCACAAGCCCCACAACGAGTAGAGTGTTTAAAGAAAACTACGGTTATGGAAATGTAGGAGTCAAACAAAGCTGTCGGGGCAAGAGCGAACGAGCAAGTACCCCGTAGTGTCTTCAAGATTTCAGTCTGTATATTGGAACGGTAAGAAGGATCTCGAGCAGGAGAGGTTTATGTTCTTACGGCGTTTAACTTTTTTTAAACTCTTTTAACCAATTTTATCTTTATCGTTATTATCCTGTTTTTATCCCCATTACTTGTAGTCTCTGCAATATTATTATATACTCTTTTTTTGTACATATTGCAATGTTTTGGCAATAGTTTTATAACCGCCCGCCTGCCTGTCGTCAACCCTCCTTAGAAATATAATTATTGACCGAACGGTATCAGATGAAGTGGCCCTAGGTCAATGAATTTTTTTTAATGACATCCATGAGCAAAGTAAGGGTTGGTTGGATTCATAGCCTAATAGAAAATACCCTATAAACTAATACACAGTGCAATTTAATATTATTATGTTAATAAATATCTTTATATATAAGACTAAGTCGTTTATAAAACCCGATTATTTATAAAACCCGATTACTTAATTAATTAAGCATATTAAATGCTAAATTTCAGTAATTTAATAGACTAAGTCGTGTTAGTTAAACCATTTACTCGAGAACGGCTGGACCGATTTTTATGATATTTGTCTTGTTGATATTCTTTTCGCTCAGAATAACTAAAAAAATATCAGAAAATATAACGGAAAAAAAAATAAAGCTGCAGAAACAATCTTGATTTTGATTGATCGCGTATCTGTGCTATGATTTTAAATTTAGCCGCATTATATGTCAAATCTTTATTTGATATCACAAAGTCGTAAAAGCATTGGTAGTATTTGTAGTCGCTCTATGACGTTACCAACTTTATATAATCTATATAAATAAAAATGAATAGCTGAAATGTATGTCGGCGCATAACTTTTGAACGAGTGCACATAATTGGATAATTCTTTTTTCTTTTGTCTTCGTTATTGTCAGAACAAGGTTTGTATAAAAGGAAATTAAAAAAATCTAGCAGTTTTATTTTTTAAATCATTATAGTAATTATTATTATGATATATGTTAATTCGATTAGATAAAAGAAATTAAATTTAAATAAAAAAGCGATCCTTATAGTAATAGGACCACGCTGTTAATAGTTTACTGTCTACAGCCGCGGGCTGGTCCGTCCGGGGCAGTACCATACTCTCGCAGAAGATCGACGTCTGAATCTGAATGGGCAACATGCTATTGCACTTCGTTCGGTGGAAGAGAGAGCCGGAAGCCCAACTGGGTGGATTGGGGTTTGTATTGGTAGGCAGTGGCCTAGCTTATACCCTTGGTATTGCGAAGGTCCATGGGCGGCAGTAACACTCACCATTAGGTGAGCTGCTTGCTCGTTTGCCACCATAATAAAAAGCGCATATAAAGTTGCGCGAGTCAGCTAGTAAGAAATAAAACAATAGCTAAAATAGTTTTTGAGTTATAACGAAATTAATAAATATATTTTGTTTTTAATGTATTTAAACAGATTATTTCACCTGACGCCAAATTGTACTAAGTATTTATCAATACCTTGTTACCTATTCACCCCCTTAAACACTAACCGTGTTGATCACTAACTATCCCCCTTTCAATTGTAGATATATCAGGAATACTATCCCTATATCGACAGGACAATCAGTCTGACTCAGGGGTATGTAAATCGGGCAGATGTTTCAATAACCAAATTATATTTACCATTGGAGAATTTTTATTGGAGCATTTTAGACTTTAATTGTATTTATACAAAGTAAATTTTATAAAAAAAAAGTATCAGTAATACTGTTTTAACAGAATTAGGGCAGCTTTTTACTTCTAGATGTATAATTGTTCAGTTCTACGCGATCGACTAATAATTCACCATTTTCTCTTTTAGTTGTGAGACTCGGCCCCCTTTACTTTGCTCGTGGATGTCGTAAAAGACGACTAAGAGCCTTATAACGACCGAAGCTAACTCCATCTGATGCCGTTTGGTCATGAATTACATTCCCAAGAAGGGTTGACGTCTGGCAGGCGGCCGGTCATAAAACTATTGCCAATAACTTTTACAATATGTACTATGAAAGAAGAGTCCATATTGTATCAACCTCAGGTAATTGGGATAACAGTAGGATGAGACGCGTAAACGACGTCTAAGATACGTAATACGATAATATTCGTCGCATGACAATACTTGGTGTGATCCAAAAAATGTTGTTTTGAGTTTGGGTATAATTTGTTTGCGTTAATTGTTTATAAAATCACCCATAAAACAAGGATTATTTCCTGATTGTAAGGTGGTGTCAAAAAAACACCGATGGAGGGGCAAAAAACTCGAAATAAAACCATATACCTTCCTATCCATATAAAAAAATATCAATTTGTCTGACCGTGATAGGTATAGTTGATAAATTACTCTCCCATTCTGGAGGAGGCTCAAACTTAGTAGTAGACGTAAATGGGCAGAAATGGTAATGATAGTCAAACTAAATAGTATCTATTTATTACATAGATTATTGCTGTTATTCATTTAGATAAAACTGTTCGTTAAAACATTCAAACAAAAACGTTTAAGTAGGTATGAATTAACCGTTTCCGTGTGGTGACGGAGTAAGAATACAATTGACCACCTCCTATCTTACCCGTGGGTGTCGTAAAAGACGATTAAGGGATATAATATGCACATGGCATCTTTGCAAGAGAAGGAAATCTCGAAATAAAACCCTATACCAACACGTCTGACCACCGTGGTAAAGTAGATCAATTGCCCTTCCATTGTGGAGAAGGTCCGAGCCCAACAGTGGGATATATATGAGCTGAGATGATGATGATGAAGATTAATGAAAAAAAAAACCTTTTCTCAATATAGCCACAGCAAAATTTTGTAGCAGTGATTTTAACGTATAACGACAGTCATGCTTACAACAAAGGCCTATTGCTTTTCTCCTTAAAAAAGTTATTTGCGTTCAGAAATAATGTAGAATTTTCACTATTTACGGAAACCGATCGAAACGAAAATTACGGTGTTTTAATTGCGATAAAATTTGTTAAGTGTATCATAATAGGTAGATGATACCTACGTTTAACGAACGAGTTATCGATCGAAATGCAATTAATGAACAATCCACAAATTACAAAATGGTACAAAAACGTCAACCAATACCTCCAGAAGACTCAGAGAGCGCTCAAAAGTTTAATCCAACCAATGAATATAAATTTAAGGATACTTTTAAGGCAAACGGGTAAAAATATTATTTATTTTGGATTCTTATGATGAACAAACAGCAAGTAGCACACCTGATTAAGTATTAGGTACTGGCGGTCATAAATTTTTGTAATACCAAGGGCACGGCTAGGCTGCTGCCTACCAATAAAAATCTGCCTAGGAATTTGAGCTGTCGGCTCTGTCGCTCACCGAACGAATCGCTACTTTGTCGTCATTGTCACTGCTCAGACGTCGATTTTCTACGAGAGTGTGTTACTATCCCGCGGCTGTAGACAGAACTACCACTACCTACTATTGCCCAGTATATGCATCGAACTTTTGATTGATACTTATACTGGGTACCTACTTTTTTTTTTTTTTCGCAAGGTGGGACCATAGATGTGGTCACGCCCCGGCAAATCGGCCCGGGGCGACGGAAGAGGCGGCGCGCAACCCCATGGACCCACCCTGCAAACACCTCTCTTCGCCGTGCGAGCGGACCACCGGTACCCGATCTTTGTCTTCGGTGGTGGGTACCTACTACACCATTTATTTAATTAATTTTAATTACTCAAATGATCTTCGTTACATGCACATTATCAGGGGTTAAAACCCATAAAATGGCTTCCTTCCAGTCAAAAAGTACCTGGGAACTAGGAACTGTTCTCAAAGAAAAATAAGTTTAAAGCGACCGTTCGTTGTCCACTCGACCTGTTGACATGAAAATAAAAAAAAAATCCGATTAAGTATAAGAGGGGTCCTAGTCTAGTCCTTATTCCAAAAAAGTATAAGAGGGAGAGAGATTATGGATTTAGACCATATCTTTATGCTTCTGACGTTGCGTTAAACCTTACCAACACCCCCTTCCTAAATGAATACCTTCTCTTATATTGTGCAAATTTATATTCAAATTCATTTAACTTTACTATCGCATTAGGTAGTTCATGTAATAATAGTTTAAATATTAAGATCATCATCATCAACTTGCTCTTATCCCAATTCATTTGGGGTCGACGCAATATGTCTTCTCCTTCCATACAATCCTATCAGATGTCACCTCTGTGATCACTCCATGTCTATCTATATCATTTTTCACACAGTTCATCCATCTTTTCTTTGATCTTCCCTTACCCCTAAAGCCTTCAATATTCATGCTTAAAACTTTCCTCACTAAATCTAAATCGACCTAAGCCAACTCCACCTGGTGCCGTCTGGTCAACGATTGCATTCCCAAGTAGGGTTGACGTGAGACAGGCGGCCGGTCATAAAACCATAGCCAAAACAAATCGCAATATGTCTGGGAATAGTTTAAGTATAGATGATTAATAATAAATAAATAAATTTATAAATACCTCGTCGGAACACTCGCATATTGTCAATTTAGCAATTTTACCTTTTAGTACAATAAACTACCACCAGATCTAAATGCGATCATCACTGAAAAACTGGGTCACAAAATTCAGCGAACTCATTTCACTTTATCCGTGTGGTGACGGAGTAAGAATACTATTCACCATCCCTTATCTTGCCCGTGGATGATCGTAAGAGACGACTAAGGGATATAAAACGTATTTAACATCTGTGCAAGAGAAAACCCTATATCAACACATCTGACCAGCGTGGTATAGTAATTAAATTTCCCTCCCATTATGGAGAAGGCTCGAGCCCAGCAGTGGGGCATATATGAGCTGTGATGATGATGATGTTGATTTCACTTTAATTTTTTTACTGACTTTTTTATATGCAACGGTATACCAAGATATTAGTTAATATTGCGCTACAGTGTGATGTCCTTCGAACCACACCATTCTCAAATATACCTAATGCAGAAGATTATGACTGGACAAGGTTAAGCGGCACATGATCACGAATTACCGATTAGAGCAGCTATCACTCAACCAAGTTATAGAGAAACGAGAGATCTGTTCCAAGCAGCCACCGCAAGTAGCGTTTTCAGTAAGTATTTACTAGACTAGTCCACAAACTGCATTGATAAAATTAATAATTAATATATAGTTTATTATAATATTAAACCCACTGCTAAGGGTACGTCCATTAATCACGTGATCCTTTTTTTTAGCATTTTTTAACCCCGCCTACCCCTTTGTGGTACGTAGTGAGGTTTAAGACTATGAAGGTTTAGGACTTCGTGATTTTTGTCAAACCCCTCCCCCCTTTCAAACCTCACGTGATTAATGGACGGCCCCTAAGCTCCTGACAGCACCATGCAAAAAACTGCAAATAACTAACTAGACGATAACCTATCATAGAACTAAAGTGTATTATTAAATAATCGCGTATGACGTTGCACTCCCGCGCAACTCACAAATGTCAAATTTGACGTTCGATATTTGAAATTAAGACGTAACAAACGGTTCTTTATTTTTAAATGTTGATGGAACCCGTTATTACGTTCACACGTTTTTAATTTTTTTTTAATTATACACCGGCGATGATGATTAAAACAGTTTACATTTTGATATGGATTTTTTTTTTTGGTGGGAACATTATAACGTTTTCTGAACCTTAATGCTCTTTGATGATCTCGCCTTTTTTGTGAAATATATTCACAATATACGCAATCATAATCATCGTCACATTTTTAACCGACTTCAAAAAGGAGGAGATTCTATGTTTCATAGTAAGTATGTATTTTACTTTAATATGTATGAAGTACATCGATAGACTGTGTCCTATCGCCATTTTCTAGGCAAGGATGGAAAGAGAATAAACTATATTATCGATGAGTCTTCATATTTTAGGAAAACTGGCAGATGTCTTTATTTTAAAATAATTATATATTCTCATATATCTACATGTCATTCTAAAATAAATCATTCGCTAAGTTCAGACTATAAATATTTTAAACTATTTTTGCGAATTTTATCTCGTTTGTATTTGATTAATTTTTCAATAATTGATGTTTTTATATACCTACATTAATTACACTTATATATTCATTATATTTTTAAAAGGTTTGAGTTTTTGTAAAATTACGTTTACGAGTCGTCCATCTGATCAAGTTCTCTCTTTTCTTAAAGAAAGATTCGACATCCGTAACAATTTTTAACGTTGTACTATTTAGGTATATAACTTTCAGCTATGAGAATTATTTATATACATAAAATTAAGCTAAGTGATGCTAAAATAGTGAGCAGAAAATATTAAACTAATTATTATTTAAAAAATAAAAGTGTGAAATAATCAATTTTGTAATAGAAATTATAATATAAAA
This sequence comes from Lymantria monacha, assembly GCA_905163515.2. Lineage (NCBI taxonomy): Eukaryota > Metazoa > Arthropoda > Insecta > Lepidoptera > Erebidae > Lymantria > Lymantria monacha. The sequence continues at coordinate 3,002,787 of LR991091.1, read as the reverse complement.
TTACTTATAAATCATTTTTAAACTAGAAACTAATAAAGGAAACGATCACGATCACAGAGACAGGGTAATACGTTGGAAAACAAGCCTATGGTCTCAAACTCTCTACACAAAATAAAAAAATAAACCATCCCATTTGACATTACCGGCGCATGCGCTGTACATTCTATGAATACAGGCCTCCTGATTGGTCTATAAGCGACCAATAAAATGGAGGCGCATAGAGCACGTTCTTAATTCAATTATGGAACGTACATACAATTTATTGTACAGTCAAGATAAGAACTCTATTGGGGACTTCTGTAGAGCTATGGACGCTTTTATATACAGCCTTTATACACCATAATATTTGTAGTGTTTTTACACTATTTTAAGATGCCTTACCGTGATATTATTTTAACTGATACTATTAAAATATAATGATGAATGAAATCCTTAATAAAAACTTTTGTGATCACGCAGTGTTATTAGTCGATTTTAATATAAATAACTCAAAGTTAAATTCAGTTGTAAATTACGCAAAAATGATTTAATTCCATATTCGAATATAATGTTTTAGCACTCTATCGCAAGACTAAATATTTTTGGAGATTTTTAAAAACAAAACATTGAATTTATTAGTCAGATTATTGCCAAGATCTGGACGTAGATTCAGTCGTAGGTACTCAACTTATCATAATAAGGATGTCGTTTTAGAATGTATCCGTGGAATCCGCTTAAGAATGAAACCTCTATGGTAGGTACAAGACAGGCCATGTAACTTAGATATTCTATCTATTCAACATTCTATGACCACATCTTTATACTTTGATAATATTATGAAAAAAATTGGGGACCAGAAAGCTTAAAGAAAAGAGTTTTATTATTAAATACCTTGCTTATTAAATAATTTCATTAAAATTACTTTATAATCTTGCATGGGAATATGAAATTTGCTCTCAGACCGGACCTCAAATGATATAGTTACGTTTTATTTATTACGTCTATACCTACGTAGTGGAATGGACCTTGCGTATAAGATGTAATAAGGCTAGTATTTTCTGTTACCTAAGTTATTCTAAAAATTACCTACGACTGTATAGATCTGGAATTATTGTTAGCAAAACTAGAAAATTATAATTCTTTGACTAGAAAACTGGTTCTACATTTACATATTTATTCAAGAAATCAGTAATGAAATAATAATAACAGATATACCCGCCAAGTTTCTTGCCGATCTTCTCCGTAGCGGTAACGATCCGTTGCTAGTTTATTGGATTAATTTAATGTTAAAATTGATTATTTATAAATGCCCAAGCAGTGTTTATACATACATTTAAATTTAAACTATATAAATATAATTAATTAAAAAAATACTGATGATAATGATAAAGCTTTGAATATACTTAACTCTGAAAGAGCACAAATGAAGAACAATTATAAAGGCTATCTACAGCAACAACCTATTCATTCTTACTTAAAAAAAATGACTGTACCATATGTTTTTTAAAGACTACAACCCCCCCTAAACAATAGAACCTTAGATATATTGTAAGAGACTTAATAAGCATGCCTACAATTAAGGACAAAAATTATATCCAGACTCAGAACAATCATTATATAATCACCTTTTAATTCCTCCTCCCTCCTTGTGGATATTCAGCATTACAATTCGGTGAGCCGTTGGATGAATGGAAAGGCTAAAGATATTTCTACCATTCACGAATGTTTTTTTTATAGCTTATCGTGGCAAAGGGAAAGTAGTACATATGATGGTAAGTATTACTGCCGCTACTACTGCCTACAAACATAATGATATCCAGAAAGTTGGGCTTTCGACTCTTTCGCTCACTGAACGAAGTGCAACAACATATTGCCACTGCTGACACATTGATTTTCTCCAAGAGTGTGGTACTAGGTACGCGGCTATAACCAGAAAACTGTCTAAAACAGTTTGGCCATACTATTACTACGTACTCTAGAAATTTCTACCCTTCGCTAGATAGATACGCGTGACTGAAAAAAAAAACACCAAGATAAAAAAGATGTAAAAAGTTAGCCGTATAAAAATAAAATAATCAAAAGTAATTTCATTGTCGGAAATAATTCATTCTTAATTAAGAGGTTTGACCTTCTAAATCATAATAATCTATTTTACTTTTTAAACTAATCTGCTTAAGAAATATTACCGTGTTTTTTATCTATTTTTAATAATAAAAAGTTTAAGTTTTTTAATTAAATCCTATATTAATGACTATGGCTCCGCCTCTCATTCGCTTGTTGAATTAATTCTTACAACTTTATCATATATCATTTTAGCTACTGAATAGGTGTTTCTTAAATACAATATTTCGTTTTTTAATCAGCTGATTTTTCCACCACTAGCCTCCTTACAATGTATAAGTAGATGGGCGTTTTCTTTCCAAGGGTCATTCTGATGTGAACCAAAGTGTAAAGAATGGACTATATTGATAATAAGGTACAGAACAAATTATAATATACGAATTTGTATTAAAAATGTGGGTCAAAATTTAATAACTGATTAGCCGAGGCCGCATGTGACTAAACTAGGGAATAGTTCGTCACCCGCAGAGAGGCTGACCGTATGAGGGCGAGGTCCCAGCTTGCTGCCGGTGCGTCGACGGGAGTTGGTAAGAGCTGGCCAAGAAAGCGGTACCAGTGGGCGGCCCAATGGCGATGGGAAGGAAATACGGTGGATTATGAGCCACGCGCTGCCCGTCCGTCGCCCTGGACGAAATGGACGGCGTGTGTCCAGACCATAGTCTGCCAAAAAAAAAGGAACATTTAATAACCTAAGTATTGTAGCGTGTAGATAAATCTCTGTAATAAGGATGACTTTGATTGGGCGTGAGACAACATAGTCCTGTCGTGACCGTGAACTACGTAAAGTGTAAAACACTAATATATTAAATAATTACATAATTAAAACACTAATATATTAAATAATTACATAATTAAAACACTAATATATTAAATTAATATAATACAAGACTATCACATGACGTTTTCAGATTCCCGCCAAAAGTCCCATCAACTTGTTTTAACTAGTTACACAAACATTAATTCCTCGGTACAGGGACATCATTAAAAAAAAAAAGAGTTAAAAGAATTAACGAACGAATACAAAAGGTATTAGCGATCCTATGTGAATTTTTACTTGCATTTAAAATATATATCGGACAAGGTAATTGCGATGCATCCTGCCCACTCGCCTACATTACAAGATTGAAGTTCAATTTTCTTATCCAGTATGTAATTGTTTGAAAATCGATTTCGTACAATTGGCGATTTAATTTGGAGCTGTTAATGTTTTAGTTACTTTGTTTAAAAAAATACTGTTTAAAAATAAATTCACTTTCAGTTTTTTTTTTTGAGGCTTTTATTCATTTGGACATTAAACTAATGATATAGTTGATACGCTTGGAGCGAGTCTCTTACTTCCCTTCAAGGTGGTTGTAGAGAGTGATGGCTGCTTTATAACCCAATCGAATGCTAAATAGAGAATAAAAACTAATGCCACGTCTAACCAAACTAACGCCATCACCACCACCAGACAAACTAACGTCATCACACTTCAAAAAATTCCTCCGCATCATTGTCTACCAGTAATATTCCCAGAAAGCTAGCTGCTAGGCCTCGTTGGATGTCACGTCTTCGTTTTCTGTATTGACAATCAGCTTTGCATATGCGCGATTGTTGTCAGTATCGAGTTACAATTTTCTTCGCAAATTATCAGTTTGTTTAATTTCTTCGTATTACTTATTGTCTATCAGTAGGTAAGTCAAATCGTCATTCAAATCGACATTATTAATAGTATCTGGCAGTTTTGATGCTAAACAAAAACATTTATAAAGCACTTTTATATCATATTCATTACATCCCAACAGTTCTTTCACATCACATTACATGTTAGAATAACACAGTCACTTGATAGGGGAAAAAATCCAACTAAATTAATGAAATTCCATTCATCTAGTGGCACTAACTATACAACTATCATTAATTAGGCACATAACACTTAACAGGAGTGGCGCTATAATCACACCTATCTATCATGAGACTGTTTAAAATAACATCAAATTATTTCTCCGTGTATTAAGAATACAAAATGTTGGCAATCCTTTCTTTGGCAAAGGAATCGTAAATTGCTGTCTAAGGGAGTACTGCGAGATTCTTGCAGCGAGTCTTGGTCTTGCATTTGGCCAACACCACTATCAATACAAACTCCAAACCCTGGATGGGTTCCAGCTAGGCTTTAGGTCTTCCAGCTCTATGGATCACCGAACGAATCGCAATAGCACATTGCCATTACTCAAACGTCGATATTCTGCGAGAGTGTGGTACTACCCCGGACGGAATGGCCCGCGGCTGTAGATAGTTGTAAAAAGCGTGGTCCTACCTCTTATGAAATTTTAAATTTAATATAACACGTTAAAACACTAAGATATTGAATATAATACGAGACTTCCACTTGACACATCCAGATTGCGCCGATAACTCAATTTAGAAGGAACAGTTAGAGGAGCTAGGAACCTGAATTCTAGGAAGGTAGACGAGTTAAATTTTGGTCTTTGCTTTCAAAATTTCTTTCATTTTGATTAGTTGGTTTATCCCGCCACATTTTTTTTTGGTCCTGTTCGTCCATTCGGACAGGCAAAGGGATCAATGCCCATACAGCCAAGTCTTATTTAATTATTTTTCATATATTGTTTATCTGTATAGCCTTAATAATCATTGTCTGTCAGTAAGTCAAGTCGTTACCATTAAATGGGCGCTAATAACCTAATCATTGGTTTTCTTTCGGAATTTTGGCAAAACATGAAAATACACGTAAACCACTATTATACCATATTCACTACACTTCAGCACTTTAACTGTACCATATTGCATAAAATACCAGCAAAATTATTGAATATAACACTACAAAACACTAAAGAAATCAATATAATACAAGAGCGTGACATGACATTTCCACATTCGCGCCAAAACTCCTTATCCCGCCACAAGTCTAGTAACAATCTTCATTTGAATTTGACAGTACTTTTTTATTAATTAATTAAAGGCTGTGGATACCACTCCTTTAAGCCTATCTATACCATAGTATTTATATTGTAATGTTACAGCTTTATATTTCACTTACTGTACTATATAAAAGGATGACGAAACTAAAATTAAAAATATATATAGGTACTTAATTATAGCACGAACGAAGTTCAGTTTATAATTTAACCATAATTAACACATCTCGATGTCATAAGTCAAAAAGGATGTTATTAGAGAGGGTGAGAGAAACGTTTTACATTTGTAAGGGTTGTTTTTTAAAATTTTCATACTTATGGAGCTCTCAATTTGGCTAACTACCTAATTGTTTGTTTTTTTTTAAAGGCAGCAAGGGATGTTGTCGTTTAATCCCTAAAGAAAGAAGGCCTGTATTGCGGAGGACTTTTTTTAATTTTTTTTTAATGCTAGTGGTGGCAGACGAGCAAGCAGCACACCTGATGGTAAGTGTCACTGCCACCCATGGACCTTTGCTATACCAAGGGTATAGCTAGGCCGCTGCCTACCATTAGAATCCCCAAACCCACCTATTTGGGCTTCCGGCTCTCTCGCACACCGAACGAAGCGCAATAGCACATTGCCATTACTCATACGTCGATCTTCTGCGAGAGTGTGGTACTACCCCGGACGGACCGGCCCGCGGCTGCAGACAGGGAACTGTTAACAGCGTGGTCCTACCACTATGAAAGGGACTTTACAAATATAATTACCAGATAAATTACACTCTTAGGAATCGAAAGCACAACACTCGGCATGGAAGAATCCACCATTTATGTAGTCTCCGTGTTTTCTATTAGCAACTATGCATTGCCGGCGACAGTAACGTGCACTTGTGCAGTCATATTTTCGTATGGTGACAGAGTAAGAATAATATTCTCCAGCAGAGAATAGTAGGTATTCTTACTCCTCAGTGTAGAATCTCCACTCATAATAAGCATTTAATAAAATTTGCCACCAGTGCTTTCTGAAAAAAAAAATATTAAAAAAAATATAACATAGCATTAACTTTTTGACTCTTAACTAGTTGCCGTGTGGTGACGGAGTAAGAATACTATTCACCACCCCATATCTTACCCGTGTGTGATCGTACGAGACGACTAAGGGATATAAAAGGTATATAACATCTATGCGAGAGAAGGAAATCTCGAAACAAAACTCTATACCAACACGTCTGACCAGCGCGGTATAGTAGGTTAATTTCCCTCCCATTACAGAGGAGGCCCGAGCCCCCAACAGTGGGACGTTTACGGGCTGTGATGATGATGATAATGATGAACTAGTAGCTATTATTGTTATTGGCTAAGTGAATTTAACTGAATTCCTATGCGATGAGGATGTGATGGCTACTTTTTACTTATCTATGTTTCATTCGTGTCAGGAAATTAAAAAATAATATTTTAATTTTTACTTATAAATCATGTGGATGATATGATGTGATGGATGAAGAAATTATCCCTTATATTCCTCCTAGAGGAGATGTATATCCAAGAGGATCAAAAGCTGCCGGAAATTTTATTTTTATTTTACTAGACCTACGATCGTATATTTCACATTATTCAAAGTTACAGTAGGACAATTAATTTTAATTAAATGAGAAATTAGGTGACATGGTTTAAATTTAAAAAAAATGTAAAGTTTGATTGCAAAGATGGCAGAGTGATAAGTATAAGTACCAATCGTCTGTCTACATTATATATATATTTTTTTAATTTGATTATGGTGGCAAAAGAGCAAGCAGCACACTTGATGGTAAGTGTCACTGCCGCCCATGGACCTTTGCTATACCAGGGTATAGCTAGGCCGCTGCCTACCATTAGAATCCCCAAACCCACCTAGTTGGGCTTCCAGCTCTCTCGCTCACCGAACGAAGCGCAATAGCACATTGCCATTAGGTACTCAGACGTCGATCTTCTGCGAGAGTGTGGTACTACCCCGGGCGGACCGGCCCGCGGCTGTAGACAGAGAACTACAGCGTGGTCCTACCACTGTCAAGGGATTTAATGGGTTCATTCCTAGTATAGGACAATACTTCGTGCTATCCATAAACGATTGTTCTAAATCTGTACTTTATGTTCATTAATTATGTATTTGTAAAGTGCTCCATCACAAAAGGATTTTTAATTGGGAGTATTGTGTTTTATAAAACATAAACAGTAAAGTGCAAAAATTTTATGATGACACCTTCACATCATTTACTAATGTTTAAAACAACAATTTAAGAAAACTGAAACGTATTTATATTTCTTTTTTCAAACTTTCTTCACCTGTCAAAAAGTATCTACAAATTACTACAAGACTTATCTACGAATTGATCACCAAAGTTTTGCTTACTATAATTTATAGCATATAAAACTAGCGTAAAGATTATCTGAATACGAATCTCCATACTAAAAACAAACAATAAAAAGACGGTGTCGGAAAGGGACAACGCCATACAATAAAACGAGAGAAGGATACAACTTCTTCCGGTTACGTCGGCGCAGGTGACACAAAATTTATTCTGAATTTGAAAATCGAAATATATTTTAAACGGCTTTTTAAATATGGACGTCTTTTATTCTGTGGCGACGCTTGACGTTTTTATTGGCGACGATTTTATAAAAAGGTATTTGATTTATGTGAAAATAATGGTTGTTCACCGTTCTGGTTGCTGTATGGTCATAGAATAATAGTGAAACCGATGTGATGCAGTGATTTTAGACAGGCTACAGATAAAAATATACATATATATTTAATTAAATATATAAGAACCTATATTATTATAAATGTTTTCTTAAAGAAGGATTTCATTGATTTTAATAAAGTACAATATTGTAATTTCTTGTTTGTTTTTTATTGCTTGCATCACATCTGATATGATGCTGCCGCTCATGGACCTTTGCAATACCAGAAAAATAGCTGGCAGCAGCCCAGCTATTTTTTTCTGCCAACTAAGACCCACCTAAATTGGGCTGCCGGCTCTTGTTCACCTTTTTACTCCTAGCTCACTGTTATACCCCAACCTAGTTATACCTCTGGTATTGCAAAGGTCCAAGGCTGTAACATTTTACCTTCAGGTGAGTTGTGCTCGTTTAATTTTAATAATATAATAATAATTTTACATGATCTAATATATTTTTAATGCTATCAATCGAATTTTATTTAATCTATAGATATATTATAGAATATATTATAAAAATCTATAGGCCAACTCCATCTGCCGCCATTTATTGGTCAACAATTCCCAAGGAGGGTTGACGTCTGGCAGGCGGCCGGTCATAAAACTATTCCTAATAACTTTTAAAATATGTTCTATGAAATAAGAGTACATATTGTATCGACCCCAAGTAATTGGGATAAGAGTAGGAGAATGATGATGATTACAAATATCTGACTCAGAAGCAATTTCATACAAGTGTCCGTTCTGATTTAATTTTATAATCTATCAACAAATCATTGTGGAGACAGTTCAGATACACTCGTAAATCTAACCACAGAATATAGATATTAAATTATAGATTGTTATTTTGGTGGAATATGGTGAAAAGTTATTGATACGGTCGTGATTTCGTGATATACTTGTCATGAGGTAAAATATATACCTATATCGCCTGTCTTTATTAGCATATACTCTAGGTCAATAAGCCCTATACCTAGGCTATTAAGTAAGGAACAAAGGATAAAAGTATAGGTGCGTTGGATCACACTATCAATCCTTAGTAAGCATATGAGTATACGTATTTTTCCATTAAAAGAATTTTTTTTTTTTGGTGGGCTATTTATTTATTTATTCAAAAACATAAAAGCTTACAGTTAAAACCAAAACGCTTATATGCTATACTACACAATCTAAATATCTACTTATTATATCTAATATTTAATTAACAAATAAAATAACATTAACAATACATAGACAGAGCCAAACTTAACGTAGCGCCCAATTTAAATATTTATTTATTTGGTTGTTTATTGCACATGTTCTATCAGCAAATATATCTACATCTGGAATCATTTTCAACATGTTGTTCATTAGAATAATAGCCCTCCCAGTAGGGCTATTACTAGCTTGGCAAATCCGCCATGTTGGCGGGCAGGCAAATAGTCGATGTTGTCTTCGACCAATACCACGCATGTAGTTATCAGGCACATACAGGTATATGCACTCACGCACCGATGGATTGTCTACCTTCCCACCCAGTAGCAGACAATAATGCATAATATGCGCAAACTTACGCCTCAGCTCCAGTGTATCAAAACCGACCATCCCACATACAAACATAGAGGGATACAAAAAAGGATAGTATCCATATATCCGCTTATATAAGTATCGACAAAATTTACGCTGTATTTTTTCGACCATCTCACTATAAATTTTCCTTTGTGGATCCCAAAGTATTGAATTATATTCCAACTTGGAGCGTACATAAGCCATGTAGAGAAGTTTTAAAATGGTGGGATTATTAAAGTGGCTACATGTTCTAATTATAAAGCCCAATGATTTATTAGCATCTTTACATATATTTTCAATGTGGTTATGAAAGTTTATTTTGCTATCATATGTAACTCCTAGATCACGGATAGTGGTGACGCGCTCAAGTGGAACACCTTCTAGATAATATGTAGTAGTGATTGGAGTACGAGACCACGTAAATGTAATCGTTTTACATTTTGTAGTGTTGAACGACAAATTGTTGGTTGTACTCCATTTAATCACCTCGTTTATATCGTTCTGAAGAGCTAAACAATCACTAATATTGGTGACAGAGATAAATAACTTGAGATCATCAGCGAACATAAGACATTGTGCTTTGGTAAGGACACTCGGCAGATCATTGATCATAATGAGAAACTGTGTTGGACCGAGGGTACTACCTTGACTTACCCCAGATCGTGTGTAGTATTCATGCGACTGATAGTTACCCACTCTAACATATTGCTTGCGATCTCTTAGGTAATCTGCCATGAATCTGACTAGATGCGTGCTAAATCCTAGGGATACAAATTTAGTTAATAAAATATCATTATCTACTAGGTCAAAGGCTTTCGTAAAATCAAAGTACGCTGCATCGATTTGGCAGCCTGTCGTCACCTTGGTACTAATGTAATCTGTGAATTTGATATGGTTCGTTAGTGTAGATCGCAAGGGACGAAACCCGTGCTGTGAATCATCTAGACGCCTATTGATTTGTTTAAAAATATAGTTATTAAGAATAGATTCGAATAATTTCCCAAAAACAGATAAAACTGCTATGGGTCTAAAGTTTGTAATGTTATTCGAAGATCCACTTTTAGATACCGGCGTGACCCTCGAGACCTTCCATTTATTAGGATATACACATTGTTGTAGAGAGAGTTTGAATATATAAAGGAGAGGCGCTTCAAAGGCGGACAGACAGTCCTTAACTAAATAAGGTGGTAAGCTGTCAGGACCATGAGAAGATGATGGTTTTAGACGTCGTGCTGCATTTCTTATGTCCGTAAGATTAATGCAACCTATAACAATTGTGGATGCACAATCATGTTTAATAGTTACCTGTTCAGCTAAAGTCGGGTCTAATGTAGGAGTTCTAGCATGAAAAATGGAGCCAAAGTAATGAGCAAATGCATCAACAGCTTCCTGACCTTCAAGTGTCCTACCTTCATGAATGAAATTTTTGACAAATTATACTTTTTTTTTTTTTTTGCTGTGGGCTATGGACGTCGCACCCCGCCAAATCGGTCCGGGGTGACGGAAGAGGCGGCGCGCAACAATTTTATTTCCAAGGAGGTTTGACGTCAGGTGGCCGGTCATAAAACTATTGCCAATAACTTTTGCAATATGTATGATAAAAGAGGACAAATTATCATGATAATTTGACATTTTTAATTTAAAGATTCATATTAATATCAACTTTCAATTAAATATATTTTCAGATTCTATACAGCATTACACCCGACCATACATAATGTAATCTTAAAAAAAACCTCTAAATTGATCCTAGCGCCACCTACTGGATACAATTATATACATTAAAAAAAATCATCAAATTTGCTAGCCGTTTAGGAGGAATTGAATGACAGTACAGAAGAATCATTATTATACAGCATTTGATATCATAAAAGAATTAATCTCTATCGCTTCAATAGCCTTCAAATACACATAGCAGATGGAATTCCATGTGGTATGGAGTATGTATATATAAAAAAAAAGCCCATTGCTTGTGGTTATCGTAAAGGACGATTAAGGGTATATACAGGGTGCCGATTTTATTAGTAGAATAACTTAAACTAGGTGTAGGAATGACGCCATAAAAAACATTAAAGTTAGTTGCAGACTCCTAGCTCTGCCCAATCCCGAGATAAAGTGATTTGTTTCTTATCAAAACAGTAGGTTTGTCACCGTACATTGACCTGTAGGTACATTTCGACCCAGCTGTGCGGCGGTGAGCGCAGCGCGAGCAGGTCTATTTGCCTACTAGTTCAGTGTCACACGCATGAGTATATGCCTACATTGAACTTTTTATAGTACAAGTGTATTGACCGCTTATCAGTATGGCAATTTAATCAAAACTTAGGTACAATTTTTTTCTACTGATTTGGATAGTGTATCATGGTCTGATACACCCCCTTCAAGGATTCTACTAATTAAATCGGCACCCTGTATATAGATAACATCATTTCAAAAGCAGGAACTCTCTTAATAAAGTCCTATATCAACAAGTCTGATCAGCGTGGTGTAGCAGCGCAATTTATGTACGAGGTTCGAGCCCAGTAGTGGGACGTATATCAATTGAGATGATGATAACGAATATACTTACATATAAAATCCGTAACGATATTAGAAATTATTCCTTCCATCCATCCATCAGCGACAACCCACGAGAATGTAACTCAGAGGGGTCCTGTACCAATCTGCATCCAACGGTTTATTGCAACTTTCATGACGTTGTCAGTCCACCTCTAGTGGTGGTCCTAAGCTGCATCATCCTAATCGAGAACTTTTCCCTTCCACAAGCGATGTGTCCTGCCCATTGCCAATTATTCTTCTTTGAGTTTAAAGTTTGTTTATTTTTTGTTATTTCTTAACAACACCAAAGAAATAATTCTTGTATTATAGAGACTTCATGTCTATATGTCTGTACATATTGTGTGGCAGCGGCTACGAATACTACCAACCCTTATTTTGCTCGTGGATGTCATAAAATACGACTAAGAGCCTTATAACGACCTGGGCCAACTCCATCTGATGCTGTTTGTTCAACAATTACATTCTCAAGGAGGGTTGACGTCAGGCAGGCGGCCGGTCATATAAAATTATTACCAATAACTTTTACAATATGTACTATGAAACAAGAGTACATATTGTATCGACCCTGAGTAATTAGGATAATAGTAGAAGAATTAGGATGTGTGTACATAGATTCAAAGAGAGATATAGAATTAGTAGCTCACGCAAATATTTGTCTCATATAGACATTGAGTCTCTGAGATAGAGCAAATCATCTTCTTGCTCTTATCCCAATTATTTGGAGTCAACGCAATATGCTCTATTCCATAAAACAGACGTCATCTCTGTCATCACTCCTTGTATATCCATGTCAAGGTTCACAAAATCTATCCATTTTGTTCTTTAGTCTTCCCTTACCCTTCAATATTCGTAGTTAAAACTTTCCTCACAACATTACTTTCATCACGTCTCATTACATCTCCATACCCCTACAAGCGTTCACTCCTTAGCTTATCCGTCACTGGTGCCACTTTTAAACTTTCTCTTATTCGCTTAAACATAAGAGATAGCACTACAGCCAAAGTATTAAAAATATTTATTATCTACATTGATTGAAATCATAGATCTTAATCTATTATTACCCAATAAAATACAATATAATCTTACGTAGTCTATGAAAGTAAAAAAAAATTGAAAAATCACCCGCGGAGTAAGGAGCTTCTTAAAAAAACATAATATGAACATATTTCAATATGGCGTTGATAGAAAACGCATTAAAAACATTATTTATTAGAAAATTAACATATTTACGCCATTCATATCTATTTTGTTACGGTTGACAAATTAAAACTACTTAAAATCATATAAAATTCAACCCTTTTTAATGGGAAAGGACTTTTTAAGAATTGTCTCCAATATTTTTGACGGGTTGCGCGGTAGGGGATGAAATATCAATAATACCTAAAAAAGAACATTTAAGACTTATAAAATTTTTGAATTCATGTTATAGCTTATACTGACGAGTGTGTGACTGTATTTAAGATCTGCCATAATTGCAATAGGAGAATTTTTTTCTGCCCCCAAAATAATATCAACAGATTTGATATGGTAAACAACCTGATTGGTATTTGATGGCCTGTGCAATAGATTAAAAGGCAACTTATGTTACGTCAGAATTCTGTCCCTTTGGACGGCTGGATCAGATGACGGCAAAACATAACTGGTCCAAAAAACAAAAACTAGGGCAAAACATAACTGGTCCAAAAAACTAAACTACGTGTTCTGAAATTTACACGAGTAAATATCAGAAAAAAGAAATATGAATTAAATATCCTAACTAAAGTTATAACTGCGAATGTGTTTTTGTACTTTTACGCTTAAACCACTGAACCGAATTTTAAATTCTTTGCTCCATGGAAAGTTATGTTATCAGCGAATAACATACGTTATTTTATTTCTCCTTATTCCCACAAGTACATACAGGCATAGTTCCGTGCCAGTATATCCGCAACAATTAAAATTAAATAAAACTATGTATTTTTTTTCGTTTTATTATGAACTTTTTTTACGTTTGTATCTATAGATCACGGAAGAACTTCATGCGAGGTCTACTACTTATGCCTATGAAAGAAAGCTGAAAAATATACAAAATGTGAAATATGCCTCTTTAAAATCCAAATATAAACGCGATTATATCCGTAAAAAAGCTAGACATTATTTTTTTTGTATTTCTATTTGGAAGTACATAACATTGTCAGTCGTGGGAGCATGGTGAAGATGGCATTTAATCTTTAATTAAAAAATAATAATTTATTGCCTCCAACTATCCCCTGATTCAAGGAAACATAATCATTAAATCCAAATCAGTTAAATTTTTCACACGAAATAAATAACTTTTTGAAGCGCAGCCATTTTTATCCGGAAGTGGCGCAATTTGTCCGGAGCTTACGCCCCGCTCTGCTATCGAGACAGTTTCCTGTGTCGCTGAAAATAAACCTGCCCGTACCTGTCTTTACGTCATGAAGATATCCGGTTAAAAGGTTTTATAAAAGTTTTTGTGTTATTTATTGAGTAAATTTTGATGAAGTTGAAAAATAATATATGTTTTAGGTTCGATATGTTGCGAATATCGGATTGCGAATATCAGATTGGAGAAAAAGTCGTTTAATTATTAAAGCGTTTACTGAATAAAAATTACAATTCAATTGAGCGAGTATATTAAATACAGTGTTATTGACGGTGGGTGAATATTGGTAATGCGAAAAAGTTTCTTCTTTTTGTGGCGCTGGTATCGGCGTCCCTCCTCTTAGGTTGGTTTATCGCAAATATGAGTATGTGTGTGTGTACAGCTAGTACTTTTAAAATAAGCGCCAACAATAGCGTTTTGAGATATATAGCGAGCTTTCGTGTTATATTTCTGAAGTTATTTTGTTCTTGGCGACAGAGCACCAATAACACTTTTTGCCTAAAAATAGTTTTGTAGTACGTACAAATCCTAAGTAGGACAACACTCTGTGTGATCCACAAATTCTTATTCTGAGTCTGTCTGTAATTTGTATCCGTTAAATGCGTATTTGTAAAGTCCCTCGTAATACAAAGATTATTTCCTTAGTGCCAGGGAATTTATTTTTTTATAAAAAGAAATGTATTTGCAATATAACATTTTTTTTTAATATTATACTTAGAAGCTATGAAATTTAAAATAAAAAGACAAAATGCGTATTTTTGTAAAATTAGATCTCACCCTAATGCATATTATGTACCTATATGTATATTACCTATGTGTTTTAGCTGTGTGATAGCGGCTACGAATACTACCAACCCTTACTTTGCTCGTGGATGTCGTAAAAGACGACTAAGAGCCTTATAACGACCAACGTTGGGCCAACTCTATCTGATGCTGTTTGGTCAACAATTACATTCCCAAGGAGGGTTGACGTCTGGCAGGCGGCCAGTCATAAACTATTGCCAATAACTTTTACAATATGTACTATGAAACAAGAGTGCATATTGTATCGACCCCAAGTAATTGTGATAAGAGTAGGAGAATGATGATTTCTCAAACATGTTTGGAAATTTGAGCATTGTTTTGACAACCTTTTTCGAGATAAATCGAAATTGCTGTACTGACCAAATACATGCGAGCAACGGCCGGCAAAAAATGTAAGAAAATCCATATCTGTCGTGTTTTAGCGGCCAAATAAATATATATATATATATATGTAAATTAATATTTATCGTGTATTTTAAAAATGGAACGATTTGTTACTTCAAAACATGGCAATCAAATAGGTAACTTGTCAGAATTTTATTTAAATTTCGAACTGGCTTGAAAAAAAATCTGTTTAATAATGAAATAAAAAACAAATGTAGCCTTTGGCACGAGAAAAATGTTGTTCGTTGCTTGTCATTGATTTTGAAAAGTAAGAAAGTTTTACTTAGTACTACTTAGTTTTAATTGCCGCGCATTATTTAAGAAAAGTACTATATAAACTTTGGCCACAACTAGGCATTGATGACGATTGACATATGAGTGCCTCGGATTCGCCTCGGCTCACGTTTACACGTTCGTCCATCAATTCCTCATTTGCTGGCCGCTACAGTAATGTACTATTATATACCTTACTCATCGGGGTGGTAAAAGACAACTAAGACTGCTTTTCTACTACATTTTAAAATTTAAAAGTCTTCAAAAAAAAGATGCGTTTTTTAGAATTTTATATTCTTACGTAGACAATATACCCATATATTATACACAATTAACGTAGATATTATATTGTTTGGGATGTAATTTGTAAAATTGTATTTGTTAGACTAATGCTGGACCTAATGGGCGTTATTGAATTTTTATACGATATTAGGTCGAATGAAGCCATAGCGTGTTCACACACGGACTATAATACAAAATAAAAATATGTTTGTCTGTTCAGAAAACTTATGTATTTAACTAATTTTTATTTTTTCAGGAGATGTAATACTTAAGTATTACATCTCCTGAAAAAAACATAACTTAAGTTAAGTACTATTTGGATAGCACAAAAAAAAATCAGGGAAAAAACAGACACTTTTCTGGGGAAAATTTATAACACCAACTTAAGTCGTTAAACCATCTGTCAAGCATGGAGATTATGCATGCATGGATATACATTATCAACCTTGAAAGAAAACAAAAAAGAACTATATGTATCACAAACAAAAGTATTGTTATTCTGTTTTCCTTAAAGTGGCCTATCGTCATCATCATCACAGCCCATAAATGTCCCATTGCTGGGCTTGGGCTTCCTCCGTAATAGGAGGGAAATTAACCTACTATACCGCGCTGGTCAGACGTGTTGGTATAGAGTTTTGTTTTGAGTTTTCCTTTTCTCGCATAGATGTTATATGCATTTTATATCCCTTAGTCGTATCGTACGATCACCCACGGGTAAGATATGGGGTGGTGAATAGTATTCTTACTCCGTCACCACACCGTAAATAAAGGTGGCCTATAGCCAACTGTAAACCTAAACAGACTGAAGTGTGTATTAGCTACAGTTGTTAAGATTGAAATTTTAATATCATCATTATCATCATTATCTTAGCTCATATATGTCCCACAGCTGGACTCAAACCTCCACAATAGAAAGTAAATTGACCTACTATACCACGTTAGGTAGACGGTATAGGGTTTTATTTTGAGGTTTTTTTGTCTTGCATATATACTTTAGTCGTCTTTGATGACACCCATGGATAAGAATACAATTGAATACCCCACGTATTAAATTCTATCCTTACTCAGTTCTCACAAGAAAAATCATCCTCGAAAAAAAAAAAGAAAAATATTTAATTATATAACAAACAAATATTTTTCTTTCTGTCTTTTTTTTTACTTAAAAGGCATTTTTTTGAGGCGTATGTCCAACAGTGGGCTTTAATAGTCTAATCGTAAGTGGGCTTTAATAGTATAATAGTCTAAGTACGTATTATGTATGGGCACCAATTGTTACAAGATAAATTTTAATAAAAATACAATAAAAGCCGTGTGATAAAAGTTGTGAATATTTGAATTAGAATGAATAGTATCAAACACCATTATTATAATTATGATTTGATTAGATAGTGGGTGGTCTGTGCACGGCTACACGACCTGTGCATCTGTGCAAAACGGGAGCACATGTCGCTTCGAGCTAAATAACATCTATAATATAGACTAAACGATAAATATAGAGACCTACTCAGATTTGTTAAAATATATTGACTAGACTAATGGCGTAGTGATTAAGATATAGAGCACCCGTACCAGCGCCGTGGGTTCGATACCCACGCAGGACCTTTCGTATCAAATATTGTGGATTCAAACCTCACGCAAGATAACTTTATGTGTGACTCGTAATTGTTCTGTATCTGGGTGTAAATTATGTCCATTAATTTTAGGTTTTTATGAACTTTCCACATCATATGGATTTATTCGTTAGTGCTTGGGTGTTTCTTTATCATAAAAATAAAACATATTACATATTTATTTTTATTTTTTATTTTTTTGGATTACAGGTAGCAATATCTATTGCACCAACAATGACACCTATATATATTTTAAGTAATACCTGCCATAAAATTCATAACAAAAAATTAAAATAGGTAACACCTAAAGCTTTACTCGTGGATGTCGTAAAATGTAACTTAAAGATCTACAGGTACCATCTCTATCTAATGCCATGTAGACAAATACATTCCCAAGGAGGATTAACGTGATGCAGACGGCCAATCATAAAAATTGTCAATAACTTTTGAAATATGTACGAAAGTCGAATAGTACCTATGTATTCATCAAATCAAGTAAAGTAGTAGGTACCTATTTATTCGTCAAGTCTTTTCCGTGTAAGAATTCATACAGGCAGTAAAAATATATTTCACCACCCCCTGTCCTACCCGAGGGTGATCGTAAGAGGCGGCTAAGGGATATAGAACGCATGTAGCGTCTGTGCAGGAGAAAGAAAACTCGAAACAAAACCCTATACCAACACGTTTGACCAGCGTGGTATAGTAGGTCAATTTCCCTAAGATTATAGAGGACGCTCGAGCCCAACAGTGGGACCTATATAAGCTGAGATGATGATGATTCATCAAGTCAAGTCATCATCATTTAAACTCTAAAGCGTATTAAATGATAACATGAACTTCCGTGAAACCTGTTTTCACATGTTATGTATTAATTCTTTTTCTAAGTCACCAATGGTCTTTATAATCATCACCATCATCATCATCTCAACTCGTATATGTCCCACTATTGGGCAAGTTTTATAATATAACAAAGTTTATTTCTAAGGTAGTCTCTACATTTTTAAAAATCTACATCGCTAAATAAAGCAGACACGCGACAAGCTTATACCTCGCTTGAGGCGCCGGCTGCCCGCTACTAAGATTAGCTAAACATACACACATACATATTATTTTTAATGTATACTTTATTTATATCTCCATGTGGTGACGGAACAGGATATAAATGTCGTCACCCCTTACTTGTCTGTGCCAGTCATAAAATGCAGCTAAGGGAAATGGGCAGCAATTCCCTTCTGGAAAACGTATAACACTTACTGGAGCTAATAAACCGTCTAAAAAACGTAAAGATTACGGCTTTATGACCTCATTAGAAAGCTTTTTTTTTGTTGCTTATAGTGGCAAACGAGCAAGCAGTACACCTGATGGTAAGTGTCACTGCCGCCCATGGACTTTTGCTATAACCAAGGCTATAACTAGGCCGCTGCCTACCATTACAAACCCCAAAGATATCCCAGTTGAACTGCCGGCTCTCTCGCTCACCGAACGAAGCGCAATAGCACATTGCCATTACTCAAACGTCAATCTTCTGCGAGAGTGTGGTACTACTCCTGGCCCGCGGCTGTAGACATAACTGTCAACGACGTGGTCCTACCACTAAAAAATACTATTTTTTAAGAGTAGTTTTCTTTAAATTACTGAAATTTAGCATTTAATATGCTTAATTATTTATAAAACATACCGTCACCTTAAGACGTAAATATGATACGAAGTGAAATTTGTCCTACAATTAGTCACGGTGGTGTAGTGGCAGCACGATTGGGCCGGAATCCCAATAGGCACGGGTTCGAATCCCGCTTGTGACATCATTTTTCACTTCGTGATCGGGTTTTATAAGTAGTTTTCTTATTAAAAAAACAAAGCTGAAAGAGTCTTAATTTCTAAGGTCGTCATGTAAATCTTCGTGTAAAGAAGCTGGACGCTCCAATAAGTCTCTTTGAAGATAGTGATTGGCGGACCGCCTCCAGGTTCCATAGGAGAGTGTCGACCAATGCACACGCTGCTTCGGTAGTCACCGTGCGGTAACCACGTATGATCCTGATAGCAGATGCCACAACAGAGTCCTGAGGAATACATTGACGCTAATAAATTATTCCTTTTCATGCTAGTTATAAATTTTAAAATGGAAGAAAGGATGGCAGACCTACCCCTTTCCCACGGTTAATTAATTCATCACAGGAAAGGAAGGAAAAGGAGATGGAATCAAGGTGGAATAAGATATAAGGGAATCTTACTCCTGTGATGAGCAGCTTCCAGAGCTTCAACTTGCAATTTACCGAAGAACTTCGAATAATGATTCGATATGCATTTCCCCTTTAAACAAGGCATCCTCAGGACGGTGTTAGTTAGTTAGTTTCAAAATATATTCAGTCATAGAGAGTATTGAAAAAAATTATTCAAACCAAAGGAGATTTATTTATGCTCTGTGATATTACCGTAAATAATTCATTCAGTAATATTATACCTAAATATGTCTTAAAAGTATAGCATATGAAGTTGCTATTGTATTTAGGTATCCTTGGACACGGTAACAAAGAAATACAGAGTGAAACGTCCTTTCATTTGGACGCATAACCGATTGTTCAGAAATTTTGCGTATACAGAAAGTTTTTTGTGGTTTAACAAAATGGTAGTTTTGTTTTCTTTTGACCATGTGAAATGCGGTTTTATGATGAATAGGGATGAGAAAATATCGGTTATTTAGCTTGTGGCAGGCGATGTTACCGCTAGTGTTATAATCGTAGGTCCCGATATCTTTGTCGGTTAAAACTAACGGTAATAAAACTGTATATGTTCTTTTCACATTTGTATAGAATAAAAAGAAAAAAAAGGGAAAATATTTTGGCGGTATTTTGGAGCTTTTTTTCTTCTGTGCTGTGTAGTAACGGCTATCAATATTACCAACGCTTATTTTGCTCGTGGTTGTCGTAAAAAACGACTAAGAGCTTTATATCGACCTGGACTAATTCCACTTATTGCTTTTTGATCAAAAATTACATTCCCAAGGAGGTTTAACGTAGGTGGTCATAAAACTACTCCCAATAACTTTTATAATATGTACATGGACATATAGCGTCGACCAGACGTAATTGAGATAAAAGATTTTAAGACTACAGTTCCAGTGTGTTTGATTCTCTTACAGAATAGTACTTTGTGAGGTCCACAATTTGTCGAGTCTATGTGTAATTTGTGTCTGTTAATTGTATGTTTGTAAAGTCCCCTGCAATTTTTCAAAGAAACTAAGAAAGTTAAGGAAAATATACCTCATTTACTTCAAACAATGCCTATTACTGTACAAAAGTTACAAATGCGTATTGAAAATTGCCGTTAATCTCATATAATTACCTAAATTAGATCGTTTGAATGAACTTTTAAGAGTAAATCCCTTTTTAAATGAACTGTTCACTCAATTGTACTCAATTAGATAACTATAATAATAAGATACGTACTCGCTATTAACTTCGGTCATTGGCTAAGCCGAATACGAAAAACAATCGGCTAAGGGCGAGATGGACAAACTTACTAAACGTTCTATACATTTATAAAATTACTTGTAGTGATCAAACTGCTTGCTGAAGGTGGTAATCATGAGATTATTCACTTTAAGGAGACGTACATATGTCCAATAGTGGCTTTTACTAGGTGAAGGCACGATTTCAGGCAGTCTGAAGATCAATGCTCGGACGTCAGACTCGCATGTCCAAAAGGCGAAACTCTGATATCTCACACTAGATGGAGACGTGGGACGGATTTTAATGGGTATTCCAATGCTGGGGAGTGTATACCTCTGCTTGCCTCTTACAAATGCATGTAAGAGTATTCTATTTTTCATGAATGTGTATTTTATTTTTCACAGAATATATTAAATCGTGGTAATTTCTACTCTATAGATACTATGCCTTATAAATACAGTCAACAAACAGATAGATCTTTCTTCTATTAGTGGTAGGACCACGCTACTGACAGTTTTCTGTCTACAGCCACGGGCTGTTCTGTCCGGAGTAGTACTACACTCTCGCAGAAGATCGACGTCTGAGCAATGGCAATATACTGTTGCGATTCGTTCAGTGAGAGAGAGAGAGAGAGAGAGCCGGGAGCCCAGCTGGGTGGGTTTGGGCTTTGTATTGGTAGGCAGCGACCTAGCTATACCCTTGGTATTTCAAAGGTCAATGGGCGTCAGTAACACTTACCACCAGGTGTGCTGCTTGATCGTTTGTCAGCAAAAGCAATAAAAATAATATCAGGACATTGGATAGCAGCATTCTACTGTGAAATACATTTACGCCAACTGCGATCCCAAATCAGCTTCCAATACATTATCTTTCTTTGTGGAAACATTTCCAGACGCCGATGTGTTGATATATGAAATACACTTCAGATGCGGTACCCTAAAAATTAGAGTGTAAAATTATGGTTTATTTGAAAATACGCATATTTAATTATTAAATTAGCGGCTAAAGACGTAATCATTTTTCGCAAATAGTCTGTAAATTGTTTCTAAATTACTATCTGTTTAAAGTGTTAGCCGCAGACGGGTTAGCGAACCACCATAATGGTTAACATAACCACAAATCTGGACCCAACAGTGCTGACACACTATCTACACATTTTGGTACTTTTTTTGTAAATTATACTTGGTTATTTAAAAGCTGTGATGGAGTTTCTTACATTCACTGGCTTCTTACGCCTTTTTTAAGAGGTCGTCAGCCCATCTAGTTGAGGTTCGTGCTATGCTGCGTCGTCCATTTCGTGGTCGCCACTCGATAACCTTTTTTTCATAACAGTTTTCAGACGATATGGTCTGCCCATTGCCACTCCAACATGCAAATTCTTCTAGTTACGTCGGTTGCACCCGCTTTTCTATGGATTTATGGATTTCTAGATCTATGATCAATCACGTAAAGTAATACGGAGCATAGACATCTACATACGCTTTCTTTGGCAGGCTATGGTCTGGACATACGTCTGGACAAACGCGGCGTGTGGCCTCATAACCCACCGTATTCCCTCGGCATTGTCTTTGCCCTGCTACTGGTACCGAATCTTTGACTTCCATGGCCAGCCAGCGGATTTGCTTTTCGGGTACCATGTACTGTCCGCTTGCTGTAGGAGCGTCGGCCTCACGCGGTCAGCCTCTTTGCGAGTGACGGACTATTCCTCGGCCCAGTCACCCACGTTAGAGTTCCATTGATAAGCTACTCCATTGAAAATTTAAAACGGTCATCATTAAATAACAAAGAATTTACTTTCACTTAAAAAAAAAAAGATCGTTGAATAAATTGCAGTTAAAGATGATTATCACAAATCCTAATCTGCCCAGGTGTGGGAGTGGGCAGTGGACATCGGGAGTGTGCGACGTATAGAGCGGAACATCACCTGCGCGTGCGCCGCACTGTGACACGAGCGCTAGTGATGTACCCACTTATCATACTCTATCGATATCTTACTCATCAATATAGAATTGATTTTTTTAAGAGGACTTTAAATTTTGATTCGAATTTTTGTGTAAAGAAAAATGGTGAGGGTAAACGTTATGTCGGATAAAGTGACAGTAGTGTTTCGCTTGACTTCCTTTAACGGTGAAGATTAAGTTATACGCTTTGCTTACTTTGATAGTTTTATGTAAATTTATAACACCTATTGCGATCGCTAACGCGTTTGCTAAACGTAATGCCTTCCGGTGACCCATCCGCATGGCGTCGAGAGGTACGTTGTAGGCCATACGGGGTCATGCGCCGCTTCTCTGTTGCCCTAGACGGCTTAGCGGGGAATGACGTACAGTAGCCCGCTGCCAAAAAAAAAACGTAACAAGTATGGCATAGATAGATATTGACCTATGGCATCCCATCACTTCTATGGGGCCTATGTCCCTTAGTAGTGCTTTTACCTTTCCTACTAAGGTGTTGCACCTCCAACTAGTCACATAGTCAATGTTTACGGTACTTCTCTCACTTAATATAGGTATTTCTACGATCATCAGTAAAGGCTGGTGACCATTGTATTCTTATTTCACCACCACAAGAATAATGGAAGGTATCGTTGAACTTTGGTTTTCAATATTCATTTTTAATATATAAATGAAAATAGTTTAATATTTAAAAAAAGACAGGAATTTATCAAAATAGGGCAGTTATCGATATAATCGAATTCTATCGCAACACTAGTTCACCCCACGATTGCTAGGGAAGATCCCCCGTAGTTGCGCGTACGTCGGGGCGCGTGCCACCTTTTTTCTTCATATCGACTTACCTCACACTACAACCGACGTCACTAAACTATTATCAATGAAAAACCAACCTTGTCTATATCAAAATTGAAATCATTTTACTTAATTATTACAATTTATACAGATGTCATTAAATTATCAATTCTATAGTTACAAAAATAAGGTTTATTTTAGATTGATGGAAGAAAATGTAAGGTGAATTTTAAAAATAAAATAATTGTAACAGGAATACACAGTAATGTTTTGTTAATTTGAATACGACCAGTTGTTGTTTTTTATTTTTTTTATTATATTTTTTTTTGTGTCGAAGAGGGTTTGAATGTGCACGCGCCGATAAGAGCTTAATTATTTAGAACTAATTCTTATAGTTGGAATTCCGTTGTATTATAAATGAGGTGTTATTTGAATTTGTATTATAGATTATTTATATCGATATTAGTGTTGCCCAAATGCGCTGTGTGGTAGCGGCTACGAATACTACCAACCCTTACTTTACTCGTGGATGTCGTAAAAGACGACTAAGAGCCTTATAATGACCTGGGTCAACTCCATCTGATGCCGTTTGGTCAACAATTACATTCCCAAAGAGGGTTGACGTCTGGCAGGCGGCCGGTCATAAAACTATTGCCAATAACTTTTAAAATATCTACTATGAAAGAAGAGTATATATTGTATTGACCCTAAGTAATTGGGATAAGAGTAGGCGAATGATGATGACTAGTGCTGCCCAATTGCAAGATCAAAACTCGCTGCAAGAGTATCACAGTGCTCAATTAAACAGCATGTTACGATTCCTTTGGTAAAGAAAGGATTGTCAACATTTTGTATTCTTAATACCAGTACACGGAGAAATAATTTGATGTTATTTTAAACAGTCTCATGATGGATAGGTGTGATTATAGCCCCACTCCCGTTAAGTGGTATGTACCTAATTATTGATAGCTGTACAGTTAGTGCCACTAGATGAATAGAATTTCATTAATTAAGTTGGAATTTTCATTTCTATGTGGATTTTTCATTTCTATCAAAACAAGTCACTCTGTGTTATTCTAACAGCCAAAGTTGCAAGACTTGCGAGACTAGCAAGAGTCTTGCATTTGGGCAACACTAACTTTTGAAGTCTCTTGCAATACAAAAATTCTTTTGTAAAAGTTCATTCAACACCATTTGCGTTTATATATTTCCCACTACTAGTCTTGAGCCACCTCTAAATAAGAGGGAAATTGACCTACTATACCACGTTGGTCAGACTTGTTCGTATAGGGTTTATGTTGAGTCTTCCTTCTTTAGCATAGATTTTGTACATTATACACTGTAGATTTTTACGACACTCAGAAGTAATTTAGAGGGTGATTAATTGTATTCTTACCCCGTCATCACACGAAACTATCAGCACAGGAGTTGCATATAAAAAAAATTAAAAAAAAAGGTAAACTGTATTTTTATTTATCACATTCGCGCTGACTAGTGAACATAGCATTACCGAACGATAATTTATAGGCAATTTTAAAGGGATGAATCCCCACTCGTGGCCAATGAGCCGGAATTAATATTGACACACCCTTGCGTGGCTAATAACTGTATATGATGAAATATTACTGTGGACTTGATGCTTATAGCTTTTTAGTTATAGAGTATTTATTGAGTGTTATGGATGCGAAGTATGTCAAGAGCTTACATAGTGGTCAAATACTCAAAATGTTAAGCTGTTTGGTAGTATTTTTATTTTTGAATTTAAATTAATCTACATCAGTTATCATTTTGGGCTATATACGTCGGCTATAGAGCATAAAGCTTAGGTATTTCTAGCGTCCCAACATGTCATCTCAACCTCTGTAATAATTATAAAAGTTTTTAAACATACATACATATCATCACGCCATATCCCTTGCAGGGTAGGCAGAGAGAACAGAGCGCCAGAGAACTCTATCTCTGCATACTTCACTCGCTTCCTCAACATTCATAATTCTCTTCATACACGCTCGCCGGTTTCGGAGACTCTTGACTCCACCTTCCTTCAGTACATGACCAATCTGGTCTAGGTAGGTTAGTCTCGGTCTCCCTCGGTACCTACATCCTTCCACTTTCGCATTGTATATCTTCTTAACCAGACGTTCGTTCGGCATTCTTTCCACATGTCTGAACCATCGGAGCATGCCCTTAACATAGTTATTAGTTATTAAAAGTTTAACCCACGTTTAGTAAAATTTATTAAAATTGCTTTTTATCACATTTTTATCATCGTTTCACGTGTGGTGACGCAGCAAGCATACAATTCACCACCCCTTATCTTACCCGTGGGTGATCGTAAGGGACGATTAAGGTATATAAAACGCATATAACATCTATGCGAGAGAAGGAAAACTCGAAACAAAACCCTATAACAACACGACTGACCTGCATGGTATAGTAGGTTAATTTCCCTCCCGTTACGGAGGAGGCCCGAGCGCAACAGTGGGATAGATATGAACCGAGATGATGAATCATATAGTTTTATAACTGACTGCCTGCCTGACGAAAATCCACTTTGGGAATGTAATTGTTAACCAGACCTCATCAGATGGAGTTCATTCAGGTGGAGATATAAAGCAATTAATCTTCTTTTACAACATCTACGAGCAAAATAAGGATTGGTATTATTCGTAGGCGCTACCATAGACGAAGTAATCACGTAAAAGTCAGAAATCCGATATGAATCATTAGCATTTTTGTAATAAAATAACCTGGCAATAAGTCTAAAAGGTAATAGGATCATTACATTAATTGGCACGTGCATGATCTGGTCACGCGAACAGGGGAATGATGATGGGTATCAGCTGTCGCGAAATGTATCAATATTGAATGATTGCTCTAGGGGTCTTTATATGATTAGGTTTTCGGATATTATATAGAGATGGGCTTGTTATATAAATGGCTATTTTAAATTATCTAATTCAAAATTTTAATTAATTATTGAATTATTCTAATTGTTATATACCTAATCGATCGATTGATATTGTTATATACCGACCGCATTCGTAACGACGACGTAAGAGAGCGAGTAGGTATGAAAGAGAGTATTGGTGTAAAGATGCGAAAGGAAATGCTCCGATGGTTCGGACGTGTGGAAAGAATCCTGAACGAATGTCTGATTAAGAAGATATACAATGCGAAAGTGGAAGGATGTAGGTACCGAGGGTGACCGAGACTAACCTACCTAGACCAGATTGGTCACGTACTGAACGAATGTGGAGTCAAGAGTCTCCGAAACCGGCGAGCGTGTATGAAGAGAATTATGAATATGGAGGAAGCGAGTGAAGTATGCAAGGATAGAGTTCTCTGGCACTCTGTTCCCTCTGCCTACCCTGCAAGGGATATGGCGTGATGATATGTATGTATGTATGTTATATAATTATTTAAAGTAGATAATTAGTTAACAATTCATCTCAGCTCATATATGTCCCACTGCTGGGCTCGAGCCTCCTCCAAACTAGGAGGGAAATTGACCTACTGCACCACGATGATCAGACGTGTATAGGGTTTTATGTCGTGTTTTCCTTCTCTTGCTATATGCATAGTTTATCCCTGAGTCGTCTTTTATGATCGCTCACAGGTATGATAGGGGGTGCTGAATTGTATTCTTACTCCGTCACCACACCGCCGCCTTGCCATCGCTCCGGACGATTTGACCGGGGTATTGCCCCAGACCATAGGCTACTAAAAAAAAGTAATTACCTTCAGTGTATTCGACCAGGGTATTAATCATCTAAATATAATTCAAATGACCTGAATCAGATCTTTCCATATATTATGCACTCAATAAAGCCAGGGTCAATTTAAAATGTTGTGGACTTGTATTCATAGCAGGGTAACAAATAAGCCGTTAAATCACTTGTCAAACATTTGTACCAGCGCGCGGCGACGCCCGCTGAAAATATAAACAGATGGTTAAGGCATAGCTCTTAATAATACTGAACATAATATGACTCAATAGTTTAAAATCACATAATAATGATCTGGCGTATTTGAATTTCAGTCGTCCTGAAAATGCCTTTTTCTAAGGCGAAACTTGTGTCAAATCAATATTCTAAATATCGAGGCAAATTGCAACTTGAAGTTCTGAAAGTTCATCACAGCTTCTCAACTAGTTAACCCATATCCCCTTCTCTTTTGAGATGAACCCAAAATTAGACCAATTATTTGTTGGAGTCCACTAATTGCACATCCGACGTCATGTAAGGAAGTTTTCTTAAATGCAGAATGATTTTGTCTAACATAAATTTTTTTTTTATACAATCATAAAAATTACATGTAAAAGAATATAAGTCTTTTTCTTCACAAAAAATTGTGAGATTTAATATAATACCAATAGGCCAAGCGCCGGGTCTTTTTTTTTTTGCAACGTACGGGACCTGGTATTTTTTTTTGAGAATATGTTCAAGGTCGTCCCCTGAATGTAAATCCAAGTTGGCGCGGCGGGGGAGGGTTCACTTCAGCCGCCATCTTGGAAAACACGTTTTATTGAATATCTCGCGAACTGCGCATCGTACGACAAAAATTGCAGAGACCATTATTGTAGATAATAATATTTGCCATCTTTTTTATTTGAAACTATTTTTTGTATAACGCATAGGTTTTTAATTATAGCGAATCAAACTTTTTACAATATGGTTTTTACTAAATATTTATTTAATGGTCAATGATAAATTAAAAATAATGGTGACTGAATTGTAGAGCATGAAATTACCTATAAATTTTATAAAAAACTTTTTCTCGTAGCATTTATAGTCTAAGAGCTGCAGCTTAGTAAAACTTGCACCTCGTACATTATCAGTGGCAATATTGCTCGCTGTATACGAAAACCATTTCATAACGCATAAAATGGCATAAAGTGTTAAAAAAAATGTCAATACAGCTGTGCAGCAAATCAATTAAAATTATAAATAATGTGGAGAACAACTAATAATTTGTCGATCTTTATTGTTACTTAAAACGGTATCATCATAAAAGATTGTCTATGTAGCAAAAAACAATAGTACATCCCGCTACATCGTAAGAATTGTAATAGTTATTATTTTTATTATTATGTATCTCCAATTGTTATCGAAATCACAAAAATGAAAAGAATTTTACGAATGTTACTTCAAAAAAACGGAAAAAACATTTGTTTACACAAACAAAAAGTGGCGCATTATTTTACGGTGCGAGTCTTATTTTTTTCGATGTCGAGGGAAGACACTCATCGTCTTGTGGATCTATCTCTTCTGCCTCCGCCATATCCGAAGGAGACGAATCAAAGGTTAGGTCTTCGGTTGGGATGGCATCTAATATGTCTGGCACGTTATCGCATGTTTGGCCGCTGCAATTGGAGCAAATAATCGAACATTTGAGAACAGTTTTCGGCATCCGCAGGCAGCTCCGCAATTTTTGGTGTATTTGCACGATATTATTTGCAACAAACTCGACGGTGCAGGAGCCATAGCAGTTCGAATTGGTTCAAGCCCTTGTGCAGTTCGCTTCCAACCCCATTTTTCAGCGTCGTGATAAAACCCAAGCCAAGTTTGAACCTGGTGGTACACTCTGAAAGAATGGTAGCGTGTCGTATCTTGTGTTGGAGATAGAAGTGATAAATTCAACCTTGTCTTACTCGCCAATTTCCCGAAGCATTTGTAGCGAAGCGAGTTAATAGAGACTTCCGATTTTGTAAAACGGTTGGGATTTATACCTGAATACTGTTGGAATGTTAAGAGGGAGAAATTCCGAACGACCCGAAATATATACTACCACTTATAGGGACATAATTGAATATACAGCATTATAATCTCATTTACAGCGTTATAGCTCTTAAACTATAAACGCTACGAGAAAAAGTTTCTTATAGAATTTATAGGTAATTTCATGTTCTACAATTTAGTTACCATTATTTTTAATTTATCATTGACCATTAAATAAATATTTAGTAAAAACCATATTGTAAAAAGTTTGATTCGCTATAATTAAAAACCTATGTGTTATACAAAAAAAGTTTCAAATAAAAAAGATGGCAAATATTATTATCTACAATAATGGTCTCTGCAATTTTTGTCGTACGATGCGCAGTTCGCGAGATATTCAATAAAACGTGTTTTCCAAGATGGCGGCTGAAGTGAACCCTCCCCCGCCGCGCCAACTTGGATTTACATTCAGGGGACGACCTTGAACATATTCCCAAAAAAAATAGCAGGTCCCGTACGTTGCATTACAAACCTACTTTTTTTGCTACGGCGCTTGGGGTACAAGTTGATTAATTTATTTAGCAATTATTTATAATTATTTTATCATAAAATGTTAGTTACATAATTAAAAATATTTTAAAGTGACTGAATAATAAATAGCAGTGATAAAAACGTAACATTGATATTTGCTGAGACAGAGTAAATATGGGACAATATGCATATAAACACTCTTTTTTGTTTGGAACTAATCCCACCATACATAGCCATCACTGTAACTTCTACAAACCTGAATCCATAATGGTCACCATGAATGACACAGAGATTCGACCCTTAGGCACTTAGGGGTAACGTGTTTATTTGTCCGCAAAGCATTTAATTATAAAAGAAAATAGTAGAAGTTGGAAAAATTAACTTCCATTGTAAGAAGAATGGGGGACATGAAGGAGGGGAGCAAAATTAATGAACAAGTCAATAAACAAGGGGTTGTATAATTGTATCGTTATGCTATTCTAGACATGACTTGCAGACTGTCTAAGTATCTAATATAGTCGCGTTAGAGACTGAAGTTCTACATAATGTGTGTGAGCTATTTATTCAAAGTCCAAGCTAGACGTGGAACACTAAAACATGATGAAGGTACTAGTTTAAAATAAAATAATTTCCTTCCAAAATGACCACAACCAGTGAGGAATTGTGTTGCACAGTAATCATTCTTTAGATATATTGTCTCTAAACTCTCACGAACAAATGAAAAGAATCGATATAAATGACGGCGGATTCGTTGTTGAATGCCATAATTCCTGCCATTCAATTAATTTAATTAAAAATCAAATAGTGCCTAAGTACCTTAGCCTGAGGCACTATTTGATTTTTGATTAAATACACACAATAAAGATGTGAGAAAACAGTATAATAAATAAAAAAAACCCAAAAAAAATAAATAGTAAAATAGCTCTGCACCTTAATGAACAAAAGGGGGAACATTATGCAAACAGCGGCTCGCGTATTTGGGCGTATTGTCGGTGACGTCATCACTTGTGCCAACAATCCTATTGTCCTGATCTACTGGACAAACTGAAGTTTTGGCAACGAAACTCCCGACCCGTATGCGGTTTATTTTTGGTGTTTTTACACCGTTTTAACCATTTTGATATTATTATCTTTATCCAAACCATTCATCTGTCAGAAAACTGACACATAGATTTAGGTCTACCTGCAAAGGGTGGATAATGATATAATTTTCACGCTTGGCAGTCGTTTTGTCATCACTGAAACTATTGCCAAGTGTGATGAAGTAATAAGCATGTCACTTTATATACTCATACATTCCACTGCTGGGGTTAAGACTCCTCGATAATGAGAAGGCAATTGTCCGTTTAATTCATATTGACTCTCTTAATGTGGTAGGATCTCGCTGTTGATAGTTCTCTGTCTACAGCCACAGGCTGATCCGTCCGCGGCAGTACCACACTCTCGCAGAAGATCGACGTCTGAGTCAAAAAAAGGCAAAAAAAGGTCATGGCCAGTAGACCATGTGCTATTGCGCTTTGTTCGGTGAGCGAGAGAGCCGGGTGTCCAACAAGCAGTGTGTGCTGCTTGATCGTTTGCCACCATCATCATTCATCATCATTTTCCTACTCTTATCCCAATTACTTGGGGCTGATACAATATGTACTCTTCTTTCAGAGCACATATTGTAAAAGTTTTGTGACCGGCCGCCTGCCAGACGTCAAGCCTCTTGGTTATGTAATTGTTGACCAAACGGCATCAGATGGAACTCCATCCATAACGACCTGAGCTAACTAACCCACGTCGTTATATGAGTCTTAGTCGTTTTTTACGACATCTACGAGCAATGTAAGGATTGGTAATATTCGTAGCCGCTAC
This sequence comes from Lymantria monacha, assembly GCA_905163515.2. NCBI lineage: Eukaryota > Metazoa > Arthropoda > Insecta > Lepidoptera > Erebidae > Lymantria > Lymantria monacha. The sequence goes on along the minus strand of LR991091.1, from coordinate 2,970,923 downwards.
CACCCAGCTAGTTTGTCACCATAAGCACTAAAAAAAACCCTGATTTTTATTCTTAGTCCGACACCACACGGCAATGGGATACAATGGCTAAAGAAGATGATATCTCGAATTAAAGCGTAGTAAGTCATTTGCGTTCTATTATGGAAGAGGCACGAGCCCAAATGTGGAAAGTATTTCAGCTGTGATAGCGTCTAGCAATAGACACGATTAGGCTAATAAATGGGTGGAATGGTTATATTTTTGTAGTATGATAATAAGATGATAATAAGTCTTCGTGTGGTGACGGAGTAGAATACTATTCACCACCCCATATCTTACCCGTCGGTGATCGTACGAGACGACTAAGGAATATAAAACGCATATAACATCTATGCGAGAGAAGGAAAACTTGAAACAAAACCCTATACCAACACGTCTGACCAGCGCGGTATAGTAGGTTAATTACCCTCCCACTGCGGAGGAGACCCGAGCCTAATAGTGGGACATTTGTGGGCTGTGATGATGATGATAATAAGGCTAAATTATCATTATCTTTCAGTCTTTCGTATTTGTTGTCGTTTTTCTTTATGTTACAGTCATCTGTTCATCTTTTATAACATGATCCTGTACCGCCTCTATTATTATTTCATTTGAGAGGGTAGTGGCGGAATCGCTACTACGCTTGGCGGTAGTGCAGTATGTATTATATGTACTCAAAAAAGATCGTCGTAAAAGACGACTAAGAGCTTTAAAAAGATGATTAAGAAGCTTTAAATCAACTCTGTCTGACGCTGCCTGGTCAATAATTGTTTTTCCAAAAAAGGTTTGAAGTTATGCAGACGTCCGGTTATATAAGTATGTATGTATGTAAAATCACTTTACGGCGCCTGAAAATAAAAGTTGTAATGCCTACATACATACATACCATCACGCCATGTCCCTTGCAGGGTAGGCAGAGAGAACAGAGTGCCAGAGAACTCTATCCTTGCATACTTCACTCGCTTCCTAAACATTCATAATTCACTTCATACACGTTGTAATACAGTCGCTGGTAATTGAATTGCCTGGAACTTGGCAGATTTTAACGAGTCCGTAATACAGACCCTGTATAATAACGAATAAGTAGTTGAGTACTTAAGTTAAGTAATGATAAGGACGAAAATAAATTATTTTTCATGCGTTAAGTTCTTAATGTCAATAATTGTTTACGCGCGCGGAAGTCGCGTGCCAACATAAACATACGTTTGGGGTTCGGTTCAGGAGTGATGAACTGTCTGTAATAATGTTTAAAAATAATTTTTGACGTGACGACCTCTTTGATAGTTATGACTAATTTGAAGTGTGAAAATTTGGACAAATTTGTGTTTTTTGAAGCGGTCTTGTTAGGTGAGACCGAAGTCATACTTATTAGTAATTATGACACTTTGAAACCAAACCACATTTTTTTTTAAATAAATAATATTTAATTTACTTACTGCCTTTGAAATTCTTCGTGGACCTTGTTGCACGCCTCATAAGCGAAACGTTGAAGTGATGCTGTACTCTCGATATATGAAAATCAAGGACTTTTCAAAAATGAAAATGACTGTATTTTTCACACTGCACTTATAGGAAGGATAATATTATCATACATATGTCAAGAAAAAACATTCATTTAAACTTATTTGTTATTTTTAAAAAGCTATTATTTTGTTTAAAGTAAGAAAAAAGTTGATTAATAAAAAATTTTCGAGGACGTCTGGATGTTACCGTAAGGATCTGGCACTCTCACGATCGTAAAAATTAATGTATGTATCAAAATTAATGTCTAAAAGCTTCATAATCGCAACGCGCTGTTTCCTTTTGAAAATGGCTTGGTAATTCTTTGTCGTTTAATTGTAATTATAAAAAACTAAACAGCTTAGTCTTTACAATACTTGCAAACTATGTTTTGCGCTACGTTCTTTTTTAAGTTCTGTTCGTCTATTCGGATAGGCAGAGGGAACAAAGCCCGTATTTGCGCTACGTCGAGAATGGCGCGAAATTTCAAGTTTTTTTTTTCTTTTATTTATGGCACTAATCGTTACTGATAAATAATAAAAAAATTATGGGGCATGCACTTTTGGATTTTTCCAACTATTTACTTATTGCATTTGAAATTCTTCGTGGAACTTATTTAAAATTTCACTTGTATAAAATTTTATAAAACAAATATATAATTTATTTTTTAAAGTTTAAACCATTTGAAATTTTTGTATATGATTAAATACGTGTATAATTTAGAATCATTTCCAATAATAAATACAATTTTATTATTGCTGAGGGTGGCAAACGCGCATGTAGCATACTTGATCGTAAGTGTCACAGCCACCCATGGACCTTTGCAATACCAAGGGTATAGCTAGGGCGCTGCCTAGCAATATAAACCCCAAACCTACCCCAGTTGGGCTTCCGGCTCCCTCGCTCACCGAACGAAGCACAGCAGCACATTGCCACTGCTCGTACATATCATCCTATATCGTCATACATCGATTTTCTGCATGAGTGTGGTACTACCCCGGACGGACCGCCTCGCGGCTGCAGACAAGGAACTGTCAACGGTGTGGTCCAACCACTATTAAATTTCGTGTCCAATTAGTGAAACATTTTTGACAAATTATGATATTCGCCCAGAAAGCTAATATATTATAATAACAGAATTTTTTAAAACTTTTAAAATAGGGCTGTCAAAAATTTTTTTGATCCAATCATCTCATCATCATTATCTCAGCTCATATGTGTGTCCCACTATTGGGCTCAAGCCTTCTCCATAACGGGAGGGAAATTAAGCTACTATACCACGCTGGACAGACGTGTTGGTATAGGGTTTAGTTTCGAGTTTTCCTTCTCTTGCATAGATGTTATATACGATTCATATCCTTAGTCGTCTTTTACGATCACCCACGGGTAAGATAGGGTGGTGAATTATATTCTTACTCCGTCACCACACGGACAACGGCCGTTTGATCCAGTAATGGCTAAGAATAAAATTGATAATTCTTTCGTTCATGATTAAAAAAAGGAATGAAAATTAGGAACAAGTTTCCAGTAGGTAAGTATCTAAGTAACAGTTGAAATAGATATTACTTAAGAGATTATGTCCAAAACTATTATGTGAAATATAATCTCAAAAAAAAAGTTAGTCTGTGAAATTTCACATCAATGAAAATCAAATTCATGATCTTATGAGTTACGACATGGTGAACAAGATGTAATTAACTTGCCTTCATATACCTTTTTTTTTTCTTTTTTTTTTTTGTTATCGCTGAGGAAATGCTTTTGCGCACATCCCCCGCCAGTGACAGACGGGGGGGTGTGTGGGACTCGCCGGCCATGAGATTGACGGCCGGAATACCCACTAAAACGGACAGCGGTCCCTTCCGCGCTTTTACGGGATGCCGGAGAGATCGTCTATTGACATTCTATCCCCGACACCCCTACGCTTAGCCATCTGGCCACGACCAGTCAGCCGTCAAGGTGGTGGGAGGAGGTGCGCGTAGCGGCGCCTCCCTCTCCCTGGTCGCCGCCGGCGGAGCGAGTTCGCAGACGCGACTGCTTCGCGTTCCCGCTCCGCGGCCTCCTTTGCAGAGATGACTTCCTCGCAAAAGGAGGCCATCGACGTACGAAAAAAAAAGGGTGTGACGCGCGTCATCAATTTGCGCGCCACACTCATGGCATCCAGGGGCCTCTTCACGTCTAATTCGGTGCAGGTACTTACCGAAGACCCCGTGTCCGGTAAGTACCTTGCCTTCATATACCTACTTAAAAATTAAATAAAAACAGTAAATCGTTTCTATTATCCTTGCTTAGTGGTAAAGTTCGAATATTACCAAACCTTATTTCGCTCGTGGATGTCGTAAAAGGCGACTAAAAACTTTATATCGACCTGAGTCAACTCTATCTGATGCCGTTTGGTCAACAACTACATTCCCAAGGAAGGTTGACGTCTGGCAGGCGGCTGGTCATAAAACTATTGCCAAAAACTTTACAATATGTACTATGAAAGAAGAGTACATATTGTATCGACCCCAAGTAATTGGTATAAGAGTTAGAGAATGATGATGATATAAATTAATACGGGTTTCGCAACTTCTTCTTCCACAAAAATATGTGAATTTAAGAAGAAAGAGAGAAAGTATTTATTTTACTCAGTATAATAAGCGCAAATATTGCGTCGACCCAAAGTAATTGGGATAAGAATTAGATAATGACGATGATAAATATGTGTCCATTAAATAAATTTATATTGCATAAAAAAACTACGTTTAAAAAAACCGACTTCAAAAACTGAAAAGTACAAAATAACTTAAAATACTATTATTTGTATGTGCTATCTATTGATAGGTTTATAATCGGTGCCAAGTCCTAAACAAAATTATAAACAGCTTAGGTACCTACTTACTGTAATGAAATTCCTACACTAAAGATACCGATACCGGCACCGTATTTTGTACTTTTCAGTTTTTGAAGTCGGTTTTTTTGAACGGATTTTTTTATTTTTACTTTTTAGTGTTACAGACACATATGAGTTGTTCTATTAGTAGCCGAGCTTGAGGTACTCGTTCATTTGCCGCACTCATACTTAATGCTAATTTTAGACTTATATGGTTTTCTCATGGATGCCATTGTCAAAACTGGACCAAATTGAAATGGGACTACACGGGAAGCACCAGCTTTCAAATAAAAAAAAGAATTATTAAAATCGCTTTGCCTAGTCGAAAGTTACGAGGTAACAAAAATAAAAAAAATAAAAAAAAATACAGACGAATTGAGAATGCCCTTCTTTTTTTAAAGTCGATTAATAATATAATATCTTAAATATAATATCACTTAAATTAAACCTTTAAAATATTTTTCTGCCAGCCCTATTAACGAAAGTCTTAAAGAATGTCCTTAAATATCTGATTTACTTAAGGCTATAATGTCCACTTTTATGTAACTACCCACTTAAATAATTTCATTTAGTGAACTAAGACAAAGAGGCCGTTGCCGTAGGGCTACATGAGGTGCCAAATTAACAGAGCCTTTTGCTCCCGGACCCATGATCTGATTCGTTTTAAAGAAGAACTCTTAATTAATACTATATATAAGATACAGTATAAAGAAGCTACACACGTGGTGTAGTCGTTAAGAGACCGACCTTCCGTGCCAGTACCGTAGGTTCGATTATTAAAGTATCTCAAGCTTTCAAACATACGTTTGTTATAAACAAAAAAAAAATCTAAGTAAATTCATGTCTATTTTCTAAAATAATGACTCTTAAAATTTAAGCATTAGCTTAGATCGAAAGAAGCAACGAAAACTTCTTCATAGTCCTAAGATGTATGCTCTACAATTACCTAATTTAGGCATAAGACTTTAGTTCAAGTTTTCTTATCTCATAGTGTGGTTAGGGAACGTATCCGTAGTGTGTAAATGCTCAGTGACCACCCGCAGTATACATCAAGGCCTACCCTCGCCTTTAGTTTTCACTTAGTAAGTAATCATATTTTTTTGAATTAGGACAGGACAGGACAAGACAGGAATTTAAAAAAGGCTGCTAGAGCTTGAGTGTATACAAACTTGATTACCTGACGAATAATGAATACCCTCCTCTAGAGATGACTCTATGAGCAAGCGAGGTATTTTTGGAGACCCGTCATTTATGGTAAAGGATAAGAGGTGAATTTTATTTTTACTTCGTCTGTACATAGAAATAACAACAAAACAATCACAAAAACATTCAAATATATAAAATTAAAATAATAAACTTTATCGCACGTAACCTCAGGTAATCCTTTTCGGATTTTAGACTAAAAATATCAGGCACTCTACACCGAAATACTTCATCAAATAATTTCAAGCCCAAGAGCAACTAATTTGTAATTTTGTTAACATATTTTCACATTAAAATGTACCTTAATAAGACACTTCGTTCGAAAACATAAGTTTTGTACACGTGCTACAGTATACACAGCATATGTGGCAGCCATATTGAGAGAAAAAATAGCGTCAGATGGCGCGAAAAAACACTCAAAATGATAGAGGAAGTGATTTTACGCATACAATAAAAATAAAAACATATCTTTTTAAATAAAAAGGATGTATTAATTTATGTAATTGTTAACCCTTTATAAACATGTGTTGGGGTAGTTTAACCCTCATGAATCAGTTTAATTTCGAATTTGTTTTGATTGGCTCGTTTTTGTTTATGAGCTTGTATCCGGTGGTTTAGACTTCCGTTTTATTTGCTTCTTACGAGGTAAGATAAGAGCCTTTTTAACCGACATCAAAATATAGAATTTTTTTATTATATTAGACTATTCATTAAACTAATTGTAAATGATATTATAAATGGAAATATCAGTTTGTTTGTTTGAAATATATAGTAAATTAAAATAATATAGGCCTTTATAATTATTTTCTTCATATTTATTTTCTTAATTTACTATACTAGATAATAATAACTACTACTAATAATAAAATTTGCAGCATAAACGCCTGTATCTTATGATTGCATTGGCTTAGAAGCTTCATTTTTTCACAGCTTTAAGGGAGAGTAGACTTGAGTATTCGATATAAATTTCAGCTTGATGCCTCCACGCGTTCCTGAGAGAAAAAAGGTCTTGACAGACAGACGGACGGACAACAAAGTGATCCTCAAAGGGTTCCGTTTTTTTCTTTTGAGATACGGAACCCAGAACATACAGAACCCAACGGAAAAAAGGACACTTTTTAGTTACCATTTGCGAGTTTCAAATTGGCACTACTTTAAAATTCGTAGCGATAAGTCAGTATGTATAAGTCTGATGTCAATAGTTGTCTATGGTTAGTAATTGCTTTCGATCTGAATTTTAGCAGAACATAAAAACACACTTATGACACCGTTTTTCATATTTTTATTACATTTTAAGCATATAGCTTTATATATTATCATTCCGCTCTTATCTCAATTACCAAACACTTGGTTGACGCAATTCCTATATACTATTCTTCAGTCTTACATATTGCTAATAATTTTAAGATCAGCCACCTGCCTAACGTTAATCCTCCTAGAGAATGTAATTGTTGATCAGACGGCATCAGATGGATTTGGCCCAGATTCACGTAGTCTTAGTCAGCTTTTACGACATCCACAAGCAATATAAGGATTTTTCGTATTCATAGGTCACCGGGTAGCAAATACTTTATATGAATTATATTACAAAAGTTTGCATCAAAATAGTTCAACTCATAACTCTAAAACATTTGATAAATTTTGTTTACAATGTCGCCACTTAAAAATTCTACGTACCCGCCAAAACTACTTGATAGATATTTAAAAAATAATCAATATAGTTTTTTAAATACTATTTGATGTCTTATTATGCCATATCTGTTTTTTTAAATACCGTAATAACCATTTCAGAAGCATATTAACTAGACCGCCCAATAAGTTTAAGAATTCATTACAAAATTTATGCAAAACCCATGGGCGTTTTGGGCGTTAAATCTGGTGAAATAGCATCATAACTGCGTAGACACAGCAGGGTATCTAACCCTATATTTTATATAGATACAGTTTTTTTGCATCTAATATTTGTAATATTTCATATGTATACCTTTTTTAAACCTTTTTTTTTAATAGCCAATAATTTGTCATATTTGATAGAGTTACTTGTCTTTTGTTTTGATGATGCCAAATTAATATATTCTATTTCTTTAGTGAGGCTGACTTAAAAATGTAGGGGTTAATCAATGTTTTGGTAGGATTTTTTTTCTCTTTCAGCGTTTTAGTAATAGCTTAATGAATAAGTGAGATAATGAGCCACATGATTTAGATAAGTTAATACTTATTATAGGTTAATGACTCCCTTCTTTTTGGCATGTTAGAGTATACATACCCTAGCCTCGCCTTCGTCGTTGGACCGGCCACCGGAGCAGCGTGAACTTGTCGTCAGTGGCCGGCCAGACGGAATACCCTTTGAGGGGTGCCCTCTCCTTGAGCGAAATAAAACTCTATACCAACACGTCAAACCAGCGTGGTGTGTTAGGTCAATTTCTCTCCCGTTTGAAGAAGACCAGAGCCCAACAGTGCGACGTGTATGCGCTGAGATGATGATGATATCAATATTTATGAAAGTATAATTGTAGTATCAATAAATTGTAGATTTTTTATGCAAATTAATATTTTTATTCACTTAAATGAAAAGGAATGTCTGGCAAATCATTATCTACATTTTTATTCATTTAAATTGTTGCTTAAAAATTAAATGTAAAGGCCTGGCAATGGTCAGACTTAGTTAGGGTAAACTTTTTTTTAAATTGTCAAAGATCAGATATAGAGACGGACAGTCATATTAGAGATACGTTAGAGTTTAAAGAAGTCTGTATTAATAATATAAAAACAATAATATGACTGGTATAGAATCAAAACTTACAATTTAAACCTTGAATATATTTTTTTTGGAGCCTATGGCTTGAATACTAAGACCATAGACATTCAAGCCATAGGCTCCAAAAAAAAAATATATTTAAGGTTTTAATTGTCAGTTTTGATTCTATACCAGTCATATTATTGTATTTTTGGAGCTTATGGCTTGAAAACTAAGACCTTAAAAGCACCATAACAATTAAATCAAACATAAAAAGAGCACGGACAAAAAGTCTGTGGAATAACATACTCATTAAAAATACTAAGACCTTTAAGCCAAATCTTTGTTTATAAATCAACTTTATTTAAAGTCATCGTCCGTCAGTAAATCAAATCGACGCCTTCAACAGTGCTATGGCCACACTGTTAAAGATATCTTTTGGGGATTTTGGTGGGAAACGAAAACGTTTGTAAGACACAAGTTTTATCATATTCATTACATCAAATCAATAAATCGCATCAAATTACATAAAACCCAATCAAAAGTATTTAATATAACACGTTAAAACACTAAGATATTGAACATAATACAAGAGCATTTTTTTTTCCCGCTGAAATCTCCAATAAATTAATACATAACAAATTATTGCCAGGATTTGATATTGAACTGGCTATTTTATCTGGATTTTTGGCACCATATTACAACCATAGAGAAAATCCAGTACAGTTTATTTTAAATTTCTGAAATGACCCTAATCATAATATAACTTGTGTCGATTTTGATTCTATAAGACTCGTATTATATAGATACACTTGTTAATAGCTTTCCATCCATTTACATCTTACCGGCAGTGATATGCATACTGTTAGCGACTCCTAACATTTCTTTTACATACATACATACATATCATCACGCCATATCCCTTGCAGGGTAGGCAGAGAGAACAGAGTGCCAGAGAACTCTATCTTTGCATACTTCACTCGCTTCCTCAACATTCATAATTCTCTTCATACACGCTCGCCGGTTTCGGAGACTCTTGACTCCACCTTCCTTCAGTACATGACCGATCTGGTCTAGGTAGGTTAGTCTCGGTCTCCCTCGGTACCTACATCCTTCCACTTTCGCATTGTATATCTTCTTAACCATTTAACATTTCTTTTCATTCAACGTATCCTTTTTTTTCCAGTGGACAATGATGCGTCTCGCTTCGCCAAATCGGTCCGAGCTGACGGAAGAGGCGGCGCGTGACCCCATAGACCCACTGTGCAACTCCACTCTTCGCCGTGCGAGCGGGCCACCGGTACCCGATCTTTGTCTTCGGTGGCCTTCATTCAACGTATCCTCAACTTGTGGCATTACCTCTTTATTTGTCATACACATAGCATAATTATATGTATTCCCAGACAGCACGTGATAATTTTTAATTGCTTTTTTTTTATATTTATAACATTAATTATTCCCACCGGAAGAATTAAAAATCTACCCTTACACAAATTGGCAATAATAAATCATTTTCTTTTAATAGAAATACCACCTATCAACAACTAAGCCAAAACAAAAGTTAACTTTTTTAGTTGCACTCTTTCGCGCCACAGGACATTTTATATACAATTAAAAACTTGGCCGTTCGAAAACGTTAAAGTAATCTCTATTGTATTGTGTTAAGGTTTAATAATCTTTTATTAAAACGTTATATATTTTTGTTCTTATGTCATGTCTTGTCAATAGAGGCTTTTGGCGGTAAAACTGTCTTTTGTCTATTGCAATAGTGAATATTATTGTTCTATTGTATCAAAGGAGATTTAATGCTATTGTACAATATTTTTGTGTAAAATAGATGATTTTAACGGTTTTATGATAACAAAAGTTTATAATTACCGGTGTTTATTCGATAAACTCCGTGGGATTTCATAGAAGTTAATTTTTTTTTGAAGGCCACCGAAAATGAATTATAATGACAATTCATATCAAAAATAATTAGACTTTTTTTGTTAACATATTTCTGCCATTATTATAGCCATGAAAAGAATTTAAGAAAAAAGAACGTAGATTATTTATAAAATCCGATTACGAAATGAAAAATGATGTCGCAAGCCGGATTCGAACCCGCGCCTATTGGGATTCCGGCCCAATCGTGCTGCCACTACACCACCGCGACTAATTGTAGGACATGCAAATTTCACTTCGTATTATATTTACGTCTTAAGGTGACGGTATGCTATCTACCCGACAATGTTTACACATTATTATAGGCTTAATACTTCAAACTTAACAGTTAGAATTGTATTAAACGATGACACAACCTTGTTATTTAAATTACTGAAATTTAGCATTTAATATGCTTAATTATTTATAAAATCCGATTACGAAATGAAAAAACGAACGTAGATTATTTATATATTAAACATATCTCGAAATCATTAATCAGTTCTCTCGTGACCACGATCACTGTAAAGTGTTCGAAACGTCGGACAATCAAAAATCAAATACAAACGCGATAGAATCTGTAAAAGTAGTTTTATTTCAAATATCTCGAAATCATTGCTAAATTTGAACATTATTAAAAATAGGGTATATATACGTGTTTATATGTGGAAAATAATTAAAATATCTTCGAGTTCTTTTTTTTCATATGCACTGAACAAACTAATGTGAAAAACCTTCATGACGATTTTATAATCCTTATAATGGTTGCTTGATTCTCTTTCTATAAACAATGGTAACTGAAAGCCTATTGTTCTGTAAATTAATCTAAAACACTAGTATAATATTATTGATTATCTTCTCATAAACTTCGAATGCACCGATGGCAGAATGGGTAAAATACCGAACTACCGTGCCAGTGCATGGCAAGGATTCTTACACGGGACAATATGCGATCCATAAGTTGTTGTTCTGAGTTTGAGTTTAATTTGTGTCTCTTAATTATATCAGTTGTAAAGTCCCCCACAATACAAGGATTATGTCTTTAGTGCCTTGTGTTTTCTTTAAAAAAAATACTTATAAAAACTGTATAGTATTTTGTCAATGTTTTTTTTTTAATAAACGTTAATAAATCAACAATTAAAATATAATTGGATGACCGCCTTCACACGACTAGATGTGAAATAACCCTTGAAATATTTTGATATTTTGTTAACAAAATACTTATGACTGTCAAGTGCCAAAGATGTTTAGTTTGGCTACCGGACTTTTTACTGCATCTGAAGAGTCCAACCAAATTTAATTATATTTTCGTCCTGTATCATCATGACTATCCTGCTCTTATGCCAATTAATTCAGGTCAATGTGATGACCTATGTACTCTTTTTCCATCATAAATATTAGAAAAATTTTGACAAGAGTTTTATAACCAACTATCAGGTATGCCGCTTGCTCGTTTGCCACCATAAGCAATAAAAAATACCAAACCATTATTTTAAATAAGATCATTGGTTTTTTAACCGACTTCAAAAAGGAGGAGGTTCTATGTTTCATTGTAGATATTTTTTTTTATGTATGTTCAGCGATATTTTTGTCTATCGTAGGCCGATTTTGAAAATTTTTTTTTTCTTTCTAAAGGGTATATGGATTGGCACCGACTTCAAATCGTGTTAGTGGATTTCTAGCATACATTGTAATTATATTTTATAAAAATTAATACATAATTAGAATTAGACAAGAATTTAAAAAAAAAATTAAATATTAAATTATTTTTTCGGTTTTTAGTGTTTTAAATAAGTATGGTTTTTGGCTGATCCTATTTTGAAGTCGGTTTACATTTTTTTTTATAAAAAGTTTAATCTTTTTTAAAGCCAACATACTGAAGAAATAATTCTTGTATTACGAAAAACTTTGACACAAATTACACTCGGACTCAAAACCTCAATTTTTGGACTGCACAAGGTATTGTTCTGAGTGAATCGAACGAGTAACGATTTACACGGTCGGTACATTGATAGAAAATGTTTTGAATTTGATCATTTTGATATACAAATGATTGTTGTAAGGTTGTATGTATAAATTACTGAAATTTCAGCATTTAATATGCTTAATTATTTATAAAACCCGATTACGAAGCGAAAAGGTTGTATGTAATTTGTGTTCGTTAATTGTATTTTTATAAAGTCCTACAAAATACAAGGATTTATATCTTAAAGCATGATTAAAAAAACAAGTAAAAAGAAAATATAATAATTTGGAAAATCCAAAAGTGCACGCCTCATAATTTTTATATTATTTATCATTTACTATTAGTCAATGCCAGAAATGAAAATAAAATTAAAGAAAAAAAGTCTTTTTTAAAAGCAAGCTGTTTATTATTTGATAAAAAATGCAACACACTTTTATTTACAAAATTGGGACTGTGATAAAACGGGCAGATTTAATAATTATGGTGTAAAGTTTTAGTATTAAAAATATATAATTATGTACGATATGTAATTATTTTGTTGTTAAAGATTAATAAAAATATCGTTAAAGGTTACAATGAACTTATAGTGTTATATGTCTGATTAGAGTTAATTTATTTTTAACTTTTTAGTTTATTATATTAGCAAGAATAAAGCTTGTTTTTAAAAAAATATTTTGATTTAATTTTATTTTTAACTTTTTAGTATTTTTATTATTCGTGTAGTTCCCACAAATAAAGGACAAAAAGGGTTCATCACCCCAGAGGTCCATTGTGGAGGGATAAGGGCTTCAGTATAACAGGGCTCGCCCTGGTACTCTGAGGCGCAACGTTAGCGATATGGATATATAATTACAGAGTTCTTATGGCCAGGTTCCAGGTCCATCATCAGACCCTGGTTACCATATAGTCTCAAAGTACTCGTCAAGACGAATCAAACGAGCCCAAACTCGATGGAGTTGCGTCGCTTAATTATGAAGTTCCTATGGACAGCTTCCAGGTCCATCGTCAGACCCTGGTTACCATATAGTCTCAAAGTACTCGTCAAGACGAATCAAACGAGCCCAAACTCGATGGGGTTGCGTCGCTTAATTACGGAAAACCTATGGATAGCTTCCAGGTCCATGATCAGACCCTGGTTTCCATGTAGCATCAAAGTACTCGTCAAGACGAATCAAACGAGCCCAAACTCGATGGGGTTGCGTCACTTAATTACGGAGTTCCTATGGCCAGCTTCTAGGTCCATCGTCAGACCCTAGTTACCATATAGTCTCAAAGTACTCGACAAGACAAATCAAACGAGTCTAAACTTGATGAGGTTGCGTCGTTTAATTACGGAGTTCTTATGGGCTAGCTTCCAAGTGCATGGTCAGACCCTGGTTTCCATATAGTATCAAAGTACTCGCCAAGACGAATCAAATAAGCCCAATTTCGATGGGGTTGCGTCGTTTAATTACGGAGTTCCTATGGCCAGCTTCCAGGTCCATCGTCAAACCCTGGTTGGCATAATAAATAAAATAAAATATGGGAAGTGGATCAAATTTAACTTGCAAGATTTGATTACAGACAACGGGACAGGTGACACTAAATATAAGCGTGTAATGAAAGAAAAGAAATACTTTTGAAATTTCGTGCCATTCTCGACGTAGAGCTAAACGTAGCTGTATAGGCTGAATGGGATTTATTTCCTTTGCCTGTCCGAATAGAATGGACGAACAAAAAAATGTAAACGAACCCAATTTTCATAAAGTATACATACACTGAAGACTAAGCAGTTTAGTTTTTTTTTATTAATTGCAATTAAACTACAAAGAATTACCAAGCAATTTTCGAAAGGAAACAGCGCGTTGCGATTATGAAGCTTTTAATAAAAGAAAAACTTCGATACATTCATTTTTACGGGCGTAATCCTGCCAGATACAAAAAATATTTTATCCGACGTCCTCGAATATTTTTTTTTTATTATCTATTTTCTTACTTTAAACAAAATAATTGCTTTTTAAAAATATCAAATACGTTTAGACGAATGTTTTTTCTTGACATATGTATAATAATATTATCCTATAAGTGCAATGTGAGAAAAATACAATCATTTTTATGTTTGAAAAGTACTTGATTTTCATAAGTCGAGAGTAGAGCAAGACCTCAACGCTTCGCTTATGAGGCGTGCAATATATAGTTACTCTTGTGTATATGTCTATTGAGAACATGTGTAAAGTATATAAAAAGACATTTTCTCCGTGTTATGGCGGAGTAAATATAGAGTGTTTCCGTGTGGTGACGGAGTAAGAATACAATTCACCACCCCATATCTTACCCGAGATGATTTAGGGATATAAAAAGCATATAACATCTATGTAAGAGAAGGAGAACTCGAACCAAAACCTATATCAACACGTCTGACCAGCGTAGTATAGTAGGTCAGTTTCCCTCCCATTATGTAGGAGGCTCGAACCCAACAGTGTGACATGTGTGGGCTGTGATGATGATGATGATATAGAGTGAAAATAGTTCACCAACGCTCTTACTTGTCTATGGGTATTGTAAGAGACGACTAAGGAATATAATAAGCAGATAATATATATGAAAGAGAAAGATAAATTTGAAACTATACTTATTGATTCTATCGCGTTTATATTTTATTTTTAATTTGCCGACGTTTTGAGCACTTTACAAAGTTCATGGTTACGGGAAGACTGGAGATGTAGTGTTACATACATATCATCACGCCATATCCCTTGCAGGGTAGGCAGAGAAAACAGAGTGCCAGAGAACTCTATCCTTGCATACTTCATTCGCTTTCTCAACATTCATAATTCTCTTCATACACGCTCGCCGGTTTCGGAGACTCTTGACTCCACCTTCCTTCAGTACGTGACCAATCTGGTCTAGGTAGGTTAGTCTCGGTCTCCCCCGGTACCTACATCCTTCCACGTTCGCATTGTATATCTTCTATCTATCTATAGTGTTCGAAACGTCGGGAAAATAAAAATATAAACGCGATAGAATCTGTAAAAATAGTTTTATTTCAAACGTGTAATAATCGCGTAATTTTAAATAATAACTCTAAATAAAACCCTAACAGCGTTGTAGATATAGTAGGTTAATTTTCCCTCCAATTGTGAAGAAAACTTGAACCCATCAGTTGGACATATGAGTCGACATGATGAAGTACGCTTGAGTTCAGAAATAAACCTGTCAAATACAAATTAATACATCAGGTTAGTAGTTTAAACTTTTTAGCGAATATTTCATCGAGTCATCGTATCGTGGGTGGGTTTTTTACAACCACAATATATGGGAATTTTTTAAACCACAGAGTGTCAAGTCATCGTCGGCTCCCCAAAGCTTACTTGCTCACATCTTTTTTATGTTATTGACTTGTGAAATAGATAAGTATGTTTGAATTAAATTTCGATGGTGAGAAAAATAACATTGATTGAATGCATATATTACCTTATTCATAAGGAGTCGCTGGATGCAAGCGGCCTAGGACTTTTAATACAAAAATAAATTTTCGAAACGTCAGGTTAAAAAACATAAAATAAAGACGTAACAAAATTGGTAAAAAATATCATCATCGTCATCATCATTTCAGCCTATCGCGGTCCACTGCTGGACGTTGGCCTCCCTTATGGTACGCCACAGAGTGCGGTCCTGTACCGCCTGCATCTATCGACGCCCAGCAACTTTCACCAGGTCTGTCCACCTAGCATCGTCCTACACTGCGTCGTCCGGTACGTGGTCGCCACTCTAGAACCTTTTTTCCCCAGCGGTTGTCAGTTCTTCGAGTGATGTGGCCTGCCCATTGCCACTTCAGTGTGCTAATTTTTCGTGCTATGTCGGTTACACCCGTTCTTCTGCGGATTTCCGTATTACGGATTCTATCACGCAGAGCAATCCCGAGCATAGTCCGCGCCATTGCACGCTGAGCGACTTTAAGCCTGGTTATGAGACCTACATTTAGGGACCTCGTTTCCGTGCCGTAAGTCATCACTGGTAACACACAGTGGTCGTAGACCTATGTTTTCAGACACTGAGGTATGTTGGACGAGAAGATCCTCCTAAATTTCTCGAATGCTGCCCAGCCGAGTTGGATTCGTCGGCTGACCTCTTTCTTGAAATTGGATCTACCTAACTGGACTGTTTATTACCTTGGTAAACATAATGATCGACAATTTCGAAAACCGCATTGCCAACTAGGAATGACATGGGCATTTGACATGACTTTCGTCTTGTCCATGTTCATTCGTAACGCCACCAGTTGGGATACCCTGCTGAGATAGTTGAGCATGGTGCCAAGGTCCTCCATGAATTCTGCCATAACGACGATATCGTCTGCAAAACATATACAAAAAAGAATATTGATAATTCTATATATAATGTCAAAATTATAGTTCTTTTATATTTTTAAATACATATTTTAATATCATTATCAATTCAGGTCATATTTGTCCCAATGCTGGGTGTGTAGCACCTCCATAATGGGAGGGAGATTGACCTATTTGAAATAAAATAATATACCAAACTTGTCAATAAGTTTGGTATAAGATCATGTTTCAACTTTTCCTTCTTCTGATACTTCAGAATATATAATGTTATGTAATATATAATATAACGTTATCTGCAAATTTTCCCTAATTTCTTTTTACGATACTTATGGGAGGGGGTGGTGAATATATGGCATGTAAAATAAAATATACGTTTCAAATGTATGCTTATCTGTCTGTTTCTTAGTTTCGACTATTTTCCGAAACGTCTGGATCGATTTTGATGCGATTTTTTTAATTGTTTGCTGTTGGTTTCGGCTAATCTCCCTAATTTTATCGGAAGTTAAACTAGTAAATAGCTGAGGCTACAAAATGTAAGTTAGATTTCTTTAGTTTCAGAAAAAGAATTTCCTAAAGGATTCCCCAAAAGAAATTAAATCGCACGAAATTTTGAACAAATTTCTTAAAATTTACACCAGTGAAGCTGCGGACACAATTAGTTTTATATAATTCTTTAAAATCTGATACCAATATTTTGCCTGAAGTTATAACTCAATTTGCTATAAAATTCTCTATGAGAAATTTTCGTAACTTTTTTTTTACTTTTTATTGAGTGTGACGAAAAGGGTGTCCAGATTGATGCTCAAAAAATGGACATTAACGTTTTTTTGGCGGCCATTTCGCCATGTTATAGCCCTTTAGTTTGATATACGTTAATATGATTTTAACTTTTTTATCGTTCTATGACTCGGGGTGGTCATTTAGATTTTTTTTTAATGTTACGTAATTTTGTGGTGTGTTCATTTAATAATTAAAAATGAACATTTTTATTCGTCAATGTTTTTCTTTTTAAATGCAATTCCTTATTTCTCTAGTTTAATTTCTTATTGGTTATAAAAATATCGTAAAATCCTACTAATATTATAAATGTGAAAGTTTCTGAAAGTGGAAGATGTTTGTTACTCAATCACGCATAAACTGTTGAACAGATATGGATGAAAATTGGCACTCGAACAGAATATTGTCTGGATTAACACATAAGATAATTTTTAACTCAGTTATGATAAATAATTGATTAATTTTGAAATTAAACTTCTTTAGAATCGTTGTGATTTTAAACTCGATGAAACGTAAAAATAAGTTCATAGAGACACAAACACATAAATGTATAGGATTCAGCCGGCGAGAGAAAGAGATAGAACACATTAGACGTTCTCGGTCTCCTCTTTGTGCGCCTCTTAGTAGCATCCCCACTATCTGACCCTCACTAGGGAGAGAGAGAGAGAGAGAGGGAGCTAGAGGTAGAGGTAGAGGTAGAGGTAGACGTAGAGGTAGAGGTAGAGGTAGACGTAGACGTAGATGTAGACGTAGAGGTAGAGGTAGAGGTAGAGGTAGACGTAGACGTAGAGGTAGAGGTAGAGATAGAGATAGAGGTAGAGATAGAGTTAGAGATAGAGATAGAGAGGTAGAGATAAGAGAGAGAGGGTACACGCTATTGGTTGATGTATGCACAATAGATTTAAAAAATAGTTTGCCAAAGTTTCACTTCTGATATGTGTACTTTGTACGCACGCATATTTTTTGATATAATTTAGTGATAAAATTTTATATCGTGAAAATCACTTTTATGTGGATGAAACCGCGGGCAGATCCTAGTTTACTGTAATACTTCATCAATATTAATATTAAATACTCATTTTTCTTTTCTAAAGATGAAATATATGCAAATATTTAAAAATAAAAAGGTTCATTAAAATATTTAGATTCTCTTGTGATCAATCTTTACTATGAATTATCACTTAAGGTATATAATACAGAACACTTTAGTTCACAACAGAAAATCAAAACTTAAAATTAAGTTATGCCAATATATTTTGATCATTATGGTATAATAGGTCAAACGTAAAGGTGGTTCGTGCCTGGCACGTTGGTCATGGGTATGAGATGAATGAACCAAAGAAGGAATTCTTAATAAGTAATACTCAACCTAATCCCCTTTCTTATGATAAGAATTTTACAGAAGGTCATAAAATAATTAGTGGTAGAACCACACTATTGACAGTTTTTTGTCTACAGCCGCGGGCTAGTCCGTTCGGGGTAATACCACATACGCGTAGAAAATCGACGTCTAAGCATTGGCAATGTGTTATACTTCGTTCTATGAGCAAGAGAGTCAGTCGCCCAATTTTTTGGGTTTGGTTTCAGTTATTTGGCAACGGCGTAGTAGCACACTTACCATCAAGTGTTATGTTTGCGCGTTTACCTAGACAATAAAAACAACAGGCAGTCATGGGGACTGCCTATAGAAGTGAAAACTATTAACTTTCTAATTTTTATAAAAAAAAAAACCTATAAGTTTTTCCCCTTCAAAAACGCTCAACGCACCTAAAGAAGTTTTCACATAGCTATAGATATACTATTAGCATTAGCATGTCGGTGACGCGAACCTATAAGTTTTTCCCCTCCAAAAGAAGTTTTCACTTCAAAAAGACTATAGTAAATCCTACTAATATTATAAACGCGAAAGTTTGTAATAATGTATGGATGTGAACATCTTTGTTGCTCTTTCACGCAAAAACTACCGAATGGATTTTGATGAAACTTTATAGTAATATAGCTTACACATCAGAATAACACATAGACTATAATTTATAAAGATGTTTTGTAAATTGGCCAAAATATAACGATAAAAATTGCTTAAGACAGAAGAAATCGCCCATCTGCGAGCTATTTTTGCATACGCTGCAAAGATCTTGAAACTCAGACGAATATTATGTATTGTAGAAATGCACCTCTTAAATAGTTCTACAAAAAAGTCCGCGACAGCATATATCTATTTTTAATATGTAAGCATTTATCGTTAAAATAGTACATTAAAAATACAAAATAATTTGGTATTTATTGCCGATGCACATTTTATAGTAACTAATTGATTCTTATGCAAACAAATGATTTTATTGCTTTCGATATTTAAAGTACATATTTTTTGCCTTTTACCGTGTGTCGTTTGGTACAATATTTCAAAAGTTAGAACAATAAGAATGCGCAGTGCTGTGGTCAGGCAGCAACCGGGCGCACTACAAAAATAGGGCTAGAAATCTACGATCGCCGATTGTGCGACCCGAACACAAGTAAAGGCGTGAGGGCACTCAGGGCAGTCATCGTTGATGATTGTTGTATTTTTGACAGCACTATCGATTTGTTAATAACATACTATACCTGTATGTATATAGATAGGTAGTGAAAGTTTGTGAAACATCTTTTTGTGCGCCTTGGCAGTAAAATTCGACTACAGGAAATGATAGATTAGGTAGGTACTAAGGTAAATGTGTCATGCCGTGATACTACGCCGCTATTCTCTACCCATTTGTGTGTGCGCGCGTATGACAGGGGTAGCTGTCTAACATAAGTGTGACATTAAAAATTAAATATTAAACTTAAATTAAATTCACTCTTTTTTATATGTAAAATGTCAATTATAATAATAAACAGAAATAACAAGTTACTTTAGAGACCGGCTTTATTTTTTTCTTTTTAGTTTATTTTTTCGTTTTATTATTTACAATAATACCTATTTGTTATAAGGCAATATAATATAATTCTTTCCATCTGAATTACATTGGCGAGCGCTGCCTAAACTGTAGAATTCACACGAAGATAACGTATAGTTTATTTTAAATAGTTCTGAACAAAAAATAGCGACAGTTACTCTTTATATGGAAGCCAATATATCCTAAATTATAAGCTCATACATGTCCCTTTGTTGGGCTCGAGCCTCCTTCACACTAAAAGAGAAATTGACCTACTACACCACGCTGGTTAGATGTGCTGGTATAAGGTAATTTAGTTGAGTTTTCCTTCTCTTGCATAGATGTTATATGCATTTGTATACCTTAGTCATCTTTTATGATCGCCCATAGGTACAGGGGGTGGTGAATTGTATTCTTACTCCGTTAACACCCGGAATTAGAGCATTTAGTTAATTCTTATCTAAATAGTGATATTTGTCGCTTTCAATATTTAATGTAGGAATCAATATTTGGGACAATATCACGATAAGATGGGAAGGGCGTATTGTGGGCCTAAGCAATGACGTTTCAACATCGAATGCGCGACTGAGGCCTGGGGAAGGTGTGTTTTTCCTCTATCAAAAAACACGCGGGCGAAGCCGCGGGCGAAAGCTAGTTTATAATAAAGAAAGCAAGTCTTTTAATAAATAATTATTTGATAAATGAATCCATTCGACTCATTGTATCACAATAAGTAATAGTTTCCTTCAAGTTTCGGATGCAGGATGTCATTATGATCAGGTAAAACGAGATATTAAAACCTTAGATACACTGGGAGAACGAAAATATATTTACATTACTTTTATTTTAAATCAAAGATCCATAACAATTATTAATAAGTATTTTGACTGTTGGCTACTATATATCAACTAGCTTTACTATATAGGAGCTGCTACGAATACTACCAACCCTTTCATTGCTCGTGGGTATCGTAAAAGACGAGTAAAAAATAAGAATTTTTACGGATTTTATCGCGTTTGTATTTGATTTTTAACCGACTTAAAAAAAGGAGGCGGTTCTCAATTCATCTGTATTTTTTTTCATGTTTGTTACCTCATAATTTTCGATTGGGCAAAGCGATTTTAATGATTATTTTTTTATTTGAAAGCTGGTGCTTCCCGTATGGTCCCATTTCAATTTGGTCCAGTTCTGGCGATGGCATCTAAGAGAAAACTATATAAGTCTAAAATTAAGTATGAGTGCGACAAATGAACGAGTAGCTCAAGCCCTGCTACTTATAGAACAACCTATGTGTGTCTGTAACACTAAACAGTAAAAAATTAAAAAAAATATGTTTAAAATAACCGACTTCCTTAAAAGTACAAAATAACTTAAAATACTATAATTTGTATGTGCTATCTATTGATAGGTTTGAAGTCGGTGCCGGTATCGGTATCTTTACTGTAGGAATTTCATTACAGTAAGTACCTAAGCTGTTTATAATTTTGTTTAGGGCTTGGCACTGATTTTAAACCTGTCAATAGATAGCACATACAAATGATAGTATTTTAAGTTATTTTGTACTTTTAAATTTTTGAAGTTGGTTTTTTTAAACGTAGTTCTTTTTTATTTATTACTTTTTAATTTCTGAACATTTTAAATATTTTAACGGCCCTCATGTGATCTTTACATCATCCTGTACCAATTTCATCTGTACCGTATAATCTGTTAGATCCCAAAAAAGAATTTATGTTAGGTAGATGAGCGATTATGAAACTATTATCAAAACTATTACAATATATATGACGGAAGAAGACGAAAAGGTCCACACCAAGTATTGTTGGGATAAGAATAGGTTGACGATGATAATATGTCAACGAGATGATTCAACATACACTCTTCGATAGGGTACACATTAAAAGTGACCTCGTCGCTGTCATCGGTGCCGACCTGACGCTGACGGCTGTTGCGCGAGCGATGGTCGACAGCGTCAGGAATTGGGACGCGGTCGCCGCCTTCTGCGAGGCTGTCATCTCGCAGAAGGAGGCGGCGGAACGGGCCCGGGAGGATTCCCGTGACCCGGGCCGCCGCCCGCGGCCGGGGCGGCGCAGGCGCGAATACCTGCGCCTGATGCCGCCCTAACCGAGGCTTCGGGTGATTGGACCGGGGAATTGTCCGGTCACCTGACGTGAGGCCACCGCGTGAGGACGACGCCTCGACGGCGAAAGCTGCCGGGGCGTCGACAGGAGAGGAGCCCGAGAGGCCATACCGCCGAGCGGGCCACCGAAGACAAAGATCGGGTACCGGTGGCCCGCTCGCACGGCGAAGAAGAGGTGCTTGCAGGGTGGGCCAATGGGGTTGCGCGCCGCCTCTTCCGTCGCCCCGGACCGATTTGGCGGGGTGCGACGTCCATCGCCCACCGCAAAAAAAAAAAAAAAAAAAAAAGGGTACACATTAAAAAAAATACAAATAAAATGCCTTGAAATCGAGAGCAACGCTTTCTGCCGGGTCCTTGTAGTTAAATTTTCTAGATCACGTGGTTCGTGATATGTCTTTTTCAGTCTCTGTCTCTATTTGAAATTTTTCGAAACTTTTATATCGGATTCCGTTACGGTCTCAAATATATATTATTTTGGATATTTGATAACGCCTCTTATGGTATCGGAGCTTCATGAGAACCCAGCAAACCTTTATAAGAACCCAAACCAACCATAACAACACTGATTTTTACTCCCAAATCTTCCAATTTTACCAACCTTTAATCATATTTTAAAATATCCAAAGCTACAATAATTATTTTTATAATAATTACTAAAACTATTAATGAGAAACTTGATTTATTTAGGTTTCAACTATATTTAGAATCATAACATCTGTAGAGATTATAACGATTGAGTATAAAAAATAAATACATTTGAAGCTTAGTGAAAATCTCGGTGTATTGCCAGCCTAAAGTACCGGATGCATTCGGAACTCTTCCTTGCCCTTTATATGGTAATGATTACAAGAGTTTTTGAGATGAAGTAAAAAAAATATGATCCAAAAAAAAAATATTTTCCCACAATCACTGTGGGAAAGAGCAATTTCAGAAATCCCAATAAGGTTTGGTAGATTTTCTTGTAAAAAAGTAGCGCTTTATTATTTAGAAAAAAGTTAGTACTTCTTTTTGAAGGTATTCTACATATATTCTTATTATCTTGACCTTATATTGTTAATCATTAAGCAGTTTATGAAGCAATGTTCCCGTACTTATTTTGACTCCGATATGACTCACTTCAATTTCACAGTTTTTAGAGGTGATTAAAAATTTAGAGGTGATTGGCTTATCAGAAAACTCCGCAATAAGTTCTCGACATTTACTTGATGATCTCCGACAGTCCAACTATCTTACTAATTAGACCAGAATGAATACCTATGCCAGTGTGTGTAGTACATATGGAAAATCATGTGTCTTATTATCATCTTTCATGCGTTTTACACAACATCTATTAGAAAATATTGAGCATTGCTCTAATGTTGATCATAATTATCATCCTTCTACTCTTATCCCAATTACTTGGGGTCGATACAATATGTATATAGTACATATTGTAGAAGTTATTGGTAATAGTTTTATGACCGGCCGCTGCCAGACGTCGACCCTCCTTGGGAATGTAATTGTTGACCAAATAGCATCAGATGGAGTTGGTACAGGTCGTTATAAGGCTCTTAGTGGTCTTTTACGACATCCACGAGCAAAGTAAGGGTTGGTAGTATTTGAAGCCGCTATCACACAGCTATTTAATAATGCTCATTGCTCTAATGTTGATATCATATTTATATCGACCTGGACCAATGCCATCTGATGCCGTTTGGTCAACAATTACATTTACAAGGAGGGCAGAAGTCAAGTAGGCAGCGGGCAATAAAACTAATAACTTTTGCATATGTACGAATAGGTACATATTGTATCGACCATAAATAATTGGGATAAGAGCAGAGGAGAATGATGATGATAGAGAGAGGTAAACCGAATACATTTCCAAACTCCACGCTGTTGCTGAATATAATCTCAACAAAATGATGAATAACGCTTTACTTCATCAAGGCAAACACCCGTAAACTTGTTTTATTTCGTTTTTAAGCTACCTTTAAGTAATAAATCTTTGTATCGATATGTATTTACAAATATATAATTAATTAAAACTTATTACATACAATTAAATATTTAGATTGCAAAAAGAATTGTCCCACGTGGAAATCAATAACACACAAAAGATAAACCCGCCGAACGCCCCACCGAACTCTACTGGCCCGCCCAAATGGCGCTACAGAAGTTATTGCACGCTGTTCCTTCAACTGCCCCAGGTAATTTACATGAGGTATGATCGGATATGCCTATCCTTATAAAAAAAACGCGAATCGAACATAAAACATTCTGCATCATCATTCTGCTACTCTTATCCTAATTACTTGGAGTCGATACATATGTAGACTTCATAGTACATATTGTAAAAGTTATTGGCAATAGTTTTATGACCGGCCGCCTGCCAGACATCAACCCTCTTTGAGAATGTAATTGTTGATCAAACCGCATCAGATGGAGTTGGCCCAGGTCGTTATAAGGCTCTTAATCGTCTTTTACGACATCAACAAGCAAAGTAAGAGTTGGTAGTATTCGTAGCCGCTACCACACAGCAATTTATAATATAAAACACTCTGCATAAGAGACCGATATTTGAACCATTGAAGTATCTTTAAACCAAAAAAATATATGCAGTATTTTTCTCAGTAGTGAGTCGAACAGTAGGCCAGTGGGTGAATCGAACTTTAGTAAGGCTTCGACCACACGCGCGTGTACATCACACGCCTCATTAGCTTCACATCTTTTATTTCAACACCAATGTTTAAAAGTTTAACCTGTGTGGTTTGGCGTTAGGTGGTCATTTATGGAGGTCAATACCTTACTTAAAGATTTTTTTTTAAAAAACAACACTATTAAGTTCTGATGGTGACATGAGTTTTATCCATCCTACTATTGTTGCAAATGGGGATAGACATGTGAAAATGTTTGTTTTACGATCACACGTAAATCATTGCACAGATTTGGTTGAAAATTGGCACACAAATAGACATCATCATCATCATCATTTCAGCCTATCGCCGTCCACTGCAGGACGTAGGCCTTTATTTTTTTTGCAAATTGGACCATGGAGGTTGTCGCGCCCCAACAAATCGGTCCGGGGCGACAGAAGAGGCGGCGCGCAACCCCATGGACTCACCCTGCAAACACCTCTCTTCGCCGTGCGAGCGGGCCACCGGTACCCGATCTTTGTAATCGAAGACAAATCGCCCCGGATCGATTTGGCGGGGCGATACAACATCCATAGTCTACCGCAAGAAAAAAAGAGAGGATTAACATATAACATCATTTTCATTCAGCCCGGTAATATGTTGGACAACAGTTTATTGATGATTTCTGATGTATACACGAGTATTACATATTTGAAATTAAAAAATTTTTACGGATTCTATCGTGAAAGTATTTGATTTTTAATTTTCGTTCGTTGTTTCGATCAATTTACAGTGTTCATGGTCACGGGAGGACGGATTCAAATGCAATTGCGGAGACAAATGCAATAGCATTTGTATAGGATTTTACTTGCCTGAAGCTTCGAACGCTTCTTGAGCGTATTCAGCGGAATCGTCCGATGAGTGCCGATCGTTGCCGAGGGCACTTGATAATATCACAGTAAACATACCGCTGAATACGCTCAAGAAGCAAGCAACTAACCTCGGCCGATCGAAGTAGTGTCGCGTCGTGCACGTTACGCTAGCCGCAGTGCGCGTCGGGGGTTCGCAGATGCGGCTGCACACTCGCCCTGATGATGAGCATCGCATATGCTCGAAACCTGGGTCGACATAATCGACTCTAACGCGTGAGTATTGCCGAAAAATACAATTGTTTAATACGTGTCAAACTCATGATAATTTCAAGACTGAATATAAATTATGTACATTATTGATTTTAATTGTTATTTTCAATCATTTTTTTTTAATTTTGACAATTGGGTCGTAGGTAATTGAAAGGATGGGCGAGAATAAAGGAAATTCCTTTTCTGAGGAATTGATGCTGTGGGCAGTCTAATGGTAACGGGGCTATGATAGGTAATGGAGTCGCACGTCGCCCTTCCTTAGTTGACCGGACACTTCGGGTTCGGACAGTGTGTCCGGAGTAAAAAAATGTAGGCACTATGCGTTATTGTTGCCAGTATCGAAAAAATGTATATATAAAATATAAATATAATTAATCATAACAAGATAATTAAAAAAATTGATAATATTTAAATTCCTGTGCCTTTATTTACTACAGCTATTGGACTATCTCGATTGTGGGGTCTCTGGGTTGAATTCTGACTCAAGCAAAATTACTAAAGTAGAAGAATATTTCTCTAGATTTTTATTTTAGAAATTTACAACTGACTGTGTTCGGTTGAGTAGAAAAGGCTTGGTCTCCTAATACGTGGAATTAAAATTACGTTGCAAAATGTAGAGCTATAGTCCTCCATTTTTGCAGAATCTTCTATTAAGACGTATTTGAAAATAATTTAAAATCCCTAAGCTAAAAGACATAAGTGATAATAAAAATTTCGTAATCTAATTAAAAAATACACAAATTTAATTTGAAAATTGGAAGTTTTTTTTTCATCATAATAAACTATTTAAGCTAATTTAACTTGCAAATGTAAATATCACAACAAAACACATAATAAGAAAACGAATTTACTCATAAAAATCTGACCTACATCTGTCGTTGAATTCACACGAAAATACTTAAAATTCCTTAGTTAGACCGATTACATTGCTTATTGAACAAATAATTAGGCGATCAGCTGAGATTTTTGTGAAAAAAAAAGCACAAGAAAAAATGGCGCATCTGGATGGCGCTTTTAAATAAAAGGGCGGGCAAAGTGACAGTTGTGAATCGACCGCAATGGTAGCAGTTGTAAGACTTCTAGCGCATGCGCAAGCAGCTGGCAGCCAATTGGACAAATTTAAATTTGGAATACGAATGTTTCCTTGAAGACTATATATCTATTTTCAAGATGGAGGCTAAAACGTAGAAGATTTATACTCTTTGATTGAGGCTAAGAAACGCGTAAGTAGACACAAAATAGTCTTTTTATAAGAAGATGAAATTAATGATGGTTGCATTACTTACATCATGCATTTCTTTCATATCCTTCAGTTTTTTTTTATTAGAACCACGGGAAAGGTTTTAAAAAGGTTGTGATTTGTATTCTTAATCTATCACCATAATGAAAGGTCGCCAAGCGGGCGGTTTATGATACAGCAGCATATATTTCTATACTCTATTTTCCTTTTACATCAATTAAACGGACTATCGGAATATAATACTACGCAATAAATAATTTAGAAATAATTTTCCTGCGTGAGGACTGAATCCATAACATTTGACACAGAAATTGGTACTTAAACCGCTACACTATCTGTATAATCTTTGGCGATAGATAGAATGATGCTATTTCTAAGTAGGTATCTCTCATATTAATTTCAATATTCAACACGAGTCAACTGAGGTATAAATTACAAAAGGCCGTATCAAATGGAGACTTCCCATAATTTCCTAAACAAGGTTTCATGGCCGGAAGCTAGCAGAATTTGTAAGATATCACACTTCCGGGTAGTCGGTTATATTGTCGCCTAAATACTACGAGCGAATAACTTTGATATTTTCAATTTTATATTAATAAAGTGTATATTATGAAAAATGCGTGATGGATCACCAGGTTGAATGTCCCGTGTAAAAATAGTTTTGTTTTATCCTAATCATCATACTTCTTTTATTTCAATCACTTGGGGTCGACGCAATAATTCCATAAAAATGGAAATAGTTTTAGCTAGTTTTAGTTTTATTACGATCGATCGCCCACCTGAACCTTGGGAATATAATGGTTGATCAGACGGCATTTAAGTGGAGTAGTCCCAGGTCGAGCAGCACACTTGATGGTTTACTACCGCCCATGATTTTTTGCATTACTAGGGGTAGAGCGAGGCCGCTACCTATCAATGATAACCCTAAAACCACCCAAAAAGTTAGGCTGCAGGGTCTCTCACTCACCGAATGAAACGCAACAACACATTGCCACTGCTTAGACGTCGATTTTCTACGGGAGTGTGGTACTATTTAGGACGGACCGGCACTTGGCTGTAGACAGAAAAGTGTCAACAGTGTCCCTACCATCACTCGCGTATACAATACTCGTGTAAACATCGAAAATGATTATTAATAAAAACCCGATAACGAGCGAAAAATGATTGTCACATGTGGGATTCGAACCCACACCTATTGGAAATCCCTTCCAATCGTGCTGCCACTTCCACCACCTTGAACTATTGTAGGACATTCAATTCTCGCATCCGTATTACATTTACGTCTTTAAGAAGACGTGTGCCATCTACCTGACATTGTTTACACATTGTACAGACTTAATGCTCAAATTTTGCCGTCAGAATTGTATTAAAGGATGACACAACCCTGTTATTCACATTACTGAAATTTAGCATTTAATATGCTTGATTATTTATAAAAACTCGATTACGAGTGAAAAATAATTGTGACATGTGGTATTCGAAGCCACACCTATTGGCAATCCGTTATAATCGTGCTGCCACTTACACCACCGTGACCTGTAGGACATTCAATTCTCGCATCGTATTATATTTTCGTCTTTAAGGAGGCGTGTGTCATCTACCCGACATTGTTTACACATTCAACACAGCAGTTCACGGTAGTGTAAATGGCAGCACGAATGAAACAGATTTCCAATAGGTGTGGGTTCGAATCTCACTTGTGACAATCATGTTTCGCTCGTAATCGGGTTTTTATAAATAATCAAGCATATTAAATGCTAAATGTCAATAATTTCAATCGAAAATTATTAACAATTTTATTCATATAAAACGCTCAAGAATAGTTAATCGGAAGCAAATGTTTGGTGCACATCTCGATACCGGACGTCCAGCTATGAGCAGACTGCATGCATCACTGAACATAATATTGAAGAGCGCAAAAAATATGCCAATTTTGTTTTATTTGGAGTTCTTTAATGACTTTAGGAGCAAAATTGCAGTTGACAAAAGCGTAGCAGTTAAGGTACCGACTTACCATGCCAAGTGTAGTGGATTAGATTCCTACGCAGGATAATA
Source organism: Lymantria monacha (assembly GCA_905163515.2). NCBI lineage: Eukaryota > Metazoa > Arthropoda > Insecta > Lepidoptera > Erebidae > Lymantria > Lymantria monacha. The sequence goes on along the minus strand of LR991091.1, from coordinate 2,941,495 downwards.
CTTTGTGCGATCCAGAAATTGTTTCATTTGTGATCGTTAATTATACGTTTATAAAATCCCCTACAATACAAGGATTTTATTACCTTAGTCATCATCAACATCATCATCATCACAGCTCATAATATGTCCCACTGTTGGGCTCCAGGCTCCTCTGTAATGGGAGCGAAATTGACCTACTATACCATGCTGGTCAGACATGTTGGTATAAGGTTTTGTATCTAGTTTTCCTTCTCTTGTATAGATGTTATATGACTTTTAAATCCCTTAGTCGTCTCTTACGATCACCCACAGGTAAGATAGGGGGTGGTGATTTGTATTCTTACTCCGTCACCACACGGATTTTCTTAGTGCAAGGTATTAATACCTGTTTTTAGTATCAGCGGCCTCTAATTTTTAGATAACATTTAAGGCTATATATATGACACAGAGGTTATGACAAATTCTATTCTTAGTTTCACCTGAGTTAAATAATACCAACTTCAAAAACTGAAAGTACAAAATAACTTAAAATACTATCATTTGTATGTGCTATCTATTGATAGGTTTGAAATCGGTGCCAAGCCCTAAACAAAATTATAAACAGCTTAGGTACCTACTAACTGTAATGAAATGCCTACACTAGAGATACCGACACCGGCACCGACTTCAAACCTATCAATAGATAGCACATACAAATGATAGTATTTTAAGCTATTTTGTACTTTTCAGTTTTTGAAGTTGGTTTTTTAAACGTAGTTTTTTTTTTCCTTTTTAGTGTTACAGACACACATATGTGTTCTATTGGTAGCGGGGCTTGAGTTACTCGTCCATTTGTCATACACGTACTTAATGCTAATTTTAGACTAATATAGTTATCTCATGGGTGCCATTGTCAGAACTGGACCAAATTGAAATGGGACCACACGGGAAGCACCAGATTTCAAATATAAAAGAATCATTAAAATCGCTTCGCCCAGTCGAAAGTTATTAGGTAACAAACATAAATCAAAATAAAAATACAGACAAATTGAGAAGCTCCTCCTTTTTTGAAGTCGGTTAAAAAAAAGTGAACAAAATATTTCTAACATTTACTATTAACATTTTTGTGTTTCTTCATTTACAGATTACTACTATTTTTAAGGATTCTATCGCGTTTGTACTTTATTTTCAGAAGGATTTCCGTGACCATGAATTTTTCAAAGTGTTCGCAACGTCAGGCAATTAAAAATAAAATACAAGAGTGATAGAATCCGTAAAAATAGTTTAATTTGGAATATCTACTCGGGTAAACCATCAGAAATCTTAATTCCTAAACTTCTATTATCATTTATATGTTCCGCCAATTTACAAATGAGGGTCACAGATTAAAAAAAGTTCTTTAAAAAGACGATTGACCGCAGGCGATATTATATTTAGTTGTAAATTTTACTTTCATGGTCATTTTATAAAATTATTAAATATGACTTTGGCTACGCTCGTGCTTTTTTTAAAATTTAAGTTCTTCTAGTTTATAGATATATACAGAAATGCCATCTTTTTTTCTTTTTTTGGGACTAATCCCACCACACATTCCCACCATTGTAACTCCTGTAAGCCAGGATCCACAATGGTCTCTACGAATGACACCGAGGTTTGACCCTCAGGCAATCCCGGGAAATGATTTTAATTGTCTTGGAACCCGCGACAAATTTAATTAGAAAAGTTAAAGAGGAGGAGTTAGAAAAGAGTGATTCCACTTCCCTCCCAGGCAAAGCGGGAGACAGAAAGCAATATTGACTAGTCAGCCAATAAATAAAGGGTTGTACAGCTACGATAAGCGCAGCAGTACGGCACTACGGATATGGTATAACTAAACGGGGCCTATATGTGAACTTTAAGATTGATTGCAGTATTAGGTATGGCAAAAACGCCTAAACGCAAGGAAATTTTCTCGAGTTGCTACAAGATCCGTATAGTATACTACTCCAGATGTGATTTGCAAACTGTCTAAAATAAGGTCGCGCTCGTTACACCAGAGATCGACATAATCGCCATAATAGCCATCTTGACAATTTTAAAGTCGTTTTATAGCTATTGTACCATATTTGATACGAAATTATATATATATATACGTGTTATTATATTTTAGTCACAGGTAATTCGAAAAGGAACAGTGTAGCGCATTGTATGGTTAGACAGAGGTTTGAAAGGTATCAGTGAAGAAAAATCAAAGGACATAGTATGTAGACGTAATACGTGCTCTTTTTCCATCGTATATATTACAAAATTTAATAGAATTAGTTTTATTACCGAACGTCTGCCTTAACCCTCGTCAACCTTCCTTGGGAAAATAATTGTTGACCAAAAGGCATCAAGTACAGTTGGCCCAGGTCGATATAAAGCTCTTATTCGTTTTTTAAGACATCCACGAGCAAAATAAGGGTTGATAGTATTCATAGCCACGTAGAAATATCAAAAAAATAATTTTGAAATTACATCAATTCATTTTAAAATCATTATGATCTCGATAATTTTACAGAATCTTTTTTTTTTAATTCTCGCTTCCTTTCATCGGCTAACAACAGCAAAAACGATGCCACGACATCTAGTTTTTGTCAAATTAACGACGACGGCTATATTTAGCCGCATCAGCTATACTTAAACGATGCAAAGGTATAATTTTCAAATTTACGGTACGGACTAATGCTTGCGAAACTCTAATTCAATTAGATGCTTGTAGGTTAGCAAGATTTTATTTACAACAATTTTATGGGACTTTTTATGTAGACCTAGTTTAGTAAGTACATAATTGTTGAAAGAATGTTATTTAAGCATAATAATTATGGATTTTTTTGGTATATATCACAATCAATAAATCAATTGCGGTAGTATGGCGTCATCATGGAAACAAGATATTTATCGTCTTAGCTCGTAAATATCCCACTACTGGATACCAGCCTCCTCCAAAATAGGAGGGAAATTGTTCTAATATACCACGCTAGTGAGACAGGTTGTTAGCATTATTTCAAGATTTCTTTCACTTGCATAGATGTTATATGCATATTATATCCCTTAGCCGTCTTTTACGACGCCCATGATCATGGCCATGGGGGAGGTAGATAAGAATTCTCCATTCTTTAAAAACAATACTCAGTGTTTGGGATTGACGTCAGGTTTACCGTTCATAAAACTATTTCTAATAAATTTTGCTATATGTACTATGGAAGAGGAGTACCTATTGCGTCAACCCGAAGAAATTGGAAAAGTAAGTAAAGAATGAAGAGGAAATATCTTAACTTTTTTTATAAATATTTTTATTCACATTACTGAAATTTAGCATTTAACATGCTTGATTATTTATAAAAACTTGATTACGAGCCAAAAATTATTGTCACACATGGGATTCGAACCCACACCCATTGGGAATCCGTTCCAATCGTGCCACCACTTACACCAGCGTGAGCTATCGCATGACATTCAATTTTCACGCATGACCCACATCTCCTTTAAAAATATGAAAGCATAATACGAGCCGAAAATTGAATATTGTTATTATTGTATATATTCCCACGAAAATTATTAAATTATTTAATGAAGTTCGAAAATATAAATTAATCTTATTGTTATTAATTTGTAATCATAGCCAATAAAAAAAGAAAATACTTTTACTCAAAATGTCCTTTGTAGAGACTATGATTTGGGGCACTTCACTCTAACGACTCAAAAGCCACAGTTAACAGGTTGATAGCGATTTGATGATAAGTTTAGTAATTTTTTTTTGCGAGCATCTCGTATCTGCTAATAGAATTTAATTTTAAACAATTTGCAAACGATTACTTATAATTTGTATCGTGAGGTGTATTATTTGTTAGAACTTCCTGTGTTTCATGCGATACGCTTCTTCTTCTTCTTTTTTTATATTGGCAATTAGCTGCTTATACGAGTCATTGTTGCCAGTGTCGAGTTATAATTTTATTCAAGTCTTTATTCTCTTCATGTTAGTCATTGTCCGTCATTAAGTCAAATCGTCGCCGTCAACAGTGCTATAGGTACACTGTTAATGGTGTCTTCTGGAAATTTTTGTGGAAAACCAAAACGTTGTAAAGCACTTTTATATCACATTCACTACATCTCAGCAGTCTCTTCGCATTACATTACCTAAAACGCCATCAAAATTATCTAATACAATGTTAAAATACTAAGATCCGCCAAAAGACCAGAGTAATTATACATCACTTGCCTTTATGTAATAGTATAGAAGTGAATACCAATTATTTTATTTTGACATTGGCTAAATGGAAAACATCTCTCACAGACAATTTGAGAATACAATAACTCTCAATTTTTTATCTTCACCTGACAGGAATAAAAATCAACTAAGGCATCACTCTGGAAGTGGATAACAATAATATCCTAGGCGGTGATAGTGGTTGATATCCCGACCTACCATGCCAAGTGTCTTAAGTTCGATTCCCACGCAGGAAAATACTTTGTGCACGTTATTATGTCTTATCATCCATAATACAAGGATTATTTCCTTAGTGTGGATAATTAAAAAAAAACATCTTTAAAACCACTCATAGGCAAGATAAGGGATGGTGAATTGTATTCTTGATAATGTTGCCCAAATGCAACACCAGATTCGCAGCAAGAGTCTCGCAAGTTTTGTAACTTTCGCTAACACAAATTCATTTCTTTTGGGGACATGCCATAGAAATTAAAATTCCAACTGAATTAATTTATTAAATTCCAATTATCTAGCGTCGCTAACTGTACACTCTTTCAACTCTAAACGGAAGCGAGAGAGGGTACAGCTTTTCTTCGCCAAAGGAGTCTGCAAGACTCTTGCTATAAGTCTTGGTCTTGCATTTGGGCAACACTAATTCTTAATCCACGTCAAGTCTCGGAAAGAACATGTCCCTCATATTGAGATATCCCAATTATTACAATGTAATATTGACCATTAAAATGCTTCTTAAAATTTAGTCATAAATTGACTGAGGGGCACGCCTGCAGCGTATGATATAATGCCATTTTTTGCCACTGTACGCCATGTTAATATTTATGATTTTATTTGGTGGTGCGGGCAAAAACTTAATCGATGGGTCAAGAGGATCCTACAGGCTAAGGGTTGACCGGTTTTTTTATATCAAGTTGATGATTTGAGAATATGTTTGTTGAGAAAAGGCGAGAGATTTTTGACTTGCGGTCTCGCCTCCATAAGAATATGCTTGACGATAAGAGATTGGCGAATGGTGAACAGAACGAAAACCAAAAAAATAGTTTTATTTATTTTCTTTTTAAACTGGACTTTACAAACATATAATTAACGCAGACAAATTACAGCCAAACTTAGGAAAACAATTTGTGATTCGCACATAACATCCTGTCATGTCTATGCAGGCATGGGAATTGAACCCGCGTCAGTTAGCACGGTAGGTAATCTTAATCACCATCTGTGCAGTCAAATTAGAAATAATTCATCACAATTCATTTGAAACTTTATTTAGTTACATTCTGTTGAATTATGAAATAATTTCTTTAAAGATCAACACTTTTTAAGTGTTAGAGAAAGAGAGAAGAAATATATAATGTATAGAGAAAAAGTCGTAGAGTCTAATATAGGTAACTCTTTTTTTTGTGTTTGGTAGTCATCATCCGTTAGTAAGTCAAATCATCACGATCAACAGTGCTATGGCCCACTGCTATCTTCAGGGTTTTTTGGTGGAAAACGAAAACGTTCTAAAATAATGTTATATCTTAATCACTACATCCCGGTAGTTCGTCCACATCACATTACATAAAATGGCATCAAAATTTTCTAATATGACACGTTAAAACATTAAGATATTAAATATAACACAAGATCACCATATGATGTTTACAGAATCCCGCTAAAAATTCCAAAATGGTTTATTTATTTGACAGTGACAATTTAAAAAAAAATAATTCAACATATATTATAAGTATATGCACTATGTACCTATGTGTATATATTTTTGAGACAAGAACAAAACAGAGGAATAAGTCCCTTCTATTGCGGAACAAACAAGTACAATTAAAAAACACGAATAATACCCAGCCTTGGAACAATAATTATTTGTGAAATTCAGTTAATGTTTTACGTGAAGATTGAACTAGACTTAGAGAATTAATTATAACTGTTATTAAAAATGTTATTAAATTTTCTAGATCGTTCTATGTCATACTACTTCTTGCCTTCAGCCAGTTTTACGATTACCACGACAAAGCTTATTATATTTTTAACCTATGACTACATCGGCAATATTGCCAGCGAGTATTTATCTTGTAACATTAATATGTTTTTTAATTTGATATTAAGCTAGCTAATCTTCCAATGCCACAAATTGCAAAAAAAAAGAAATAAATTGCCAAAAAAATAATATTTATCAACATATTCTAAAAATTCCAAAACGTCAAATATTCGCTCAAAGTTAATCACAAAAGATTTAATATCTATAATTAAACAAAACGCTATCATTAGTAGAAAATTGAAATAAATCCATACAACTCAGGGGGTGGTACATGTACGCCTTTAATATAAAAAAGAACTACATTTACTATGATCTTGTGGCCACCGCGTATTTTAACATGTAATTAAAAAGATATTAAAGTTTAAAGCTCAATAGAGCGATAAATCGATGATCTTGAATCTATTGTGATTTTTAAACTGTATTGTATTCAGCCAGCACTGACCATACTTGTCATTTCGATGTTTTGACAGCTGTCAATCAATATTCTTAAAAATGGCGGTAGTTTTATTGCCACACATGAAGTTTTATTCGCGGCCATAAATAGATATAGGTATGTAGGTATTAAAAAATGTTTTGTGATTCCTTTATATTTCTACATTATTAAGTTTATTGTCATGCTTGCCATTTGCTGTGTGGTTGGGATTACAAATACTACCAACCCTTACTTGCTCGTGGATGTCGTAAAAAACAACAAAGCTTTATATCGACCTGGAGCAATTCCAACTGATGCAGTTTGATCAAAAATTACATCACCACGGAGGTTTGATATCTGGCAGGCGGCTGGTCATAAAACTATAACCTTTGCAATATGCACGAGTATATGTTGATTATAAGAGCTGGAGCATGAGTTATGTTATTCTTTTCGTAGAATCAACATAATCAGACTCTATAATTAATGTAGCCCAAACTCTCATGACGAATGTCGAGTATTTGATAACCTGGCAGATCAATTCTTTACGGAATTCAAGAGGTAATTTCTAGTGGGAGTATAATTTATATCAGGAACTTGCATACTTGAAAAAAAAAACCATGTTATAAGGTTTCATTACTTAGTGCAGCGTGTTAGCGTGTTATTTCTTTAAAAATTACTAGATTATTAGGCATGATATATGGTGCTTATTTCATTAATAAGCAGAAAATTTGACATATTATACAGGGTGTCCCAAAATTCAACGATAAGCCGGCACCAGCAGATGGACCTACATATGACTACTCGAGAACAAAAAAGAAAAAAATTCTACCTAGATTTTTTTTTTCATTACGACAAAAAAACCGATTTCTTTAAAAATCGTCATCTTTTATTATATTATTAAGTGCCATTGCTACAATTTTACAAGTAATTCTGTGATTTTTTTTGTATTGGCAAGGTAAGTAGTACTACTATCGATCACAACCATTAAAAATTCCAGAATATCTATAGTTTTTACACAAAAATCAACCAAAACTATGTTTTTTTCATAAATTATGTAAGATTTTGACTTTCAGCTCACTTTCACTCATCACAGTGAAAAAAAAAAGTATGGACACTACTGTGGCAAATAGTATTAAAAATTGGCGCAACTAACTACAATTCTAAAATGGTATAACATTCTAGGCAAACTAGCCACAAAAATATACTTAGGTGTACTATTTCAAAATAACAACCATACTTCGAAAATTGTTAGTGTTGATAGTAATCACTTCTACTATGTAGCCAAAATGTTTTTGTTGCAAGTTCTCAGAATTTGAATGAGACATGTGCGTAGTCCATAAGATAACATAAGTTAGAAAGAGATAGATATAGAGAGATTAGAATTTACTATATTATTAAAATTACAATAAATGTTCGAATTGTTTGCCATTGGCAGTAATGCAGGCACGACATCGCCTTAAAAATGAACGTTTTATTTTTCTTGCATATCTGATTCTGTTCATGTGATCCACAGCCTGAATTATTTTTTGGCGAAGCTCGTCCAAGGTTGCAATGGGTTTTGAGTAGACTCTGTCCTTTAGACAACCCCAATAGAAAAAATCCAGGGGATTTAGATCGGGTGAACGGGGTGGCCATAAGATAGGACCAAGTCGCCCGATCCAACGCCCTGGGTACTCTTGGTCTAAGTACTCTCGCACAGGGCGGGCATAGTGAGCTGGGCAACCATCGTTTTGAAACCACATGTTTTGCAAATCACTTAAGGGCACGTCTTCTAATAATCCTGGTAACTCATTTTGTAAGAAGTTCAAATAGCTATTGCCATCTATGTTTCCTTGTAACTCAAAGGGCCCTATCACTTTTCCATTTATTATGCCCGTCCATAGGTTAACCTTAAATTGATATTGGGATTTGTCTTCTCTCACCAGGTGCGGATTTTCATTGTTCCAGCTATGAAGATTGTGAAGATTTAAATAGCCATCTTTCTTGCAGGTTGTTTCATCCGACCATAAAACTTTGTCTAAGAATTGGGGATCTTCCCTGTGTTTTTGCAGCATTACACGGCAAAATGCGACCCGCAGTGGATAGTCCCGCGGTAATAACGCCTGCACGCGCCTGTAATGATATGGATGAAACTGGTGACGTTTTAAAATTCTATGTGCAGTACTTTTTGGAATTCCCGTTGCTACTTGTATGCCACGTACAGAGGTAGTTGTATCGCTTTCTATTTCTTTGAGAACTTCTTCATCGTGTTCCGATCTAGGTCTTCCAGCGTTTCTCCTGTCAGATGGTATACGACCCTCCGAAAATGCTTGATGCACGTTAATAAATACGCGATAATCCGGATACCTTTGAAGAGTAGGGTACCTTGCTCGATATAATCTGCTAGCAGCGTTGGCATTGCATCGGCATTCTCCATAAATTAGGTGCATATTAGCGTATTCTAACGCTGTATATGGTAGCGGCATAATGAATGCTAAACACTTGAAAATAAGGCAAAACTTCTTTAAAAAAACACAAAATCACAGTCTAAAATAATGCCAAGTCAGGTCAATTTCCAGGTCACTTAATTCAATCCAAAGTCGTTAGTATCAGAGCCACTTTAATTAAAACAGAACGGTGTGCAGTAAACAAAGAAGTAGAGCGTACTGACTTGCTGTGCTGCTGAGGACATTAATTACTTCTCTACCTGCATTAATGTTACTAAACAATTAGCATCTATCTATCTCCCTCTAACGTATAATCTCTCTATCTCTGTCTAACTTATGTTATCTTATGGACTAAGCACATGTCTCATTCAAATTCTGAGAACTTGCAACAAAAACATTTGGGCTACATAGTAAAAGTGATTACTATCAACACTAACAATTTTCGAAGTATGGTTGTTATTTTGAAATAGTACACCTAAGTATATTTTTGTGGCTAGTTTGCCTAGAATGTTATACCATTTTAGAATTGTAGTTAGTTGCGCCAATTTTTAATACTATTTGCCACAGTAGTGTCCATACTTTTTTTTTTCACTGTGATGAGTGAAAGTGAGCTGAAAGTCAAAATCTTACATAATTTATGAAAAAAACATAGTTTTGGTTGATTTTTGTGTAAAAACTATAGATATTCTGGAATTTTTAATGGTTGTGATCGATAGTAGTGCTACTTACCTTACCAATACAAAAAAAAACACAGAATTACTTGTAAAATTGTAGCAATGGCACTTAATAATATAATAAAAGATGTCGATTTTTAAAGAAATCGGTTTTTTTGTCGTAATGAAAAAAAAAATCAAGGTAGAATTTTTTTCTTTTTTGTTCTCGAGTAGTCATATGTAGGTCCACCTGCTGGTGCCGGCTTATCGTTGAATTTTGGGACACCCTGTATATATCATATTATCGGAACAGCGGGCATTTAGATACTCTGAATTCCCGTTTAATATCAAATAGAAACTGTGCGTAATAGTGATAAAATAATTAGTTTATGATTCCAAAATAATCTAAATCACAGAAATTTTACCATTCTTAGTATTAATTTTTTTAAACCAATCTTATCGCTAACCAGAAATACAAATTATCTAAAAAAAACAACATTAGAATCGAAAGTCACTTCAAATTAAATGGTTTGCTACAAAAAAGTGTTTTTAAAGACTGACCATTCACTTTTTTATAAAAATACCAATAAAAGTGAATTTATTGTGGCCGGCCTCTTAAGGTACCGTGACCACCCCCCGCCTTATGTTTTGAACGACAATTGACCTAAAATCATTTGATCAAATGTAAACTTTAAAATAGTGAAACTTAAGTATATATTTCTCTGTTCGTATTTATCTTTACAATGTTTTACTAAGGTGGCAAAGTAGATAAGTTTTAGTGATTTTAAGTGACTTTGAATTACCGAATAGTTTGGTGACATCTTTATTAAGACGTGTCAATCGTTTTGTTACGGATTTCGACATATTTTCTTTTTTTTTCGTATAAGTGTTTAATAGACTTTTGAGGCAATGGCACGTGACAAAACTTATTTTAACTTTATGGCTTGTGGAATCTTCGTCATCATGAAGATATGAGAAATATCATCATGGTCTTGCTTTTAACAGAATTACTTGGAGTCGTCTCAATATATAGCTACTTCTCCTTCATAGTATAGATATTTCAAAAGTTTTTGCGATAGTTTTATGACTGGGCTTAACAATCCTCCTTGAAAATGTTAATTTTGACCAAACGACATCAGATGTACCTAATTGGCTCAAGTAGATGTAAAGCTTTTACTCGATTCTTACAACACCCACGAGCTATGTAAGATAGTATTCGTAGCTATTGCCACACAGCAAATGGAGGCAATAAGAACAGTGAAGAATATGTAATGAGAGTATATTAGTAGTATAGCCCACTCCTTATTTATCCTTGGGATTCAGCAAAATCAGTTAAGTATCAGGAAAATGGAATATCAAAATGCCTTTAGGAAAATTGAAGCACATAAACCTCTTTCCAAGCATGACGATTATCATATTATCCACTACCTAAGAAAGCCCTTGACTGATAATGAAGTTATATGGACTGATAATTATGATAATAATAAAGAGTGAGCGCCTGATGCGATATGGAGATGTGATGAGATGGGATAAATGTAATTTATGAGGAAATAATTAAGTATCTATAATAGTAGGGCCACGTTGTTAACAGTTTTCTGTCTACAGGCGCAGACTGGCGAGTCCAGGGTAGTACCACACTCTGGCCGAAAATCGACCACTAAGTGGTGGCAATGTGCGCTTCGTTCAGTTAGAGAGAGAACCGGAATCCCAAATTTCAAACTGGGTTCTGGTGGGTAGGTCATGCTCAAGCTGGAATTGCAAAAGCCAATAATACTTGCCTATAGATATGCTACTTGCTCGTTTGACACCATACGCAATAAAAAAGGTATGAATGTTGAAGGATTTTGTAGTAAGGAAAGATCAACGAAAAGATGGAAAGTAATGGTGTGACTTAAAGCACGACGTGGATGAACAGGAATTAAACACAGAGATGACGTTTGGGGATAATATGGAAAAAGACGATATTGGGATAAGATCGAGAATCATCTCGGTCCGGTAAATATTGGGAACGTTTACAATATTTAGGTACTGGACCGGCCCCCAGTTGCAGATAGAAGACTTTGAACAATATGGCCCTTCCACTTGGATTTTGAAGAGGGTGAGCGATGGTGACATATTTTATACACGGGCAATTTATTACCTTACAACTAATTAAAGTTGCTATCTTAAAAAATAAAAATATATATTAAAAAATAATAAAATATTTTATAATGAAAAAATTTGGTCGTTAAATTCCCCGAAACCGTAATTTCCTAAATCTATTTAGCGACATTAAAAAAAACGGAACCATAGTTTTTGTCTCTCGCCAAATTTTATGGTTTATTAAAACAAATTAGTGCAACGTGCTTTTGAATGAAAAAAGTCTAAGAAATTTATTAGTTTCCTAAACAATAAAATTTACTATCGCAATATCTTAATGGTGTTTCGTGAAATATTGTCTACTACCGTACCTAAAGATGAATCGTTTAGATATATAATTATATCAGCCCTAGGAAATTGCAGTTCATTTTACTGCTTTCCAATTAATCTACATTTTTGTAATGAAACTTTTTATTGGACTAATGATTTCTGATGTTTATGTTATACTCGCGGTATTAAACATTTAAAATAAAATTATTTTATGAGTTTGAAAGTCTACAGCGTTTATGGTTACGTGAGGTCTCCAACTGACTCACAAGTGATTGTCCTCTCATGACTATGAACGCTGTAACCAACCCGCTCAGAAAGTTGGGTTACTGGTTCTCTCACTCACTGAATGAAGCGCAATAGCATATTGCCACTGCTCAGACGTCGATTTTGTGCCTCTCTTGCTCACCAATTAATATTTAATAAGTAAATTAAATTAAATCAAATCAATGTCAAAATAGAAAAAAATAACTGAAAGTAGATTTAAAACCATGCCATCTATGAAATGAATTCCAATTAAGTTTAGTGTAAAGTGAACAAGTCAATAAAATAAAAAATAATAAATAAAAATTCGATACAATATTTTTCAAATTAAATTCGTTTCAAATTACTGAATTTTAGCATTTAATACCTATGCTTAATTATTTATAAAAACCCGATTACGAAGCAAAAAATTATGTCTCAAGCGGGATTCGAACCCGCGCCTATTGGGAGTCCAGCCCAATTGTGCTAACTGCAAAGTTTGAAGTATTAAGCCTACAATGTGTAAACATTATCGGGTAGATGGCGCACGTCACCTTAAAGACGTAAATATGATACGAAGCGAGAATTGAACGGCCTACAATAGTTCACGGTGGTGTAGTGGCAACACGATTGGGCCGGACTCCCAATAGGTGCGGGCTCGAATCCCGCTTGTGACATCATTTTTCGCTTCGTAATCGGGTTTAAATTCGTTTTATAGGCTTAAAATATTAGTGTTGAAGGTATGGGTAAAATTTCACGTCTATATTGCCTTATCCGACGATCGAAACAGATGTATTCAATATAGATATATGAAAACAGAATTATAATACAATTGTTGGTATTCGTTACTTGCTTGTGAAAGTAATTAAAATCGACTCAAGGAGAATGTGTAAAATGAGGAAAATACATAACGTCTTAATGCAATTGGCAACCCTTCTGTCAAACGTAGCGATTACGAAATTATCCCATTTTTTGTGGGTGAAACCTAAATACAACAATAGACATAAGCTGAATGATTTGAATGAAAAAAACTAACATATACTAAGCACATTACTAAACGATCATCATCATCTTAGCTCATATAAGTCCCACAACTGGGCTCAAGCTACCTCTAAAATAAGAGGGAAATTGATCTACTATATATACCACGCTGATCAGACGTTTTGGTATAGGGTTTTGTTTCGAGTCGCCTCTTTCTTGTATTAATGTTACATGCATTTTAGTCGCCCTTAGTCGTCTTTTATGGTACCCACGGGAGATACCGTGGAATTTTAAGGACTTTATGCTCAGCTTGATTGAAAAAACCTAATAAAGCTTTGCCATTTAGAATATCGAACTCGAAACTTAATAAATTGCAGACACAATTTTGACTGCACAGATGGCGTAATGGTTAAGATCGACCGACCTTCCGTGCCAGTGGCGAGGGTTCGATTCCTACGCAGTACAATACCTTGTGCGATTCACAAACTGTTGTTCTGAGTCTGGGTGTAATTTTCCTGCGTTAATTATACATTTGTAAAGTCCCCCGCAACACAAGGATTGTTTCATTATGCAGGGTGTTGTTTAAAAAACACGGATAAATTCATAAATACTTCTGTTTGTCGATGTGTTGTCTGCCAAAAGTTCTTTACATTTCAAGAAATCATCATTCTTCTACTCTTATCTCAAATACTTGGGGTCAATACAATATGTACTCTTCTTTCATAGTACATATTGTAAAAGTTATTGGCAATAGTTTTATAACCGGCCGCCTGCCAGACACCAAACCTCCTTGGGAATGTAATTGTTGACCAAACGACATCAGATGGAGTTGGCCCAAGTCGTTATAAGTCGTTACATTTCAAGAAATACCAGTCATAAATTTTTATAAGTTTATTTGTACATTAACTACTGGCTACCTATCAAGTATTAAGCATTCACGCTTATAAAAAAAATTACAACAATATAGGAAATTAAATATTGTTTGCGGCCACACAAGTGAAGTCATAAAACATTTGGAGCAGAGGGCGGAGCCCTAGCGCTCTGCCCACACAGGCGCCAATACAAATGATATATAGTAGCGGTGCGTACTCCAAATCCATTTGTTTTTTGCAAAACGTGGCTGACGAAGTAGCGACTTGGCTTATGAGTTATGATATGTCTACTAAGCTACCGAAGTCAAGGAATAGGTTCTGGTGAAAATTGACTAAGGAATCAGTTAGAGTTGCGACAGCAGAGGTATTCTAGGAAACATATACTATGATCGCTAATACGCCTGCCAAATGTGGCGATTAAAGCATCATTTAGCTTTGCGAAGAGGTTTCTCTATATTCTTTTCGAAATATTCCAGTTGACTTTTGGCGGGAATATGACAGTATAATATGGTGATCTTGTATTATATTCAATATGTTAGTATTTTAACGTGTTATATTAAGTAATATTTATGGTATTGTATGTAATGTGATGCGAAGGAACTGCTGAGATTTAATGAATATGGTATAAAAGTGCTTTACAACGTTTTCGTTTTCCATCAAAATTCTCAGAAGATAGCATTAATAGTGTGGGCCATAGCGCTGTTGATGGTGATGATTTAATTTAATACTAATAACTTATATGAAGAGCCTAAAGACGTGAAGAAAATGATAACTCTACTCTAGCAATAATAGCTTGTATAAGTAGCTGATTTCCAAAACAAATAAAGAAGAAGGACATTCCAGATAGTGTTACATAAAGTTGAAGGGTAGTTAGACGATTAGGTTTACATCTAAGCGTAAAAATAAATAAATATACACACCCCTTCACGGGAGGGTTGGCGGCTCAACAAAGGGATGCGTACGAGTTAGCCATATGTCGCGTGCCTAGTTAGGGTTGCCACTTGAATATGCTTTGTTTCTTTTTTTTTGTGACCCAATTCCACGTAGCAATGATGAAATTTAAGGTAAATGGAATATATTTTATTTAGTTTTACAGTAAAGTAATATTACAATTCATCATACCTTCTTTACACAAGGGTGTCGTAAAAACGACTATGATATAGGTATAAGCAGCTAACTGCAATTAAAATGAACTAGGAGCAAAACAATACCAATCTCGTTAGAGGGAGATGGAAGGAAACATTTCTCTCTTATTTTGAAATCGGTTCGTGCTTAATAATAAGATTTATATTAAGTGAACGAGATTTGATGATTTGCTGTGTGGTAGCGGCTACGAATACCACCAACCCTTACTTTGCTCGTGGATGTCGTAAAAGATGACTAAGAGCCTTATAACAAACTGGGCCAACTCCGTCTAATGCCGTTTAGTCAACAATTACATTCCCAAGGAGGGTTGACGTCTGGCAGGCCGCTGGTCATAAAACTATTGCCAATAACTTTTACAATATGTACTATGAAAGAAGAGTACATATTGTATCGACCCCAAGTAATTGGGATAAGAGTAGGAGAATGATGAACGTCTGTACACATCCACTATTTAAGCAATTATGACGTCACATCTCAGTTTTGCTCTAATTGTTAACATGGCCGACTTTTGTATTTGATATTCTTAATTTGTTTTTTTTTTGTATAATCCTTTTGACAAATTATTTGATCGAATGCTGTAGTGGCGGCTACGTATACTAGCAAAACTTACATTGATCGAGAGTGTCGTAAAAGACGACTAAGAGCTTTACAATTATATTCCCTGGGAGGGTTGTCCTCAAAACTATTTGTATAACTTTTCTAATATGTACTATAGAAATAGTGTACGTATTGCGTCGACCTTAAGGAATTAGGATAAGAGAAGGCTGATGATGACACTTTTCTGATAGGCCGTTTATAGTCTCATTCTTTACCTAATTAAATCTTTCATAACCATGCTTAATAAATAAATACCTCTTATACTTTCCTTCAACTGTTTTAGTCATTACTATATTTACCGAAAGAACATTCAGGCTCTTCGCCCGAAAACTACATTTTATGGAAGGATCTGAAAGTTTGTGGTAATTGTTTCTTACCTACAATGCTATTTCTCTTTTAGATAGAGTAAATATGCTTGCAACATTACTGTCAAAATCTCAATCATTTAGATTATTGGGTAGCTAAAATGTTAGAGTAATAAATCGGCACATTTTCTAATAGATAACGTAAAACCTCTACCGTAAAGACAATAATTTAATAGTGGTAGGACCACGCTGAGTGGTGGCGGAGTAAGAATACAATTCACCAACCCCTATCTTACCTGTGGGTGATCGTACGTGACGACTAAGGGATATGAAACGCATATAACATCTATGCAAGAGAGGGAAAACTCAAAAGGCAACCCTATACCAACACGTCTGACCAGCGTGATATAGTAAGGTCAATTTCCCATCTCATTATAGAGGAGGCTCGAGCCCAACAGTGGGACATATATGAACTGAGATGAGATGAGGACCACGCTGTGGACAGTTCTCTGTGACAGCCGCAGGCCGGTCCGTCCGGGGTAGTACCACACTCTCGCAAAAAATCGAAGTCTGAGTAATGGCAATGTGCTATTGCTCTTCGTTCAGTGAGCAAGAGAGCTGGAAGTCCAACTAGGGTTGATTTGGGGTTTGTATTGGTAGGCAGCGGCTTAGCTGTACCTTTGGTATTGCAAAAGTCCATGGGCGGCAGTGACATTTATCTTCAGGTCTGCTGTTTGGTTTGCCACCATAAGTAATAAAAAAAATTAAAGTAGCAATTTGACACATATATACTTAACTATCCACATTGGCTGGATTGATAAGGCGGTTGGAATTAATTTCCATTAGGTGTCTGTTTATTTCCAACGTGACATAATAATTTTCACTCACAAATAAATTGTTACGATAAGAATGAATTATATCAATTCAAAACTACATGATATTTAGTTAATAATATTGTTTTTTTTTTTATTTATAGCAATTATAAATATAAATTAATGACGCGAAAATATCTTTTTTATTCTTGTATGTCCAAGGACTCTGGCATGAGTTAAGACGGCCTTTAGTTAAGGACCTACTTAAAACTAATTAAGACGGCAATACTTAGATATAGCTAATTATATAAGACTCAGGATTTTTTTTGTGTTTTAAGATATTTTTAAATTCGCGTGCGACCACAGACTAAATGAATAGACAAAACTGCCGTATACCTAATAGCGCCATTTTGAAAAACGGACCACGGGTAATTTTCGAAACCTCAAGCAACATATGGTGACGGCAGACGCCATTCGAAGCCAACTGTTACATCATCTCTCTCTTTTCTACATTACATATTTTATATTAAAACGAATGAGATGTAACTATTGTTCATTAGTCGGTAGTACTATCATTTGAATGTCGCAAAAAAGCGTATTGTTTGTTGCTCCTGGGCACACGTGCGCAAGCCGGAAGTAGGGCAGGCTTTGGCGCGAATTCGAAGATAATACGAAAATTCGAAATACTATATAAACAGGATATTGATACGATAATCGTTTTTGGAAACGGCATATGGATTATGGATGAATATTTTGGGGTTAATACAGGATCTTTGATAATCAACATGGAAAAAATTGTTAAGGAAATGAATAGGTTCCTTCTTGTAAAATGAATAGCTTCTTCTTTCTTCTTTTAAATGAAATAAAACTATTTTTATACAGTTTATTGCGTTTGTATTTGATATATTACTTTTCTGAAGTTTAGGAACACTTTTTAGTGTTCATTGTCATCAAACAACTGTAAATATCCTACAATTTGATATATGGAGCACGGAATAATATTTGTGATATCCTGATATGTTGGTGTATACCCAGAAGAAAATCTGATATCACAAAAAATATCAAATGAAATTGCAGACGAGTTTTCCTGGCGTATAGTTCCATATCATTAACTTTTTCACTGTATCTAAATAAATCTAGCCAACCATCAGTCTATCTAAGTCCAATGTTGGACGTAATGGGAGGATTATAAAAGGATATAAAAGTGATAATTCCATGACGCTACCTTTAGTAGGGGTGTTGGTAATCGTTGTTGACATTATATATTTCATAGACTATTGTCGCTACCGATGTGGGCGGAGTTCCTAAATGTCCGTCTCAGAGCCTTCTTGTCCCCACAAGCGGTCCTCACCACAGAGAGTCAAGTTGGTCCTCTAACTGGCTCCTAGCCGTCTACGCGGATAACACACGGTGACTACGAAAGCAAGGTGCTTGTTGATCGGAACACCCCCGTAGCACTGGGAGGCGGATATGCTCGCTGATATTTAGTAAACATCACAAATATCGCCAGCAACATTAGAAGTCATTTCGTTGGATGTCAATACGCCGAGTTATTATGCCAGAACACTGTCTAAAAGTAATTCTTATATAAAGTATACAATAATTCTTATATACGCGTAAAATATTATTTAATCTGAATACTTACTCTATGTTCTAATCCAACCTTTTTTTCTTGAACTATGGAGGTGGTCACTCTCCGCCAAATCGGTCCGGGGCGACGGAAGAGGCGGTACGTGAACCCATAGACCCACCCTGCAAAGCACTTCTCTACGCCATGTGAGCGGGCCACCGGTACTCATTCTTTGTCTTCGGTGGCCTTCTAATCCAACCCTGATATTGTGTATGCAAAGATAATATAACAAATTACTCTTCGTATGAATTCGATAGGTAGAGAAAGAGTAATACAACGAAAGAAGTTAACACAACGGTTATCAATTATTTTTCATTTTTTTATCTTATTAAATTAATTCCATTATTGATTCCATAACCAATCATAAATAATAACAACGAAGGCTAAAATTATTTTAACCCTTGAATGGTCACGAACGGCGGGCGCAATCAAATTGACGAGACCCCGCACGCGTCAATACGTGCTTGTTAAAAAAAGTTGTTTTGTTTTTAATATTTTTTTACTCTGTGACTGAATTGATGACGTTTGTTGACTTTAGTGACGTAATTGGCTACCGATGGTCTTTTATTTGACCGTTACAACGTTTGCGTTTTTGTAGTCGATTTTTGAAGACCACCCTATTCGATTTTTTTAATATCGATATTTTAATACAAATTTTAATTTATTTATTCGGATATAGGTATTCTTAGACCACGGAGAACGTACATAAATTGGAAAAGTAACTTCGAAAAATCCTCTACTTCAAATAGACCATGCCAATTTTCATCCGAATTACATTAAATGATTACCTATGTGTGGTTGAATAACAAACATCCAAAAATTTCAAATATCTTCACGAACTTTCCCATATATTAGTAGGAAGAAGGATTTCAGGAATTGCCGGGCTGGCTACGGTGTCAAGGAAGCGGTCCCAGTGGCCGACCCAATGATAGGTAAGGAATACGGTGGGTAATGGGGCCTAGCGCTGCTCTCCCATCGCTCCGGACGGAACGAACGACGTGTGTCCAAACCATAGCCTACCAGAAAGAAAAAACCAAGTAGAATGAAATAAACAATGAATTACTTGAATCCCCGTGCATTTGGTGATTACTTATTAAAGCCTTGTGGTAAGGGAATGAATAATTAAAGTTAACACACTAACAGGGTTACTAAAAAAAATTCAATAAAAAATATATAAACAAAAGATCACCACCACGGGGATGGTGATCTTTCATCGATCAGTACATTACCGGATTAAATATCTATGAAAATAGCACCTACTTCTACTCCTTTGCGACTAACAAAAAAAAACATAATTTAAAAATTTGTTTTTCATCATCATCTCAGTTCGTATATGTCCCACTGTGGGGCTCAAGTCCCCTTCATAATAGGAGATAAATCAACCTATTATACAATGCTGGTGAGATAGTCTCTAATATAAAGCTTCATTTCGTATTTACTTTCTCTAGAAAAAAACAATTTATATATTCACTAAAAATAGAACTTTAATAACGAGAGGGCACTTTAACGTCTTTTAAACGACTTAATAAACTTAGGAGAAAGTTTTAGAGTCTGTAATTTTAAAAACTAACATCAAACTAGTGAAATTTATAAAAAAAAAAACCACTAGCGATCAAAAGGGTTCAAAGTGCCGATGTGACTAAAGAGTGTATCGTTATAAATCGAAGCGCGAACTAAGTATAGTATACTAAATGGACATTTAACCCTTTAGAAAAGCAAGTCTCTAATGACGTAAAAGATTGCGTTAAGGGTTTACGTTAAACGATGTTTTATCTTTAAGATAAGTTTGACGAAATATGACTGAGGTCCCAGCGATTCGAGACGTAATGATGTTATATCATTGAATTTTATTTCACGCAATTTTCAGTAGCAAAATCCAATCCAAGATTATATTCTGCAAATGACATTGTTCCATTGTTTTTTTTGCAGGCTATGGGTCTGGACATACGAGTACGCTATCCATTCCGTCCGGGAAGAATTGTTACCCTGTATGAGAGTTGATAAGAAATAATATATATTAAATATAATTCTAGCTTATTTTCTGTGCTCAAAGTATTCAATAAGATAGATCTAAGCTACCTATTCTGACGATATTGTTTGTTCTAAAAGCCTTTTAACTCCCTGTGCTATCGGCGTTTATAGAACTAAGTTTGCAGAAAGTATTTCATAATAGTATGAATTAATATCCTTATTACAAATACGACAAACTGTTAGGTACGGGCCCTCTAAAACGGAAGATAAATTAATTCGAGTTTTTCTACTCATGTAATAAGGTTATTTTGTTACAGCTCTTAAAACTCTTTTACGATGATCCACGGAAAAGAAATAGATGTTACTATTATATTCTTACTCCATCGCCACACAGAAATTAAATATATTAATTTAAATACAGTAAAAATAAGTAAAACCAACGATATATTATAAAAGAAGGAAAACTCGAAACAAAACCTTATATCAACACATCTGACCAGCGTGATATAGTAGATCAAATTCCCTCTCATTATAGAGGGGGCTCGTGTCCAATAGTGGACATATATGAGCTGAGATGATGATGATGATATATTGAGAATTATACAAAGTTTATATGCAAATAAACTTATTATTTTCTAACTTATAATTTTATTATAATTTTCTTATTAAAATAAAAAATATATGTCAATAAAAACTGTGTGGTTGCGGCGACGAATACTACCAACCCTTACTATGCTCGTGGATGTTGTAAAAGACGACTAAGAGCCTTATAACGGCCTGGGCCAACTCCATCTGATGCTGTTTGGTCAACAATTACATCCCCAAAAAGGGTTGACGTCTGGCAGGCGGCCAGTCAAAAAACCATTGCCAATAACTTTTACAATATATACTATGAAAGAGGAGAGTAGGAGAATGACGAAATGATGTTAATAAAAGTAAACTATCTAAAATGGACAGTTTTCTTGCTAGCAATATAAATAAAACAATATTATAACTCAATTTTATAACAAAAAATTAAACTTAAAAATCTCAGGTTAGGTTTACAAAATGATTGCCCGCCCAAAGTGGATGAAGTCATTTAGAAGCAAAAATCTCATGTTTGTTTAGCGTTAATATTATAATGGAGGACTAAACGACCCCGCCGATGGTAAATAAAGGGTTGACTGAATTTATTAGTCCAACATATGGGGGCACATTCGCTCGAATATTTAGATGATACATTTTTGATTGTGTAAACAAATAAAATATAATGAAAAAAGGTCGAATCGGTAAAAAAAAAACTTTTTTCATTCAAATTATTAAGCTTTAACATGTTGGAGTCTATTTTATAAATAGTTTAATAGTTAGACTATATATATAACTATCTAGGTCAACTCTATCTGATGCTGTTTGGTCAACAATTACATTTAAAAGGAGAGTAGACGTCAGGCAGGCGGCCTGTCATAAAACTATCGCCAATATGTAACTTTTGCAATATGTAAGGAGTACATATTGTGTCGGCCATAAGTAATTAAGATAAAAGCAAACTATATAATGATGAGTTAGATTATTTCTCAAAACTTATTTTCAAGCAAAATATAACTAATACAAGTAGAACTTGTATTCACATCTATTGAAATCATTAAAAAACCGTAAAACGTCTACCGTAAATACGATAACGTGAATCAAAATTTGATTATCAACACCGACCCACGCTAGCCTAATTTTGAATTAAAGACATCCTCCACTAAGGTAATAATTCTTATATTGCGGGGGACTTTATAGACATATATATACATATATATATATATATATATATATATATATATATATATATATATATATATATATATATATATATAATATTAACGAACATAAATTACACACAGACTGAAAACAACAAACAACTTGTGGATGGTTTCGAATCCATGGCACTTGGCACAGTAGGTGTATGTTAAACCATTTTTCACTCCATCTATTCGTCTTTATTTTACCTTTTTTGTTTTGTATATTCGACGTTATTTTGAATATTAGTTCCACACGCCTTTTTTATATTTGGGACTAATCCCATCACACATTCCCACCACCGTAACTCTTATAAGCCAGGATCTATAATGATCTCCGTAGAAGACACCGAGGTTTGACCCTCAAAAAGTCCCGGCAAACCCTTTTAATTGTCTTGTGACCCGCAACAAATTTTAAATAGAAAAGAAAAACAAGAGTTGAAAAAATTCACACGGCCTGTATCTGCGAAATGTCTACAACATTGTTCCAATCCTCTAAGTTGGTAAGATGATTAGGATGGATTTTCAGTAGATGTGGATTTGAATCCGATAAATGGCAATCATATTTCGCTCGTAAAACAAGTTTTTATAAATTCCTGTCAACAAAAAAGGGATACAAATCCATATTTTTGTTTCTCTTTTAATTGGATTTGAAATACCTAACGGAATCCACCGTGGGACCTATGTTTCCCAGAGGATAATAATGTTGTAATCGCTAGACTTGATAAACTAATTAGCACTTATGATTAGTGTAATACCAAAATTTCTTAGAGGAGTGCTCTTGTCCATTTTCCCGACTACTAAGGATAATTGTATGCTTATTCTATCACCATGCGAGGATTTAATTACAAAACGAACCTAGTTCAGAAGTCGAGCTGAATACTTTATACTACTAGCAATTCGAGCCTGCTACTATTATTTGTTCTAGTCTGCAATTATAATCTGTTGATGGCCTACAATTAAATTTTTATCAAAATTTGACATTTACCACGAAAACGTCAACAACATGATACAAAGTTAAGTGTCAAAATGTAAAAAAAAAGAAGGCGAAATCAATCAATTTTCTTGCTACAGTAGCGCGACATCCCGCAGTGTGATGAGCGTGCTACCGCAGAGTAGCCAACGTAAATAAAAACTGCGATTGATTTGCAAAAAAAAAATGGCGGACCTTCACTCTCGTTTGATTTTACACGCCCACTCAGGAATCTTGTGATATTTTGAAGTAAGAAATATTGTAAAAAAAATACATTTTCAAGTAGTTATATAATAACATCATGTAAAAATACAAATTTTAAATTATTGTTTTAAATTTAGTTACTACAAATCAAAGTACCTACAATATTTCAGAAGCTCAGCAAAATGTCCGACTGTCCAACCCTTATGTGCAATATAAGGTGATATTAATTATCCGGGTTGCCGCATACATATTTGTGAAAAATATTCAAACTGTCTTTAACAAGGTGTCTATTTTTATTACCCGTGTAATAAAATGCGAAATTAAATAGCCTACGCGCACAAGTTTTTCAAAAACACGAAGAGTCAAATCTGACTATCTGAAATCTAACTATCCAAGACTGATATACCGTCTATGGAGATAGAAATTATCATGACTTTCTGGTATGTAACCAGAAAGTCATGATAATTATGAAATTTATGTCATGATTATATGTATGAAAGCTGCCTGAACTACATGTCATAGACTGTGTACTTCTGCCCCAATACCAACAAGAGAAATGTATAATTGTATGGTACCTAGACTCCACTTAGCCATGAATACGGGGCCTGTTTAACCGAAGGCGGTGCTTTTTAATATACAAAAGCTGAAAGTTTTGGGCTTTAGAAATTCCTAAACGTTCAGCTTAAAATTGCTTAGGAGCATTCTAAGGTATTCTAGGGCATTCTTAAATATTTTAGAATACTGTGGAATGATCTGAAGTAATCTGAAATATGTGAAAAATCATCTAGAATTGTGAAACATTCCAGAACATATTTGAGTATTGAATGTCCTAGAATATTGTAAACTTCAGTAAAAAAGTCTTTTATATTTTAAGTTTTATTATTTTATTCCAATTACTACACGATCATACGAGTATCATCTCCTGAGCTAAACGCGATATTCCAGCTATAAAAAAAAATATAAAAGATTATAAAGCTTTTTATACAAGAATGTGTTTAAAGATGGCGTTGTCCTAAATCATTAATATTCTCTAACTTTTTTATAATTAAATCGTCACTCGAATAGTTTCGAAAAATTTAAATTAAAAGGACCTTTTACTCTTCATATAATGCCGTTCACAGATTACAATTCGGCATTTTCATCTTGATTTTGATACAGTTGCATTATGAAATCACAAACAAAAGTAATTTATAGCCATCAAGCTCAAAGTAATAATCAAATGACACCTAATAAGTGACATTTTCATCAAGAACTTCGAGGAAAATACTTGATTAAGTCATCAAAATTATTTGCGACAATCAGTGCCGACACACAATAATAATGAACCCAATTCGTATAACAATACAAAATTCTAGTCATTAATTTGAAGTTAAATATTAACGATATTGACATATATATATGTTTTATTTTTGATTTTACTAACATGATGGTTATTTATCATCATCCTCATGCTCTTATCCCAATTACATGGGGTTGACGTAATATGTCATCTTCTTTCATACGATCCTATCAGACGTCATCTCTGCCGTCACTCCTAGACTATCGATGTCATACCTCACACAGTCCATCCATCTTTTCTTTGGTCTTCTTTTACCCCTAAAACCTTCAAAATTTATACCTATAACTTTTCTCACAACATTACTTTCATCCTTTTTTTTGGTGGTGGACTATGCTGTGGCCACACCCCGCCAAATCGGTACGGGACGACGGAAGAGACCACGCGCAATCTCATAGGCCTACCATGCAAAGCACCTCTCTTCGCCGTGCGAGCGGGCTACCGCCACCGGTACCCGATCTTTGTCTTCGGTGCCCACATTACTTTCATCCTGCCTTATCACATGTCCATACAATGTTAGCCGTTCACTTCGTCACTAACAGGACGGTTGTACATTTTAAAGATTTTATATGCTTCCTAAAAAAATATTAATTATTAATACTCTCAGATATTTATTTTTATTATATAGATATTTTTATAGAGCAGATACAAACTAAATTAGTGGTAGGACCACGTTGTTGACAGTTTTCTGTCTACAGCCGCGGGCCGGTCCGTTCGTGGTAGTACCACACTCTCGCAGAAGATCGACGTTTGAGTAATGGCAATGTGCTATTGCGCTTCGTTCGGTGAGTGAGAGAGCCGGCAGCTCAACTGGGGTGAGTTTGGGGAATATAACGGTAGGCAGCGGCCTAGCTATATACCCTTAGTCAAACAAACGTCAAGTCAAGCAAACGTCCATGGGCAGCAGTGACACTTGCCATCAGGTATGCTACTTGCTCGTTTACCGCCATAAGCTTTAAAAAAAATCGTAACCATAAACTGTATAGACTTTATAATTGACAAGGTCAGTATAATATCTTACAAATTATTTATGTAATAATTATTGGTACTTTCCATGTGGTGATGGAGTAAGAGTACAATTTATTATTTTTACGTAGGTATGAAAAGACCATTAAGAGATATAATATGTTGATAACATGTACAGATATATGTATGTGAGAAGAGGAAAAATTAAAATAGCAAACCACCTGACCAACATGGTATAATACAATAGTTCACTTGCTTCCTATTGTCGAGTACATTCGTTCTCGGTAGTGCGTCGTATATACCTATACGAGCAGAGATGATGATGATCAACGTTGGCGCTCTACTTACTTAGGTAACCGATAGCGTCTATCAATTTCATAAAACAATATTTAAATATTATATAGAATACAATTCACCACCCCCTGTCTTAGCTGTGGGTGATCGTAAGAGACGACTAAGGGATATAAACCGCATATAACATCTATGCGAGAGATGGAAAACTCGAAACAAAACCCTATATTAACACGCCTGACGAACGTGGTACGTCGTCGTGGTACGTACGTCGATTTTTCCTCCCATTATGGAGGAGGCTCGAGCCCAACAGTGGGACATATATGAGCTGAAACGAAACACTAAATTAAACTAAAAGTTAGTAAAAATCGAGTACTTTCTAAACAAAAAGTAAAATGAACTACGTAGGTGGCTAAAATTATACCAACCCGAAGATTAAAAAAGTTCTTATTCCACCGAAACAAACTGTAAATAAGTTAATCAACAAAAAGTTTCTAATCAATTTGAATAAAAAAAAACCTTTTTTACATTGGCAACCGCGAATAATGACGCAACGGGATGTCCGCGTTCTTTTTGAATTTCGAACAATGGCATCCAACAGTTCGCGTCCAAGGAATGACATTTATAGAAAATAGATAGAATTTAAAAAAAAATCCTTTGTACGTGTATCAATTCTGATACGGACTACTGAATTTAGGAATTAATTGTATTGCGTTAATTATTCCAAATTATCGATGGAGGTGTAAGGTTATTTCTCTTAATTACTACATGACACTAGGCATAATAAGCCAATAATAAATGATAAAACTAAGCTTAATGATTTCTAATGTTTACACGAGTATTACACATTTGAAATAAAACTACTTTTACTGATTCTATCGCATTTGTATTTGATTTTTAATTTCTCAACATTTTGAACACTTTACAGTGATCATGGTCACGGGAGGACCACTCCACATGTTCATTGTAAATCAAATACAAATGCGATAGAATCCTTAAAACTAGTTTTATTTCAAATAATAATATACTAATAAGCCTAATAATAATTTTTACGGGTTGTATAACGTTGGTTCTCGGCCACGGGCGGACAGTCCTCCCGTAAAAATGGTTTATTTCAAAATTACTAACATATAATTTAGTTGTATTTAAATTAGCATTTTTTTACTATCATATAAGAACTTGCGATCAACATGCGATCTCTGCGGAAAGTCTGTGGAGTTAGGCTGACCGACCGCATTCGTAAAGACGACGTAAGAGAGCGCGTAGGTATGAAAGAGAGTATTGGTGTAAAGATGCGAAAGGGAATGCTCCGATGGTTCGGACATGTGGAAAGAATGCCGAACGAACGCCTGGTTAAGAAGATATACAATGCGAAAGTGGAAGGATGTAGGTACCGAGGGAGACCGAGACTAACCTACCTAGACCAGATCGGTCATGTACTGAAGGAAGGTGGAGTCAAGAGTCTTCGAAACCGGCGAGCGTGTATGAAGAGAATTATGAATGTTGAGGAAGCGAGTGAAGTATGCAGAGATAGAGTTCTCTGGCACTCTGTTCTCTCTGCCTACCCTGCAAGGGATATGGCGTGATGATATGTATGTATGTATGTATGTATATAAGAACTTTGGTTTCCGTTTGAAGCACGTTGAGGAAGACTGTCAAATTTTATCTCATAGGCACCGAATATTTTTGACCACACCATTTATAACTATCTATTATAGAAAACTAATTTACCAGAGATAATTTAAACTTTTGAAATGACATCTTTCAATCAATCACATTGTCAGAATAAAATTTCGAATGGCATGAGCAAAATTTCGAATATAAAATAATGTAATAATAATAATAAATACATAATGGATCATTAGCCCAACAAGTAACGTAATTGCTATTTCTTTCTTTTTTTTTTCAGAGCTTTTGTTGGTCTTGGGCTGCCTCCATAATGAGATGAGAGGTTTACTTATATTACGACACAAGTCAGATCGGTTGTCATAGGGTTTTACATCGAGGTTTCCTTTTCTTACATCGACCAGATAAATATCTTAATCATCTTTTACAACACTCGTGGAGAAGAAAACCGGTGATAATACTTACTTTGGTCACTACATGGACAACACATTCCAGAATAAAATTAAGACTGTATATTTTCAATAAGTTTTAGTATATCTTTAAGAATAATAATTTTAAAGATACTCATAGATAAGGGACCAAAATGTAGTCTAGTTACCATTCATTCATCAGAGTATCGACATTTACTGTTGAATATAGTCATTCTCAAGAATTGGGGGTAACGCCATTCTAACTAGACGATTTAGCAATCGCAGACAGTGTTATGAGTTGCTCCTAAGAGCGCTACTGAGGGCTTGACCAGTTTTTAGGATTCCCGTGGTCAAGTAAGGGATGTGCTAGCCTAGTTTATAAAGTGACCTGAATCGAACGCTTTTATGTAGTACCAATACCAACTCAATCTTATAACTCGCCGTGTGGTAGCGGCTACGAATACTATCAACCCTTACTTTGCTTTTGGATGTCGTATAGAACAACTAAGAAATTTATATCAACCTGGATCAAGTCCAATTGATGTCCTCTGTTCAACAATTACATCACCAAGTAGGGTTGACGTCAAGCGACCAGTCATAAAACTATTGTCAATAACTTTTACAATATATACAATGGAAGCAGAATACTTATTGTGTTGATCCCAAGTAATTAGAATAAGAACAGAAGAATAATGATGATAAGTCAAGGCTTAAAAATATAATATATTGAATTGTAAATAAATACATACATATCATCACGACATTTCCCTTGCAGGGTAGGCAGAGAGAACAGAGTGCCAGAGAACTCTATCTCTGCATACTTCACTCACTTCCTCAACATTAATAATTCTCTTCATACACGCTCGCCGGTTTCGGAGACTCTTGACTCCTCCTTCCTTCAGTACATGACCAATCTGGTCTAGGTAGGTTAGTCTCGGTCTCCCTCGGTACCTACATCCTTCCACTTTCGCATTGTATATCTTCTTAACCAGACGTTCGTTCGGCATTCTTTCCACATGTCCGAACCATCGGAGCATTCCCTTTCGCATCTTTACACCAATACTCTCTTTCATACCTACTCGCTCTCTTACGTCGTCGTTACGAATGCGGTCGGTCAGCCTAACTCCACAGATTTTCCGCAGAGATCTCATTTCGACCGCATTAATTTTACTTTCATACTCTTTTCTGCATACCCAACTCTCGCTTCCATACAGTAATGTTGGGACAAGCACTGCGTTATGTATTGCTACACGTGCCTTCTGGCTGAGGTGGTGGCTGCCGAGAAGTTGCCCCAACGCTCCGTTCACTCTATTTCCCGCATTCACTCTTCGCTCTATATCAGTGGTGTACCTTCCGTTGTAAATAAATAATACATTATAATTATCCTAACAGATGAGAGAAGTAAATATGGACGGCTTATATGAATATAAGCCGAGGAAGAATCTCTCCAAGTCTAAATATGCCGTATATCCCACAACAACGTTCTTGAAGCCTAATGCCATGGAAGATATGTTCATAGATAAGGTTATTTAAATGATTTAAATATTAATTAGTCAAAGATGACATCTTGATATTTGTATATTAACATATCGAACTAAGAATACAATAGGTTACTTGATATAAAAAAAAGTACTTGAGGTTAAAGAGTAATGATTAAGTTTTTCGTTTTTCGCAATGCTGTATGCTGATAATGTCGCTATAAAATAGGAAAATTCGGAAATAAAATCTAACTTAAATGTTTACTGTTGTGCCCCGAATTTAAACCGGGCTGGAAACAATATTTTCAAGCTAAAAAAATGGCATAATAGTGTACACTGATATTGTATACTCGTATCTTTGGTCTATAGGTGCAAGAAAGCTGTAAAAATAGGCAAAACCTTGTATCACCGGCATTCTCCAAATCGAGTAAGCAAGAGGAAACGAACCAAGAGAGTAAAATAAACGAACAAAACATGGCAGAGGCATCAGTTATCAAGGACCAAAAGAAGATCAACCAAATAATGACCGAGGTAATTTATGCTTTACTTTAAAATTCACTCTAAACGATCAGATACACTACTTCTCTATAATCATATTATAATATGTTTGCCACCAGGATCCCTCTTCATCATCATATATTTTAGCTTGTGATCAAAGTATATTAAGTGCACAGATGGATGATTGGCTCTCAGGAAACGCAAACCTTACTAAGAGTGCTGGTATCCAGTTCAGCAGGTAAATATTTTAGTAAAACCATTAACAACATTTAGAGATATAATGTAAGTTTTTCTGCCCATGCTGACCGATTGACTCAAGAGGATACCCGTGAGGGTAAACCGCTGGGCGGGGCACCAAAGACAAAGACCGGGTTCCGGTGGCCCGCTCGCTCGGCGAAGAGAGGTACAAGTAGGGCAGGTCTATGGGGTCACGCGCCGCTTCTTCTGTTGCCCCGAACGGATTTAGCGGGTGTGACCACTCCATTGCCCGCCGCCAAAACAAAAAATGGTGACCGGTTAAGAATACAAGGTTAGACCTTTCTTTCTTTTAGTAATCATAAAAAGGAATTAATTAGCGATCTTGTGAGAAACTCATAGTATCAACTATGATTGCACCTTGGCTGGCCAAAAGTCGGCGGTTGTGATCTTATCCACCACTTGGGGCAGCTTATATCTAACACTGTACTTCCATCGACCATAATGTTTGGACCACTTATAAACCATATTGGTGGAGTAGGACATAGCAAACCAGGCTGTGATAGTGATTGACTGTCCAGAAACAACTGCAAAAATATGGCAGGAGCATCAGAATGAATTTTGAAAGATATCTTTTATAAACCTACCCTGATTATGATTAATAAGTTCCAAATTTTGACTGCTGATTTACATTAATAAATATCAGCGATTAATCATACTCGCGACAAGTTGTAATATGTGTTACCAACTCCTTACTTTCCATGGGAGTCAAAAACTAGCTGAAATATTATAATGTATGAGATTGGGTAACAGAACTCTTCTCAGAACCTTTGCGACAAATACCATACAGCCAAGCGTGATGAATATGTAGATTAATTTTAGAATAGTACCTATTTAATGTGTTTTTCTACTAATCTGTTATTAAAAATAATTATTCTACAGAGTACCGGTATTTCAAAGTTCAAGCTTGGAAGCCTCAAGTTCCTTTGACCCTGGCGGTGTGCCGTACTTATTGACATTACTCGTGCCGCTCTGCAGCATGAATAGCTATTTACAATGGGCATGCAGTACTAAGTAAATATATCTTTTAGCATGTTACTATTTATTTAATTTTAATAGTTTCACTTTTTCCGTGATGACAGAGAGGCTAGGTGGCGGTCTCTATACGAAGCTAAGTCCAACTTTATACAAAGTTGATAGTTTGCTAGACTCCGTAGCGCGGCAAAAGATGGCGCTATTTAAAGTTTCATTATCTGTTATATAGCGCCATCTCTGTTAAAGTTTTAAACAATAGTATTGTATATCAATCACTTGATGGCGCTAAAATAAACTAAATATATATTTTTAACATATTTCAGCAATATAATAAATGCAACAGAATTAATTCTAGTTCAATTGAAGAGATATTGTAATCAAATTCGAATTCAAATTCGAAGAATAGCTGAAGACCATTTAGCGAGAGATCTGTTTGCAACTCTTATGCAAATCGTTTTGGTTCTGTATGCCATGGGCTTTCTCGTTGTGTATTTATACCAAACCGTTGTTGTGGTTCCAACAAATTGAAGAAGAAAATGAAGTCTAAAAAATTGAATACAGAGTTTTATGCTATATTAACTGTTTTTAAATAATATACTGCAATTAAAAAATCCTCGTCCTTTATTATTCCTTTTTAGTATAATGAGTTAAGCAAGATATAATTTCTCCATCTTTTCATCCATTCCACCGTAAAAGGGACTAAGGAATATAATATACAGATAAGAATGCAGGAAAAGAAGAGAAACTCAAAATTGAACCATATACCGTCTTTGACTAGCGTGGTAAAATAAGTCAATTTTATTTCTATAGTGAATTTGTGAAGGAGACTCGAGTCCAGCAGTGGGATGTATGTGAGTTGAGATCATGATGATGATGATTGAAAGGCTAACCCTCACACATAATTAAACTTAAAACTTCTTCGAAATTGTGACAAAAAACGATAAATTTAAAAATAAAGCCATATATTCCTGTTCTAAAGCTGTGCACTAAATTCAGGTACTACAATTCTTAAAAAAAAAAAACCGGAGTTGTCAAGGGACACCCGGATGGAACGAAGTTCTATTTTAATTATATAATTTTTTTCTGCCTTAAGCGATTTTTATCGTTATATTTTAGCGAATTTGCAAAATATCTTTATAAATTATAGCCTATGTGTTATTCTGATGTGCAAGCTATATTACTATAAATTTCATCAAAATCCATTCAGTAGTTTTTACGTGAAAGAGCAACAAACATGTTCACATCCATACATTATACAAAATTTCACGTTTATAATATTAATAATAGGATATACAATTCCACTAGACTACCAAAACTTTTCGGCCCCGAGCTCGAACGCGAGTCGGCCACGCGGCCCGGTCACGGGCGAAAATAATTTCGTTGCGCATTATTTTGATTTTGCTATATCTCTTAAGGTATTGATTTAATTTGCATGGTCTGAAGGAAAAAAAATATCTTCATGAAATGCTCAAGCCAACTAATGTATTTAAAATGATAAGGATTAATACAGTATTTGTGTAAATAGCTTTTCAATTACCGTTTTATAATAGAACATTTTTTAAAGTATTAAAATGGATATAGTATGTTATCCTTAAGAGATAGATATATACCATCGCGGACTTTTTTGTAGGCCTTTTTAAGCTGTATAATACTGTAGTACTTTATTTTGATCTATTTCGTAGGGTTCAGCCAGCGTTTGCAATGTAAGCGCAAAATAATGTGTTTATTTACGACATCACATTAGAAACCTCTAAAATTATCAGTGTTTCTGTAGTACATTATGCATATATTATACATATAAACCTTCCTCTTGAATCACTCTATCTATAAAAAAAATCGTCGCGACACCACACTGTTCAATGCGAAATAGAAATGAAAATATCTGGCTTGCTTTCTATAAGAGAGCCGACGAGCGACGCCGCACAGCTTACAATAGCTTACTATAGCAAAAAGTGTCGTGACAACTTTTCGTAAGAATTTTTTCCGTCTAGCCCCCTTCACAACGCGCGATAAGGAACTTCGTTCCAAAAATACATTTTAGTGTAACCTACTTTGTGAGTAGTTTTCTTGATAAGTCAAGAAAGGTTTTACCTAACACTGCAAGCACTAGAAATCTTTAAATGCTAGTAAATCTTTTTACAGAACAACTGATAGTGTTACTGCGACTCATGGACCTTTACAATGCCAAGAGTAAAGCTAGGCCATTGCCTACAAATCCAAACCCACCTAGAAAGTTGAGTTTCCGGCGCTCTCGCGCACTGAACGAAGCGCTCTAGCACAATGTTTCTGCTTAGACGCCAATTTCCTCTGAGAATGTGGTACTGCGTCGGGCGGACTCGCCCGCGGCAGTAGGTAAATAAAAAACTGTCAACAGTGTAGCCTTAGCATACTAGATCTTCTTCTTATGTATTGGCAATCAGCTACTTATACAAGCTATTGGTGCCAGGGTCGAGTTATCAATATCTTCATGTTTTTAGTCTTTCAGGTTAGTCGTTGTCTAAGTCAAATTGTCGCCATCAACAGTGCTATGGCCACACTATTAATGGTAACTTGTGGGAATTTTGATGGAAAACGAAAACGTTGTAAAGCACTTTTATATGATATTCACTACATCCCAGTAGTTCCGCCGCATCACATTACATAAAATCCCATCACAATTATCTAATATAACACGTTAAAACACCAAGATATCTCACTATATCTTTAAACGAGCATTTCTTGTATATATATATATATATATATATATATATGTAATCTGAATCTCGGAAACGGCTCCAACGATTTTCTTGAAATTTAGCATACAAGGGGTTCCGGGGGCAATTAATCGATCTAGCTAGGTTTCATTTATAGAAAATATTATTTTGTCAGTATATTTCGGCAACAAAAATTTAATTTTTCATTGTACTAAAACTATTAGAATATGAAGGTTTTCAAATTTTGACGCTGTCATTAAGAATAGACATTTAGCTCAGTTGGAAAATCGAGTGGTCTAATCCAAACAAACCGGAGCTCGGTTCGGATCCTTACTTTTTCTTATTTAGTTTTTGGCCTTATTTTTTATTATTATATTATATTAATAATTATCATTTGCCCGCATTTTTGTCTGCGTAGAAGTCGATAATGTTTTAATAGGATTTTTGTTTGTTTTTTACGTTAAAATTTTAATTGTTATTTATAGATAATTATCTATAAATGTTTGTATTTTTATATAACATAGTATAACAATCTTTTTTTTTTTTAGATTAACAATTACAGCCATTATTACAGGTTTCCCCAATGCAATAGTGTAAGTCATCAATTTACATTATTATCTTATCCGTGTGGTGACGGAGTAAGAATACAATTCACCACCCCCTAACTTACCCGTGGGTGATCGTAAGAGACGACTAAGGGATATAAAATGCATATAACATCTATGTAAGAGAAGGAAAACTCCATGTCCGGGTTAAGCTGTAACAGCCATCTGCGGCTAACAGCTAAAAGACAGACACAAAAAAAAAAAAAAAAAAAAAAAAAAGGAAAACTCAAAACAAAACCCTATACCAACACGTCTGACCAGCACGGTATAGTAGGTTAACTTCCCTCCTATTATGGAGGAGGCCTGAACCCAACAGTGGGACGTATATGGGCTGTGATGATGATGATGATAACAATCTTTGTTATAGTGTAGGGAAGGTTTAATAAACATAAAAATCAAATGAAATTTTGTTATATATTATGAACACCAGGCTTTTTCTTAGCAGTCCATGTTTTTAATACAACGCGCTCATTGCGACCGAGGCGATGGAAGGGTAGTGTACGGCCCCATAACTCACCGTCTTTTCCATCGAAGTTAAGCCGAACACTGGTACCGCTTCTTTGACATCTCCGCCCACCCACGATTCTACACCTATTACAGTATTTCTTTGTAAACAATATCTTTTGTTTTCCTTTCGGACGCTAGAGTTACCAGGCTACTCTGCGAGCTTACTCTGAAGCATGTCACATACAATGCCCATGGAGAAGCAGCTTTCTCTCAAGTCTACTCCCGCTACCTTAAGAATATGACCTCGAGCTTTGTTTATGGTTATTGCGAAGCAGACTTTAATGGCAAACTGCACTCTCTGAAATTCGAAGGAGTAATTTGATAGTATTTGGAGAATCCTAGGAATAAATACAGACTCTGCTCAAGAACAACCGATCGGTATAGTTGACCCGATTACATTGCAATGCAATGTTTTTTCTTGCAAACTGGTGGCATTGTATAATTTTGGCGCGCCAGCTCTCAATTTTAAGATGTGAGTTGGTAGACCGGGAGCCTTCAGAGTATTCAGGAACTCGACCGGTTGTCAGACTCGGGGTTTATAACTTATTTGAAAGATTTATTTTAATATTCGACCCCTTCGAATTATTTAAAATATTTGCAAGTAAATAGTATAAAAAATCGAAACGACCACAGTAGCGCACATAGGTAGGTCATGTCGTCTTGCGACCAATCTGATCAACATTAACATCCTGTCTCCCTATCGTATCTTACTGATTGTTCCTAATATAACTCAGCCTTTCCGTCTCAATTGTTACAAATATGTTGATTAAACCCTGACTAAACAGCGAAAAAAATATAGAAAATGACTATCTCTCTTTACTAATCATTATACGGTAAAAATATCCTCGCCAGAGTAAAATTAAAATGAGTAATAAATCTTATGAGCGATGGATTTCAGTTATTCGGTGCAATGTGTTATCATGGCTCTCAATTACAATATTCGGCTTAGAAAATTGCTGTCCAACAATTTAAAATTTCAAACTCTACGTTCCTATGACGCCGTGTCCTAAAAGTGTATGACCTCTTTATAGCTTAGAAACTTTCACATGCTGTATTAATACAGTATTGTGACTTTTGAGACATTCCAATTTTAAAGAGTATTTCCATTGTATCAAGTTTTTATGTGAGTTCAACCTCTTCAGGGTTCTATACCAAAAGCGTAAAACGGAAACCTATAACTAAGACTTCACCGTCCGTCCGTCCGTCCATCTGCCTATCACCAGGCTGTATCTCATGAACCATGATAGTTAGACAGCAGTCATACAGAAATTTTCACAGATGATGTGTTTCTGTTGCTACTATAACGTCAAATACTAAAAAACAAAATAAAATAAATATTCAAGGGGTGCTCCCATACGACAAACGTGATTTTGGTGCCTTTTTGCTCCATACATTTTTTTTTAATTTCTATTTTTGTACTTTTGCCTTTTTAATTTATTTTTTCATTATTTTAATTATATTTAAATATATCTTCCAAAACACACTAATAAGAAAGTACCGAGCTAGGCTCGGTCTACCAGATATTCTAATATAATACAAGAGCACCACATGACGTTTTCAACTTACCGTCAAAAGTCCAGCATACTAGATCGGGCGAAATTTGATAACAATGACATTTCGATTATCAAATGTTCAGCGCAGTCACCGTTGCATAACAACTTCTAAGATAACAAAAATGTTGAATGATGTATTGTAAATATTATGAAAGTTGATATTATTATTAATGCTACAGGCCGATCTATGCTTAAATTAATAACATTAAACAAGCGTCTGCCTATTTTTTTTTTGTTGCGGTGGACTATGGATGTGGTCTTGCCCCGCCAAATCGGTCCGGGGTGACGGAAGACGCGGCGCGTGACTCCATTGACACACCACGCAACTCTCCTCTCTTCGCCGTGCGAGCGGGCCACCGGTACCCGATCTTTGTCTTCAGTGGCCAACAAGCGTCTACCTGAGGCTTCGTGTGCGTAAAAACTCATTTTTGGTAAAGTTGAAGTACATATTATCACAAAATAATACATTATCGAGAGCAAAAGTATCCAGGAAAGTGTCTATCTGTGTTTAATTTTCATCTAAATATGTACAATGGTTTACACGTGAATGAATAACAATCAATCTTCATAAACTTTCAAACATTAGTGGTAGGACCACGCTATTGACAGTTCCGCGGGCCGGTCCGTCCGGGGTAGTAGGTACCACACTCTCGCAGTACTCGACGTCTGAGTAATGGCAATGTATTATTGCGCTTCGTTTAGTGAGCGAGAGAAATGGAAACTCAACTGGGTGGGTTTCGAGGTTGGTATTGGTAGGCAGCGGCCCTTGGTATTGCAAAGGTCTATGGGCGGCAGTGACACTTACCATCATGTGTGCTGTTTTCTCGTTGGCCACCATAAGCAATAAAAAAAAACAATATTAGTAAGATTCTCTTTCAAATTATTACCATTTTGTAGCCTTGAATTTTACTATAAATTCTCATTTCCTTAGCACAAGTTTTATTTAAATAAATTTAAAAAAAAATGCATTTCATATTTGTTTATACGTTATTGTCACGTACGTAAACTAGGACATTAAGTTAATACGTGTAATATTCGATAGTCTGTATTTTTAACAGCCAGCGTTTTTTTTATTTAATGTAAACATATTTAGACTCTGATCTTTTCCGTGTGGTGACGGAGTAAGAATACAATTCACTACCTATCTTACCTGTGGGTGATCGTAAAAGACGACTATACTAATCACAAAATAAAAGGCCCGTTTTAACAGTTCACACCCAAGAAGTTCTCTATTTTTTACCGATCGAAATGTTCTAAGGTAATTACATTTTTCATTGATGGGTACCGCCCACCCGGCTAAGTGCCGTTCATAACGATTTTTTTATATTCTCCACAGACTATTAATAATCGGTTAAAGAAAAAATAAATCGATCAAAATATTTTCTTTTAAGGTGGACTCGCAGTTGTCCGGTTTTATTAATTTTAATACTAGTTTTTAGAATAACTGAATTTCACCAGCTGTGTATTGATCTTTACTGAAAGTTATGAGTTTGGAGCTAACAAAGTCACAAATTGGGACAATGTCATATTTGTCGAAGAGATTTGGCTGAACTCGAATCATACCGTGCCACAGTCGTAGACGGATGATACCAAGGCATCTTGCTCAAAAGTGCCAATGGGAAAAGGTGGACGCTTAATAATCTGCCACACTGAATCAGCTGGGGGAAGTTTTTTTTTAATGATGCCTTGCTTGCAATGGAGTCTAAAAGTACAAAAAAATATCACGAAGAAAAGGACGCAAATAAATTCACAAAGTGGTTCAGCATGGACACAAAATGATAAGAGCGCCACCATACCATTGTCAGTACAATACTTTGATCTGGGCTCAAATGAAAGGATACGCAGCACGCCACAATACAAAGCCACCATTCTCCACTAAGAAAATTATGACATTGTTGAATGAAGCTTGTGCCAAAATTACTAAAGAAGACTGGACAAAAGTGGTAGAAAACTCGAAAAATAATTAAGGAAGACTATGATAGAGACATCAATATTGACAATATAATTGAAAATGAAATAATTATAGATGCGGGTGACGATAGCTCAACCGATAATTTTGGCTCATCATTTGAAGAAAATGAAGAAATTAAATGAAGAAATTGAAGATTCACTTTTTCTCGATTTTTTATTTTGTGATTGAGTGAATGTTATTGTAACACAAATATATAATGATAGAAAATTGACCTTTCATAACATTGTGTCATTTCAAAATACTCATAATATCAAAATTTTAACTTAAATTTTCAAATCAGAACTTTAATCCAATGCACTTTACAATACATATTCAAATCGATTAAATACTCACGCAAACTTGAATCGATATATCGTAAGTATCGAGTACCGAGTCCTATGGTTATATCACTATATCCATCAATAAGACAAATGTCAAAACGGGCCTTTTATTTTGTGACAACTATAAGGGAAATTATAAATCAAATACAAACGCGATAGAATCCGTAAAAGTAGTTTTATTTCAAAGGAAAACCAGCGTGGTATGTAGGTTAATTTCTCTTCCATTATAGAAGAGCCTCGAACCCAACAACAGGAGGTGTGATGAGATGATGATGATGAGACTCTAAAAATAGTTTTCAATTTTTTTTTATATAGACTCACAAATAGATTCGTAAAAGTACTATTATGTATTATTATGGTACTGACTATTTTTATTGCATATAAAATATTCTTTTTACATACATACATATCACCACGCCATGTCCCTTGCAGGGTAGGCAGAGAGAACAGAGTGCCAGAGAACTCTATCCTTGCATACTTCACTCGCTTCCTCAACATTCATAATTCTCTTCATACACGCTCGCAGGTTTCAGAGACTCTTTAAGCATTATTCTTTTTAAACAGTGATAATTATAAATTATTTATTTTAATTGTAATGTACTTATCACACATTTAAATTTTATTAATTAGTCAGAGTGAGAGAAATAAAAGAAGCAATTTGACATCAACTTTGAAATATTTTTAGGTACTAGTACCTAAAAATATAAGGACAATAGTAGTAGTAATAAAAGTTAAGGACAAAGGCAGATCTAGATCTGCCTTTGCCCTTAACAAACTTTGCGAAAAAGGGATGGAATACTGCTGCCTTCAAATGCTTATAACTTTTTTATTTACGTCATCATCATTCTACTGCTCTAATCCCAATTATTTGGATTTAGGACGACACACAGCCATTGGAGCCAAACTTAAGAGCCCGCCTTTTGCGCGGAGGGTTAAAAATAAAATTTTTGTAATTAAATATTACAGTTTAGTATTAGGCCCAGTATTTTTCATCAACCATAGAGAAGAAAATATGCTTTGTTTGCTAATTAAAAGAGATTATCCAAACAGTTATGATTAATCCCAGATAATGATGATTAATCGTCAAGAAAGAATGACTAAGCGCATTAACTAGAATATGAAACAATTTCAGAGAACATTACATACATTATCATCAGTCTGCTCTTGCCCCAATTTCTTGGATACGACTTAATATTTACTCTCCTTCATCGTACATATTGCATAAGATTAGGCAATAGTTTTATAAATGGTCGCCTGACGTCAATCTTCCATTGGGAATGCAATTGTTGACTAGATGGCATGATATTTAGTTCACCTAGGTATATGTAAGGGTTGGTAGTATTAGCAAATTTCAACACAGCATATCATCATCTCAGCTCATATATGTCCCACTGTTGGGCTCGACCCTCCTCCATAATGGGAGGGAAATTGACCTACTACACCACGCTCGTCAGACGTGTTGGTATGCCCAAATGGTGTCCCGGGTCTCGTGCTCGGCATCGCCGCAGAATACTGGAAGGAAAATCTCCGGGAGCTGCTCAATGAATGTCTGAGTTCCGGGCAGTTCCCGGAGGAATGGAAGAGTGGCAAACTCTGTTTGCTGCAGAAGGAGGGTCGCTCAGTCGACTCCCCTTCTGCGTACAGGCCCCTAGTGCTGCTGGACGAGACGGCGAAATTGTTTGAGAAGGTGCTCGCGGATCGTCTCGTCCAGCATCTCGAGGTTGTTGGGTCGGGACTGTCGGATAAACAGTACGGATTAAGATGCGGCCGGTCAACGATTGACGCACTGGCCGCCCTAAAGACCTTGGCCACTGAAGCGGTGGCCAGAAAAGGAGTTCTACTGGCAGTCTCGCTTTACATTAAGAATGCCTTCAATAGTCTCCCACACGAGACATTGAAGGAGGCACTCCGATATCATGGAGTGCCTCTGTACCTCCGGAGGCTATTGGAGGTATACCTCGAGGGAAGGCACGTGCTATGGGAGGGGTACGACGGGCGCGTACGTTGGAACACAGGGTTGGACACAGGGTGGAATGCATTCCACAGGGCTATGGAAAGTTGGGTTCGACTGGCTTTTACGGGGCCAGCTCCTTCCCGGGATGGGAGTTATTTGTTATGCAGATGACACTCTCATCACGGTGGAGAGGGCTGACTTCCGGGAGGCCGCTCAACTGGCAGAGGTTGGTGTAGCACTCGTCGTGGACCGGATAAGCAAGTTGGGTCTCAGAGTCTCTCTCGAGAAGACGGAGGCCCTCCTATTCTATGGCCGGTGCCAAGTACTCCCCCGAGGAGCACAGATCAGGGTGTCTGGAATTGCCGTGCCGGTGCAGACCCGGATGAAATACCTGGGTCTGCATCTAGATAGTAAGTGGAGCTTCGGGCCGCTCTTTGCCCAGTCAGTGCCTAGGCTCGTCGGAGCAGCTGCGGCGCTGGGTAGGCTTCTGCCAAATACTGGTGTCCTGGATCGTCCTGCCGGCGTCTATATGCAGGTATTCTGCGATCCATGGCATTGTATGGTGCCCCGATTTGGTCGGAGTCTCTCGCTGCCCCTAACAAGGCTTTGCTGCGTAAAGCACAAAGAACCATGGTGGTGAGGACTATAAGAGGCTACCGTACGGTATCCTGGACCGTAGCCACATTGCTGGCCGTTTGCCCTAGCCTGGCTGCTCCAGGCTAGGGCACAGGCGGAGGTCTACCGATTTTGCGCTGTGGCGCGGGAAAGCGGCGAGCATATTACCATAGGGGAACTGAGTAGGGCAAGAAAAGCGGCTCGAGCGGCAGTTATCCGGCGGTGGAGGGAGGAATTAGAGTCCCCTGTAGCAGGG
This sequence comes from Lymantria monacha, assembly GCA_905163515.2. Classification (NCBI taxonomy): domain Eukaryota; kingdom Metazoa; phylum Arthropoda; class Insecta; order Lepidoptera; family Erebidae; genus Lymantria; species Lymantria monacha. The sequence goes on along the minus strand of LR991091.1, from coordinate 2,899,558 downwards.
CGGGAGACCGTTGATGCAATTGCGCCCCACCTCCACCGCTGGATGAAGAGAAGGTACGGCAACTTGTCCTTCAGGATGACGCAGGTACTTACCGGACACGGGGTCTTCGGTAAGTACCTGCACAGGATCGGACGCGAAGAGGCCCCTGGATGCCATGAGTGTCGCGCGCTAACTGATGATGCGCATCACACCCTGGAGATATGTCCCGCCTGGGGGCCTCAGCGCCACGACCTGTCGGCGGTGATAGGAATGGACCTGTCGTTGTTGACCATAATATCTAAGATGCTTGACAGCGACAGGTGCTGGTGTCGCTGGCCTCCTTCTGTGAGGAGGTCATCTCTTCAAAGGAGGCCGCGGAGCGGGTACGCGAGCCATTTGCTTCAGCAGACTCGCTCCGTAGGCGGCGGCCAGGAAGGGGGAGGCGCCGTTACGCGCATCTCCTCCCGCCGCCTTGACTGTCTACTGGACGTGGCCAAATGGCCTAGCGTTGGGGTGTCGGGGATAGGATGTCAATAGACGAACTCTCCGGCATCCCGTAAAGCGCGGAAGGGACCGCTGTGGTTTTAGTGGGTATTTCGGTCGAACCATCTGACCGGCGGGCGAGTCCTACACACTCCCTCGTCTGTCACCGGCGAGGGCTAGTGCGTAAATGCATTTCAACAGCGTGAAAAAAAAAAAGACGTGTTGGTATAGGGTTTTTTCGAGTTTTCTTTCTCTCGCATATCTATATATATAAAAGAAAGTTGTGTTAGTTACAACACTTATAACTCGAGAACGGCTGAACCAATTTTTATGATTTTTATGTTTTGAGTTTGTTGTCGTCAGGAATAGGATATTAAAATATGATATTTTTTTTATTTTTTTTCATTTTTTTTTTTCACTTTATTGGGTAAACAAACAATCTCACAATGAAGTTTGGTTATAGTGGTTTGAAGTTATACAATATAAAAAAAACCACACCGTTTACCACCGATTGGACAAATATACACATTCATATAAAAGTAGTACAGGGTTACCACCCTGTACCAATTTTATACCCCTACTTTTATCCCAATTACCTGGGGTCGATACAATATGTACTCTTCTTGCATAGTACCTAGTGCAAAAGTTATTGGCAATAGTTTTATGACGTTAACCCACTTTTACGACATCCACGAGCAAAGTAAGGGTTGGTAGTACTCGTAGCCGCTACCATACAGCTAACAAACGTCATAAAATGCGTAAAACTAGTTTTATTTCAAATGTGTAATACTCGCGTAAATATTAGAAATCATTAAAAAAAAATATATTAAAATTCAAATCCACACCCAATATGGTTAGTGGATGACGTATCTATGACAAATTCTGGGTCATCCAATATGTCCGCTGAAGGTTATATCTGCATGAATAAGTAATGCAAACAAAATACCAAAGATTTTCATAATATTATGCAGCGCTGAAATATTTTCTGAATTACTCAGTACTATCGTAATAATACAAACAGACAGATAGCGAAGGCTTCTCATTAGGGTTGTCGCGTTTAACAATATATTCGCACGATGAAATAATACACTGGTCACTATCCCTGCCCTTTTCGTAGGTATCGTAGGAATTAAGTTAAATAATGAGAAGCAAATTCAAATGCTGTTTGGTGTCGGCTACGAATACTACCAACACTTACTTTGCTCGTGGATGTCGTAAAAGACGACTAAGAGCCTTATCATTATCGACGATCTGGGCCAACTCCATCTGATGCCGTTTATTCAACAATTACATTCCCAAGGAGGGTTGACGTCAGGCAGGCGGCCGGTCATAAAACTAGTGTCAATAACTTTTACAATATGTACTATGAAAGAAAAGTACATATTGTATCGACCCCTAGTAATTGGGATGAGATTAGGACAATGACGAATGAGAAGAAAATCTCTAAATAAATACCAATGTCAAACTATTTAGCTCGTTTCCATATATCAACAATGTCATATGTCACTAGATTAAAGAGATAACTTCGTTATGTTGTTTTGGATTATATCTATCACAAAATGCCGGCATTGTGACGCTTAGAAGACTCTATAGTGATTTCCAAAGATATAACGTTTGGACCCTCAGGATATTCCGTAATATGCGTTTAACTGCCTTTGGACTCACAACAAATTTATTTAGTACAGCTAATAGCTGAATAGGAGGATAAAGATTCGACTTCACTCTATGCATTGACGCAAAATTTCCTTCATATCCAATAAATTAGAGGAGGTACAACTATCATAAGCGCAGCTGTACATCATTCTTAATACGACATAGCTTAATTATACTTATTTAATTCTCTTGCTTTTGTGTTACATTCTAAAATTTTCTAATCATAAAAAGGGCCTAGTGTTATATAATAAGAAAAAGGCATATAAGTATCCTCTTTTTCCAATTAATTTCATAGATGACAACTAAGAGTCATAAGAAGATAATAAAGAGAAAAAAAACATCAAAGAAAATCCTGTACCACATTATTAAAGAACATAGCTAATTTATCTACTAAGAAGACGCTTACTCGGCATCAAAAAATAAACAAATTCCAATTCAAATGCAAGGTCATTTATTATGTCAATTAATTACCTGAACATTTTGCCTTAAATTAAGTCATTGAAGTACCATCAAATTAAAACGCGGTCTCCACTGTGAAGATCTATCAAAACGTGCTTAACTATTATTTTCATTTTAATAATTTCTTTTATAGAAAAAAATGTATACATACATGTTTAGCAAGTATTAGCTCCAATGTGCTCTTCGAACCACGATATAATATTGGGAGTGAACTGCTAGAGCAGCAACCACTACCCTCAACAATCTTGGAGGGATGAGAAGACCCGCACCAACTGCATATAATTAATGGCTTTAAAAAAGAGAGAAAATATCGCATCAACCCTATTAGTAGCGATTATATTTACACAAATGTTGATACACACATATTTATTACGAGGTTTTATTTATTAAGAGTTATATTATATTTATTATATATTATATTTTATTCTTATATATAATAATATCGTTATAATTTTTTTAAGATATTAGGAATGGCGTAGGTTCTTGATTTTGTTTCTTGACTTTTTATAGTTATTGGCCTGGTTTTATTTACCGGCCGCCTTCCTGACGTCAAACCTCTTTGGGAATGTAATTGTTGAGCAAACGGCGTCAGGTGAAATTGACATAAGTCTATTTAAGCTCTTAGTCGTCTTTTACGACATCTACGAGCAAAGCAACGGCTGGTAGTATTCGTAGCCGCTATCACATAGCATACACATACATACATACATATCATCACGCCATATCCCTTGCAGGGTAAGCAGAGAGAACAGAGTGCCAAAGAACTCTATCCTTGCATACTTCACTCGCTTCCTCAACATTCATAATTCTCTTCATACACGCTCGCCGGTTTCGGAGACTCTTGACTCCACCTTCTTTCAGTACATGACCAATCTGGTCTAGTTATATCTTCTTAACCAGACGTTCGTTCGGCATTCTTTCCACATGTCCGAACCATCGGAGCATTCCCTTTCGCATCTTTACACCAATACTCTCTTTCATACCAACTCGCTCTCTTACGTCGTCGTTACCACATAGCGACTATCATACTAATGTACCTTGATTACTTGATACCTGAAAATTAGCCGTCTGTGCAAGTTAGTAGGTAGGGATACGATCGTAGTACATACTAATACTACTCAATCGACCACATTTTGTTCGTCAGAAAATACGTGACGTCTGGTGGCCCTGGGATCTTACTCTATCGCTTCATATATCTATAGGTATATTAGATAAAATATTTCAATAGAATAAGAATACAATGTGTAACCCCTTTCATTTCATATAAGAGAGGACGAATGGATGCAAAGCAAATAGTATCATTCATCATCATCATCAACATCTCAGCTCATATACCCCATACTGCTGGGCTCGTGCCTCTTCCACAATAAAAGGGATATTATATGCTTATTATATAACTTGGATGTATTTTACGATCCACTATAACAACAACTCAAGCCCTAGTTATTTATTATGTGTAAGCCCTATTAAGACATTTATAAATTGTCAATTTTAAATTTTGTTTAAAATGTTTCTAATAATCTACCTGGGTACGGAATGTGGCCACAAGATGACAGAACAAGAGAACAAGTAATCTAACAAAAATTAAAAACACAGATTGAAAAGAAATTCTTCTAAAAACGCCTGCTTCTAAAAATTTTTTCAGGTTACTTTTAAATAAAATTTATACAATATTTTTAGTGGGTAACCAGATGTAGTCTGGTGGCCACTGTGGCCATCAGACTAATATAATAAATACTTTTGTGTACAATATATAATACACGAAAAAAATCGATGGTCCAAATCCTACAATTAATAACCGATCAGTCATGAAACTTTTCAACAACATTTAAAGAAAGAAAGCTAGAATGAAAAGCCGTCTGATCTTCATACTACCCGTATAAAAGGTAAATCCCTGCCATTATTCCCACAGGACTCAAACCTGGTAGTGGATAGTATATAAAAGCTAAGATGACAATAAAATAAAATAAAAATGGTTAAAGAAGAGTAAGGGTAACCAAAGGTGACCGATCTGACCTTTCTTGGTATGCAAATCTAGATCCTCTGAAATGTTAATCTTGATCTAACTATTAATTTAATAAACAGAAGAATAAGCAGTGGCAGCAGATTTTGGCAACTTAGAACATGAACTGCAATCACCAACACGGCAAGAGTGGCGATTATGGTAGTATCTTCCCTTTGGGATGCCTATATCTAATAGTAGACCTCAATAGACTTATAAATGGAGAAAAATAACCCATAATTGAAGTATTTTTAATATTGAACAATTTAATTTCTTTCACCCACAAGAAAGAAAGAAGATATAGTCTGACCCCGTATAAAATAGGATAAGGCCTAAGGCCAAGGCGAATAACGAAATAATAGTCTAACTAAAGCGGAAATTACTATTTAACACTGATTATATCTAAAAATATCGCTAAATCATGCAATACTGTAAACTTGCATCTGATACCGTGACGAACTAAATATACTAATATAACCGACAAACATAAATAACGCATATGTCTGACACTAAAATAAACAACAAACATAATATATACGTGTGTACGTACTTCGATTGTATATTATGTAATGTTTAGTGAACTTGCTCACTGATAAATTTGGTGTGCGCTCACTGAGACTTACGAGTCAAAGAAATTTTGGCAAGAGATAATTACTATTAATAAAAATTGCCATGATTGCGTTATTATTGATTAAACAAAAAACAACTGCGTATTTTATCGAGTTTTAATTATTGTTGTTGTTTTTTTTTTAAATTTTATTCCATTACCAAGGAAGCTTTGTGTTTTTCGCGCCTTTTGTGATTCATGTAATTTTTTGTATTACCGCGTATCTTCCAAATGGCTGGATGTTTTTCGAGAGTTAGGGAATCCTTGTATTGGTTTTAAACTCTTAAGTGTTTTTATATATTTGTCAACTTTAGATAGATGTTTGAATAAAAGCAAAATGGCGCCTTTTTGGCGCGAAATAGTTAAATAAAAATAACACGTTAAATAAAAAAAATGGCGGTATCCAATTGCAATATCTAGCGAAAATAAATTGATATTTTCAGCATAATATACTTCACCAAAACCAAACTCTTACTTTATTTATTGTATATATTAACTTTGTTTTCTATTCTCAATCATGTTTCGGCCTTTTCAGTACATTACTTTTAAATTATTTTCTTTTGCTTCGGGGTTATTGATTTTCTAATATTTTTTATTATTTAAATGATATCCGAAGGAATAGCAAGCAGTCCTCCCGTCGAAAGAGACTTCACAAACATGTAATTAACGATGTCCAACACCTAGACTTTAAACAATTATTTGTGAATCACAAAAAAATTACCTGCGTGGGCATAAAACCTATGACACTGACACTAGAGCTAGTTCTTCAGGCAGCCCTGAAAAATCTGTGCAGTGAAATAATGTTTCTAACACATATATAATTCGTTAATCAGTGATAGTTCTCTTATCTGGATGTACCAAAAGCCTTCGTCACAACAGAAATTGCGCTAATCACACGGATTGATAAAGGTTTTATTTTAACTTTTCCATCTCTTACCTAAGTAAGTATACATATTATATCTGTTAGGCGTCTTTTACGACACCCACGGTCTCATATAGGTTGATAAATTGTATTCTTACTCCGTCATCACACGGAAATTTTTGAATTGCAAATATGAAGAATTTTTTTTTAAAGACACTGTCCTGCATTAAGGATCTTTGTATCGTGGGGGACTTTACAAACATGCAATTACCGCAGAAAAATTACACCCAGACTCAGAACAATACCTTGTGGAGCGCACAAAGTATTGTCCCACGTGGGAATCGAACCCAGGGCACTGACATGGAAGGTCGTATCTTAAACATTGCACCATCTGCGCCGTCAAATTATATAACTAATTATTGGAACGAAGTTCCTTATCGCGCGTTGTCAAAGGGGGCTAGACGGAAAAAATTCTTACGAAAAGTTGTCACGACACTTTTTGCTATAGTAAGCTATTGTAAGCTGTGCGGCGTCGCTCGTCGGTTCTCTTATAGAAAGCAAGCCAGATATTTTCATTTCTATTTCGCATTGAACAGTGTGGTGTCGCGACGATTTTTTTTATAGATAGAGTGATTCAAGAGGAAGGTTTATATGTATAATATATGCATAATGTACTAGAGAAACACTGATAATTTTAGAGGTTTCTAATGTGATGTCGTAAATAAACACATTATTTTGCGCTTACATTGCAAACGCTGGCTGAACCCTACGAAATAGATCAAAATAAAGTACTACAGTATTATACAGCTTAAAAAGGCCTACAAAAAAGTCCGCGATGGTATATATCTATCTCTTAAGGATAACATACTATATCCATTTTAATACTTTAAAAAATGTTCTATTATAAAACGGTAATTGAAAAGCTATTTACACAAATACTGTATTAATCCTTATCATTTTAAATACATTAGTTGGCTTGAGCATTTCATGAAGATATTTTTTTTCCTTCAGACCATGCAAATTAAATCAATACCTTAAGAGATATAGCAAAATCAAAATAATGCGCAACGAAATTATTTTCGCCCGTGACCGGGCCGCGTGGCCGGCTCGCGTTCGAGCTCGGGGCCGAAAAGTTTTGGTAGTCTAGTGGAATTGTATATCCTATTATTAATATTATAAACGTGAAAGTTTGTAATAATGTATGGATGTGAACATGTTTGTTGCTCTTTCACGTAAAAACTACTGAATGGATTTTGATGAAATTTATAGTAATATAGCTTGCACATCAGAATAACACATAGGCTATAATTTATAAAGATATTTTGCAAATTGGCTAAAATATAACAATAAAAATCGCTTAAGGCAGAAAAAAATGATATAATTAAAATAGAACTTCGTTCCATCCGGGTGTCCCTTGACACCTCCGGTTTTTATATAATAATATATTAATAATTATATACCTAAATGACTTTAGAATATTTTATGTCCAAGTTCACAGTTTTCGTGTGTATGTCACAGCTGAGAAGTGCAAGATGTAATGGATTATAATAACTCAAATTATTGTTGGTACGCTCGTGACGGTACAATTCAACACATAAAGCTTTGATGAATAGGTCATGGTTTATATAGACGTATAACTATATCAATAAACGTATATTATCCGTGTGGTGACGGAGTAACAATACAATTCACCACCCCATATCTTAACCGAGGGTGAACGTAAGAGATAACTAAGCGATATAAAACGAATAAAACATCTATGCAAGAGAAGGAAAACTCTAAATAAAACCCTATACAAATACGTCTTTTTTTTTTTTGGTGGACTATGGATGCGTCTCGCCCCGCCAAATCGGTCCGGAGCGACGGAAAGGCGGCGCGCGACCCCATAGACCCACCGTAAAACTCCTCTCTCTTCGCCGTGCGAGCGGACCACCGGTACCCGATCTTTGTCTTCGGTGGTCCGCCCATACCAATACGTCTGACCAGCTTGGTATAGTAGGTCAATTTTTCTCCCATTATGAAGGAGGCTCGAGCCCAACAGTGGGACATATATGAACTGTGATGATGATGACGAAATAAAAATAAATATGTTTTATTTCGTTTTGCAAGCATTTAAAAAAAAATAACATCTGTTATATGCGTTTTATATCCGGGTAAGATAGGGCGTAGTGAATTGTATTCTTACTCCGTCACCACACGGATCGGATTATATTCTATATAAAAAAAATATTTATATCAAATTTTACATAATTAAGAAACGAATTAATTGCCGAACGATCGTCTGGTTAAGAAGATATACAATGCGAAAGTGGAAGGATGTAGGTACCGGGGGAGACCGAGACTAACCTACCTAGACCAGATCGGTCAGGTACTGAATGAAGGTGGAGTCAAGAGTCTCCGAAACCGGCGAGCGTGTATGAAGAGAATTATGAATGTTGAGGAAGCGAGTGAAGTATGCAAGGATAGAGTTCTCTGGCACTCTGTTCTCTCTGCCTACCCTGCAAGGGATATGGCGTGATGATATGTATGTATGTATGTATATAATTAAGGATGAAGATTAATTTAACAACTTATAGACGTTTTTAAGTATTATACTCAATAATTATATGTAATGAAATACAGAGAAAATGATAAAGAACAGTGATGATGATGATGATATAACTGTGGTTTATTTGTAGTTTCATGTTCTGTCAAAACTCTCAGATGTATCGTAATTTGGTTTTCAGCGGCCGTTTGATGGTTAAGTGGCGACTTAACTTACTGATGAATACAGACTATCACTAAGTTTATTATTGTTTAACAAGTTATAAAAAAAACTGTACAAATTAATATTTGAATTTGATTCAACTTAATAGTCAATGTTTCATTAAAATAAAAAAAAAATATTTTCAACCGAACTGTGAATGAAATTTCCGTGTGGTGACGGAGTAAAAATATAATTCACCACCCCCTATCTTACCCGTGGGTGATCGTAACAGACGACTAAAGGATATAAAACGCATATAACATCTATGCGAGAGAAGGGAACCTCGAAACAAAACCCTATACCAACACGTCTGACCAGCGTGGTATAGTAGGTCAATGTCCCTCCCATTATGGAGGAGACTCGAGCCCAACAGTTGGACATATATGAGCTGAGATGATGATGTGAATTAAAAAGTTTAACCTTCCAATCTTAATATAATGAGCAATATAATGAGAAGAAAATTGTATTTTAAGAGTAAAGTTATTACCATCCAACTAATATGATGGCAATTCCTGTTATGAATTACCTAGGAGGCTAGGAGAATTCCTGATGAACCTCCCAACCGGTTTTAACGTTTCCTATAAAAAAATTACAAGTTAGTGGTCTTACTAAGTTTAGTGATTTTACAATATATTCTTAATTCATAAATATACGAAAGAAACTGTATTTATCATCATCATCGTTATTGCCATCGTTTATCATCATCATTCAACCTCTTGCCGTTCAGTAGACGTAGGCTAACCTCATAAATGGATAGTCTCGTCGTCACGCTTGGCAGGCGGATTGGTGATCGCAGTAATGTGTTATATTTTTCCTAGAAGAGAGCTACTGCCTATAACTACTGGTGAGACCCTTAAACTTTAATTACGACTCTTAGAAGCAAAGAGTGCGACAATAATATTCTTATCCTATCGCCTAACGAAAAATAATGCATTACATTATAAATAACGAAACGTCGTGAAATTAAAAATCCAATAAAACGCGATATAATCCGTAAAAGGAGTTTCATTTCAAATGTGTAATACTCGCGTAAACATTAGAAATTATTGTAATAAATATTTTTTTATTTGTACGATGTATTCTTTTCCTTAATTTTCATAGCATTTGATGTTTACGCGAAATATTGTCTTATTCAACATACAAAGTAAAACTATTTTTACGAATTTTATCGCTTTATTGCTTTCTTTTTTATGTTGGCAAACTTGCAAGCCGCACAGCTGGAGAGAAATGTTCTGCCGCTCAGGGATCTTTGCAATATCGGAGGCACAGCTATGCCGCAGCCTACCAACCAAAATTCACCCACAAAATTTGACTTCCAACATTGTTACTCACCTAACCAAGCGCAACACCACACTCCCACAGTAGCCGGACAGCCGGACCAGACGGACAGGCCCGCGGCTGTAGACAGAAAACTGTCAACAGCGTGGTCCGATCACTATTAGTTTTCGATTTTCACTTTCCTGACGTTTCTTCAGTGTTACTTCAGTGCTCGTGATCACCGAATGTACTACAGTTATTTCATACCTTAATTTTATTTGTAAGACAAAGGTCGTGGTCCTTGATATTGAATTATATAAAATTCCACTGAAAAAGCAGAGACAAACTGCACAATGGTTTAAAGTAAATAGGTATAAGGCTCCTACACCGCCCTACCAACCTTTTATCGTTGAAGATCCAGCAAAGTGGGTTAGTTTATTTATTTTTGACCATACTGCACTAAAGTAATTTACAAACATCCAATTAAGAAACACAAAATACACCCAGATTCAGAGTAACAATTTTTGGATCGCCTCGAGTAGATGTTATCCTTCTGAAAACCAAACGCACGACATTTGAAATCTTAGGTTGGTATTTTAACCACTAAGTCATCTTTACATGCAGGTTAATTATAACTGGCAAAAAAAGTAATCGATGACGGTCATTCTCATATCCATCTGTTTACAAATAATGATAATATTGTGTGTTGTGACTGTACTAGGTACATTACGGATCAGGTCGTGTAATTTGCGCACTGAGCGCATTTGCGCAGTGAGCGCACACTCAACAGTTAGTGCACAGTGCAGTATGATCGCGCGCGCTTGTTTAGCGTCTCTCGCGCTCCTCGCGTTCGCGCCAACGTTTGCGCGCGCGCAGGTCTGTTGTTTTTTTTTAATTAATCTATATTATTACTGTGATTTGGTTACATTTTTGAATTTGGAACGCTCTATTGTTTATGTCTGTGTATATATTTTTTATTTATTTTATAGTATCTGTGTTTATTTTTGTGATAGAAATTTATTATGTTAAGTATGATAACTTGTATTTTAGTTCTTTTAAAATTAGTAATGTCTTTTATATTTTTTTTTATTATTATTTATAAAATTTATTATGATAATTTTCTACGATAGGTTTTAGTTTTAATAATCTTACATGAATTTGTTTGGTCCAAGTATTTTTTGCACTTTGATACAAAAATGTAAACTGTTATATAGCAGTTATTTATGACATTTTTATGATCATCAATGATTATCCATACTTATCGATATACAATATTGGATATAAACCAACCTATATAGAGATAATCTCATAAATGGTAGGAAGGTTGGTGATCGCAGTTAGCGTCAAATTTTTCTAGGATAGCCTTCAATCTCCTGGTGATCTGATCTTTCAAATTATATAATAGTAACTAGTTGGTTCAACAAATACTATTCTGGATCTAAAAAAAAACCTTGAAATATGATCGCAGCGCCACCTACGGTATACAATTGTTAATCTAGAGTAGGTATTTTTTAATCTATCTGACAAAAATGTCATCAAAATCGGTAGAGCCGTTTAGGAGTTTTGAAATTGATATTATAAAAATAGTATTTGTATTTTCAAATACAATTTTTATATATGGCTTGGTTTAGACCTATGCCTAGATATTCGGTGATTCCTAAACTAGGAGATGTGAATATAATGTACTTATAATAATAACAAAATATTATACATAAACATAAATATCCCCCTTATTTGGGAACCTTTGGCAAAATACTCCTTATTTGGGAACCGCGCAAATATTTTACCTTGTCTGGTAATTGAATCCATTGTTGTTATATGCATATTGTATTCCTTAGTCGTCTTGTACGACACCCTCGAACAAGAGAGGGGGAGGAGGGAATGGCATTCTTACTCTTTCACCAGACGAAAAATATATACGTAAAACATTATTTTGAATATTTATCATCAACTGACTCTTAAAAGTTTTTAATATAATGAGTTACCTACATCTTTTTTTTTAATTTATATTTAGTTGTGTTTCCAATAAAAATCTAATGAGCTGACAATATTACGTATCTTTAGGCAAAACCAACGTATATATGTTACGTCCACGCTCTTAAAGAAATAGTTTCAGACTCTCTGTTCCGTATCCGTTATCCACAACCAATATAATGATGTCTCGTATTGCATTATCAAGACTGATATCGATAAATCTTTTGATATTTCCTATTTAAATATTCTCACTTGAAAACTAATAAAAACAAACCCGTCTAAAACTCATCATTCATTTTTCTACTCTTATCCCAATTACTTGGGGTCGATACAATACGTACTCTTCTTTCTATGTACGTACATATGTACTATACATACTGTAAAAGTTATTGACAATAGTTTTATGACCGGCCGCCTGCCAGACGTCAACCATCTTTGGGAATGTAATTGTTGATATTGTTGACCAAACGGCATCAGGTGGAGCTGGCCTAGCTCATTATAAGGCACTCAGTCGTCTTTTACGACATCCAAGAGCGAAGTAAGGGTTGGTAGTATTCGTAGCCGCTACCATACAGCAAAAATCCCGTCGAAAACTGTAATCTAATATTGAATATTTCAAATTATATAATTTATATCTTTATATACCTTTTATAATAGATACCAAGCTTTGTTCGGTATTCTTTTTTTAATTATTTTTTAATTTTTTTGAAAAATGTTTAAATAAAAAAATAATTGAAGAAAATATTAATCAAAAAGGGAAAACGAAGGATCGAACCCAGACTGGATCTGAATTAGGCTGCTCAATATCCCAACTGAGTTACTTTTATGCTGCACAGTTGCCAAATTTACCAACATATTCTTTTCTTCTGTAATTATTGACAATTTTTTTTTCTATATCTAAAACCTAGTTAGATAGATTTATCACCCTCTAAACGCACCTGCGCTCCTGCGCACTAAATTTCATGGCAATCGCTGGCGCCATTTTCGAGATTCTGAAAATATAAAACTATATAAATAACAAGTATTACTTATTTAAAAATATTTAGATTATTATTATTAATACATTCTCACATATCTTTTTTTTTTACAAATATTAATATAGGTACTTCATTTTATTTATTTCTGCAAGCGTTCCATATTGGTGTAAAGAAAATAATGGGGACGTCAGACACGATAGTCAGTCTTGAATAAATAATAGAGGCAGATGCATTAAATTTTATTTTAAATGGCACAGCTTTATCCTTGAAGAGGCACGCAGAAGTAAAAAACCTATCCATTCCCCCACACAATATTCACGTATCAGTAGGCCAGACTATTGCAACAAATCACACAGATCACAGATTAGATCTGTCGAGATATCTACTATAAAATACCTCAGGAAATTTTTTGAAATCGAGAAGGCATTGGAAATTTTTTGTCTTGGACAGCCCAGTTATCAAAGTATCAAACCCAGGACGTCGGTAATACTAGCAAACTTGTGCCACTGAACCAACAAATCATTTAACTTAATCCGTATTGCTAAAATGAATTGAAGAGATTGCTTATTTGAACTCTGTAATCTTAAAAACTACCGGGTAGCCAAAATATATTCATGTATCAGACAGAGAAAGGTTATAAACTATAATTAACATATCTGCGATAATAAAAGTAAAAGATAACAAATGCTGATATAACAAAAAATGTGATTGATATTCGTATCAATCACAATTTTATTAATGTTGATATTTGAAACAAAATAATAACTTTAAATATATATGGATTCCATGCAAGCAAACTGCTGGCACAGCTCTTTAAAGTATTTATTTAAACCGCTATTCAGTCTAACTGCCCTACCTCACTTTATTCTATCATGAAGGTTTAGTAAGCACAGACTTTGTACTCGAACATAACGGCGTGTTTGTTGAAACGCGGTCATTTAACATTGAGTCTACACTAAAATATCTGACATAGCTTTTCTAATGTGGAGAAAATACTAGTATCATATTTTGCTGATATAGTTGAAATACCCACTATCGTATTCAGGTGATTCCCCTTTTGAATATGATCGTAACATACATAGGGTTGAACGCATGATGACGATTTGAAATATAATATTTTATAATCAAGAAAAAGTAATACTTTTCCACGGTTACTTGCGAGATTCGCAAGAGTCTTGCATTTGGGCAGCACTATCCTGTACATAAAAACATGTTCACAAATTCCAGTTTAGCACCCTCTTATCATCATCATTTTCCTACTCTTATCCCAATTACTTTGGGTCGATACAATATGTACTCTTCTGTCATAGTACATATTGTAAAAGATATTGGCAATAGTTTTATGATCGGCCGCCTGCCAGACGTCAACCCTCCCTGGGAATGTAATTGTTGACCATACGGCATCAGATGGAGTTGGCTCAGGTCGTTAAAAGTCGTCTTTCACGACATAAAATTGTTGCCAATAACTTCTTCAATATGTACTATGAAAGATGAATACATATTGTATCGACCCCAAGTAATTGGGATAAGTGTAGGAAAATGATGATGAATTATATGTTCGTGAAGTCCCACCACAATACAAGGTTTATTTCTTAATGCAGGGTGGTGTTTTAAAAAAAAAATACAAATCACTTACAGACGCAATAAAATCCGTTAAAAAAATATTTCAATAATCATTATAATTTTAAAGTCGTTTATATATATTTTTTTGAAATAATACCTTTCAATAGAAGTTTTATCATTTTTAATAATAGATCATGTAACAATATAACAACTGTTGAACAATTGCATGTATTGAAGCTAACATTGGGAATCAGGTTACTACAGAATATGTATTATACACACCTGTGTTTGTTCAACAGAAATCATTGTACAAAAACACGAGTAGTTCGTAATTAATGATATGTCACACTATGACTCAACTTTCTTGTAATATAAACGACATAAGACTACCATTTCTCTCATCATTCTCCTACTCTTATCCCAGCCATTTGGGGTCGATACAATATGTACACTTCTTTCATAGTACATATTGTAAAAGTTATTGGCAATAGTTTTATGACCGGCCGCCTGCCAGACGTCAACCCTCCTTGGGTATGTAATTGTTGACCAAACGGCATCAGATGGAGTTGGCCATTATAAGGCTCTTAGTCGTCTTTTACGACATCCACGAGCAAAGTAAGGGTTGGTAGTATTCGTAGCCGCTACCACACAGCGGTCCATTTTTCTACTGCCTTTTAATGGTAGATGAAGCCCACGCGATTACAACTCCTAAGAATTGGCATGGCATTCTGTATTACAGCCGCTACTTACGGTAAATGTTTGCGCCATAATCATATGGGATTCAAAACCTAACGCCCCAAGAAAAACTTATATAAAACTTTTGCTCGCTGTTTTCTATCTACTGTCATAAAGGAGCCACTTTAAAAAATCAACGTTTCAATTGTAGCAATTTACGCGCTTAGTTGAGTGAGCTAGAGACCTTTCGGTAGGTAAATTTTCTTGGGCCACCGAAGACAAAGATCGAGTACCGCCGGTGGCCCGCTCGCGCGGCGAAGAGAGGAGTCCTTGCACGATGGGTCTGTGGGGTTGCGTACCATCGCTTTTTTTTTTTGACGGAGCGCGACAACATCCCTAGCCCACCGCAAAAGAAAAAAAGAAAAAAAAAGGTAAATTTTCTTCACATTTAGAAAGCAGCTCGAGCCCAACATTCAGCCATTAGTGAAATTAAATGATGAATCCCTGCGATGGAACTTACATATTGTCAATTTTACATTTTAACTAAAATTTATTACATAATCTACCAACGGCTCGGTATAAGGCCGTGAGAAGATCCGGCATGAATAGCGTGACTATATGATGACGTGGCAAATGTCGTTTTTGACGAGACAGTGTCGTATTCAGTCTGTCTGCCCCGTTGTCTCCAGCCAAAACAAAAATGTCTCGTTTTCATTATTCTTCTAAAACTGCAATCTAATATTGATTATTTCTAATTATATAATAATTATTATAAACATTATGATTGCACATAGCGTAATGGTTAAGATATCGGACTAGAATCCCAGTGTTAAGGATTCGATTCCTACTCAAAACAATACTTTGTGCGATCCACAAGTTATGGATCTGACTTGTGTCCGTTTAATTGTATGTTTATGTTTTTTATCCGTGTGGTGACGGAGTAAGAATACTATTCACCACCCTCTATCTTACGCGTGGGTGATCGTAAGAGACGACTAAGGGATATAAAACGCATATAACATCTATGCAAGAGAAGGAAACTTCGAAACAAAACCCTATACCAACACGTCTAACCAGCGTGGTATATGTAGGTAAATTTCCCTTCCATTGTAGAGGAGACCCGACCCCAACAGTAGGATGTATGTGGGCTGAGATGATGATGATAATGATGTCTGCAAGCGCCCCGTTCTGACACAAATATTAATGGTCACATTTTCCATGTGGTGACGGAGTAAGAATACAAATCATCACCCCCTTTCTTGCCTGTGGGTGATAGTAAGAGGCTACTAAGGGATATAAAACGCGTATAATATCTATGCAAGAGAAGAAAAACACGAAAGAAATCCCTATACCAACACGTCTGACCAGCGCGGTATAGTAGGTCGACTTCGCTCCCATTATAGAGGAATTTAAAGCCCAATTATGAAAGATAATATAAGCTCAAATGATAGGCATGAAACTCAGCTGGCTCGACATTTATTAAGTTACTTTTAAATAAAATTGTATACAACACGTTTAGTAAGTTAATACTTACTAAAACCATGTATACAATTGCTTCAAGCTCCAGTATGCATACATTAGCTTCATGTCTGTCTATTTTGTCGCTACCTTGTGTTAGTTTGTGTAAACAATAGTTTTGGATGACAATAGTGTCTATATTATTGTTTATTTCAACATTTAACCTTTCATCGTCTACTGCCGGACGTATGAACTCGTATAAATTAGAGGATAGTCCTGTAATCGCCACGCTTTTTTGAGGCCACCGCGTGAGGACGAGGAGGCGTCGACTCGAGAGGAACCCGCGAGGGTAAACCGCCGGGCGGGCCACCTAACACAAAGATCGGGTACCGGTGGCCCGCTCGCACGGCGAAGAGAGGTGTTTGCAGGGTGGGTCTATGGGGTTGCACGCCGCCTCTTCCTTCGCCCCGGACCAATTTGGTGGTGCGCGAACACCTCCATAGCCCACCGCAAAAAAAAAGTGTGTGTGTCAGCTCCGACGCACGACTGGAGTTTACTCCTTAAGTACGATTATCAAAACAGGCGCAAAAAAAGCTCATTTGACTAAAAGTAATATATATATATTTTTTTATTTACATTTATTAAAACTGTTCAGTGAAGTATTATCTCACGTCAGAAAGTGAAAGGTGCGCAGAATAGGTTGCGCACCAAAAACGTAACGAGGTCATTCGATCACTAGATTTTACTCCTCAATTTTTTCTCATACCGGGCGCCTTATATGAAAATCGATTCTTAAGAAGTAAACTCCAAAAAGAAAGAAAAAGAAGGTGGCTTAGCAATTGTAGTGAGATGTGAATGTAGGATAGAGTTATTGCTCGCTTTTTAGTCTGTGACTGAAGGATTACTCCTTCAGTCAATTTTGACGACACTTAAGGGCGAGTACGAGGTAGAGACAATTGTATACTTATTACATTACCTAACGGAGAATTTTCTTATTTAGTTTTTTGTTATATCATAGCTTTATAAAATCTAGTAATAGGTAAGATAGAGCCTTGATAAGAGGGGGAGTACAAATTTCTGTAATAACGTTGACTTGTTAGGCGTGAGACACTTTCGAAATGTCGGGAATTCTAAAATCAATTATAAATTCTATAGAATCCGTATAAATTGTTTTATTTTATAAAGAGAGAGAATCATTAAGAGAGAGAGAGCGAGAGAGAATTAAAAAAACAGACATAATAAATTAAACTAAGATAAATATTTTAAACTCCTCCTGTTTTTCTTTTCTAATTAAATTTGTTGCGGGTTCCAAGACAAGTAAACGTTTCCCGGGACTCCCCGAGGGTCAAACCTAGGTGTCTTATACGGATACCATTGTGGATCCTGGCTTACAGGAGTTACAGTGGTGGGAATGTGTGGTGGGATTAGTCCCATAAAAAAAATATACTAAGCTAACATAAGATTTCATTTCGAAGTTTTCTTCTCTTGCAATCTGTAAGCAGATATCGTAAGTATTTATAATTCTTATCAGTCATCTTTAAAGATTGCCGCAAGAAGATCCCTTATCTTCGATAGTAACATATTTTATTCTTAACATGTTACCATGTGGTAACATGTTAAGAATAAAATAGGAAGGTGAAGATGAAATTTTTCGTGTGGTGACAGAGTAAGAATACAATTCACCAACCCCTTTCATACCCGTGGGTGATCGTACGAGACGACTAAGGCGACATCATAACAGCAAGAGAAAGAAAACTTGAAACAAAACCCTATACTAACACGTCTGACCAGCGTGGTACAGTAGGTCAATTTCCCTCCTATTATGGAGGAGGCTCGAGCCTAACAGCGGGACATAATTATATATGAACTGAGATGATGAGATGGTGAACTTGAAATAAATATCGAGAGAGCCGGAAGCCTAACTGGGGTGGGTTCAGGGTTGTATTGGTAGGCAGCGGCGTAGCTATACCATTGGCAAAAGTCCATGGGCGGCAGTGACACTTACCATCAGGTGTGCTGTCTGCTCGTTTGCCGCCATAAGCAATAAAAAAAAAAAAAAAAAAAAAAAAAAAAATACAACGTAAAAACAGTGTAAATACAGATTTAGAATACAATATGTCACTACCCCTTCCATTCCCAGGGGTGTCGCAAAGAGCCGGGCGGGCCACCGAAGACCAAAATCGGGTACCGGTGGTCCGCTCGCACGGCGAATAGAGAGGAGTTTTACGGTGGGTCTATGTATGGGATCACGCGCCTCCTTTCCGTCACCCCGGACCGATTTGGCGAGGCGAGACGCATCCATAGTCCACCAAAAAAAAGGGGTGTCGCAAAGACACTTAGGTAGGGAATCCTTACTAATATTATAAATTGGAAAGTAACTTTGTCTGTCTGTCTGTCGCTCTTTCACGCCAAAACTACTGAACCGATCTAAATAAAATTTGGTATACAGATAGTCTAAAGCCTGATAAAGGACATAGGCTACTTTTTAATGCAAAAAATGGTTTTAAAGGGGGATGAAAAGTTGTAAAATATTATCGTCATTTTTAAAGTCAGAAGCTTGAAACTTATTTTTAGGCTATTGATTAGATATAAATAAACATGACATTAAAATTTCGTGAAAATTTACCTTTAGGCGGTAAAATAAAAATAGGGGATGACAAACTTTAGGAAAGTAACCTTATACGCGAGTGAAGTCGCAGGCAGAAACTAGTATTATTATACTAGCTTCTGCGATGCGAAGATATATTTATCTTCACAAAATTAAAAAGAAAATTATACACAAAATCTGTTTAGCGTGGTACAGTTGGTAAATTTCCCATCCATCATAGATGAAGCTCATACCCAACATTACGATGTATTAGAGCTGAGAAAAAAGAAAGAAAAAAGTCTTACTAGTCTGCACCATCATTCCCCTACTCTTATCCCATTTTATATCACTTGGGGTCGATACAATATGTACTATTCTTTCATAGTACATATTGCAAAAGTTATTGGCTATAGTTTTATGACCGGCCGCCTGCCAGACGGCAACCCTCATTGGAAATGTAATTGTTGACCAAACGGCATCAGGTGGAGTTGGCCCACATCGTTATAAGGCTCTTAGTCGTCTTTTACGACATTCACGAGCAAAGTAAGGGTTAGTAGTATTCGTAGCTGCTACTACATAGCTTTCTTACTAGTCTGCACCAAAGACAATAAAAAATATTAAATGAGTAAAATTACAGAATTAATTCAAGTGTAAATAAAAAAAAAGTTATCAATTCACATTTGTTCAAGGCTGATATCAAATATAATTGTGTACATAAGATAAGCGACCCCACTGAAGGAGTTTCAAAGGAATTCCAAGTATTCAGGCCAAGGTTAATTGTAACATTATAATAGGCACGTAAATAATTCGCGTGCCATTCAGATGACGTTCATCATCATTTTGAATACGAAATAAAATCATAACGAAATAATTTAATTTTAAATCATGATCATCATCATCTCAGCTCATATACGTCCCACTGTTGGGCTCGAGCCTCCTCCATAATGAGAGAGAAATTGACCTACTATACCACGCTGGTCAGACGTGTTAGTATAGGGTTCTGTTTCGAGTTTTCCTTCACTCAGATGTTATATGCGTTTTATATCCCTTAGTCGTCTCGTACGATCACCCACGGGTAATATAGGGGGTGGTGAATTGTATTCTTTCTTTCTCTCCGTCACCACATGGATGTTGTTTTAAATATAACAAAAATAAATTTGAAATATTGGATTTTGTCCTGTCTGAGATAAAGCCAGGATTTCAGGAAATGGAGATATACCTATGTTAACTTATATAAAACTAGCAGGCCAGGCCACGCGTTGCTGTGGCTTAGGTTAGTCTCAGTAACACTTTTTGTTTATTCTAACAAATTTTAGCTTATTTAAAGCGTTTGTACATTTAACAGCGCCATTATTAAATACTTACTGAATCCAGTCAACAGATTCCGCCATCTTTTAAAATCCTTTTGAACCAAACATATGATTTTGACTGTCAAATATTAGACATATAATTTGCAATAAAATAATATTACTATAAATTGAGATTTAAGCTATCCTATCTTTTAAGTTGGTTCAAACTACACTTGCTGTGCAAATTTGGTTAAAATCGGTTAAGTACTTTATGAGTCCATCGCGGACAAACAACGTGACACGTAATTTATATATATTAAGATTATAAATATTGTAGCTGATTCGTCGTATCTTTTAAGCCGAATAGGATTACATTGCGAGATTTGTAATACAAGTTGGTATCTATTTTATTATTCATCATTATCATCATCATCTTAGCTCATATATGTCCCACTGCTGGGCTCGAGCCTCCTCCACAATAGGAGGGAAATCGACCTACTATACCACGCTGGGCAGACGTGTTGGTATAGGGTTTTGTTTCGAGTTTTCCCTCTCTTACATAGATGTTATATGCATATTTTATACCTTAGTCGTCTTTAACGATGACCCACGGGCAAGATAGGGGGGTGGTGAGTTGTATTCTTACACCGTCACCACACGGAAAATTTTATATGATGTCTAATTGAAATATAATAAAGAACCATAGCTTCTTATTTCTATTTATTTAAATATCTTCTCCATAATGGGAAAGAAAATGATTTCTTGCACCATATTGAAAAGACAGTTTGATATTTGTAGAACCTTTCTATCCGATATAATAAAAGAAGGAAGGAGTTATATTCTTACTCCTTCATTACAGCCGGATATACTCCACGATAAATATTTTTCGAAATCGCGTAGACAGATCTTGGCCGTGGTCTAAGCATCGCTCTAGCTTTTAAATGTTCTGAGTACGATTCCTACACAGAACAATATTTTTGTATTGTAACATACTTTCTTAACCCATCGCCATATCTGGCAATTTCTTTCAGTAACTTTAAAATAGAACCTACATCTATTGGTAATACATTACAGCCTCTTTACCAATTCGGCTAGTGTAGGTACAAATGATAACAAAATTGTGACTCGTATTACTTTGGAAGACGTGATGTCACTGGAGAAATCTTAGTAATTTTGATTATTTTTTCATGTCATCGTTTAATACAATGCTAATTGAAATTTTAGAGGTTTAATTTGAAGGAATGTGTAAATAATTTCGTAAATGATCTGTAAAACGTATAACTAACACTAGCCCAATTGCTAAGGCGGTGGGAATGATTGTTTAATAGATATGGGATCAAAAGTCACATGTGATAATTATTTTACTTGCAAAGATTTTTTTATAAGAGAACATGTCATATGCTTAAATCTAAGTAACTTAATTAAACCATTGTTTTCCTTTTTTTATTGTTTATGGTGGCAAACGAGCAAGGAGCACACCTGATTGTAAGTGTCACTGCCGCCCATGGACCTTTGCAATATCAAGGGTATAACTAGGCCACTGCCTACTAATACAAACCCCAACAGTTGGGCTTCCGGCTCTCTCGCGCAACGAACGAAACGCAATAGCACATTGCCATTACGCAGAGGTTGATCTTTTGCGAGAGTGTGGTAGGTACTACCCCGAACGGAACAGCCCGCGGCTGTAGATAGAGAATTATCAACAGCGTCGTCCTACCACTAAAATTACAGAGAACTGGAACCAGACACCGTTCTATTAACTGTGCCATATTGAACAAATTTATTATAATACGAGTACAAAGTTTCACGAATCTATCTTTAAAACTGACGAAGTTAGATACAAACTTGCAACCCCCATTTGCCACCCTTAGAGGAGAAATTTCCAAAAATCCCTTCTTAGTGAGCGCCTACAATATAAAAGGCAGCAACTGTCAAAATTTCATGTAATTACCCCCAGCGGTTTAGGCTGTGCGATGATGAATCAGTCAATCAGGACAAGCTCTTTTATATATATATATATATATATATATATATATATATATATATATATATATATATATATATATATATATATATATATATATATATATATATATATATATATATACATAGATAGTGTAAGGGGCCTTTCTACTTCTAAAACTAAACCATCTTCAATAAACTTGCATAGAATATATATGCACTTGTCCTAATTTATCATACTAAATTATGTATATAAGTATATAATGAAATTCTAAAACGGTACAGGAAATCCTGGGCCGTGAATTTTAATAAAATCGTTATTTTATTCTAGTCAAAATGTAGACTTAGGATATTACATACTGATTTAAAGCACATAAGAATACGTGAGTTGATTCTTTGTATACATATGTAAAATAATAATTTTACTAGTCCGTATTCACTGGGCATGTATAAATTGTATTTTAATGTATCTCCTTGTGGTGATAACTTTAGAATACAATACATCACTATCACTTACGCTTTACTTGGAAAGTCTTTATGATTAGGTGATCAATTGCGCAGCCGGTAGTATCTTTGACACCGTCTTTTCTCGCGCTTTTATTTAATATTATGCTATAAAATCTATAAGTTTTATTGCAAATATTTAGAGTAGGTACGTTTACAGAACACAAGATATATTTATGTAACTAATCAATCTACAAAATAGCTGGAAAAGGTAAATTAATAATTTTTTCATTTCTATAATTTTATAAATATTCTAGTTAACTCAATGGAAACTTAAAAAAAAATCTTGAAATCAATCGCAGCGCCACCTGATGGATCCAATTATTAATCTAAACCATTTTTAGTCCACCGTAAAAAAAACAAAACATGGTTCTGCATGGAAATCGATGCAATGGCACTAGTATGTACTATAGGTCGGTGTCTTAATCAATACGCCATTTGTACACTCACAGTCACCTATCAATCTCAACTATAAAACATAAATCTTCATAATAATATTACCATAATTGCCAAGCATAACAGTCTGGTTGGTTTTACAAACCGACTGCTATTGTCCATTCTCCTTAATCATTTTTGTGATCCACTCAATAGACAGAATGGTGAAACACAGCTGTAAAAGACCTAGACTGATTTAATTTTTTTTTTATTGCTTATGGTGACAAACGAGCACGCAGCAAACCTGATGGTAAGTGTCACTGCCGCCCATGGACCTTTGCTAAAACCATGGTTATAGCTAGGGCCGCCGCCTACCAACAAAAACTCCAAACCCACCCAAGTTGGGTTTCCGGCTCTCTCGCTCACCGAACGAAGCGCAACAGCACATTGCTATTACTCAGACGTCGATCTTCTGCTCAGTGTGGTACTACCCCGGACGGAGCGGCCCGCGGCTGTAGACAGAGAACTGTCAACAGCGTGGTCCTACCACAAATGAATATAATATGGCTATGATAAAACTGCTGAATAAAGTAGGCAACGAAATAGTTGGCAATGTTTACATAATTTGAGATAAAATACTTATTCAAATGTTACTTAATACATCCTTGAATGAAACGGAGCAAGCAACCATTGTAATTGTTAGTTTTGTTTATCTTAACACTTTGGCGTAATAGAGGTAGGCAGTACTCTTGTTACATTATTGTTATACCTATTATTACTCCGATAACGTTCTAGTTCTAATTATTATTACGAGAAGTTTTTTTCATAATTAGATTTATATACATTTCTACATACATACATATCATCACGCCATATCTCTTGCAGGGTAGGTAGAGAGAAGAGAGTGCCAGAGAACTCTATCCTTGCATACTTCACTCGCTTCCTCAACATTTCTAATAACTTAAATTGCAAATACATATACCTACCATAACTGTATATATCCGTTGATGGTCCTATTATCCGTGTGGTGACGGAGTAAGAATACAATTCACCACTCCCTATCTTACCAGTAGGTGATTAGACGACTAAAGGATATAACATGTACGCAAGAGAAGGAAAAATCGAAGCAAAGCTCTATACCATTACGTCTGAGCAGCGTGGTATAGTAGTTCAATTTCCCTCTCATTATGGAGAAGGCTCGAGTCCAACAGTGGGACATATATGAGGTAAGATGAGACCATATTGTATAGATATTATATATTTTCGTAATAAACTTTTGATATTTACACGTGTAGGTATTTTTATACACGTTTAATAATGGCAGGGCCACATTCGCAGGCCATCCCGCCTGGGGTAGTACCACACTCTCGCAGAAAGCCGATGTGTGGCCAAACCAGTGGCGATATGCATTTTTTTTCGGTGCGCGAGAGAATCGGAAGCCCGACTTTCTGTGGGTTTGGGTTAGGAGGCAAAGGTTTATGAGCGGCAGTAACACTTACCATCTGCTGCTTAATAATAAAAAAGACAAACAATTAAAAAAATCATAACCTTGAAATAAAACTATTTTATAGATCGTCTCCAGTTTCAAATTTTATTTTTACCATCCAAATGTTTCTCTTTTTAGAAATACTCGATATAGTAAAAACTATTATACATTTTAATATTTTTATAAGTATATTTTTTTTTACAGTAAACAAGCGATTGGCTGTATCCGAACCCGTTCCTTTAACCATGAAATTTAGCTAACTTTCATCTAACACCTCTTTGACGTCACCTATTAAATTTAAACCATCCTACTATAAGGAATAATACCGTAATTACCAATTAAATAAAGAATTCTAGAATGAAATAAGCTACCCAGAAAAGTGTTGCTACTAATTAATCCTGGTCCATCAGTTGGTTTTAAAAACTCCCATGGGAATATCCATTACCACATATATAAACAATAATTACTGCTATAATTAAACAGTGATATTTAAATAAATATAAATATATAAGGTACGTGCTAATCTTGATTTAATGTTATGCGAAGAATGCGTATGAAAACGCTTATCGCTATACAATGTGTGATACTATGACTAAATATAGTGTATGTGTGTGTTTAAAGCAATTCAATTGACGTGTGAATGTGAAATGTTTTGTGTATTTGTAAGTCAATTATTTCTAAACGTATATTTGACTATAAATAGTTGTGTGGTAGCGTCTAAGAATACTACCAACCCTTACTTTGCTCGTGGATGTCGTAAAAGGCGACTAAGAGCTTTATATAGACCTGGGCCAACTACATCTGATGCCGTTTGGTCAACAATTACATTCCCAAGGAGGCTTGACGTCTGGCATAAAACTATTGCCAATAACTTTTACAATATGCACTATGAAAGAAGAGTACATATTGTATCGACCCCAAGTAATTGGGATAAGAGTAGGAGAATGATGATGATATTTGACCATAAATATTTTGTGTACAATTTGATATAAAACTATTTTTAAGTATTCTGTAGCGTTTCTACAGCGTTCATGGCCACGGGCAAACCGATCTTCCTCTGACTATGAACGCTGTAAAGTGTTCTAAGTGTCGGGAAATAAAACGCAATAGAATCTGTAAAAACAGTTTTATTTAAAATGTGTAAAACTGACATATATATCAGAAATCATTATACATATAATTTTGATAAGAGATATTAAACAAACGAGACTCACCATAGCCGACAATCGCCATCTGTGGAATTGTCATTTGAAGATCATCATCATCATCACAGCCCATACATGTCCCACTCTTTGGTTCGGGCTTCCTCCGTAATGGGAGGGACATTAACCTACTATACCGCGCTGGTCAGACGTGTTGGTATAGGGTTTTGTTTCGAGTTTTTCTTCTCTTGCATAGATGTTATATGCGTTTTGTATCCCTTAGTCATCTCGTACGATCACCCAAGGGTAAGATATGGGGTGGTGAATACTTGAATAGTATTCTTACTCCGTCACCACACGGCTTTCAATATGCTATTTATGTGATGAAGGAATAAGAATATATTTAACTACCCCTTATCTTGTCATTGGGTGACGTAAAAGATGGCTAACGTATATGAAATGCAGGAGAAGTGAACCTCTATATTAAGACGTCTGCTCAGCGTGATATAGTACCTAGCCGAGGCCGCGGGTAACTGGATCGGGGAATTAGTCCATCACCCGCCGAAAGTCCTAGCGTGTGAGGAAAGACCGACGTCCTCCCCGAGGGAGAGATATCGGTCGAGGAGAGGGTACTCCTCAGAGGGTATTCCGTCGGGCCGACGATTGACGTCAACTCACTCTGCTCCGGTGGTTGGTTCAACGACAAAGGCGACGTGCCACGTGTGGGTTACTGGTGTGCGTGCTTACGCCCCTCTGTCGCCCCGGACGGAGTGGTGCGAGGAGTGCGCCGACCGTAACCAACACCCAAAAAAAAAGCATTGTAATTTAACTCAATCACAGAGAATTATCACACGCACTTTTTCATCGTTACATTGTATGAATAATATGTTTCAAACAGATCCAATAAAAAAGTAAGTGTTTAATGAAATCGGTAACACACGTCATAAGATGTTTAAAAAAAACCTTGTTTATTTATAGTGTAATATTAACTTTATAGTTTCCTTTGTGACATCATGGTGTTTAACTTTGAAATAACGTTTTACGCTCGTCTTATACCGAGGACGAATGGCCTATTGGCGGGTCGGTGTTTGCGATTAATGAAAATGTATTACACGTGGATAGTTAGTCATGATTTTCCTTGAAGGTTTACGATAATAAATATTGGTGCCAATTTTTTTTTTTTAATTAAAATAATTTTGATAAAAAATAATCTCTTCTAGTCATTATTCTCCTACTCTTATCCCATTTACTTGGGGTCGATACAACATGTACCCCTCCTTCATAGCACATATTGCAAAGGTCACCGACAATAATTTTATGACCAGCCGCCTGCCAGACGTCAATTCTCCTTGAGAATGTAATTGTTGACCAAACGGCATCAGATGTAGTTGGCCCAGGTCGTTATAAAACTCTTAGTCGTCCTTTACGACACCCACGAGTAAAGTATAATAAATAATCTTTTTTAGTGTGAGAGATTATGAATGAAATTTATCATTATGTGCTACGCTGCTCAGACTAGTGACTAGAATTTGGTCAACTCTTCCTGTTTTCCTTTGCTAATTAAATGTTATGACAAGACATAATAGTGGTAGGACCACGCTGTTGACAGTTCTCTGTCTACAGCCACGGGCCGGTCCATCCGGGGTAGTACCACACTCTCGCAGAAGATCAACGTCTGAGTATTGGCAATGTGCTATTGCGCTTCGTTCGGTGAGCGAGAGAGCCGGCAGCCCAACTAGGACGGGTTTGGGTTTGTAATGGTAGGCAGTGGCCTAGCTATATCATTAGTATTGCAAAGGTCCATGGGCGGCAGTGACACTTACCACCAGGTGTGCTGTCTGCTCGTTTGCCACCACAAGCAATAAAAAACGTTACCTGAGTCTTCCTGAGGATCAAACTTCGATATATTTTGTGGAGACCATTGTGGATCGTGGCTTATAAGTTAACTGGCCTAAGTTACAACGACGAGCATGCATGCTGGGATTTACCCAAATTATATATTTTAATTTATTTTTAATGTTCATACATTATAAACATCATATTTTTTTCAGTAAACCCTATTGGGATAGGTTCTGAATCAAAATGCTTCTATCAACTACCAACAGTCCAAAATTACGCTGACACTATCATTAAAAATGTATTAATAATGTAGGTAATTAATTATTTACTTTAAGTGTTACTTACTTTAAACTCATTGGGTTAACTAAGTCATTGAGAACCGAATATGAGCAAAAAATGTCACAAGTAAGATTCGAACCCATTTTTCACTCGTATTCCGTTTTTATAAATAATCAAGCATATTAAATGCTAAATTTCAGTAATTTGAATAACAGGGTAATGTCATAATTTAAAACAATTCTAATAGCAAAGTTTGAAGTATTAAGCCTGTACAATGTGTAAACATTGTCGGGTAGATGACACACGTCTCCTTAAAAGACGTAAATATAATACGATGCGTGAATTGAATGTCCTACAATAGTCCATAGTGGTGTAAGTTGCAGCACGATTGGGACGGATTTGTAATAGGTGTGGGTTCGAATTCCACTTGTGACATTTTTCGCTCGTATTCGGTTTTAATAAATAATCAACATTTTAAATGCTAAATTTCAGCCATTTAAGTCATTGAGACTTAACCCTCTCTAAAAAAAATAATGTTGTATAATATACATATGTATCCAAAAAAATGCTTATAAAATATCTATATCTATAAAAAAAGATGTTTGTATATATGACATCGCTAAACTCAGAAACTATTGATCGATCATTATGAAAATTGGCAAGTATTATATACATTTTTCACAGAGAAAATTTATCCCCATTGATCTAACTCGCCACCAGGCGGCGCTGTGATCTATCGACTTCTATAAACAAATCAACGGACTGGGTTTGCTAGTATAATATGAAAAAACAAATTACTGGTTTAAAAAATATAAAAAGAACTCAGTAGTGATGAAGACGTGCTATTTAATCACAAACCCTGACACAATTACAAATGAGGAACTAAACAGACCACGGATCATTCGCGTTAAAAACTTAATTTCACGATCAAAATATTAAATAAAACATTGCAAAATATAACGGGGTGATGGCGTTTAAAATGTAATATTTTTGCTTTTAACGATGTTTATAATATAAATATTATCAGAACTGTTTGCTGGTCATAGTTTTTTAGATTATAATCAAGGTTATATATACATTTTATTAATTACATGTCATGAAATACAATTTCAAATTAATATTAATTTAATGCATAATTGTATTAAATATATTTAATAAACTAACTCTTCCGTATGGTGACGGAGTAAGAATACAATTCACCACCCCATATCTTACCCGTAGGTGATCGTACGAGACGACTAAGGGATTTAAAACGCATATAACATCTATGCGAAAGAAGAAAACTCGAAACGAAACCCTATACCGACACGTCTGCCCAGCGCGGTATAGTAGGTTTATTTCCCTCCTATTACAGAGGAGGCCCGAGCCCAACAGTGGGACATTTATGGGCTGTGATGATGATGATGAATAAATTAACTATACTAATTAATATTATCAAACCTTACATTGTTCTTGGGTAAAAAAACCAATAGCAGCATAACATACCTGGGTTAACATCATCTGATGTCGTTTGGTCAACAATTACATTCCCAAAAAGGGTTTACATCGGGCAGACGGCTGGTTATATAACTATTGCTAATACCTTTTGTGATATGTATAATGGAAGGGGTCAGCTTATTAGGAAAAGAGCAGGAGAATGATGATTTGTAAATTAAAAATCTAAATTTTCCAGTACGAAATCTCTAGAAATTTATATATATATATATATTTATATAAAAATATGACAGATTATGATTCTCATCACTTTTCTTCTTGCACCTATCTCTCAATTCGAATAAGTAATAATTTACCTTATGAAGACCAGTAGATATTCAGCATGAAACCTTTTTATCCACGTTTAAGAGAGAGAAGAAGATGTTTAAAGATGCCTTTTCGCTAAATAGGCAAAATGTCATACGTCGAATGCCCGATGTAGTCTCGATGTACTAGTTTAAAATCCCCCAATATTATTTTGGAAAGTGAGGAGCATAGTGCATAGTTTAGCATTGGAAAGTGAGGAGCATAGAGAGAGCAGCCTATTGCATTCTATCCACTAACCCTGATAAGTATATATAGCCTTTCTTATATCCCCATCTAGTTTAGAGGGACTAGCCGTAATTGCACAGACATGAACTGCACAACGTTCTCAGTTTGTCTTAAGTTCGTCAGTCTTAGATTAGCAGTTATGATTTGGAAATATTTCAGCACCTCTCACCATCTGAAACGTTTTCAAAAGAAAGAGAATTTCTACTTTCTAAGCCAACTCGTCTACCCAACGTTGATAATAATCACTATGCCAACTCGTGAGGGCAACATGGTGGATCACTATGCCAATTCGGCAGGCTAACGCGGTTGATGATACATATGCCAACTAATCAGGCCAACGTGAATAATAAATGTGACGGCTGCGCTAGTAGTTAACTCGTGATCGGGTGCCGCTTGTGGAATCTGGTCCAACTATTTCTGATATTTTTTTTGTTTTGTTTTAATTTTGTATTTAACTTTAAAAAAAACAATATTTACTCGAAGGGCATCTCACTGGAGCTAATATAGATTAAATATGTATCCAATCATTGTGAGAAAACATATAATTTAAAAAAAATTAAGACCCGCTGAGTTTCTTGCCGGATCTTCTCAGTTTGTGGCCGCTTTCCGACACGGTGGTAGTTTAATTTAATAAAAATGTGTAAAATTGACAATATATAAGTGACCTTATGAGGCGTATGCCTAATAAATGATTTGATTTGAAAAAAGCCTACTATCCTTCAAACCAATATTGGACAGCACAATAATTTCTCTTTCATTTTGGAAAAATCTCATACTACATAGGGACGTGTATAGTAAGAAAAAGAAAAAAGGTATTACGACATGCCCTTTACCATCTATTTTTTTTTTGCAGAGTGCAGCAATCAACGTTCATGTATCAAATCGGACTTACGCGAACCTGGCAGTGAATCCTCAGGATGCTCTGTTCTCCGAGCTGCACTCAGTCAAAGGTGATGCGCTCCTTCTCTACACCGACTATGCCTCGAGAGCCGGCACCGAGCTTAAGAACTTTTTGAAGAATATCACAGGCTACGCCGATGAAGTTATTCGGAGTATAGATGCGGATGCTAGCTTTGATGATGTGAGTATCTTCTTTATTAAATTAACGTTGTTATATTAAGGTCAAATCGTTTACAGTTTTTTGTATACAGCCGCGGCCAATCTATCCGGGGTAGTATCAACTCTCGTAGAAAATCTACGCCTGAACAGCGGCAATATGCTGTTGCGCTTCGTTCGGTTAACGAGAGAACCAGAAGTTACATAGGTTCCCAACTATTGACATAGGTTTGTTGGAAACGGCTTAGTTGTGCCGTTGGTATTGCAATGGTCCAGAAGCGGCAGTTTCTTACTAACAAGTGTGCCGCTAGCACGTTTGTCGCCATAGACAATAAAACATTTTGGCAGCGGTTAAAGGTTAGGTTTAGGTTAGATTATGGTAAGATTCAACTTGATAGTTACCATTTCGATTATAAGCTGATGGATAGAATTAAATTTTAAAAGACGAATTGGTAAAAATTTTTAAGTATCTTTTTCTCAGATCTATGATCTACGTATATTTATCTTTTATTATTTTTTTAATCAACACTTTGCCTTAAAATAATCCTTGTATTACGAGGTATTAAAAAAAATGAATTTGAATTTAAAAGTATCCTGCATGAGAATTGAGGTGTAGGCTCTGGGACTTGGCTTGGTAGAATAGTTCGGTATCTTACCACTTTTATCCACTACTCTGTACATCTGTATCTTATATCCCTTAATCATCATTTACGATACTAACACGAAATAATCACCATCATCGTCATCATCATCATCATCATCATCACAGACCATAAATCTCCCACTGTTGGGCTCGGGCCTCCTTCGTGTGGGAGGGAAATTAACCTATTATACCGCGCTGGTGAGATGTGTTGGTACAGGGTTTTGTTTAGAGTTTTCCTTCTCTCGCATAGATATGCGTTTTATATCCCTTAGTCGTCTCGTACGATCACCCACGGGTAAATCACCCAAGATATGGGGTGGTGAATAGTATTTTTACTCCGTCACCACACGGAAAACACGAAATAATAAAGTGATGAATTGTATTCTTACTCTGTCACCACATGCGAAATATGTTGTATATTATTACCAAATTACATACATACATATCATCACGCCATATCCCTTGCAGGGTAGGCAGAGAGAACAGAGTGCCAGAGAACTCTATCCTTGCATAGGTACTTCACTCGCTTCTTCAATATTCATAATTCCCTTCATACACGCTCGCCGGTTTCGGCGACTCTTGACTCCACCTTCTTTCAGCACGTGACCAATCTGGTCTAGGTAGGTGAGTCTCGGTCTCCCCCGGTACCTACATCCTTCCACTTTCGCATTGTATATCTTCTTAACCAGACGTTCGTTCGGCATTCTTTCCACATGTCCGAACCATCGGAGCATTCCCTTTCGCATCTTTACACCAATACTCTCTTTCATACCTACTCGCTCTCTTACGTCGTCGTTGCGAATGCGGTCGGTCAGCCTAACTACACAGATTTTCCGTAGAGATCGAAAATTATTATATTATTACCAAATTCATTATAGAATAATTGTTAAAATATTGCCGAAGTTAAACAATTAATATCCGGAAACATTACAGAATGAACCGAAATATATCTGACGTGGAGTGAGGTTTGTTTTGAATGATTTGTTTTTAGAGAAATTCTTGTTTATCATAATAATATAGGTATATTTATTATTGAAATATGTTAATATTTATATTATTGTGTAAATAATATATGAAACTTCAAATATAATCTGTTTTAATATTGTTTATACGCTGTTTTGTCCGCGTAGAAATATTTACCAACTCAACTCTAGGAATGCATCTTCGTGCGTGTCATAAATAACAGTTAAGAGCTTTATATCAACCTGGGTCAGTTGACCCATGACCCAGGATCACACAGCATCAAGTAGAGTTCTACTTGATGTGTGTGATGAATATAATTGAATATTGATGTACATTTTATCTAAAAGCATGAAAATTTTATATGAAAAAAAATATATGGTTGGGGAAAAAGATTCATCACATTCTATAGGAAAAGTCAAGACATTTTTTTTTAAGTTTATTTGGATTTAATTAAAATATATACGTGCCATTTTGGTCAATGACTATTT
Organism: Lymantria monacha; assembly: GCA_905163515.2. Taxonomy (NCBI): domain Eukaryota; kingdom Metazoa; phylum Arthropoda; class Insecta; order Lepidoptera; family Erebidae; genus Lymantria; species Lymantria monacha. The sequence continues at coordinate 2,866,225 of LR991091.1, read as the reverse complement.
ACAATCTGGTACATGATCCAGTTGCTGTAGAAATTCTGCGACTTATGATTAAAAGAACGCGACAAGTAATTATGGCAGTCCTCTCTTGATGTTAACCTGATACTGTGGAAAGAATTCTGAAGAGACCGAAACAGGTGGTAATCTGATGCATTAATACCTCCTGACCAAACTCTCTTCATTTTGGCTGAGTGACTAAAGATTTGTGTGGTCGCGTTATCGTGATTGAAGACCCTTTCTGTTGATTAATTTCGGCCGTTTTCTGTCAATTTCTTGCTATAATTTCATCAGTTGGTGGCAGTAGAGATCTTAATTGACGGTTCTCGTAAAAGTTCACAATAAAAAATACCCTTACAATCCCACCATACATACAGCATTACCTTATTGGGAGTTAACCCGGGTTTTGCCACAGTCTGTGATGCCTGCTGACATTTAACCAAGACCTTTTACGCACGTTCTTATCGTACGTTATCCAGTTTTCATCATCAATTATCAAACTCTTAAAAAACGGTTCGGTTTCATTACGTCTTAATAAAGAATCGCAAATGAGTACACGGTTCAATAGATTTCTTATAGTGAGCTCGTGTGGCACCCAAATATCGAGCTATTTTGTATACAAAGTTTTTTCAAATGCGTCAAATTTTTTTTGTGCTTAATTCACAGATCTTTAGCTACGTGTAGCATATACGCCGATCTTGCCACGCTTTTTCAAAAATGGCGTCCATTTTATCAGTGACAAGACGGTGAAAGGTAAATTACATTTTCGAGTTTGATGGAAATGCTCGGGGCGTTATGCTTGTAGTATTTACAAAGAGGTCTTGAAAAGTGTGATCGATGCTTCACATTCTCAGAAAGCTGGCGTATATTTTACAGAAACTATTAGCATTACCATTCAACGCGGGAATGCTGCCAGCCTTCTGAGCGAATTGCCGGTAAACAAAAACGCGGAGGAAATTTTGATGCCTTATAGCACCATTTGTTTTTGTTATCTATTTTGTAAATATTTTATTATTGTGTGGTAGCAGCTACAAATACTACTACTAAACCTTACTTTGCACGTGGATGTCGTAAAAGACGACTAAGAGCTTTATAGCGGCCTGGGTCAATTCCACATGATGCCGTGTGGTCAACAATGACATTCCCAAGGAGGGTTGCTGTCAGACAGGCGGCGGCTCATAAAACTATTGCCAATAATTTTTCAATATGTACGAATAGTCATATTGCGTAGACCACAAGTAATTGAGATAAGAGCAGGAGAATGATGATTTTGTAAATATTTTAAATCATCATTATTTCAGCTCATATATGTCCCACTGTTAGGCTAGAGCCTCCTCCATAATAGAAGAGAAATTCACCCACTATAGGTCTCTATATGTCAGGCATAAAATAAGAGAAGGAAAACTTTAAACAAAACCCTATACCAACGTATAGGGTTTTGTTTAAAGTTTGGCTTGTCTTATTTTTTAAATATATACACATAGTAAGAAATTAAATAATACAATTCACCACCCCCTATCTTATCCGTGGGTGATCGTAAGAGACGACTATGGGATATACCAGCGCGGTATAGTAGATTAATTTCTTTCCCATTACGGTGGAGGCCCGAGCCTAATAGTGGGACATAAATGGGCTGTGATGATGATGTGATGAAGAAATTAAATACTGTATTTGTAATGAAATATTTAGTAAAATAAAAAAAAAATGCTTAATAATCTATATTTCTAACAGCCCTAGAACCGGCAGATGCAATCACTCTCGAAGCAAATAATGCAAACCAAATGCTTGCACGTAGGAATGCATATGCGCGCATAGCATAGCATTCACAAACAGACCGTGTGGATTTGGCAATAGCTCAGTTTAAGATGATAACGGATTTCCTTTAATAATTACGTAAAAGACTTATATTTAGTGAAATATTAATAATAATCGTAAATCTTCTGCTTAGTATACATATGTACCTAGGTCCCATCGTCGTACACGAATTTTCACCAATTTTCACCATATTAAAAAAAAATATACAATATTTACATCCAGATTCAGAACAACAATATGTAAATATCACAAAATTTCTTCCTGTATGGCAACCAAACACTGTTGGTATCTTAATTACGTTGGTCACATCAAAATTTTGAACAAATCTTCTCACGCTTTTATTATTTTTTTTGCGGTGAACTATGGGCGTGGTCGCGCCCCGCCAAGTCGGTCCGAGGCGACGGAAGAGGCGGCGTGCAACCCCCATAGACCCACCCTGCAAACTCCTCTCTTCGCCGTGCGAGCGGGCCACCGGTACCCGATCTTTGTCTTCGGTGACAAAACTTCTTACCCTAAGGGTAGAAAAACAGTGGGTTACTATTATTAGCATTCACTCATTGATTTCACTGAGTCATATGTACACCTTTTACACCTTGTAATTAGTCTCATATTAATAAATTCGGAAAAAAAATAAGAACCCTAAGCGTGGCAATACAGTGAAAAAATTTATTGTTCACTCATTGATTTTAATACTGAGTTGTGTGCAGCTTTCATCATCATCATCTCAGCTCATATTTGTCCCACTGTTGGGCTCGAGCCTCCTCCTTAATCGGAGGGCAATTAACCTACTAACTATACCACGCTGGTCATACGTGTTGGTATAGGGTTTTGTTTCTAGTTTTCTTTCTCTCGCACAGATGTTATTTGCGTTTTATATCCCTTAGTCGTCTCGTACGATCACCCCCGGGTAAGATATGAAGTGATGAATTGTATTCTTACTCCGTCACCACACGGAAACGTGAGTAGCCTTATTGTCGGTTAATTTCTTTTATTAAAACATTATATTCCCTTGTACTTAATAGTAGGATAAGTTCACGAAGATTAATATTAGCTGTTATAAGCATCTTCAAAATACAGAATCTAGGTAAAGTTGGTACTTATAAATGGCTATCTCTACTACAGTAAAATAAGAATACTGTCAGCAGTGGGCTCGTCAATCTGTGCATCGTTATTGGCACGAGAAATTGATCCAGTGCCAAAGTTCATGACGTCAAATGCGTCAGTGACCATGCTTACAAGGATTCGATTACACGGAATTATTATGATAATACACTATTGCTGTTATATTTTTTTTGGAAGTTCGTGACGTAGGCAGATTTGGACGTACTGTTAGAATCTTCAGTCCAATTTCACGGACAGATTGCATTCGCTGGAGCAGGGGAGAAGCTTTGAGTCCCTCTATATAGATATTCCATCTACCGGTATTCTCCTCCACACTAGGAGGGAAATTGACCTACTACACCACGCTGGTCAGACCTATTAGCATAGAGTTTTATTTCGAGATTTCCTTCTCTTGCAAACAAGTTTAATAACTTGTTTGCAACATGCATAATTGCATGGTTTATCTCTTAGTCGTCTTTTCCACCACCGGTCTCGTGTCTCATCGACCACGGGTAAGATGGTGAATTGTATTCTTACTCCGTCACCACACGGCAATACACTTTATATCTATTCACTTTACGAGCTGATATCCGTCATGGCGGAAGGATGTAGGTACCGAGGGAGACCGAGACTAACCTACCTAGACCAGATCGGTCAGGTACTGAAGGAAGGTGGAGTCAAGAGTCTCCGAAACCGGCGAGCGTGTATGAAGAGAATTATGAATGTTGAGGAAGCGAGTGAAGTATGCAGAGATAGAGTTCTCTGGCACTCTGTTCTCTCTGCCTATCCTGCAGGGGATGTGGCGTGATGATATGTATCTTTCCTTTTTTTTTAACCACCATCAGACAAGAGGAAATAACCCTTGTATTGCGGGGAACTTTATAAACATCCAATCAGCACTAATCAGGTACATTCAGACTCATAAAAACAATTTGGGATTCACGTAAAATATTACCCTTTTTTTTCTTCTTGCTTCTACTATGGATGTGGTCGCGCCCCGCCAAATCGGTTCGGAGCGACGGAAGGGGCGGCGGGCAACCCCATAGACCCACCTTGCAAGCATCTCTCTGCGCCGTGCGAGCGGGCCACCGGTACCCGATCTTTGCCTTCGGTGGCCCGCCCGGCGGTTTACCCTCAAGGGTTCCTCTCGAGTCGATGTCCCGAACGTAAAATATTACCCTACGAACAATCGAACCCATGACACGTGTAACAGTGCGATCGCCAACCCGTTTACCAAGCGTGGCGATTACGTCCTCTTTGTGAAAAGTATATTGTAGACTGACTCTACTTAGTATCATGACTAATCTTAATATTCTTGGAAGTTATCACTATACACAAGTCGTTGCCAATAAAATCTATATTTAGTATCGATTTCAGTAAATCCTTCTAAATATAGTAGCCATATTATGCTATCATACTTGCATATATACTAACTAACCATTTCTTAACGATTACTTGTTGTTTTTCTTTTTGTAATATTTTCTTTAACACAGATAAAAAAATGTAATAGTGGAAGAACCCGCACGGCCGGTCCGTCCGGGGTAGTACCACACTCTCCCAGAAGATCGACTTCTGAGTAATGGCAATGTGCTATTGCGCTTCGTTCGGTGAGCGAGAGAGCTGGCAGCCCAACTGGGTGGGTTTGAGAATTTTATTCGTAGGAAGCGGCCTAAGCTATACCCTTGGTATTGCAAAGGTCTATGGGCGGTAGTGATACCTACCATCAGGCATAAATAAATAAATAAGCAATAAAAAAAAAGGTTTTAAGGGAGATTTATTATCTTTGTGTAGCTCTTTAAGGATTATTTTCTTAGCACTCGTTTTATTTTTAAATAACTTCCTCAGCAAAGTAAAGCGTGCTATTTTTCAACAACCTGAAAGGATCGCCCGGGCGTGTAATAGAGCCACGCCACGCCTTCCATTGCCCCGGACGGATTGGGCGGGGTGTGACCTTACTTATAGCCTGTCCCAAAAAAAAAACTTACTATATTTTTAACCTATCACCTTTTGCGGACAATAATACACCACGTAAAAGACAATAATGCTCCATAAATTTATAATTTATGGTCGCTATAATGAATTGAAGTGCAATATAACCTCAACCTTGACTGTGCACACTATTCAAGGGTAGAATGAGTAATTGCTGTAATATTTCATACAACTGTCTCGACGTTGCCAAATAAATTTACAGTTAGGATATAAGCTTTTCGACTGTAATTATGATTGGCAGTGGTACTAGTATACTGATCGTTAATTTTCCCGCTTTTCCCCGTGTAACTAACTCAGTAAAAATATTATTCACGAACCCACTCTTGCCCTTGGACGTCATAAAAGACGACTAAGTATCGTAAAATTCGACTATATGCAGATTAGAGCGATGTAAATTCTTTATTAATCAGTGGTAGGACCACGCTGTTGACAGTCTCTGTCTATAGCCACTGGCCGGTCCGTCGGGGGTAGGACCACACTCTCGCAGAAGATCGATGTCTGAGCAATGGCAATGTGTATTGTGTTTCGTTCGGTGAGCGAGAGAGCCGGCAGCCCAACTGAGTGGGTTTTGGTAGGCAGCGACCTAGCTATACCCTTGGTATTGCAAAGGTCCATGGGCGGCAGTGCCATTTACCATCAGGTGTGCTGCTGGCTCGTTTGCCACCATAAGCAATAAAAAAAATTGCTTTAAATAGGGTATAAGGGAGAGAGACATATTAAAAGTATTTTTAAACAACTAAAATAGCAGTCAAATATATAGTTCTTATTAGTTTAAAGTATACCTTATTTCATACTACTTACTCTTTATACTTCAAAAATTGATCGACTAGAAGACATAAATCAATTTATTAGCAGGTTTATTCTTACTGGAATATTATTATAAATATTTTTATAAATTATATTTTTTTTTATTCAACTACTTTCTGGAATGTCTCCTAGAACCAAGCGGGTTGAATTTCTCGTATTTATGTTTGTTAACTTAGAATAATTAGATTTGAGCACCATGAGCTTGACCACAAGACCTACACCGTACCGTAAAATTGAAAAAATGAATTGACATAATCCTAAAAAGCACAAAATAATAATAAAAAAAGAAAAATAATGTAACATATTTTATAACGGAAAAAGTATTAAATATAATTTACTTAAATTCATGTACTAAGGAAATAATACTCGTAACTTTACAAACATGCAACTAAAGCAGAAAAATTACACCCAAACTCATAACAAAACTTTATGAATTACACAAAGTATTGTCCTGAGTAGGAATCTAACTCACGGCATTGGCGCGGAAGGTCGGTAGCTTAACTACTACGCCATCTTTGCAATCAAATTCCTCTGAAGAATGGAAACGAAAACTATTTTAGGCATGCATCATCATTCTTCTACTCTTATCACAATTACTTGGGGCCAATACGATAGGTACTCTTCTTTCATAGTACATATTGTAAAATTTATTGGCAATAGTTTTATGACCGGACCTGCAAGACGTCAACCCTCCTTGTGAATGTAATTGATGGCCAAACGGCATCAGATAGAGTTGGCCCAGGTCGTTATAAGACTCTTAGTCGTCTTTTACGATATCCACGAGAAAAGTAAGGGTTGGTAGTATTCGTAGCCACTACCACACAGCTTTATTGTAAACATGCATCAGATAATCCTTAGTAATATTATATGTAAATGCGAAAGTAACTCTGTCTGACTGTCGCTCTTTCACGCCAAAACTACTAAACAGATCTAAATGAAATTTGGTACACAGACAGTCTAGAACCTGACAAAGGACATAGGCTACTTTTAATGCAAAAAAGGGTTGTAAAGGGGGATGAAAAGTTGTAAGGAATTATCGTAATTTTTAAAGCCAGAAGCTTGAAACTTATTTTTAGGCTATTGGTTAGAAATAAATAAATATGACAGTAATTACCCTTACGGGGTAAAATAAAAATAGGGGATGAAACTCTTTAGGAAAGTAACCTTTTACGCGGGCGAAGCCGTGGGCAGAAGCTAGTTAATAATGTACAACACCTACAGTTAAAGTAAGGAGTATGAATGCTATGCTTACCTTCATTATATGCAAAATTATATTTTTAGAACATATATTACCGTATTATTTCGCACAGCCATAGAGAATTACGTAATTTAGTGGACTATTAAACATTTATGGCGGGCAACACATTAAAATTACAGCTGTTTCTAGGTATGCAGTATACAAACAGATATAATTACTGTATAATGAATTTCAATCACGCCTCTGTTGGCTTCGTTTTAATATATGTCTTTTATTCTACTAGAAGATCCATGCAAATAGTTCGCGAACCGTTTTAGTGGTAGGACCACGCTGTTGATAGCTGTCTACAGCCGCGGGCTGGTCCGTCCGGCGTAGTACCACACTCTCGCAGAAGATCGACGTCTGAGTAGTGGCAATGTGCTATTGCGGGCTTGCTATACCAATATAAAAATCATATCAAATAAATTATTTTAAAGCAGGAAAAAATAACAATAAAAAATGTGTCTAAAATGCATATTATTTTTGTCAAAAATAGCAATCCACAAATATTTATTTTACATACATACATACATATCATCACGCCATATCCCTTGCAGGGTAGACAGAGAGAACAGAGTGCCAGAGAACTCTATCTCTGCATACTTCACTCGCTTCCTCAACATTCATAATTCTCTTCATACACGCTCGCCGGTTTCGGAGACTCTTGACTCCACCTTCCTTCAGTACATGACCGATCTGGTCTAGGTAGGTTAGTCTCGGTCTCCCTCGGTACCTACATCTTTCCACTTTCGCATTGTATATCTTCTTAACCAGACGTTCGTTCGGCATTCTTTCCACATGTCCGAACCATCGGAGCATTCCCTTTCGCATCTTTACACCAATACTCTCTTTCCTACCTACTCGCTCTCTTACGTCGTCGTTACGAATGCGGTCGGTCAGCCTTTTAATTGTAGTAAAGTGATGACGTGAGAGAAAGAAAACTCGAAAAATACGAACAAGACGCATTGATAATGATCTACCCGTCTCACTCAGCACTTAATTTTACTTTCATACTCTTTTCTGCATACCCAACTATTATATTTATTTTGAGTGTAGATATTTATATAAATTGTATGTTTGGCTGTTTACATTATAATAAGCTAATTTTGTATAATCATTTCATCTCTGACATGTAGCGACAATCATCATCTGAGCTCATATATGTCAGCTCGAGCCTCCTCACTATCAATAGAGAAATTGACCTACTATACCACGCTGGTCAAACTATATATTGTTCTGTTTCAAGTTTGCCTACTCTTGTATAGATTTTATATGTAGGTATATTACATCTCTTATGGTTCATTTCCGTGCATCGCGTTTAAACGCTTGCGACCGTCGCGCGCGGCTCATACGACAATAGCCAATGTATGAAGATGTATGACGCAACTTATATCATGCGTCGCTTACTGACTGTCGCGGACCTCGGTAGCGGCGCTAAACATTTTCATACCTTGACTATTGTCGCATCGGCCGCGCGCGGCAGTCGTGAGCGTTTAAACGCGATGCACGGCAATTGACCTACAGTCACACCCACAGGTAGGATAGGAGGTGGTAATTTATATTCTTACTCCGTCACCACATCGTAAGTAAACAATGTAGTATTTGTAGTCTTTCAACTTTGTAATCAATTACAAAGTTAGTTTTTTTACCAACATTTCAATTCACAAAACCGGAATACTATTTACATCATTTGGCGTTATTGCTATCATTTAGGTAACTAGGTCGAGTCAACAATATGAAATAATAATCAAGTTTTGTCCAAATGGACTTAAGTATATGAAGTCGAAAACTAATATCATCCATACATTTTTTTCATATGAAATCATTCTCTCTCTATAATAATGAATTTGTATCAAAAATGTGGGTCAAAATTTAATAACTAATACTGTAACTAATCCCACCACACGTTCCCACCATTGTAACTCCTGTAAGCCAGGATCCACAATGGTCTTCATAAATGACACCGAGGTTTGACCCTCAGGCAGTCCCGGGATATGATTTTAATTGTCTTGGAACCCGCAACAAATTTAATTAGAAAAGTTAAAGAGGAGGAGTTGGGAAAAGAGTGATTCCACTTCCCTTCTAGGCAAAGCGGGAGACAGAAAGCAATATTGGTAATACTGTGGCTAATAGATATGACTTGTTGGACGTGAGACACTTTAGCCTGCCCGTCAAAATGAACGCTGTAAAGTGTTTTAAACTTCAGGAAATTACAAATCAAATACAAACATGATAGAATCCGTAAAAATAGTTTTATTTCAAATAAGATCAAAAAACAGAAAAAATACACAAGTCAATAAAAAAGGGTCTTCACAGACAGACGGACAGACGGACGGACAAGTGAATCAAAGTGATCCTATAAGGGTTCCGTTTTTTTCCCTTTGAGGTACGGAACCCTAAAAACATAAAAATAACAATCTTAATTCTGTCACTGAATATCGATTAAGTAGCACAAAATACGTCGAAATAGTACCTATACTCCTATAGTCTGATTCGTCGCACAATAAACTTTTTTTGTGGGTCTGTGTTATTATCATCATCACCATCATCTCGCCTCCCACTGTTGGTCTCAAGCTTCATTTGTAATGGGAGGGAAATTGATCTACTATACCGCGCTGGACAGACGTGTTGGTATAGGGTTTTGTTTAGAGTTTACCTTCTCTCGCATAGATGTTATACATACATACATACATATCATCACGCCATATCCCTTGCAGAGTAGGCAGAGAGGACAGAGTGCCAGAGAACTCTATCTCTGCATACTTCACTCGCTTCCTCAACATTCATAATTCTCTTCATACACGCTCGCCGGTTTCGGAGACTCTTGACTCCACCTTCCTTCAGTACCTGACCGATCTGGTCTAGGTAGGTTAGTCTCGGTCTCCCTTGGTACCTACATCCTTCCACTTTCGAATTGTATATCTTCTTAACCAGACGTTCGTTCGGCATTCTTTCCACATGTCCGAACCATCGGAGCATTCCCTTTCGCATCTTTACACCAATACTCTCTTTCATACCTACTCGCTCTCTTACGTCGTCGTTACGAATGCGGTCGGTCAGCCTAACTCCACAGATTTTCCGCAGAGATCGCATTTCGACCGCATTAATTTTACTTTCATACTCTTTTCTGCATACCCAACTCTCGCTTCCATACAGTAATGTTGGGACAAGCACTGCGTTATGTATTGCTACACGTGCCTTCTGGCTGAGGTGGTGGCTGCCGAGAAGTTGCCCCAACGCTCCGTTCACTCTATGTCCCGCATTCACTCTTCGCTCTATATCAGTGGTGTACCTTCCATCTCGGCTAAATCCACATCCAAGATATACAAATTCATCCACTTGCTCTAGTACATCATTACCTATTGTTACTCTTACATCTATTCTGGCTTCATCTCTTTCAAAGACCATTATTTTGGTTTTGCTCACATTCACGCGTAGACCCCTTTTCTTACAATCTTCTGTCATTGTGTCGACTAGGGTCTGCAGGTCAGTCGCTGACTGTGCCAGCAGGACTGCATCATCTGCATAAAGCAGAGCAGTGACCACTGAGTCGCCCATCTGAACTCCCACATTCATATCGTTCAACCTTTGGAGACATTTATCCAGATATATGATAAACAGCCTGGCTGACAGAACGCACCCCTGCTTAACGCCGATATTGACGTCAAACCAAGGCGACATTCCATCATCCAGCCGCACACAGGCTCTACAGCCCATGTAACTGGACTTACTGTACTTTTTAATTTTATACTTGCGATATTTCTATTGGCTATACGAGTATAGTAATTATTTTAGCTTTTCCTCTCATTACTTATATCAAACGTGTAATAAAAGCGTTAGATTATTATTATGAAAAATATGTATAATTAAGAGATAGTATGTAATTAATATACATTTTTTTTTGTGGGTGGGCTACGGTCGGCGCACTCCTCGCACCACTCCATCCAGGGTGACAGAGGGGCGTAAGCACACCCGTAACCCACCCGTGACGTCGCCTTCGTCGTTGGGCCGAACACCGGAGCAGAGTGACTTGACGTCAGTGGTCGGCCCGACGGAATAACCCTGAGGAGTACCCTCTCCTCGACCGACGTCCCCCCCTGGGGTAGGATGTCGGTCTTTCCTCACGCGGTCGGCCTCTCGGCGGGATAATTAATATACATAAAAACACATACATATTTTAACACCATAAAACATACAATTCATATTATTCAAATAACTATTATCGAACCTTTACCACTTGGTATGAGAGCTCGCAACTCGGTCACTATGCCGTCTGCTATATATACGAATGTTGATAATTATTCACGTGTTTTTACCTTGAGACTTGCATTTTTGTAAACATTTATATTTTATTTTTAAACTGCAGCTGCGTAATACATGCATTTACGATTTTTTACAAAGAAATTGCTTCCTCTTTATTCTATTGGCATTAACTCAATACACGTACGTTAGTAGTTAGGTAATAAGAGTATCTTAAACATTCTTTACCTGTAGAAAAAGGTTAATTTTTTTTTTAAAGTTAAAGTCCTAAACTAAACTACTAATCCTTGTATTGTGGGGGATTTTTCAAATTTGCAATTAACGAACTCAAATTACATCCAGACTCAGAGTAATAATTTTTAGATAGCACGTACTGCTTGGTAATCGAACCCGTCACTTTTGGTAATCTTATAGTGGTATAATTTAATAGTGGTAGGACCACGCTGTTGACAGAATTCTGTCTACAGCCGCGGGCCGGTCCGTCCGGGGTAGTACCACACTGAGCAAAAGATCGACGTCTGAGTAATGGCAATGTGCTATTGCGCTTCGTTCGGTGAGCGAGGGAGCTGGAAGCCCAACTTGTTGGGTTTGGGGATTTTATTGGTAGGCAGCAGCTTAAGCTATACCCTTGGTATTGCCGAGGTCCATGGGCGGCAGTGACGCTTACCATCAGGTATGCTGCTTGCTCGTTTGCCACCATAAGCAGCAATAAAAAAAAATCTTAATCACTTCATTATCTATCCACTCAAGCGATATTAATATCCTGCATGAGCTTAAATCAAAAAAATATAAGAAACAATCCACCATTATATCTTATTACTAGCGACCCGCCCTCGCTTCGCTTCGGTTACGTCAGTTCAGTTGTGTAGTTTACTTTCGCTACATAGAATTCCTTTCGGAGAAGGAATTTCTTAAAATTCTATTTCATCTGACCTTCACAGGGCAGAAAGAAAGTCCACACTAAATTCCAAATCTGTGGGAGCTATATTTTAAACATGTGATTTTTACACCCCAGTAACTCCCTTACGGCTGAAATTTCATAAAATCCGTTCTTAGCTGACCTCTACTCGGCGAAAGGAATATTCCTACCAAATTATATATTATACATATAGATTAGTCTTTTATTCCCGCGATCCGATATTCTATTACTTGCAACCCTTTTTCTTTCAATGGCTATGATCCAGTGTTATAGTTTGGTAATTTCTGTACCCATGCAGAATCTCTGCCCCTGTATCTGAACATCACTGGCACCGTTCTATTTACGGCTCTACCTTCATGAGCGTTAATACTAAATATCATCGTTATCTTGTATCTTGAGTATGCTTCAATGACATAGTAAATATGCAATTGCCAGTTCGTTTATGATATAATTTCATTAAGGATTACTTTTGTGTAGCGACAGTGGAAGAATAAAATTCACACATACATATCATCACGTCATATCCCTTGCAGGGTAGGCAGAGAGATCAGAGTGCCAGAGAACTCTATCCTTGCATACTTCACTCGCTTCCTCAACATTCATAATTCTCTACATACACGCTCGTCGGTTTCGGAGACTTCTGACTCCACCTTCCTTCAGTACATGACCGATCTGGTCTAGGTAGGTTAGTCTCGGTCTCCCCCGGTACCGACATCCTTCCACTTTCGCAATGTATATCTTCTTAACCAGACGTTCGTTTGGCATTCTTTCCACATGTCTGAACCATCGGAGCATTCCCTTTCGTATCTTTACACCAATACTCTCTTTCATACCTACTCGCTCTCTTACGTCGTCATTACGAATGCGCTCGGTCAGCCTTTTTCCGTTTTTGTCCGTAATTGTAGTAAAGTGATAACGTGAGAGAAAGAAAACTCGAAAAATACGAACAAGACGCGTTGATAATGATCTACCCATCTGACTCAGCACCATTATCATCTCAGTTCATAATTTTCCCACTGCTGGGCTCGAGCGTCCTCCATAACGGGAGGGATATTGACCTACTATATCATGTTGGTCAGATGTGTTAGTATAGGGTTTTGTTTCGAGTTTTCCATCTCTTGCATAGATGTTGTATGCATATTTATCCCTTAGTCGTCTCTTACGATCACCTACGGTTAAAATAGGGGGTTGTGAATTGTATTCTTACTCCGTCACCACACGGAAAAATGATCCGTTAACTATCATTAATTCTCCTACTCTTATCCCAACTACTTGGGGACGATACAATATGTACTCTTATTTCATTGTACCATACATATTGTAAAAGTTATTGGCAATAGTTTTATAACCGGCTGCCAGACGTCAACCCTCCTTGGGAATGTAATTGTTGACTAAACGGTATAGGTCCATGGGCGGCAGTGACACTTACCATCAGGTGTGTTACTTGCTCGTTTGCTACCATAAGCAATAAAAAGTCAGATGGAGTTGGCTCAGGTCGTTATAAGGCTTTTAGCCATCTTTTACGACATTCACGAGCAAAGTAAGGGTTAGTAGTATTCGTAGCCGCTACCACACAGCTGTTTAACCACAGCCGTTAACTATTATAATATCTATAGTTCGATCAATTTACCTGCGTTTGTAGAGGGAATTCAAGCCCATCATCATCATCACAGCCCATAATGTCCCACTGTTGGGCTCGGGCCTCCTCCGTAATGGAAGGGAAATTAACCTACAATACCGCGTTGGTCAGACGTGTTGGTATAGGGTTCTGTTTCGAGTTTTCCTCCTCTCGTATAGATGTTATATGCGTTTTATATCCCTTAGTCGTCTTATACGATCACCCACGGGTAAGATATGGGGTGGTGAATAGTATTCTTACTCCGTCACCACACGGAAAAGCCCACCAGTGGGATATCCAGCGTTATAAGAGAATGCAACATAAAGTACAAAATATAAATAGACTATGTACGATGTTAGTTTATTTTTAATAAATAATTATAATATGTCGGGTGTTTCTGCGTCAATCATTTTAAACCTTGGCCATGACGACAGCAATGTGTGGCCATTAAACGTAGCGATTTATAACTGTCATTTATTTTATTCTTTATGCCCTTTATATATACCCAAGTTTTAGGTAATACTTAAGGCAATATCTGAGATATATTATCAATAACTGTTTCGTGTTATATGTTTTTCGATATATATTATTTTTGGAGTCAAGAGTCTCCGAAACCGGCGAGCGTGTATGAAGAGAATTATGAATGTTGAGGAAGCGAGTGAAGTATGCAGAGATAGAGTTCTCTGGCATTCTGTTCTCTCTGCCTACCCTGCAAGGGATATGGCGTGATGATATGTATGTATGTATTATTTTTACATAATAATTCCCTTAGCAAACCTACCTATACATATAGTACGAGACCCATTTTTTACCCCGTTTTTTACCCCGCTTGCACCCTTCTCCCATCACTACACGAGGAGTTTTGTTATTATGATACATCATCATCATCCTGCTCTTATCTCAGTTATTTGGGGTCGACGAAATAAGTACTTCAATTCCATTGTACATATTATTGGCAGTAGTTTTATGATCGACTACTGTTTTTTTTTACATAAGTTTAAACTTTCACTTCTGTCAGCAGTCATCATTACTGCTTTGTGGTTTTTTAAATTGAAAATGTGATTTGTGTTCGTTAATATGTTGGTAAAATGCCATGCAATAGAAGAATTTCTTTAGCGCAGAGTGACAACTTTATAAAAGAACACATAAAGAACAACGCAGGGTATATGCAGGAGATCGGTGCGAAGCTTCAGAGTTATAAATAAACTCCCTACTTTTCAAAGCATTTATTCAGTTATTTTTTTTTATTATAGAAGAACACCACCCTGCACTAAGGTAATAATCCTTGCATTGCGGAGAACTTTACAAACATAATTCACGCAGACAAATTACACCCAGATTCAGAACAACACTTTGTGCATCGCACAGAATATCCTGCATAGGAATCGAACCCTCGCCCTGTCATCTCGGTGTCTTAACCTATACACCATATGTGCAGTCAAAGTCACATTATATATTGTCCATCCGACATATTTATTCATTTTAAGATCCGCCATCGCTGATGTTATGGCCCCAAAAAATGAGATCACATCAACGCAAAATTAGTTATGTGCGTACAAATAATTTAGTTATAGTTCAATCTCGTACATACCTGACTTCAATAAACTATAAACCTTGTTATATTAATAACATCTCGAGTTACGAATATTATATATTTAATATTTGAAGGTAAGGGCCGTCCATTAATCACGTGAGGTTTTTTAAAGGGGGGAGGGGTTTGACAAATATTACGAAATATCACAAGGGGGAGGAGAGGTGTGGTAAGATATTACGTGTATTTATTTTTTCGTCAAAAGCTGCGATTTCTAAACTGAAAGCGGCGTGTAGTGTGACTTTGAATTGCTGTTACCAGGCAACGAACGAAGTTTAAAGTATAAAGACCTTTTTGCGAACTATAAAAAGCAGAAAACCGAGAATATAATGAGCTGTGGGTAACTTCTTTGTAGGTAATAAAAATCCACGTGATGTTGGTGTGGTAGGGGGGTCATAGTCTTAAACCTCACTATGTATCACTATTGGGGGAAAGTGCAAAAAAAAAGATCACGTGATTAATGGACGTCCTTTAACTAGTACGAATACTATACGAAATTAGCAATTAAATTTCCTAGCATTGCACATTCGAAATAAAACTATTTTTACGGATTCTATCACGATTTTTAATTTTCTGACCATTTTGATTTTTAATTTTCAAACGTTTCTAACACTTTACAGAGTTCATGGTCATGGGAAGACTAGAGACGGTGTAGTGTCCGAAACTTTGGGATATTAACAATCAAATACAAACGCGATAGAATCCATAAAAAATATTTTATTTCAAATGTATATAAAGACTGGCGTAAACATTAAAAATCATTATACTAGCAGAGATTGTAGATTATCAGATCAATTTATTAAATCATTCAAAGTATAAAAAATTGTGTCTATAACTATAAAGTTTGAATATGCCACAGAAGCATTGATGTATCAATGCACAGAAGACAAGAAATTTGATACTGATGGCCCACCCACATGACGACAAAGAGGAAGTTTACGGCGGGAAAATAATGTTGTAAGCCTCACCGCTTGGCTTGCAAATAACATAGTTGCATCATGAGTCTCCTGATTCTTCAGCCGATTATTTGCGGCTACCGCGGTAGAATAAGGATTGATTATACAGAGAACAGTGCCCAGTAGTGGAGATCTCTATGAGCTGAAGAAGATAAGACTGACCTAAAGTTTAATAACTACATTAATGTTTATTTTTTCAGTCTGATGAATGTTGGACAAATTTCAAGAGTCACATGAAGAAGATTGAGCATGACGCGCGCCGTGCCGCCACCTATAGTGGGGACAGTCACCACAAGTTCCTGCTGGGACACATGATAGTGTTCAGAATGCATATTAATAAAGTATGTTGATATTTATAAAATATTATCGCGCACCTAGGATAAACCTTTATATTGTGGGGGACGAGATGGCGTAGTAGTCAAGATACCGACCTAAGCTATCGTGGTTTCGATTCTCATGCAGGACAATATTCTGTGCGATTCACAATTTATTGTTTTGAGTCTGGGTGTAATTTCTGACCGTTAATTATATGTTTGTAAAATCCCCCGCAATACAAAGATAGTCTCCTCCAAAGCGCTGTCTCTTAAAAAAAAATCAAAAGAAAAATAAATTATTCTGCGGGGAAATCGAAACATCGGCACTCTGTATGAGTCGCTACTTGGACCAAATCACAATCTATGAAAATATATTTAATTAGCATAGCCCACTTTTATCTAATAATGTCATTATGCCAAATACATCAAAAATATGTATGCATATTTTTTTTAAAAAGGCGACGCCCTGGACTTATCTTGTAAGTAACTTTAGGAACAGTTTAATTAACGATCTCAAATCACGTACAGACTCAAAACAAACATGTGGAGTGCACAAAGTCTTATCTTTGTAGAGTTTCATTCCACGACAGTCATGGCTATAGGTCGATACTTCGACCACTTTGCTATCTGTGCAATCATATTTTTTTTTAATTCTTCATATTTAAAAAGAATATAATTTGTTATGTTTAAATTTATAATTAAAATTAGATTTATTTAATTGTTTTCTGGTATGTTATTATCCGACCTAGCCAGTACCTAAATATTCTACAAGAATTAAGCTTCAAAAGACCAAAAAAATATAAATAATAACTATTATAAAATTTTCAGAGCGAAGAATATTTGAAGAAATCCGACATAGTTGTACGTGGATGTGGTTTACCATGTGAAGTAAGTGTCCATATTTATTTTTAATTAAGAATAACGCGGGACTACGAATCAATGGATAGAATTTTTTTGAAAAAAAGTGATTTAATTCTATTTGTGATACTTGTAGTGATATAGCTGTTGAAAGATGCAAAGGTACACCATCTTTCTTACCCATGGGTGATCGTAAGAGACGAAAAAAGAACAGAAGCTGATAATATTAGTGTAAGAGAAGGAAAACTCGAAATTTATTTAGTAATAAATCAATTCACCTCCTACTACAGAACAAGCTCGAGGCCAGTAGTGGGCTGTTATATGAGTTTTGATGATAATTAGTACATTTAATTAATACAAATGTAGAGCCTATTTGCCGTGTGGTGATATAGTAAGAATACTATCCACCACCCCATATCTTACCCGTAGGTGATCGTACGAGACGACTGAGGGATATAAAACGCATATAACATCTATGCAAGAGAAGAAAACCTCGAAACAAAACCCTATGTCAACACGTCTGACCAGCGCGGTATAGTAGGTCAATTTCGCTCCCACTACGGAAGAGGCCCGAGTCCAACAGTGGGACATTTATGGGCTGTAATGATGATGATGTAAAGCCTATCTTCACCAATGCTTTTTAAATTTTAAGTAACGCCTATGTCATAAATGATACAACATTAAGGTGAATATTTTTTTAAATTGATTTTAAAAGTCAATATTTAGATATAAGTAACACCTAAGGCGATATAGAACACAGATAACGTCAAGTTATGTACGACTATTGTATTGTGTATTGACTTTTTTTTTTTGCTTATGGTGGCAAACGGGCAAGCAGCACACCTGATGGTAAGTGTCACTGCTGCCCATGGACCTTTGCAATACCAAGGGCAAGGCTAGGCAGCTGCCTACCATTATAATCCCCAAACCCACCCAGTTGGGCTTCCGGTTCTCTCGCACACTGAACGAAGCGCAATAAATAGCACGTTGCCATTAGGTTCTCAAACGTCGATCTTCTGCGAGAGTGTGGTACTACCCCGGACGGACCGGCCTGCGGCTGTAGACAGAGAACTGTCAACAGCATGGTCCTTATCTTTATAGGTCCTTTTTTGAAATAGCCCTTTAATTAAACTCTGTCAAATTAAAGGGACTTCATATCATCTGGCTGCATATGCGAGGTGCAAATGAGTTTTTATCTAGCATCTCAAATACTAAAATTATCGAAAAAATAATCAATAAATTAATTCCAGTCGACGCCTCGAGTGAAGCGCTGGCGTCGTCTCGCCGTGGAGGAAATCCACAGAGTACGAGATGACATCCAGCATACGAAGAAAGCATACCGCGACCTGGTCTCTCATGCCAGGAGAAAGTTATTCCACCTGAGGAAACAAGCCCTCAATAAAGGTAAAACAGTAGTAGATGAGTACAAGAACTGTATAAAAAAACAATATGAATGGCGAGAGAACATTCTATAAGTTCATGACTGCTATTTAGTTTTAATAGATCTGTAACGATTACTGATCAAAAGTATTATACAGAACTTCGATATATAAAGAATTAAATTCTCTTATATTTTTCTCATTAAAATACAAATTTAAGTAATTTTTTTTCTATTGTTTCCTATTAATTAATCAAAAAATATCATACCATTTATCTGAAAAACATACGTGTGCTAGGATCGCGGCATTTTCATCATAGAATAATATAGATTTATAAAAAACTATAGTTATTGGTATGAACATAGAAACGATGAAAATGTATAGAATTTTATAACCCATGATTATTATAAAAATATCAATTATTATTAAGATTTATTTATATACTTACTTATAGTTTATTGAAGATCCATCGGACTTTCGCAACTTCGGGTCATACTCATAATTGTTTCTTAAAGTAAATGCCATGGTATTTTTAAAAGAAATTCTTGTTAAATATAAAAAAAAATATACAAAGAAGTGAAACTTTGGCAAACTAATTTTTGAATCTCGTTTACATACATCAACCAATAACGTGTATTCTATCTCTCTTTCTCTCTCTCGTGCCGCGTTTCTCGTATCGTGTTTCATCTGTAAAAATGAGGGCGCATAAAGAATTTTCATTTCAAAATAAATATGGCGCGTAACGAAAAAATGTGACTTTGAAATAAAGATGGCGCGTAACAGAAAAACGTTACAATTTTTTTTCTCCCATACGTCGATAAAGAAGTTTCACTTCAATAAAAAATTCAAACAAAATAACTGCCTAGCTATTTTGTAGCATTGAAATTGCCAGCGATCCAATTTAATTGCCTAGTGTGGGTTTTTGTTTTATAAACAACGTCGTATTTTCAACAACCATCAGCGTAAAAGTTACATGATCTTACATTTATATAAGTGTTTTATAATTGAATAAAAATAGCCAATTAATGGTTAATTAAGCTTAACCATGAGTGAAATTAATGAAGATTGATATTTATTACCGAGCGATTGTTGTATTGTGACTAAATAGTTAAATTTTAACTACTTATTAGGTACTGATTGTGTTATTATTATTGTACTACATTTTTATTAAATAAATAATATAGATATAGTTTTTATTTGTTATCGTATAGTTAGTAAAAAGTATTGTCAGTTTAAAGAGCTCTAAAATGATTTAATGATCGGCCATGTTGTTTTAAAATGTTCAACAAAACTTTTACTTCAAATATAGTAATGGCGGTCAAATAAAATTTGCGGAGATTTTTTAACTATTGAATAAAATATAGAATGTTATGTCGTAATCATAAAAAATAGATAACACTTAAAAATAACGATTTGTACATGGATTATAATATAATAAGTAATTTGAACGACCACCGATCGAATTTTTAAATTAAATTAGTGGTGATTGACCAGAATAAATATGGAGTTATTTTTTTATTTATTTGCTAAATTTATAGTTATGATTAATTTATGTTATAAAAAAATCATTTATCATTATAATTATGACGAATTTTTATTTTTAAATTGATAATATTATTAATAATTTTAATATATTTCATTTAAAATATTTTATAAAATTTTCATTTATTTTTTGAATTGCATTAAACACGTATGTAAAAAGCTTGTACTTTTATATTCGTTTAAAAAATAATTATCATTATGATAATTACGATTATTATTCCATTAAATTCATGACTCAAACTAAATTAGGATTAAAATTTAAATTTTACATAATAATTGTAATTGGGTTATGTGATTAGTGAAAAGGGTTTTAAATATAGGGATATCCTGTTTCATGAAAAAAATAATTACCTATATGCTGACGACATTTTTGAAATATTTTTATATATTCTCACTCGACTTGTAATTTATATTTCTATACAGGATATAACTATATTTACATACATACTGTGATAGTTTAAAAAAATAAATATTAAAATTTTAATGAGGTTCTTAGTAACCTACTTCATTTTTGATAATTTAATGTCTGTTGTATTTGTAATCAAATATTTTAGTTATTCGCAGTGTTCATTTGTTCTTGGGTTTGTGGTTTATATTTTTCAGAAATACTCATGAAAAGTGTGACAGAATTCGTATTTACCATATGATTTTTATACATGGATATCTGTATCAGGCTTAGTTGACACTTTGGTTACGGGTTTATTATCACACCTGCAATACATCATACCATCACCATACATTAAAATCAAATCCAGAAATAATGAATGCGTGGTAGTAAAAAAAATAGATAAGTACAAACTGTCGTACCTATAATAAAATTAAAACTAATCTTGTTGTTAATGTTATTAAAATATAAAATGTACTTGACAATTTATTTTTGTAATAAATATTTTAACAATTTTTTGTTTTATTTTTAGTAAATAAAAATTGAGATTTTTATGCATATTAATGTGACCAGACGTCCCGTTTTGAACGGGACTGTCCCTTTTTATAATAATGAGTCCCAGTGCGCGCAACTCCCACGAGAAAATAAGAGTGTAATCGTTAATTAATTAGTTACGTCACGGGAAACCTCAGCGCGTTAAACAATACAAAGTATTTATTGCAAATATTTGATAACATAAAATATTTGTATACAGACAATTAGAGGCCGTCCATTAATCACGCGAGGTCTGAACGGGGGTCAAACACCAACCCCCCCAGGGTTGGTGTTTGACAAAAATCACGAAACATCACAAGGGGGAGGGGGGTGTAGTAAGATATCACGTGTATTTATTTTTTCGTCAAACGCTGCGATTTCTAAACTGAAAATCGGCGTGTAGTGTGACTTTGATCTGCCGTTACCAGGCAATAAACGAAGTTAAAAGTAGGTAATCTGTATAAGGACCTTATTGCAAAGTACAAAAAAGCAAAAAACCGAGAATATAATGAGCGGAGGGCTACTTCTTTGTAGGTACTAAAAATTCACGTGATGTTGGTGGGGGAGGGGGTCATAGTCTTAAACCTCACCACGTAACCTCACCCTCCAAGAGGGAGTTGTGGTTAAAAATGCTAAAAAAAAGATCACGTGATTAATGGACGTCCCCTTAATTACTGCAAAAAAAAATACAAAAAAAATAACATTGTTTTACGTGAGAATCGAACTCGTTAAACTGGAATGGTAGGTCGGTGTATATTAACCACTACACTATCTATGCAGTCAAGTGTTAGGCATTTGTTTTTCATATCACATGAAGGAAATTAACCTACTAGCTATTCGCCTTTGGCGTTTTCTTATTTCTTTATATTCACTGCTTCATCCTTTAGTCTTTTTTTAAACCGCGGGTAAGGAAGACGTGAAATATTCTGCTATGATACAAATATCCCTGTTAAAAAAAAATAGCCAAGTGCGAGTTGTACTCGCGCACGAAGGGTTCCGTAAAACTAAAAAAATATTTATGCAGTAGTTTTTTTTTATATTAATTCAAGTTTTTTTTTGTGTTGTGTGGTAGCGGCTACGAATACTAAAAACCCTTACTTTGCTCGTGGATGTCATAAAAGACGACTAAGAGCTTTTAACGACCTGGGCCAACTCCATCTGATGTCGTTTGGTCGACAATAATATATAATATAATTTTAATAGTGGTACGACCACGCTGTTCACAGATCCCTGTCTACAGCCGCGGGCCGGTCCGTCCGGGTAGTACACCACACTCTCGCAGAAGATCGACGTCTGAGTAATAGCAATGTGCTATTGCGCTTCGTTCGGTGAGCGGGAGAGCTGGAAGCCCAACTGGGTGGGTTTGGGGATTGTAATGGTAGGCAGCGGCCTAGATATACCCTGGTATAGCAAAGGTCCATGGGCGGCAGTGACACTTACCATCAGGTGTGCTGCTTGCTCGTTTGCCACCATAAGCAATAAAAAAAAAATTTACATTTCCAAGGAGGGTTGACGTCTGGCAGGGCGCCGGTCACAAAACTATTGCCAATAACTTTTACATTATGTACTATGAAAGAAGAGTACATATTGTATCGACCCCAAGTAATTGGGATAAGAGCAGGAGAATGATGATGATGAATTCAAGTTTATTTTTTCTTTGATATTAATTCAAGTACAAAGTCAAACAAGTCAAATAGGTGTACTATTTATTAAAACTACTAATTTTTAAAACATTTAAAGTACACGTTTTTAAACTGTTTTATTTATAATATTATTAAATTATTAAAAATAAATTTTGCAAAAATAAATAGCAAAAACAGTTCGGCGGCGGTGAGATTCGAACCCATGCCTACGGTGTCTATAACCAGCGCCTTAGACCACTCGGTCACGCTGCCTGCTTGTATTCGGCGCAAAATTAACTACTGCTAGTCAACCATACACGTTCAGGTGAAAAGGGGTAGTGAGTTTAAAATGATTAAAAATATTTTTTATATATGATGTAATCAAAAATTTACAGTTTCCACAATTTTTCCTTAATCTGTGCTATAAGACGTTGCTTCGTTCCAAATATCAAGATTCTGAGTTCACGGGAAGTACCCTGTAGGTTTTGATTCCCTTGCGAGTGTCGAAAATTTGCAGAAATTTGTGACATAAATAGCTGTAACTTTTGATTGCCTTAGCTTAATAGTTTGATATTTTCACAGCTCCAAGGGACAGTAGGCTTGAGTATTTGATATAAATTTCAGCTTCATACCTCCACGCGTTCCTGAGAAAAAGAGTCTTGACAGACAGACAGACGGACAGACGGACGGACGGACAACAAAGTGATCCTATAAGGGTTCCGTTTTTTCCTTTCGAGGTACGGAACCCTAAAAATTGAGGAGGAAATCTATTCTTATTCCATCTTCACAAGGATATTATTGCCTGTGACTATGAAATAATATAATAAATGAAATAATTACAAAACAAGTGGAATACTAAATAATTACAAAATAATTACAAAACAAGTACGCCGCAATAAGGAAGAAATGTCCGCTATGCACATAACTTATTAAACCTGACCTTGTATGTTTACTCATAGATATTAATTAATTGCTTAGATAAATTATGGGCTAGCATATTTATAATTGAAGTAGGCACATTATGTGTTCTAGGTATTATAAAATAAAATTATATAAATTAACGATGTAATTACTTCTGATCTTTACGCGTGTATTTGTAATAAAACTGTTTATTACGGATTCTATCACGTTCGTATTTGATTTTTCTTATTGCTGATAGTAGCAAATGAGCGAAAAGCATATCTGATGGTAAGTGTTACTGCCGCCCATGGACCTTTGCAATACCAAGGGTCTAGCTTGGGCCGCTGCCTAACAATGAAAACCTCAAACCCACCCAGGAATTTTATCTGCCGGCTCTCTCGCTCACCGAACGAAGCACGACAGCACATTACTATTCTTCAGACGTCGATTTTCTGTGAGAGTAGTACTACCCGGACGAATCAACCTGCGACTATAGACTGAAAAATATCAACAGCGTAATCCTACCACAACATTTTCCGACGTGCCGTTCCGAACACTACAGCGTCTCCCAGTCCTCCCGGGACCATGAACGAATACTATAGCGTTGGAAACGAGGGGTAATTAAAAATTAAATGCAAACGTGATAAAATCAGTAAACATAGATTTATTTCAAAGATTAATAACGTTTAAAGACCTTGCAATTATTATTACGAATTTTGTCGCGTTTGAATTTGAGTTTTATTTTTTGGACGTTTCGAACATACATGGTTGCCTAGTAGTTTTGTTTCAATTACTTTGTAGTTTTTTTTTTTTTTTATTTTTTTTTTTGTGTGTCTTAGTTGTTAGCCTCAGATGGCTATGACAACTTTACCCGGACTGTGGGTGAGCGCTGAGGGCTCTCAACCCGTTACTTTGTAGTAATTACACTGATGACCAACCAAGTCTGCCATCTCTTACATTGCTTGAGGGTGTCATATCACAGGACTAAAAGTTTTTCATAAACCTGGGCCATCTGATACTCTCTTTTTTTTGGTGGCGAGCTATGATATGATCACGCCTCGGTATACTATTCCCTCATTTTTTATATAAAACTGTTATATGAAATTTCAAACAAGCCTTAATATAGTATATATTATACTTATATTATTTATCTGGTGAGCATTATACAGGATGTAAGGGGACCGCTCCCGAAAACAAAGACAGGTAACCCTACTAGTCCTACTTGTAATGATAGGCTAGAAAAAAAATCGATTCGGATGAAAAAAATTTTTTTTTTCACCACGCGAGGTCGTTGAATTCTTGAACATATGATCGTGAGTTTTGAATAGATTGCGTCTTTTCTCATCTGAGTATAGTTACTCATTTTTTATCGTTACATGGCACTGTCCTAATACGATGGAATGTGAAAAATCATCATCATCATCATTTCAGCCTATTGCCGTCCACTGCTGAACGTAGGCCTCCCTCATTTTACGCCACAGAGTGCGGTCCTGTGCCGCCTGTATCCAACGACGCCCAGCAACCTTCACTAGGTCGTCTGTCCACCTAGTGGGGGGGCGTCCCACACTGCGTCGTCCGGTACGTGGTCGCCACTCTAGAACCTTTCTTCCCCAGCGGTTGTCGGTTCTTCGAGCGATGTGGCCTGCCCATTGCCACTTCAGCATGCTAATTCTTCGTGCTATGTCGGTTACACCCGTTCGTCTGCGGATTTCCGTATTTCGAATTCTATCTCGCAGAGAAATCCCGAGCATAGCCCGCTCCATAGCACGCTGAGCGACTTTGAGCCTGGTTATGAGGCCTACATTTAGGGACCACGTTTCCGTGCCGTAAGTCATCACTGGTAACACACACTGGTTATAGACCTGTGTTTTCAAACACTGAGGTATGTTGGATGAGAAGATCTTCTTAAGTTTCCCGAACGCTGCCCAACCGAGTTGGATTCGTCGGCTGACCTCTTTCTCGAAATTGGATCTACCTAACTGGACTGTTTGTCCAAGGTAAACATAATGATCGACGATTTCGAGAATCGCATTGCCAACTAGGACCGGTACAGGAATGACATGGGCATTTGACATGACTTTCGTCTTGTCCATGTTCATTCGTAAACCCACTAGTTGGGATACCCTTCTGAGATCGTTGAGCATGGTGCCTAGGTCCTCCATGGATTCTGCCATGACGACAATATCGTCTGCGAATCGAAGGTGAGTGATGTATTCGCCATTGATGTTGATGCCGAGTCCGGTCCAGTCTAAAAGCTTGAAGACATCTTCCAGTGCAGTGGTGAACAGTTTCGGAGAGATGACGTCTCCCTGTCTCACGCCTTTCTGCAACTGGATCGGTTTCGTACTCTTATCCCGAATACGGACTGACATTGTGGCGTTCCTATACAAACACTTCAGCACTTCGATATAACGATGGTCGATTTGGCACCGCTGAAGGGCCTGCAGCACCGCCCAAGTTTCGACTGAATCAAAGGATTTCTCATAGTCCACAAACGCTATACACAGAGGCCGATTGTACTCCTCGGTCTTCTGGATAATCTGCCGAATCGTGAGGATATGGTCTATGGTGCTATAGCCTTTTCGGAAGCCAGCTTGTTCGGGCGGCTGGAAGTCATCAAGCTTGCACGTGAGTCGATTGGTAATGACTCTCGAAAACAACTTGTAGACGTGGCTCAAGAGTGAGATGGGTCTGTAGTTCTTTAGAAGAGCTTTGTCGCCCTTCTTGAAGAACAGCACCACTGAAAAATACTTATGAAAAAAAAAATTTATTTGCTACCTGATCGATTTGTTTTCTAGCCTATCATTACAAGTAGGACTAGTAGGGTCACCTGTCTTTGTTTTCGGGAGCGGTCCACTTCCACCCTGTATAGTGGAACTATATAATATAACGTACACATATACATTTTTCCTCTCATTGTGGATTTGGAATAAGTGATGATTTCTGATGTTTATATTGATTTATTTCATGTATATGATGACGTTTCGAACCCTTTACAGTGATCCTGGTCGCGGGAGGCCTAATGTGACTTACGTCCAAAAAGTAATAACAACGATATAAAATTTTTACATATAGAATCATTTTCTTTTTGTACTGGCAATTAATTTGTATTAAAATGTGGGTCAAACTTCAGTAACTGATACTGTAGTGGGTAAATATAAATTTCTGTAATAACGATGACTTTTTGGACGTGAGACACCTCAGTCCTCCCAAGACCATGATCATTGTAGTGTTCGAAACGTTGGGCAATTAAAAATTAAATACAAACGCGATAGAAACCGTAAAAGTAGTTTTATTTTAAATTGGTATAAGTGGTCAGGCAGATAGGGGTCTGCAATTGATGGTCACGTAACCAAGGCCACAAGTGATCGGATAGTAAGTTGATCCGCTAACCGTAGAGGCCAACATACTGCGGCTATATTATCAGAACATCGACAGGAGTAGCAATTTAACCTGAAGGAATAACGGACGAGTCACGGAAGTTAAGGAAGCGATTTCGATGGGCTACTTAATTAGGGGCGATTAGAAAATACAGCAGGTTATATGTTCCATTAGATGCTTACCGGACATAGAGTCTTCGGTAAGTACTTGGAGAAAATTGAAAGAGACGGGGCCCCAGGATACTATGAATGGGGTTGCACCAATTAAAGATGCCCTCCACACACTGGAAATATGCTCCATCTGTGTGCCCAGCGCCACGTCCTGTTAGTGACATTTGGAATGGATGTGTCGTTGCTAACCATCAGCTACAAAATGCCCGGCAGCAACAGGTACTGGTTGTTGGACGACCAGGGAGGGAGCGGCGTCAATATGCGCTCCTCCTCAAACCGCCTTGAATGACGATAGGATATTGCCGTATGACCACATCCTGACACTCTAATGTAAGAAAGTCGCAGTGTCAGGGATTGAATGTCATTAGACGATCTCTCCGGCACTCCATAAAAGCGTGGCAGGGGCCGCTGTGATTTTAGTGAGTATTCCAGGTCTCAATAAAACCGTCTTATTCGGTCCATTTGTTTAGGAGCTCCGATACCATAGACAATCATATAGACATTGTAGTATATATATAACGTGTTAATTGTTGATTATAATTATTAGTATTATTTGTAGTTAAAGTTCTCTCCCCATACTTAAGTAGTTACTAGAGCTTTGTAAAGAATACATGTAACTAGTGTGAGCTCTCTGAATATATGCCACATTTTAGTAAATCTTAGAGTTATCATTAATTCTCTCACAGTTAATTAACTCATCATTTAAAGTAATTAACCTATAAAGTTAATTAACCTATCATTAATTCTCTCGCACACAGTTAATTCAGCGCATGCACAATTCAGCACACGCATAATTGAGCACGTGCACAATTGAGCACATGCATAATTTAGCACAAGCATAATTCAGCATATGCATAATTCAGCACGTACACAATTCAGCGCATGTATTTCAGCATAGGCATAATTCAGCACATGCACAATTCAGCATATGCATAATTCAGCACAGATACTTACCAGAAAATATATGGTATATATAAAAGAAACCAACACGTTAATATATAATATCATCTCTTTATTTTTCTTTATTAATACTTGAAGGTATACAAAATATATATTTACATCTGGTTACTTATCATATGACTAAAAATTAAAATACTAAATTTTGTATCAGTATTTACGTCACTTGGCAGGAAATTAAATTCCCAGACAGTAATACCACAAATTTCTTTAAGCGGATGTCGTAAAAATTCTCTAAGAGATATATGTTACTGCAAAAGATATTCGCGTGGTGACAGTAAGAATACTATTCATCACACCCTTTCTTCGTCGTAGAAGACGACTAAAGTATGCATATAACATCTATACAAAGTAAGGAAAACTTGCAAAAAAAACCTTATATGTACCAACCCATCTGACCACAGTAGTATAATACGTCAATTTGCCACTTATAGTGAAGGAGGCTCGAGCGATGATGATGATGACATATCGATAAAAAAATTATGGATATAAGATATACATCGTTTTATTTCATGACAGCGATATGACTTGGTGAATGCAGTAAAGTGGAGAAATTTAAATAAATCTGTGGTAGAGGTTACGAATACTGCCAACTCTTGCATTGCTCGTGGGTGTCGTAAAATACGACTTCAAAAAAGAGCTCACCATCGACCAGAGTCAATTCCCTTTGATTAATTATATTCACAAGGAGAGTTGACGAAAGCCGTCAGTCATAAAACTATTTGCACTATGTACGATAGTAGAGTACATAATTCTTCGACTTCAAGTAATTGGAATAAAAGTACAATGATTACTAAATAAATATCAATTAAATTACTAAATTAACGATTACATCAGTATAATAAATCTAAAAATAATTATTTGTACAAAATTTGTAATTTACAATAATTATATATTTATATGGCAGTATTAAATAGAAATGAAAAATGTTGTTGCCAATGATTTATATAAAACTAATTAAACTAAAGATTGGCTAAGATTTTGAGATTCAATATAATATCAATGGATGGGTTATATTTATCACAATAATTACATCTAAATGAATACATAGATATAGCATGCAATACAAAACAATTGAAATAAACATTTTGAACGGCTTACGGACGATAATATATACGTGATAACGTCATAATGGAAACCATATTAGCTTTTCATTTCACTTTCAAAAGGTCAAATTCTTAAAATGCAAGAACGCTTAGGCTATTCGTGCTTCTCTATCGCTCTCTCACTGGCACGCTAGGCTCTGGCGGAACGTGAAAATTATTCTTGCATGCAGCCGGCGTTCATTAATTAACAAGAAGTTATCACGTCAAAACTGTTGCTAATTTTGTATTCATAAAACGCTAAGATTAAAAATATACCTGAATCATATATTTTCAGTAACAAAAATAGCAGTTTTTTTAATGGACGAAAAGATTCGTTGTCATTTTAAATTCATTTTCAATTTTGTCTTAAGCAGTTTTAAATTGAATGCCTACCACATATTTAACACTTCAGAAAGTATTTGAACGCTGAGAATATAATTCTTATCAATTGGACTCGTATGAAATATTAAATAATTTCAATTTTTATATATATTTTTATACCTTAGATTATTACCTATAGATTTTACTCAAAATGTGATGGCTTTACCCATTGCGGTTAATAAACCATGGGGATATTGGTTTTTGACCCAACCACCCGAAAGAATAGGATAATATACTTTTAATATTACTACTACTATAATTATAATACCGGACGTTGTCAATGTATTACAAAAATTATTTATATATATTGTACATACAAAAATTGGTAACAAAAATATATGAAATGTAGACAGTCTTACACTTAATTATTATATAATAATTTTAATACATTGCCAACATGCACTTAATTAATTAATTATAATTATTATTTACACTTTTTTTTGTAATATTTATAACTCATCTTCTGTCCTGCGTAATACCCGATTCTGAAATAGAAAGTAGTAATTATTTAATTGAAATAAACATTACTTTTTGTTGATTTAATATTTTAAATGCTAGTCTACTGTACCTTGTATTTACCAAGCGGATGTATTAGAAGATCTTCTAAGAGATATATATTATTGTAAAAGATATCCATGTGATGACGGAGTAACAATACAATTCACCACCCCTTATCTTACCCGTGGGTGATCGTTACAGACGACTAAGGGATATCAAACGCATATAACATCTATGCAAGAGAAGGAAAACTCGAAACAAACCCCTATATCAACACACCTGACCAGTACAGTATAGTAGGTCAATTGCCCTCCTATTATGGAGGAAGCTCGAACCCAACAGTGGGACCTATATGAGCCGAGATGATTAAACTTAGATTTTTTTTAAATATAAATGGTAACTCCATTTGCCACCATACGTCCTCATGGACATACAAGGCGAGTATTAATAGAATAACAAGAAAAGGAAATACTACATCGATTAAGTGGTGTATACTGCCACTGGAAGGTTAGACCATCGAAGTCAAGACAGCAGTACAGGGGTAAATAGAGGGCGCACGGAGTGGGTTATGCAATCCCACTTATACCTTCTGTTATCCTAAACGAATGGAGGTGGCACGATCCGATCATTTTGGTTATGGCAAGTTGGGCACAGTAAACTATATTAACGATGGTTTTTAATGTCTGGAAATACAGTAAAGGTAGAGAATATAGTTACCATCAAAGGATTCCTAAGCCTGTGGGTCTGGGTGGTGGTTCTGGTGTATCTGGTGATGGCGGTTTGAAGGTGCTGCCCTGTAAGTTGAACAGTTATTAAAGTTGTTGAATATCGATCTCGTTTTTAGAATTATCTATACATAGTATAAATAAAGTTTATTAGATGTGGTAGTTGCTACGAATACTACCAACCCTTACATTGCTCGTAGATGTCGTAAAAGACGACTAAGAGGCGACGAGGTTAGGTTAGGCGACGACTAATCTAACCTAACCTTTATTACGACCTGAGCCAACTCTATCTGATGCCGTTTGGTCAACAATTACATTCCCAAGTAGTGTAGACGTCAGCGGCCGGTCATAAAACCGTTGCCAATAACTTTTACAATATGTACTATGAAAGAAGAGTACATATTGTATCGACCCCAAGTAATTGGGATAAGAGTAGTAGAGTGACGAGTATAAAGAAAGTCTTCTGTTATCTGTATGCTTAGATCTTTTAAATGACAACAGATTGGAATGCGATTTTCGTCAATAGACAGAGTGATTCAAGATGAAGGTTTATATGTATAACACATGTCCTATAATATAATAGAGAAAAAGCCGAGATTATAACATATTTGTAATGTACATACATACATATCATCACGCCATATCCCTTGCAAGGTAGGCAGAGAGAACAGAGTGCCAGAGAACTCTATCCTTGCATACTTCACTCGCTTCCTCAACTTTCATGATTCTCTTCATACACGCTCGCCGGTTTCGGACCTCCACTCCACCTTCCTTCAGTACGTGACCGATCTGGTCTAGGAAGGTTAGTCTCGGTCTCCCTCGGTACCTACATCCTTCCACTTTCGCATTGTCTATCTTCTTAACCAGACGTTCGTTCGGCTATTTTAAGGGTTGGTAGTATTTGTAATGTGATATCATAAAAACACATTTATATGCGTTAACGCTAGCTAAATCTTTTTTTTTATTGCCTATGGTGACGAACAAGCAAGCAGCACATCCGATGGTAAGTGATCTTGCTGCATATAGAACACAGCCAGGCCGTTTCCTACTTTGAAGAGAGTATTCTTCTTAAACCTGGTTTGAAGGACATGTTATAGCGCTCTGAAATCACAGCAGCAGGTAGTTAATTCCAGATCTTGTACGTGCGTGGGAGAAATGATCGTTGAAAACGTACAGTCGAGGACCGTATCGTTTCATTCTTACATGATATATCAAAATAATATACTACGAAATTGTATAGTGTATAGTGGCCTAGTGACCTTTGAGTATTATGATGTTCTATTTACCTGGAAACCCAGTGCAGCTTCAGCGGGAGTGGGAGAATCACCCGCGAGTGTGGCGTATTCGCCGAACCTCTCCGTCGTTCTACTACCTTGGATTGTTGCGTACGTATTGTCCGTCTGTAACGAATTATATTATATACATTCTTTACATATACAGATTCTCTTGGGATATAAAAGCTTCGGCAATGATAGCTCGTCTAAATCGATGACTGAAAGAGCTAAGTGGAATGTCTTAATAAATAGATTAATGAACGTTCGCATCAACGTTGCTTACATTTTAATTAACAATTAAGACTTAAACATTAATGTAACATTCCAACAATGTATATAAAATACCAACGTGTGAAGAAATAAAATATGGCTCCTGTCTTCTGACATAATTATATGCTAAGGTTCCTGTTCCTTCCTTTTCCTAAAAGGCTATGATCTGACGGCACCATGACCAGCCCTCCAGAGTGATAGCGTAACGATATGGGTTCTCCACAATCTGCTAGCGACTGATCATTACTTTTTGTATTTGACGGTGGGTCCTCACCTCAGACTTGGTCTTTTCGAATAATTACACCTGAGCAATGTCCCGACGTAGTTACATCATCATCATCACAGCCCATATGACCCACTGTTGGGCTCGGGCCTCCTCCGTAATTGGAGGGAAATTAACCTACTATACCACGCTGGTCAGATGTGTTGGTATAGGGTTTGTTTCAAGTTTTCCTTCTCTCGCATCTATGCGACGCAACGCATATAACCTCTAGGTTATATGCGTTTTATATCCCTTAGTCGTCTCGTACGATCACCCACGTGTAAGATATGGGGTGGTGAATAGTATTCTTACTCCGTCACTACACGGAAAGTCATGCCTAAAGGATATACAAGGTTGAAGGTCTCAACTTACCGGAGCAGCTTCAACTATCTGCTGTTCCTGATCACCGAATACATTCATAGTAAGCTCCTGTTCCTCATAAGGTCGGAGTTTCGTCTCCAACCACAGAGGGTTCTCCGTAGTGGATAACTCCTCAAGTATACGGCGCCTGGCCAGGCTATCGCCTTTACTGGATTGTAGTGATGGTGGTGGAATAACCCTGGATTTACAAAAAAGAAAACATAATCTCAACTCTTCTCTTCTCCACATAAAACACCTTGGCCGGGCAGAAACTCATTACAACAGCATTTGTAATATTAAAAGTTTAGTTTTGGACTGACATAAAAATGACAGTGGGCTGGACATATGGCACACCTAGAAAGGGACTAAAAGGGTAATCACATGGGCAGATCTGAAAGGCAAAAGCGGAGATAGACCTTAGCTTGGGAAAAACAGCTAGCCACAACTAGATTCCAGTAGCCTAATTTAAAGAGTGGTTAGCTATCTTTGGAGGTCATTTCTGCAGAGGGCTTTATTCAGATGATTAACTAATATAAAAAAAATGTGTGTGTGTGTGTGTGTGTGTACTTATGTACACGCGTTAGAAGCTATACTTCTTTGGCGTAATAAGATAAAGATCTTTTCAAAAATTTTATCTTTCGCCTTATTCTACGTTACAAACGTAACGACAAAAAAACGACACTAACAATAGAAAAAGGTATTTAATACATTTAAAGTATTATTATAACGCATTATCTAGTTAAATAAAGTTTATTTAAATATCAGCTTTTATTTTATTATTTATATATCACAACCATCATTTCTGTAGATATAGTAAAAATGGCTTAATAGATATCTAAAAATGGCAAACAGTCAAAATTATTGTTAAAAAGGAGAATTTGAAATAAAAATATACCAATCTGTCCAAGATATGTGAAGTGTTGTAATAGACTTGTACCCACAAAAGAATGAAGCAAGTTTTTCTTAAAGCACACACAAAACACCCTGCACTAAATAAATACTCCTTTCAATGCAAAGAACTTTACAACCACATAATTAACGGACACAAATTACACACAGACTCAGAACAATAATTCGTGGGTCACATATTGTCCTGAGTAGGAATCGAACCCACCGTGTTGGAACACTAGTCCATCTGTGCAGTTTAGTATACAGGCTGGAAGTAGACCACTCCCGAAAACAAAGACAGGTGACCCTACTAGTCCTACTTGTAATGATAGGCTAGAAAAAAATCGATTCGGATGAAAAAAAAATTTTTTTTCACAGCAGATTTTAAGTTTTTTTCACATTCCATCGTATTAAGACAGTGTCATGTAACGATAATTCCATAAAAGATACGTAATTTTACTCAGATGAGGAAAGACGCAATCTATTCAAAACTCACGATCATATGTTCAAGAGTTCAACGACCTCGCGTGGTGAAAAAAAAAATATTTTTCAACCGAATTGATTTTTTTCCTAGCCTAGTATTACAAGTAGGACTAGTAGGGTTAACTGTCTTTGTTTTCGGGAGCGGTCTACTTTCACCCTGTATATTTTAAGATGATTAACAGACTCACCAATGCTTCAGGCATGCGCACACGACGATAAAAGTAACTATACCGGTGAACAGCACGATAAGCAGCGCTATTAACGCAGCCAGCGCAGGGTCGAAGCTGTCCGGAGCTGTAAGCGCCATATACATTCATTATTATATCTCGTCGTTTATATATGTTAAAGTATTTAAAGGTAAGGGCCGACTAAATAAAAGATGGATAGATCGCGTAAATTATGATATGTCATCATCATATGATGATATATACGTTCCACTGTTGGGCTCGAACCTCCTCCGTAATGGGTGGGCAGTTGACCACGCTGGTCAGACGTGTTGGTATAGGGTTTGGTTGGTATTGAGTTTTCCTTCTCTTGCATAGATGTTATATGTTATATGTCTTATGTATGTATGTATTAATCCTTAGTCGTTTCTTACGATCACCCACGGGTGAGATAGGGGTGGTGAATTGCATTCTTACTCCGTCACCACATGGATATGATATGTATAGATAGTGAATATTAATTTAATAGTTTCATAGTTTTCATAGTGAATATTCATTAAGAGATGATATTAGATGGAGTTGTATGAAAGAAGAGTCGATATTATGTTGATTTCAAGTAATTAGGTTAAGAGTATGATGATGCTGACGCTTTTTGTTGCAGACGAGAGATCACCAGGAGAAATTTAAAACATATATTCCACACCACAAAATTTAATTCACCAATTTATATTTATATATATGTATATACTTTTCGTTATATTTTACCTTTGGAGGTAGCGCTGGCAGCGATAAGGGTTTCAACTCCATATTCTTGGTATATGTCTTTAAGCTCATCATATTTGGAGTCGATAGTCTCCAAAACTTTTTCCACCGGCAGCACCTGGTATGTGCTTGGATCTACCGCGTGCAAATGGATTTCACACCTGTAATAAAATAATTAAATAAGTAAAAAAAAACGTTTCCCTATTTTGAAAAACTCATTTGTAAACTGAAAAACAGATCACATATAAGATGGGGGCCCCTATCAATTGACATATTTTCTGTCTACCCGAATATTACAACAGGACAGTGCTCTAGTGATCATCAACGCAGAAAAATGTTAAAACAGTTGGGAAAGTAAAAATAGTTTTATTTCACATCTAACGATTGGATCAAAACAATGTAAAAACTTTTCCGACAGATGGCGTAATAAAGTTAAATAACTCTGTTTAACCATTTTTCGCTCACAGACAAGTTTTTTTATAAGAATATAAATGTCTAGCTCTTGGATAAGAGATTTAAGATTGTCTGAAAAAATTGCAGCGGTAAGAGCGCATAATTGTACCAACGACAAATATTTATTTTTGAAATTGTACTTCTTTAGGCGCGTTATAAAAAAATGAAGAGTGAAATTTTAAGATGCGCGCGCATCAGTTCAGAAGTAGAATTCTATTTGATACATACCAGTCATCATATCTTCTATCAGCATGTACCAATGGCAGTCGTGTTCCAGGTACGAGCAGCGCATTGGCCGAGTTGCCCAGTCGTCGCTGAACACCCATGACGGCGGTGGCGCAGCTCTTGGATACCACCATGCGGATCAGCGATGAACGATCGATTATCCATATCTGAGGGAAATGATTTATTAGGTTTAGCTTAGTTACTGATAATGATAGATGTCACCTATAAAGATACAATTGAAATGTCTGTTTCATTATTTTCTGTCTGTTTGTGACTGAACTCCTAAACGGTTGGACCGTATTTGATGAAAATTTTAATGTGTTGTTTGTCGAGATTAATAGTTCGAACCGATAGATAGTGTTTCAATATTGGTTCGGTGTTAATTTTTTTTTAAATTATTTTATATTTGAGTCCTACAATTTTTACAAGAATCTTAATACTATACTATACTATATATAATAGTTTCTATCATTATTTATTTAGGGCTTTCAATATATAATGTAAAATTAATCCTCCCTTATAATGAAATTAATAAATTATTAAATATCTACTCGAGAGTTAGATTTTATAAGTTCTAAGTATTGAATCTGCGGTTCGTGACTTCGATTAGCACTTGGTCGGCTTTTTGAATATCTTGCTTAGTCTTTATTATCAAAGAGCAAAGATTTGTATTAAAATAATATCACTTTTTTTGCTGTTGTGCAACAACAAAAAACTTATTTTATGACGGCTGATATTATGATTACAAGCCGTATCTACAAAGTTATTTCATACGCAAGTATAATTTAAATTTAATTATACAATATTGTATTTTCTAAAAAAATCTATTAACCGTTTCATTGGTATGTTTTCTACCGTTCTCATCTCAGTTCACATATGTCCCACTGTCGGGTTTGAGCCTCCTTCATAATGAAAGGGAAATTGACCTACTATACCACGCTGATCAGAAATGTTAATATAGGTTTTTGTTTAGAGTTTTCCTTCACTTGCATAGATGTTATGTGCGTTTTATATCCCTTGGTCATCTCTTGCGATCGCCCACGGGTAAGACATAGGGTAGTAAATTGTATTCTTACACGGAAAACTGTTATTATATATGAAATAATTGAAGAATTATATATGTAGGTACCGGGGGAGACCGAGACTAACCTACCTAGACCAGATTGGTCACGTACTGAAGGAAGGTGGAGTCAAGAGTCTCCGAAACCGGCGAGCGTGTATGAAGAGAATTATGAATGTTGAGGAAGCGAGTGAAGTATGCAAGGATAGAGTTCTCTGGCACTCTGTTCTCTCTGCCTACCCTACAAGGGATATGGCGTGATGATATGTATGTATATATGCATGTGTATTATTTATACTAACATAGACTTGTGCTTTCGCCTGCCTGTGTGGTGGTGCCATCTCCTGCGCTATGATGTCCAGGACGAACCGATCGTTATTATATTCAGACATGTAGTGGGCCGTCATCAGAACACCTGGAATTAAATTTTACAAAAAGAATTTTTATCTCTCGGATAGTTTGAACGGGAATAGTACATAGACGATTTTAAGTAGTGATTTCTCACGACGACTATCGTAGGTTCAATATCCGCACGCTAATTTTCAGTACAAGTGATCGTTGTGAATTTGAGTTTTATTTGTGTCCGTTGATTTCTAATAAAAATTGTCTGCTACATCCAGCCAGGATAAGATTTTCGAAAGTGTAGCGTATGGAATTTAAAACGTCCTTCGTCATGATCTAAACCGACTGATTATGCTAAAATCTCTCCTTGAAGTGACCTAAAGAGACGTAGGGGATAGATTAGACCCTTTGAGGTACCACTCTCGCAGAAAATCGACGTCTGCGCGGTGACAATGTGCTTCGTTCGGTGAGTGAGAGAACTGGAAATCCAATTGAGTGGATTCGGGAATTTAATTGGTAAGCAACGGCCTAGTTATACCCTTGGTATTGCAAATGTCCATGGGCGGCAGTACACTTACCATTAGGTATGCTGCTTGCTCGTTTGTCACCTAATAAGCAGTAAAAAAATAATGTTAAAAATTATA
This sequence comes from Lymantria monacha, assembly GCA_905163515.2. NCBI lineage: Eukaryota > Metazoa > Arthropoda > Insecta > Lepidoptera > Erebidae > Lymantria > Lymantria monacha. Next base: position 2,828,020 of record LR991091.1, on the reverse strand, counting down.
TAAAATTTAACTCACCATCTTGACTGATATTGAAAGGTGACGGTACCACGCTACCACTCGACACCTGAGCTCCAAATTTGTACAGGTTCGACGCCGCCACCATGTATATCAATGTGCCGTTTTCCTCCAGATCTGGGTCTTCAGCTATCACCGATAAAACTGGTTCGTTTATACGCGCCCTGTGATTTATACCTAGAATATAAGGATTTTTTTATGACCGCTGTAATACAAATAACATGTTTTCGAATTTTTACGGGAATATAAGGCAAATAAAGTTAAATTAATTTTCATCGCTATCAAGGTTCCATTTTTTTTAAATAATCATGAGTTTTGGCTATAGACAACGGAACTCTTCAACTAATTCTAGCAAATCAACCGCAATTCGCAGTGAGATTTTTTTATAAAAAGCGCAATATTAGGTTTTGCTTTTTTTTCTTGTGCGACTTAGTTGTTAGCCGCAGATGGTTATGACAAATTTACACGGACTGTAGGTGAGCGCTGAGGGCTCTCAATCCGAAAGATTTGTTATAATTTGTCTCATTCATGGTTTCGCTTTGATATTCAAAGCTAAAAGTATGCGAAACATTAGTATTATTAGATATATTAGTAAAATATTTGAAAAAATACCGGTAAAATCCATAGAAACAAATACTAAGTTCTTTAACTTTTTTTATACTAGTCTGTTTTACCAACGAACTCGTAACATTTAAGTAACACTTAGATCCAATATAAATAACTCAATATTGATATTGTGCCAATCATATAGAGCTAGTTGTTACATAAAATCTTAAATTTATTAATATTAATTAATATAAAAATGAACTGTCTTAGTAGGTGTTACCTAAAATTTGGGAGTCGTAAAATTGAAGTAATTTCTTTAAAATTAATTTCTCACCTGCATAATATACTTTATGTTGGAATTTGGGTTCATTATCATTCTCGTCCATTACTCGTACTTTGACCATAGCGATGCTTGGGTCTTGGCTTTCTGTGCTATTGTCTATGGAGTTCAATATGGCCGCCGCATGCTCGAGTATGGGGTTGTTGCTCGCGTACACCGTGAATGTATATTCAGATTGATTTTCTCTGTAATAATAGTTTTATAAAATGAGAAAAGGCTCTCTGAGTAGGTTTATCATCCGTACGGGTTCGTCCTGGTTTAGGGCTAGGACTAGGCTAGGGCTTCATTTGTAGTCCAGGTTTTAAAAAAAGAGTCTTGGATAGCCTGCAACACACGCACAGCACCCGCACGTCGCCATCAACCGACGAAGCGAAAAAAGCTGTCGACGTCCCGATTCTAGGCTCTAAACCCCGGGGTTTTCACACATCTTGTCTTGGTTGCCAAATTTTAGAGATGACAACCCTACCCCTGTGTCACGACGGAATAGTAATACAATAGTGTACTATCATATATACGTCCTACCCCTAAGGTCGAGCCTCTACTATAATAGTTTTACTACATAATAGCTAACTTTGCAGTTGTGGAATACAGTGTTTCATCTCAGCTCGTATATGTCCCAATTTTAGGCTCGAGCCTCCTCCATCTTTAATTCTGTATATTATTGTTACCCTAGTCTCACTGCTACCAATTTTTCAAAATCAATAATGATTCGATTTATGTATTTCGTGCAGAAACTGTCTCTTGAGACTCATCATCATCATTATCATCATCACAGCCCATAAATGTCCCATTGTTGGGCTCGAGCCTCCTCCGTAATGGGAGGGCAATTAACCTACTATACCGCGCTTGGCAGGCGTGTTGGTATAGGATTTTGTTTCGAGTTTTCCTTCTCTCGCATAGATGTTATATGCGTTTTATATCCCTTAGTCGTCTCGTACGATCACCCACGTGTGAGATATGGGGTGGTGAATAGTATTCTTACTCCGTCACCACACGGAAAGACACAGGTAATACCTAATTCAAAAGCGGAGTACACCCATGTAAAAGTATAAAATGTATTTAGTTTTCAATAAAGATTATCATTATTATTAACAAAAAAATCCCCAAACTGAAGTCAAAAACCCCTAGAATCGTTCTAATTACTTAGAAAATACCCTAAAAATACACATACACACACACACACACACATACATACATATCATCACGCCATATCCCTTGCAGGGTAGGCAGACAGAACAGAGTGCCAGAGAATGCATACTTCACTCGCTTCCTCAACATTCATAATTCTCTTCATACACGCTCGCCGGTTTCGGAGACTCTTGACTCCACCTTCCTTCAGTACATGACCGATCTGGTCTAGGTAGATTAGTCTCGGTCTCCCCCGGTACCTACATCCTTCCACTTTCGCATTGTATATCTTCTTAACCAGACGTTCGTTCGGCATTCTTTCCACATGTCCGAACCATCGGAGCATTCCCTTTCGCATCTTTACACCAATACTCTCTTTCATACCTACTCGCTCTCTTACGTCGTCGTTACGAATGCGGTCGGTCAGCCTAACTCCACAGATTTTCCGCAGAGATCGCATTTCGACCGCATTAATTTTACTTTCATACTCTTTTCTGCATACCCAACTCTCGCTTCCATACAGTAATGTTGGGACAAGCACTGCGTTATGTATTGCTACACGTGCCTTCTGGCTGAGGTGGTGGCTACCGAGAAGTTGCTCCAACGCTCCGTTCAATCTATTTCCCGCATTCACTCTTCGCTCTATATCAGTGGTGTACCTTCCATCTCGTCTAAATCCACATCCAAGATATACAAATTCATCCACTTGCTCTAGTACATCATTACCTATTGTTACTCTTACATCTGTTCTGGCTTCATCTCTTTCAAAGACCATTATTTTGGTTTTGTTCACATTCACGCGTAATCTTCTGTCATTGTGTCGACTAGGGTCTGCAGGTCAGTCGCTGACTGTGCCAGCAGGACTGCATCATCTGCATAAGCAGAGCAGTGACCACTGAGTCGCCCATCTGGACTCCCACATTCATATCGTTTCAACCTTTGAAGACATTTATCCAGATATATGATAAACAGCCTGGCTGACAGAACGCACCCCTGCTTAACGCCGATATTGACATCAAACCAAGGCGACATTCCATCGTCCAACACCATACTCCGGTAAAATGTCCCAAAGTTCCTTTCGTACAACCGTGTCAAATGCTCTCTCCAGATCCACAAAACTGCAGAAAACCCTCTGACCTAGAGCCAGATGCTTCTCCACAATGTTGCGCAGAGAGAACACTTGATCCATGCATCCCCTTCCACTCCTGAACACTCCTGAAACCTCCTTGTGTCTCACACAGTAAACCATCAGACATATCTTCATTCTCCTTTCAATAATTTTACCGTACACTTTTGCTGCCAAACTGGCCAAGCTTATGGCTCTGTAATTTGCGCACTCATAACGTGAACCCTTGTTTTTAAACAAAGGCACGATGACTGCGCTATTCCAGTCCCCGGGCACAATTCCCGAGCTCCAACATAAATTGAGGAGCAACAGGAACGCCTCCCAGACACAGGAGCCACCAAGCTTGATCTTCTCGGCAGACACCATATCAATGCCCGCTGCTTTACCATTTTTCAAACTTCTTATCGCCCATTCAACTTCATCCATACTGATGTCATCGGAGGACGCCGCTGTCGAATGTTGTTCTACTAAACCACACGCGACACCGGCGTCAACCGTAGCATCCGCATATTCCGCATACATATCGCCAAAATATTCACTCCATCGGCTTAACACGTCTTGTGTTTGTGACGTAAGAATGTTTAGAAATGAACCTTTAGACCTTATTTTATTCATTCTGAAGTCTGACTAACCACACCGAGACTTCTTCACCTCCCTCGAAAAGAGTTTGGTGTTACCCTCGAAGTTTTTAGTCAGCCTATCTTCTGCACTCATACTTTCTCTATCACGTTTCTCTTTCACTAAGGGCTTGGTGTCATTCTTACATTGCCGATATATTTCTTTCTTCTGTTCAGTCATACTGTCATTCAGATTCAAAGAAGAGACATAGTCCAGCCACGCTTTCTTCTTTTGCTCTATGGAAGCTGCCACTTCCGCATTGGGATGGTGGGCCATGCATCACCATTTGTTTTTCTATGCTTCTTTGAACTTCCACATACTTCTTTCGCTGTATCTACCATACTCTCTTTCAATACTCTCCAGCATTCCTCAATGTCCGTTTGCGGCTGGCTTGCCATCGTCAGCCGTTCTCGGACACCCTCTGCATACTTTTCTCTTACACACTCTTCTTGCAACCTTTCAGCCTTTGTTCTTTCAAGCCCTCCGAAGTGGACATGCTCTCGCCAGTGCCTCCACAGGCTCTTGCGTCCAATATTTTGCTTCGGAGGCGACTGTCTACCAAAATTAAATCAATTATACTTTTCTGTTCATTCCTTCTCCATGTATACATATGGATGTCCTTATGTTGGAAAAATGTGTTTGACACAATAAGGTTTCTCTCCATGCATACATCCGCTATGAGCCTACCTGCGTCGTTCACTCTCTTATCACCAAATGGACCAAGTACGTCCTCATAGTCGGAACGCTTGGTCCCACCCATCCGTTCAAATCTCCGCATACAATCACGCGTTCACTGGTTTCTGCCATATCCAGAACTTCCCTAACATTATCCTAAAACTTCTCTAGGTCTGATGCCACCGAGGATCCTACGGGAGCATATGCTACAACCATGAATACCTTGGTGACACCTAGTTTTATACGGACCCAAAGAAGTCTGGGATCATACATTCCGTAATCCTTCACACCTGAGGTTGGCCTCAGGTGTAAAGGAGAGAGGACAGCAGCACTCCTACCCACATGCTGGCTCGATCGCTCTGTGGTACACCAGACCACAGAGCCATCCCGCCACCAGGAAGATCGCAGGCGCGTTGCCCCTTCGCTTGGTCTCTGTTACACAGAGCACGTCTAGCTGTTTGTCCGCCACGACGGATATCAGCTCGTGTAACTTACCTTCCACACAACCTCTTACATTCCACGTGCCCACCCGGCACTCTGCTCTCCTCGACTCGCCTGACTGGGCAAGGCGTGATGGGTGGCGGCCCCCATCGCCGCAACTGCCAAAGTTCGTACCGACGGGGGCGGGTCGGTACGCGTCGCCTCCGGGGGACGCGTAGCGACCCGAACCCACACTGCGGTACGCATATCGAGCCGGATTAGCAGTCTAATTAGACTGGCAGGGGACGCGACGAGCACGCTCCGGACTATGCCCCCCCCCCCTAAAAATATTCTGTTAAAAATGATAATAATAATCTATATATCTTTGCTGTTATTTATATCATTTACCACTGGAATCATATTTTTTGAACAGGAAATAATAAAAAAATATCTATAATCAATAATGGACATTATTGGTTATAGATATTTTTTTAAAGTCCATTATTGTGAAATCAAGATGTGCAACAGGTATTGAAAGAAAAGAAAAATATATTTAAGAAGTGGCAAAAAGAGGATAATGAAAATGTGAAGAAAGTGATAAAGAGCGAATACAAAGAATGCAAGAAAAAGGCTAAAAAGGCCATAGCTACGGCGAGGGCTCAGACTCAAGGATATATAACTCCTTAAATGGGCCTCAAGTGCAAAAGGCGCTGTATCGCATTACAAAAGTACGGGAAGAACGAGCGAGAGATATTAGGCATGTAAAGTGTATAAAAGATGAAGCAAGCAAGGTTCTGATGAAAGACGAGGAAATACAAGAGCGTTGGAAGGTGTATTTTGAAAGACTAATGAACGAAGAAAATGCATGGAGTGGAGATTTAAAAGATAAATCAGAGAACTCCGGCCTAGTGAATGAAATTACATTAGATGAAGTAAAAAAGGCAGTGATTAGTATGAAAAATGGGAAATCTGTAGGGCCGGATGGTATACTAGTTGAAGTGTGGCAGATTTTAGGAGAGCGTGGTTATGAGTGGCTGACTTTGTTCTTCAATAAGTTGCTGCAGGATGAAGAAATCCCCGACGAGTGGTGCAATAGCACGTTAGTGCCCATTTTTAAAAATAAAGGGGATGTTCAAGACTGTGGCAATTATCGGGGAATAAAACTCATGTCACATAGTATGAAAGTGTGGGAAAAAGTAATCGAAAAGCGACTGCGAGAGGAAAGTGAGGTCACCCAAAACCAGTTCGGTTTTATGCCGGGTCGTGGGACAACGGATGCCATATTTGCACTGCGTCAACTATGTGAAAAATTTCGTAGTGCACACAAAAACTTGCATATGGTATTCGTTGACCTCGAGAAGGCATACGACAGAATACCAAGAACAGTTTTGTGGTGGGCACTGAAAGAGAAAAGTGTACCTGTGAAGTATATAAGGTTAGTCTGTGCTATGTACCGGCGATGTATGTAGTACACAAGATCAGCTGTTGGAAACTCGATGAGTTCAGTGTTGGGGTGGGCCTGCATCAAGGGTCGGCGTTAAGTCCTTATCTCTTCCTGTTGATAATGGATGCCTTAACATCGGAGATACAGGAAGAGGCACCCTGGTGCATGCTCTTCGCTGACGACGTTGTTCTTATTGGAGAAGATGGCCTTGAGGTACAGAGCATGCTGGAAAAATGGCGCTGTAGATTGGAGAACATTGGCTTGAAAATCAGCAGAACAAAAACAGAGTGCATGTTCTGCGATTTCGGCGGTCTCTCCAATTTTACACCCATATCTCTAGATGGGGTACCTATACTAGTATGCTCCAACTTTCGATACCTCGGTTCGCTTATCCAAACCAATGGCGACTTGGATCGTGCGGTGAAGCACAGAATTGACGCGGGATGGATGAAATGGCGGCAGGTCACAGGTACCATATGTGACTCTCAAGTACCCTTAAAATTAAGTAAAATATACAAAACCTTAATAAGGCCTGCCGTATTGTATGGGTCAGCATGTTGGGCTACAAAAGCGACGGATGAGAGACTGCTGCATGTAGCAGAGATGCGAATGTTAAGATGGATGTGTGGCCTGACGAGAATGGATAAGGTAAGAAATGAGTATATAAGAGGAAGTTTGAAAGTGGCGCCAGTGACGGAAAAGTTGAAAAGTACGCCTGACTTGGTATGGACATGTGATGAGACGGGATGAATGTAATGTTGGGAGAAGAGTTTTAAGTATGTATATTGAAGGCTTTAGGGTTAAGGGAAGACCGAAGAAAAGATGGATGGATTGCGTGAAGCATGATATGAATAGAAAGGGAGTGAACGCAGAGATGACATCGGATAGGATTGATTGGAAGAAAAGGACATATTGCGTCGACCCCAAGTAATTGGGATAAGAGCAGAGTAATGATAATGATGAATCAATAATGGACATATTTACCTAAATTTGCTCACCTAATTAATCTACAGAGAATAAAAATTCCCATCTAAATAACCCTAAAAAATCTAAAAATACCATCCTATATTTTCAACCCCTCAATTAATGTGGTTGTAAAACCTCAATATTGGGGAGCAACCGACCGACTTATTTGAAGAGTGGTTTTATGAAACATTTAGGAGGAACGTAACGTTAATGTGTAAGCAGCTAAGCGCTACGTATGATGTAGACTTGTGACTTGGGTAGCTCCTGAATGAGAGATACAAATGAACTACCTCTTTGATTTCAATCTAGCTCACATTAGCTCAGTAGCTCAGTTAATACTTCAACGGCTCAATCGGCTACTTTACTCGCGTCATCATGTCGTGCGAGCTGTCGACGACCGAAAGTGCCCGATCTATGCCGATCACCGCCGAACAGTAAAAGTATGGAGTATGTTCCGATATGCAATGTGACTATTGCGAGCACTAAACGTACAAGTTATATGTTCAACAAAGAAAAAATGTTTGAAAAATAAAAACTTATATTTAAAAAAAATATATTCATCTTTGAATAACAATATTCAATAATAATAATAGTTATCAGTGCAAGCTGTCACTGGACGCAGTCGATTCTGTCAGCCCATATGCATTTAGTGAAAAGCTGTTTTTAACTATTTAAATTACAAACAGACCTATCATTTTTATTTATTTTTTTATTAAATGTATTTTATATCTCATCCTGCGATCACCAATCAAAACTTACATATTTATCGCTTAACCCATTACTTCCCAAGCATCGAAAAAATGGGAATATTTTGATGAAATTTTTAAATTAAGTTCTTAATACAATAAGAAAAAGTAATATGACAAAAGAAAGTCAAAAATAATATCATTTTCGCTGAGTCAGCCCGTCCTATAAATATGACAACGGGGGCATGTGATTAGAAATAGAGCTAATAATTATAAGAAAATGAGCTTTATTAAAAAACTTTGACCGCAAACATTGCGAAAATAACATTTTATGAGCTTATTTTGTATGATAAGGTTTGAAACAATCACTGCAAAGTGTTTTTTCACATTTAGCACAAAAGGTTAAAGGTTTTTTTTACAACCTAGTCCTTGGCAACGCCTCTGTTTGTTCGTCTTTGTCATATAGTGACCAAAATTGTAAAACCTAACAGGCTGTAAAAGAACTTCTGAACAACCTGGTGTAGGTTTACTTGCTTTGCCTGCCCATTTTTTCATCCAAGAAAAACAAATCCTTCTTCTGTAATCTAGCAGAGGTATAGTCACGTCTTTATTTACCTGTTCGTAAATAATCCATGCATTCACTAAGTACATATGTATCTAAAACATGGATGACTAAAGGCCAATACCATGTTTTACCTCTAAAGGGGATGGGATATTTAGAAATTAGCCAGTCATGTTTAGCCACTACTCCCACCTCTCCCTCTCTGTTGTTTACTTTGGCCCTTTCTGTCTTGAGTACCTATTAGTTTTCATAAAGGGTTCAACAGTATCAAAATTAGCCAGGAGACATACTACATTGTTGTCGTGCCATTTTACGCATAATATTTCATTATTTCTATCAAAGCGATGATCGGTATGACCTCGGCGTTTCTTCTTCATTTCATGTTTATGATAGGACATTTCTTAGTCTTATTATCTTTGACTGTCCCTGTGGCTCTGAACCCTTTACATTTCAAATCAATCAACAATCGCATGATGGTGAAGAAGTTATCGAAGTAGACTACATGTGCGCTGGGATGTGTACATACTGCGAGTAACTTTTTTACAACTCTTGAACCGAAGCCATCGTCAGTACCATTAGAGATCTGAGCTTCCTTGCTACTAGCAAAAAAGAAAGCTTTCTTGCTATAGCGAAAAGTTATAACAATATCCGTTGACTCTACACAGTACCCAAAGCTTGTATCCAAAGCTCACTGGTTTACCTTTTATAAATTGTTTGATCCCATGATGACCAAGTATTTAGCGATCATTTCATCAACAGCTAATTATTGGATTCAAAACTTTCAGAATGATTTGATATGATGATATGAGCTTTATCGATAAATGGGCGAATTTTGAAACTTTTGTCAGTATTATCAATTCTTGAGTTGTCATTGAAATGTAAATAGGATTTAATTTTATCAAAATGATTACGAGGCATTACTGCATTACTCGTTCATCAAATGAAATGTGTACATGGTCATCGCTAATCCAATAAAGCTTTCTTTTTTTACCGTGCAGCATACTAAGAGTATAGCTATAGCTAGACCGGTGCTTACCAGTATAACCCGAAACCCACTCAATTGGGCCCTCGGCTCTCTCGCTCACCGAACGGAGCGCAAAAGTATATTGCGATTACTCAGACGTCGTTCTTCTGCGAGAGTCTGGTAGTACCCCGGATGGACCGGCCTGCAGCTGTAGACAGAGACTGTCAATAACGTGGTCCCTTTCTTCAATCTTATAAACAATTCCTAAATTTTTAACTCAAGATCGATAAATAAATCACTATTGTATCACGAGATGTACTGCGTTCGGCGTACACTTATCGACTAATGTAAGCTTTACAAGAAACAAACAAGCACTCACAAGAAACAAATAATTGACACTTATGAACCTATAGTTAGCGTAACAGGATCGAACACTCTTTCGCGGCTAATTCTATAGACATGATCCCAATGTCATATTTATAGGACAGCTTATTTTGATTGTATACCACTTGTTCCATAATTATATTTTGTTGTTGTTTTTATTTATTATATATTTGGTAGAGATCTAACAATCAGTTTTATGTATTTTAAAGTGGATCACACTTTTCTTTTGCGGTATATAAAATCGGAACATATTGCTCTTTTTGAGGCGACAAAAATGATCAATTAGAATAAATTACATTAAATTTACGTAAACATTTTTTACAGCGAAAAATATATATTTTGTTCGAAAAATAGTGTAAAAGTACGAATTTCACCAGAAATTTATAAAATAAAAACAATAATATGAAAAATAACAATATAGTGTCCTAAAAATAGGCCAGTGGAGAGGAATGGGAGATCGCGTAGTTCAGAGTTTGAACTATTCAAAATAGTTAGAGCCGTGAACGAGTTGAAATGAAATGAGCTAACTCAATAAGAGAACTAGCTCTCTTGATGAGCTAAATGAACTCAGGATATATATGAGCTAAAAGAGTGATATAGCTCTTTTAATCAAAAGAGCTAGGATTTAGCTTAGAGCTATATCTCTCTTTTCTTTTCAGTGAGCCGTTTTTCGCATGTCTAGTTCACAGTACTGAAGAAAAGACACATATATATCTTTTCATTTCAGTGACACATTATGCGAACGCTAGCGCTACACACGCCTAACCCGTACCTTCCGGACCGGGTATGGAATATTGCAGGTATATCTCATGCCTAGTGTTTAATGTAGAGATGGTCGTTGCGCAACTTAGCTGGTTATTGAAACTATCTATCGGCACAATAGCGGTTAGATAGTTTTGTCGTACTACAATAACCTGCTAACAGCTATTAACTCAATCATGTTCGGTAATACTCGATCGCTATCGGCAGCTAACAATCGCTACTCGCTATTGTAGCTAGTTATAGCTAACAACAACTCTGTGGCTAACAGCTATCGCGATCGCGACATGGCTGGGACATCGGTTCTTTCATCAATGATCATTTTGTCTCTTTCATACACACACACACGCCAAAGCTGCGTGTGTCCTTTGACTTTAGCCCTTAGAGCCTTTGAAGTAAGATGCATTTTTTGGAAGATTATTTTTGTTATTCGTCATTAGGTACTTAGATAATTGTTAGTTGCAGGTTGATGCCTAATTATGTGGCCTTAAACTAATCATTATCTAATTCACGTGTTTAGCGACATTGTGTATTATAGACGTGTCGCTTACTTTTGAGTATAAATATTAAATTTGATAGTCCCAGAGTATACTCACACAATACAATTATTTGTATGATGTACACAGTTATTTGTATTGCGTCTGGGTGTTTTTTATCTATCTATCTATCCATCAGCCTTTCTCCGTCCACTGGTGGACATAAGTCTCCCCCAAAGAACGCCACAGCGCGCGGTCCTGCGCCACCTGCATCCAGCGGCTCGCTGCGATCTTAATTTTTACATTATGTTCCTGTCACACTATTTTAATTGAAAAGTTCAGATACATTAATGATATACCTATGCAATGAATATTTCGCTTATATAGATAGTAGATACGATTCAATACACATAGGTAGTCCGAATATGATACCGAAATATTGACCGCGACGCTCGCCCGTTCGTGTGCACGTTAATATAGTAGCAAAAAAAACCCGCTATTGAAATAGCGTGTTTCAAAAACCGCTATTGACATTCGATAGATAGTTTCGTTTCGTTAACCAAATAACCCGCTACAGCCCATCGCTAGTTTAATGTTTAAATTGAATCTCACGGCTGTGATGCCATAAGATTCATAAAAAAATATTTTATTTTCCCACGGGTGTCGTAAAAGACAACACAAAATAAGTATTTGGAAATCTAAGTAACCAAATGTGTAACGAAACCATAGCGCGATTCATAAAAATCTACAACGCCATCTATCGATGCAAACAACTTAGTCCTTCCACCGTGATCCGATCACCAGCGTAGAACGGTAAGTCAATTTATTATTATTATGGAAAAGGCTCAATCCCAGCAGTGGGACAATTATTATATGAGGGTCGTCCATTAATTACGTGAGGTATTCAGATGGGGAGATAGTCGAGCCGAATCTTACTAAATCTCATTTGGGAGAGAGGGGAGGTCTTGACAAATATCACGTATTTTTTTAAGCAGATAATGGTGTAAAACTGCGTGAAAGTTAAGTTAAATTAAAGTGAAATGAAAGTAAAAAGACTTTATACCAAAGTAAAAATTTTCAAAAATCTTACATGAGAGTGCGGAAGGTCAAGTGTTGGTCTAGAAAAATCTTACATCTTACCAAGGAAAGACGGTGTGTCAAAAAAATATTCTCAAAAATGCCTCACGTAATTAATGAAAGCTAAGCTAAGATGATATTGATAATAAAATAAAGGTTTCGTACAATTTTAAAAGTTGCAATCGTGTACCTATTGAACTATTTTGTTTCTTAAATAACAAATAACTAAGATGACATTAAAGATTTCTTTACTTTTTATGTTACGTGGGAATTTATAAACATATACTTAACGAACAAAAATCACACGTTCATTCAGAATTCTGTTGATCATTAATGAAACGCACAAACGTCGACGAAGCTCGAAGGGCATCCGATGGTAATACTGAGCACAGCGCCATCTATGCATCATTGATGAAAACATATTGATAAAGAAATTCACTCACCTGTCGAAGCTAATATTCGCTCTAATAATGCCCTGGGTTCTATCAACGGTGAAGGCCCCTTCCTGGTTTCCCTCCAATACATGGTAATACACTCTACCATTTTCTCCTGAATCTTTATCTATAGCTTTTACTGTTCCTGTAATTGCATAACAATAAATCAGCATACTATACTGTATAGTGACAGTTACGAGTAGTACCAATCAATGACATTGCTCGTGGGTGTCATAAAAGACGACTAAGAGCTTAAGATAGATCTGGGCTAATTCCATCTGATGCCGTTTAGTCAATAATTACATTCACAAGGTTTGACGTCTGGCAGGCGGCCTGTCATAAAACTATTACCAATAACTTTTACAATATGTACGATGGAAAAGGAGTACATATTTCGTCGACCAGTAAGTAATTGTGATGAGACCAGGATAATGGCTCAGCTTATTTAACATACCAGTGTCATGTGGTAGAAAAAATCACTTCCATATGTAGGAGGATCCCCATGTAGTAGGTAAGGGATAAGAATGCAATATTATCACACCTTCTCCTCTCATATGACTCTACAAAACTAGACAGAGTATATTATAAAGACACACGATACAAATGTATCTATTTTTATAGCATATATTTATGCTGACCGACCGCATTCGTAACGACGACGTAAGAGAGCGAGTAGGTATGAAAGAGAGTATTGGTGTAAAGATGCGAAAGGGCATGCTTCGATGGTTCGGACATGTGGAAAGAATGCCGAACGAACGTCTGGTTAAGAAGATATACAATGCGAAAGTGGAAGGATGTAGATACCGAGGGAGACCGAGACTAACCTACCTAGACCAGATCGATCATGTACTAAAGGAAGGTGGAGTCAAGAGTCTCCGAAACCGGCGAGCGTGTATGAAGAGAATTATGAATGTTGAGGATGCGAGTGAAGTATGCAGAGATAGAGTTCTCTGGCGCTCTGTTCTCTCTGCCTACCCTGCAAGGGATATGGCGTGATGATATATATGTATAAGTCTGTTAAATTCGCGAGAAAAAGAGCTTAAGCGACGATTATACCGCTCGCGTAAATATGCATATTAATCGCACAATATAATGAAAAATGAGTGATGATTAAGATTTTTTCTGGCGAATTATTTATCACATCAAAAGATTGTGAATCAATATTTAAAAATAATGTATATAAAAAATATTTTACCTATAATGACTCCTGGTAGATTCTCCTTAATGCTGAATGTATAACGTGGTGATGTGAATCGTGGTATGTTGTCGTCATCATCAGCCAACATAACTGTCAACAATTGAAGGGTCTCGAACTTCGCCGGGGTACCGTTGTCAACTGCAGCTAATACCAACTGCAAATTAGAAAAAATATACACTGTGATATAAACTGCATAGATAGCATCGTGGTTCAAGTGTTGATCTCCTTGTATCAGGTGTAGTTTTATTTTGAATTTCGATTCCAACACAGACATGTTTCTTATGAATTTGACTATAATTAGTGTCCATTTATTTTTATATTCATGAAGTCCTTAATAGTTACTTATTGCGGTAGTCTCATTTGTAACATCTTTCCGCTTTTCGCCGTCCACTGCTGAACATGCCTATCTCTCATGAGGAGCTAGTGCCGTAAGTACCCTGTTTGACAGGCCGGTTGGTGATCACAGTGAGGTGTTATCACGTTTCCCACGAGAGTGCTGGTGCTATTTGCCGGGCGAGACTCTTAACCTCAAACCCTTAGATCTTTAACCCTTAAATTTTACGCCTCCCTCGGGAAAATAATGGACGGCAACAACGTCTTAACAAATCCTATATTTTTCTTATATATTTGGGACTTTTAGACACTGTACTCCACGGCTGCAAAGTTAATTACATACTACACCAAATTAGGGAGTTTTATTATATATTCCATTTCATTTCCTCAACCCATACTCTTTTGACCATAATCGTCAGGGTAATGGGAGTGAAATTGATTAAACGGATTATTCAGACTATAAAAATAAACAAGATGATTAATAATAATAATATATCTAATGATTCCTCTCACCTGATATTCGGCTTTATGTTCCCTATCAAGGAAGGTTTTAGTTCTCAATTCTCCCGTATCTCTGTCGAGGCTGAACTCTGCTGTTTCTCCCACGTTCTGATTGTTCTCCTTCAGATAATATGAAATGCGACCGTTCTCACCGCTATCTTCGTCTATTGCTTTGACTGACGTTATTAGATAGTCAGCTTGAGCTGCGTTCTGAAATAAGATTTACAAAAACTTATTTACGTTCAAAAAAGTTATTATCACATGTGGGAATCAAATTCACACCTATTGTAAATCCATTCCAATCGTTCTGCCACTTATTTAGCTGTCGTGTGACGATCAATTTGCAACTTGTATGTTTTATCGTCTTTATGGAAATAAAGACCATAAAAAATAAATAGAAATAGATAAAAAATGGATGTTTGACCGGACATTGATTTTACAGATTTAGAGTAAGCAAATTGTAAAAAAATATCCATACATAAAAAAAAGCTGACAAACGTTTTGTGTATTTATTTTCATCCTCATGTGCCAACCCTATCAGAATAGGTAACAATTTTGCTCGCTCCTTAGAAACTAGGTCTCTGTACGTTTATTTACTCATGTGGTATTGATTCATATCACTGACTAAACACATGGCTTAGTGGTTAAGATATCAACCTATTATGCAAATGTTGAGAATTCAATATCTACGTAGAACAATACTCTGTGCGATCTACAAAGTGTTGCTCTCAAACTGGTTATCATTAATATCCATGAATTACATGTTTGTAAAGTCCCCCGCAATACAATGGTTATTTTCTTAAAGCATGGTGTTATCTTTAAAAAACATATAAATAAGATAGAAAAAAATATATACCTCAGGTATTTCCAATTGTCTCTGATCAGCAGAAGGATTAATAAAAACAGGTTTATGTTTATTCACGCTTAGTACTGTAATATCCACTCTAGCAACATCAGAGTTAGGCCCTTGGCCATCTTCATCGGTAGCTATGACTGTTAGATGATAGGTTGTATTCCCCACCACAGGCTTCGAAGGATAAATGATGCCGGTCGATGGGTCCACTGTGAAGACACCTGGAAGAAATATGTCTGAAGATATGGTTAAGCAATTAGTTTATTGAACCATTGTAGATTTTGTACATTAACAGTTATTAGGGAACTTTTGCAAATAATTAAGATTAATGGTTAATCTGAAATGCATAAATCATGACTAAGGCGTGTAAAAAAAAAAGAAACGTGTAGAAATAATTGCAACTTGCGATTTAGCGGTATTGAACCGCGCCATCTATCGACGCATGAGGTAAATATCAAAATGATATTGTATTTAAAAATTAAAATGCTGACATTGGCGATTGTACCCCTTGACTCAAGATATATTTTTAAAAAATACATCATAATCAGATGGGTAAGTCGATTAAGACGATTACAATTTTAATTTAATCGATTTTTTTTATCAATTGTTATAGTTAAACATGTATCCCTTGGGCAGAAAGTAAATTATCCAAAGTTGAACTATTATCCCAAGGAAACATATTACCGGGATAAAAAAATATCCTACATGTTAATCCAGGCAATGTCCTATCTATGAACCAATTTTCTAAATCTGTTGAACGGTTTACGCGTGATTGAGTAACAAACATCCAAACATCTTTATAAACTTTCACATTTATAATATTAGTAGGATGTAGAATAAACTGCCATAATAATTCTATGGTTAAGAATATAGTTCACGGCCACCGAAGACAAAGGTCGGTGCCCACTCGCACGGCGAAGAGAGGAGTCCTTGCAGGGTGGGTCTATGGGGTTGCGCGCCGTTTCTTTCGTCGCCCCGGACCGATTTGGCGGAGTACGGGTTGAGAGCCCTCAGCGCTCACCCACAGTCCGGGTAAAGTTGTCATCTGAGGCTAACAACTAAGACAGACAAAAAAAAATGAAAAAAAAAAAAAAATTGTCGGAGCGTGACCACATTCATAATCCGCCGCAAGAGAAAAAAACAAGAATATAGTTCACCAATTCTTTGCCTGCTCGTGGATATCCTAAAAGAACTAGGTATAATGATAACCCCTTGATGTGCAGAAAATATTTATGAAAGAGTAGGTAAACTTTTAACAATATCCTAAACTAAACTATTTTTCAAGCATGGTATAGTAATTCAATTGCCTGTGGTTGGAGTTTCTTATTCTTTTTCATAATGATATTTACCTGGTTCGCTCTGTTCTACGATTTTGTACAGCACTTTGCCATTAATATCATCATCCTTATCCTCAGCCAACACCTGAAGGATAGCGGCCGGTGGGTTCAGCTGTAAGTTCTCAGCTATGGTACCCTTATATACCTTTTGAGTGAAGATCGGAGCGTGATCGTTGATGTCCAGGACTTTTATGTGTACCTATAAAGGTAATTAAAGTCAGTTCAAACTTTCGTCCCGTAATTCACCATCAAGCTCAATTCGCGAGGCGTTAACGCTTTTTTTTTTCAATATCTTCCTAAATATTGATTTTAACGACTTGGTACTAAGAACCTTTCTTGTAGGAAATTGAAGGTTCTACAAGTTTGTCATTCACCTTTTTTCTGTAATTCTTATTATTCACGAGATAAATGCGAAACGCAAATTTCATGGAAAAATCAAGTTTAAGAGGCCTGCACTACCCCGTCGGTTCTAGTTACGGCTTCGCAATGGACACTTTTGTAGAGCATTCAATTCTAAAAAACCCGTCCATGGCCGAAGCGATGTTATGAAATACCACTGAGCTATAGAAATTTAAAGATAAAAAATCAGAGTGTGTATTTTTAATGGGAAATCTTTACACTTCTTGGTCGTGTACTTAATATTAATATTAAGGGCCCAAACTTTCAGGGAATTCGTTTTTGGTTACTTGCAACAAAATTTCACGATGGAACCGAAAAAAAAATCACCCTAGTACATACCCATAGTCGTCTTTCGGCTTACTAGAGTCTATATTTTATTTACACAACACTAAAAAGAAGTACATCCCAATAAATCAAGACTGCTCGTCAAAATTTTCATGTACCAGCAAACATACCTTAGTTTGCCGGTACATAAAAATGTATCGACCACCGATACAGGTGGTGACGCATTTTATGCTAAAACTATCATCACCAAGAATGATACAGAGATATACAATTTTTTAAACTGACCGGTACACTCGTACTCCTCCTGATACGGGCGGGCGCATTATCACTCGCTACGGCTCTCATATATATGTCGGTGATGACTTCCCGATCGATCACAGCGCCATCTGCGACCGTGATCACACCCAATATCGGATCAATGGTGAACAGTGATGAATCGCCTGATAAACTGTAGCGTATTTCACCATATTCTCCTGTAAATAAAAATGTTGATTTTGAAATGAAAGATGGGAAGATAGACCTACTACACAGTGAAATTTTGGGCTGAATTATTTGTTAAAGTTGAAAGTCTCTTGGAGACAATTTCCTTGTGTAGTTACAAATTAAGAACATATCACCATTCATTAATTGACGTAGAAATAGAATAAAGGTATCGTGAAAGTGGACACCAGCTCTGTCCTGAGAAACTTATAATACCAACTGCAATTACCAACACGGCTGTCAAGAGTGGTGATTGTCGTTAACCACCCCTGGTGCCAGGCATATTATCATCATAATTCATCTCTATAGGTCATATAGGTCTCACGCTAAGCACAAACCCCTTCTACAATAGTAGGGAAATTCACCTATTATACCATGCTGGTCAGATAAGTTGGTATAGGGTTTTATTTCGAGTTTGCCTTCTCTTGCATAGATGTTGTATGCATATTATCTGCCTTAGTCATCTTTTAAGACACCCACCTCTATCTTAATAGAAGTGGTAAATTGTATTGTTACTTGTTATATCCAACAATGTCACTGGTCTAAAAAAATGGATGAATGAACCAAAATAACATACCTTCATCACCATCAACAGCGGAGACTGTGAGCACACTAGTGCCAGGTTCTACGTGCTCTTGCACGCTAACCTCATACCCTGGCGCGGAGAACACTGGCTCCTCATCATTGGCATTCAGCACAGACACTGTCACTCCCGCGGAAGTACTCCTCTGTGGTACTCCCGAGTCGAAGGCGATAAGTGTAAAGTTAATTGAATGTATTTTCTCGAAGTCTATACGTTGCGATGTTTTCACTAATCCTGTACAAGCAAAATTATAATTAAATCGAATCATCATCTATTCAGCTCATATATGTCCCAATGTTAGGCTCGAGCTTCCTCTATAATGAGAGGCAAATTGACCTACTATATCACGCTGGTCAGACGTGTTGGTGTAGGGTTTTGTGATGAGTTTTACTTCTCTTGCACAGATGTTATTATGCGTTTCATATCCCTTAGTCGTATCTTCCGATCACCTACCCATCATTATAAATAAATCTATTTTATAAATATTTTTTGTGGGTTTATTACTATAAAACTATTTTTGTACGGAAGGACACTCATGCCCATTGCGGTAAAGTGTTCGTAACTTCAGTAAAATGAATATAAAATTTAGTATTTAAAAATAAAATCTGTAAAAGTATTTTTATTTCGTATGTAATGTTCCTAATTATAAATAATATACATACGACTGCAGAGGTGGCATAGTGGTTACGTACGATACCGAACTTCCATGCCAGTGTCATGAGTTCGATTCCCACGCAGGACAATACTTTGTGGAATCCGCAAAGTGTTGTTCTGAGTCTGGGTGTAATTTGTCTGCGTTAATTGTATGTTTGTTAAGTCCCCCGCAATACAAGGATTATTTCCTTAGTGCAGGGTGGTGTATCTTTAAAAAAAAACATATACATTTTATAAAAATAAAATAAGTGTAGTGTATAAAATAAAATAAGTGTAGTGTATAAAATAAAATAAGTGTAGTACTGGTAGAAAACTTTGCTAATGGTGTAATGATTACGAATCCGTGACAAGTGTCATGAGTTTTATTCAATCGTACAATGGTTTGTGCGATTCACATACTGTTGATCTGATTGTGAGTCCGAGTATAAATTGTGTTCGTTATTTAAACGTTTATAAAGTCAGTCAATCTATGTATTGTTCACTTTATCTTATCTACTTTGGTCCGGGCTGGCCACGGATGGCAAGGAAGCGATACCAGTGGCCGGCCCAATAGCGATGGGGAGGGAATACGGTGGGAATACGGACACGCCGCCCGTTCCGTCACCCCGGACGGAACGGGCGGCGTGTGTCCATACCATAGCGTCTCCAAAAAAAAAACGACGTTGGTGTCTTTATTAAAAAAAGAAATAAGTACGGAAATCTTTTTTTTTATAAAACCCGATTACGAAGTGAAAAATGATGTCACAAGCGGGATTCGAACCCGCACCTGTTGGGATGCCGGCCCAATCGTGCTGCCACTACAGCACCGTGACTTATTGTAGGACATGCAAATTTCACTTCGTATCATATTTATGTCTTAAGGTGACGGTATGCTATCTACCCGACAATGTTTACACATTGTTATAGGCTTAATACTTCAAACTTTGATTACGAATCGGGTAATCGGGTTTTATAAATAATTAAGCATATTAAATGCTAAATTTCAGTAATTTAAATACAGAAATCTTGCAAAAGGTGACTTACCAGTAGCATTGTCAATGTCGAAATATGGACTCGGTGGATGTATGACGATGGCAGCTATGGGAGTTTCTCTGTCAGTCGCTGTGAATGTTCCAAGCGGGGTACCTATGGGCTGTTCTTCCACGATGCTCTCGAGGTACGAAGGTTGAGAGAACACTGGCGCATGACGGTTCACATCCGCAATTGTTATTATAAGTTCACCTGAAATAATATTATATATATATTTGCCAAAGGTTCTCGAGGAACTGGACAAACACCGACTTGGTGCACTGACGACATCTTGAGAGTGGCATTTGGATGCAGGTGGCACAGGATCGTTTGAATAGCATTCTCGTGGGTAGGCTTATGTCCAACAGTGGACAACTACGTGCTGATGGATCGATGGATATCCAAAGATTTCAGACAGGTCAGTTACTAACGAAATTCAGTTGAAAGAAAATATGCTGTGGTAAGTTCACCGTTTAAGTAGGTATAAGATCATCTGATCACATCACAGGGTCAATTGGCCTTGGTTTTCTATTTTGGAGTGAGTTCGTGGCCAAATGTGTAAGTATAAACTGAGATGAAGTTTACCATCAGCCTGTTGAAGTACAGGTGCTTCTACATCGGTCACTCTGACCGGGAGGGTCACGACGGCAGCGCGACTGCGGTCCAATGGTTGCGCCACTATTACACTGCCGTCCGGCTGGATCCTGAACCAGGCACCAAAAATACCAGCTTCCGATACCTGTTATAATTGACACAATTATATATTTTAAAATGCATAGCACTTAAATATTGCCAACTTTACATTTTTTTTTAAATGAATTTAAAATTATCTACCACCGGTTCGGAAAGCAGCCACACACTGACAAAATCTGACAAGAAACTTAGCATAATTTTAAATAATGTCAATATATTCTCGTTTCTTCTTCTATCAAGTGTACTGAAGATGTAACAAGACAATTCATTATATCCTTTCTTACCCGTAGTTGTGGCAACCAGAGACTAAGGAAATGTATATAATGTGTATATGTAGAAAATATCGGCGTAAAAAACGGAAAAGAAATATAACTATATTTATCCGTCTGACCAGCGTAATATAGTAGATCTTTTTTAATCCTATTATAGAGGAGTAAGCTTCCTTCCAGTAGTGGGATGTAAATGCATTGTGAAGGTAAATAATTCTCATCCTGGGCTCTTAATCCTCTCTTTAGGTGGCACTTTTAGACTTCTCCTAATATGTTCATTTCTTATCTAACCGTGTTACCCTAGACATCCATGTTATCTTACTAAATATTGAACAAAATATTTACTTACAACCGCAATAAAATCTGTAAAACATGATGACAGAATGAAAGTGATATTGTGAGGAAAGTTTTAAGTATGAATGTTCAAGGCTTTAGGGTTAAAAGAAGACCGAAGAAAAGATGGAGTGCGTGAAACTTGTACTTGGAGTGACCACAGAGATGACGTCTGCTAGGGTTTTATGGGAGGAGAGGACATATTGCGTCGACCCCAAATAAATTGGGATAAAAGCAGGATGATGATAATGATAAAATCCGTAAAACAGTTTTGCTTATTCATATTCTTAAAGCATCACCGCACAGGATATGAACAAGTTGTATATACCTCTTTTCCATGAATGTCAACTGCTTTGATGACCAATTCGGACATGTCATACACGAGACGAGCGTTGTCTGACACGTCCGGATCCACAGCCACTAGGTGATGTATCACGCTACCGGCGGAAGCGTCAGCAGAGACCTGTGCGCGCTGCGTACGAGGCGTGAACCGTGGTGGTTTATCGTTAACATTCATTACATGGACAGTAAGTTCTGTTGTTCCTGTTAAACTTGGTGCACCTGTATAGAAAAAAATAACTCTAGAGACAGGTTTTCACCAACAACCCTTAAATTTTAAATGACATCTAAGGTGATATACAGAGTGGAAGTGGACCGCTCCCGAAAACAAAGACAGGTGACCCTACTTGTAATGATAGGCTAGAAAAAAAAATCGATTCGGATGAAAAAAAAAATATTTTTTGACAACGAATTTTAAGTTTTTTTCACATTCCATCGTATTAGGACAGTGTCATGTAACGATAATTCCATAAAAAATAAGTAACTATACTCAGATGAGAAAAGACGCAATATATTCAAAACTCACGATCGTATGTTCAAGAGTTCAACGACCTCGTGTGGTGAAAAAAAATTTTTTTTAACCGAATTCGTATTTTTTTCTAGCTTATCATTACAAGTAGGACTAGTAGGGTTACCTGTCTTTGTTTTCGGGATCGGTCCCCTTCCACACCCTGTATACTATGCGTAATATTTTTCTTATGTGTGATTGATATCGCCTTAGGTGATATAAAAAAAATAACATCAAAAATATATATTAAATATTTATATACTATTAGCTTCTGCCCGCGGCTTCGCCAGTCTAAAAGCTTACTTTCCTAAAGTTTTTCATCCCTTATTTTTATTTTACCCCTTAAGGGTACATTTTTAATACAACATGTTAATGTCATATTTATTTATATATCTAATCAATTATATATATATATATATATCTAATCAATAGCCTAAAAATAAGTTTCAAGCTTCTGGCTTTAAAAATGACGATACTTCCTTACAACTTTTCATCACCTTTACAACCATTTTTATGTCCTTTAACAGGTTCTAGACTATCTGTGTGCCAAATTTCATTCAGATTGGTTCAGTAGTTTTGGCGTGAAAAAGCGACAAACAGACAGAGTTACTTTCGCATTTATAATATTAGTAAGGAAGTAAGGAATCATAGTACAATATTTTTGTCTGTTGTGGCTGGTATTACTAATGGAGGCCATACACGCTAGGTTTTGCACGATGGTTTTAACTGTGCATGCATAACCGACAGGCATAACCGAGTTTCATATTGCACATACACGTTAGGGTTTGCATGCACAGTTTTGCCATTCAATCTCAGTTGAGCTACGTGACGGTAGGTGTAGGACGCCTACTTCACAGTTGAACTATGTAATAAGACAATTAAAAACAGAGAACTGTGTCAGGCAAGCTCGCCGGACCGCCACACACGCTCGGTTATGCTCGCGCGCAAACATAACCGAGCGGCAAAAATATCAATTTTGATATTTACTCGGTTGCATGTACATGCAAAGATAACTGTACAGTTTTATCACACACACGCTAGGGCATGCCTGTCGGTTATGCATGCACAGATAAAACCATCATGCAAAACCTAGCGTGTATGGCCTCCATTAGGAAATTAAATGTTGGCCGTTAAATACCTAATGCAATCCACTAATGGAAAAATAGGTATTTCGGTTTTAGTGGATTAATTTCTTTGCATGTAATTTTTATAGAGGAATGAGATACAATCATTTTAATTCGTCGTATAACTAAATATTGTATTGTAATGTGTAAATATATCATGACTATTACTGAAAGAATGTGGGATTCGTATATGTAATTTAAGGGAATGGGGCGATGCCATATCATCATTTCAGTAGATGTGAAGCTAACTACTATACTTTGATAAATAAATATTTTATCCGTGTGGTGACGGAGTAAGAATACTATTCACCACCCCATATCTTACCCGTTGGTGATCGTACGAGACTACTAAGGGATATAAAACGCATATAACATCTATGCAAGAGAAGGAAAACTCAGAACAAAACCCTATACGTCTGACCAGCGTGGTATAGTAGGTTAATTTCCCACCCATTACGGAGGAGGCCCGAGCCCAACAGTGGGACATTTACTGGCTGTGCTGATGATGATGAAGTAAATATATAATATCATGTCCGTTAAGTGTGGTGACGGTGTAAAAATACAAGCCACCATCCCCCTTTCTTGTTCGTGGATGTCGTAAAAGACTTTTAAAGGATGTATTTTTTTTACACCACCCTGCACTAAGTTATAATCCATGTATTGAGAGGAATTTTACAAACATATAAGTAACGCAGACAAATTACACCCAGATTCAGAATAACACATTGTGGATCGCACAAAGTATTGTAATGCGTGGCAGGTCTGTGCAGTCATTATACACAGGGCCGGCTTTACCTATAGTGCAGAGGGTGCGGTGCACCCGGGCGCCGAGTGTTAGGGGGCGCTTCGAACGTGTTGTAACTATCAACCTATTCCATTTTGTTCACGCATTTTGATACAAGAGGGCGCCAGGAGATTGATTGCACCCGGGCGCTACATGTGCTAGAGCCGACCCTGATTATACATATAACATTTATGAAAAACAAAACAAATCCAAAATAAAAACTCTATTTCAATGCTCCTGACCAGCGTGGTATACCAATTCAATTTCTCTCCAAAAATAAAGCAGAGTTAAGCGCAACAGTGGACAGTATATAATCTGAAAAGATATCTTACCAAAATCCGTAGCAATGATCTGTATTTTGTAAGTATTACGTTTATCGTAGTCCAGTTTAGATGCTACCGTAATCACACCGGTTACATTGTCAATGGCGAATGCGTCCAGTGCACCCTTCTGTATAGAGTACTTCAGCTCGGAGTTGATACCGGTGTCCATGTCAGTCGCGCGAACACCAGCTACCTCGGTACCTGGACATGATATTATTTTAAAGTTATTCGTAACGATGACGTAAGAGAGCGAGTAGGTATGAAAGAGAGTATTGGTGTAAAGATGCAAAAGGGAATGCTCCGATGGTTCGGACATGTGGAAAGAATGTCTAACGAACGTCTGGTTAAGAAGATATACAATGCGAAAGTGGAAGGATGTAGGTACCGGCGGAGATCGAGACTAACCTACCTAGACCAGATCGGTCATGTACTGAAGAAGAAGAGAGTCTCCGAAACCGGCGAGCGTGTATGAAGAGAATTATGAATGTTGAGGAAGCGAGTGAAGTATGCAATGATAGAGTTCTGTGGCACTCTCTTCTCCCTGCCTACCCTGCAAAGGACATGGCGTGATGGTATGTATGTATGTATTATATTTTGTTGAGACTTCCCCTTAAGGATAACATTTCGCCTTAATCACCAGTGCTGCCATCTACGTCCATTGTAATTGGGCAATCAATTGGTGAAATGAGAAAAAACGTATTCTCACTTTTTACTCCGACTACGTTGCGATCACACATTATTTATAATACGCATTCAATATAATTGTAATCGTACTTGAATAATAATCATTATTTAAATCAAAGTCTCGACAATCATTTATACTACCCTCACAAGAACTATTATGAACAGATTTTTTTAAAAGAACATATTCTAACTGTCGCGGCCGATGCAATTATAACATACACACAGTCTTTAATTTTTTTTACATTCATTTACACATTCACTACACTCATACAGACTACAAGTCTGCCATATTATACAACACATTACACAAGAACACCGACACATTCGTACCAATAATAAAATTTCCACATTCGTAAAAAAAAAAATTGTTGGGCTAACGATTTGTATTTCCTTTTTGTGTGTTTAGCTGTTAGCCGCAGGTGGCTTTGACAGCTTTACGCGGAATATGGGTGAACGCTGATGCCTCTCAACCCGATTAAAGTAGGGTAAGCGACATAGCCCAAGGGCTCCCCTTGTGGGGTACGGACCTCGGTTTGGGGCGTTACTGGTAACAAAGTAGGCGTGCCCACGTTTGAATTAATGGCTATTGCGCGTCGCGATTTCACACCTCGACGGCGAGAACGAAACCACGGGAATTTATGTGTTAAGCCCTCGCGGGCCGGTTTAAGCTCTCAGTTGAGCGAATGTCATCACATTCGCTCGTGTAACGATTTGTATCTTATACAATATACAATTATTATAAGATTCATCTATTTTTATTCCTTTTGTTCTTATCGTGTAAACTAACATTTTATGAAATTATTAAGATATTTGACGTGCTAGGCTATTTACAAAAACGAGAATTGTGAGCGTTTTTTAATTGTGAGCGAGAAATACGATTGCCACAGGTGGAGGACGTGTACGAATTGCTTGATACTACCGCCGTAGGTCGTTACTTGAATCATTGCAATCAGTAATAATATGCTTACTAATTTCTTTGTGATAGTTTTTTTGACTGGTAGAGAATGCCTTTGGCATTAAGTCCGCCATTGTATTTGTGTGCATGAAGTATAATAAATAAATAAAAATAAAAAATAGTTCATTGTCTGACAACACCTTGGTCGTTCTGTTTGGTATAGTTTGGGACAACAAAACGTGCTATATTACCTTCCGATCGCCAATTTGGACTGACCAGCAGTAACGTTACATTGATATCAGTTATACTTACCAATGGGTGCATCTTCAGATATGTTGGCATCATATTTATCTGTGTCGAACACCGGGGCGTGATTATTTACGTCTCGAACCGCAATTTCAACTTTACAAGTTGCGTTGTGCACGCCATCTGTCGCCTGCAAAGAGTCACTATTGTCATCTTAGCATATATAGGTCTTACTGCTGTGCTTAAGCTTGCTCCATAATGGTATGCAAATTGAGCTACCACGGTAATCAGATGGGTATGATTTAGAATTTTATTTCGAGTTTTCCTTCTCTTGCAAAGATATTATATGAACATTATATTGCTTGATCGTCTTTCATGATATCCATGGCGAAAAGAAGGGGATAATGAATTGGATTTTCACTCTCTTACAGCAGAGAAAAAAAACACCAGGCACCATTATCAGTCTCTTACTCTTATTTATATTACTCTTATTGGCAATAGTTTTATGATCGGCTCTCAGCTTGACGTCAAACCTCTTTGGGAATTTAATTGTTGACCAAACGGCATCAGGTGAAATTGACCCAATAAAAAATCAATATAATATCTCGAACTAGAGAATAAGTACACATACATACACATACATATCATCACGCCATATCCCTTGCAGGGTAGGCAGAGAGAACAGAGTGCCAGAGAACTCTATCTCTGCATACTTCACTCGCTTCCTCAACATTCATAATTCTC
Source organism: Lymantria monacha (assembly GCA_905163515.2). Lineage (NCBI taxonomy): Eukaryota > Metazoa > Arthropoda > Insecta > Lepidoptera > Erebidae > Lymantria > Lymantria monacha. The sequence continues at coordinate 2,800,827 of LR991091.1, read as the reverse complement.
TTCATACACGCTCGCCGGTTTCGGAGACTCTTGACTCCACCTTCCTTCAGTACATGACCGATCTGGTCTAGGTAGGCTAGTCTCGGTCTCCCTCGGTACCTACATCCTTCCACTTTCGCATTGTATATCTTCTTAACCAGGCGTTCGTTCGGCATTCTTTCCACATGTCCGAACCACCGGAGCATTCCCTTTCGCATCTTTACACAAATACTCTCTTTCATACCTACTCGCTCTCTTACGTCGTCGTTACGAATGCGGTCGGTCAGCCTAACGCCACAGATTTTCCGCAGAGATCGCATTTCGACCGCATTAATTTTACTATCATACTCTTTTCTGTATACCCAACTCTCGCTTCCATACAGTAATGTTGGGACAAGCACTGCGTTATGTATTGCTACACGTGCCTTCTGGCTGAGGTGGTGGCTGCCGAAAAGTTGCCCCAACGCTCCGTTCACTCTATTTCCCGCATTCACTCTTCGCTCTATATCAGTGGTGTACCTTCCATCTCGGCTAAATCCACATCCAAGATATACAAATTCATCCACTTGCTCTAGTACATCATTACCTATTGTTACTCTTACATCTGTTCTGGTTTTATCTCTTTCAAAGACCATTATTTTGGTTTTGCTCACATTCACGCGTAGACCCCTTTTCTTACAATCTTCTGTCACTGTGTCGACTAGGGTCTGCAGGTCAGTCGCTGACTGTGCCAGCAGGACTGCATCATCTGCATAAAGCAGAGCAGTGACCACTGAGTCGCCCATCTGGACTCCCACATTCATATCGTTCAACCTTTGGAGACATTTATCCAGATATATGATAAACAGCCTGGCTGACAGAACGCACCCCTGCTTAACGCCGATATTGACGTCAAACCAAGGCGACATTCCATCATCCAGCCGCACACAGGCTCTACAGCCCATGTAACTGGACTGCACAGCCTGTAGCAGTTTACCGTTAATACCATACTCCGGTAAAATGTCCCAAAGTTCCTTTCGTACAACCGTGTCAAATGCTCTCTCCAGATCCACAAAACTGCAGAAAACCCTCTGACCTAGAGCCAGACGCTTCTCCACAATGTTGCGCAGAGAGAACACTTGATCCATGCATCCCCTTCCACTCCTGAAACCTCCTTGTGTCTCACACAGTAAACCATCGGACACCATCCTCATTCTCCTTTCAATAATTTTTCCATACACTTTTGCTGCCAAACTGGTCAAGCTTATGGCTCTGTAATTTGCGCAGTCATAACGTGAACCCTTGTTTTTAAACAAAGGCACGATGACTGCGCTATTCCAGTCCCTGGGAACCATTCCCGAGCTCCAACATAAATTGAGGAGCAACAGGAACGCCTCCCAGACACAAGAGCCACCGAGCTTGATCATCTCGGCAGACACCATATCAATGCCCGCTGCCTTACCATTTTTCAAACTTCTTATCGCCCATTCAACTTCATCCATACTGATGCCATCGGAGGACGCCGTTGTCGAATGTTGATCTACTAAACCACATCCAACACCGGCGCCAACCGTAGCATCCGCATACATATCGCCAAAATATTCACTCCATCGGCTTAACACGTCTTGTGTTTGTGTAAGAATGTCTCCACCTTTAGACCTTATTTTATTCATTCTGAAGGCTGACCAACCACCCCGAGACTTCTTCACCTCCCTCCAAAAGAGTTTGGTGTTACCCTCGAAGTTTTTAGTCAGCCTATCTTCTGCACTCATACTTGCTCTATCACGTTTCTCTTTCACTAAGGCCTTGGTGTCATTCTTACATTGCCGATATATTTCTTTCTTCTGTTCAGTCATACTGTCATTCAGATTCAAAGAAGAGACATAGTCCAGCCACGCTTTCTTCTTTTGCTCTACGGAAGCTGCCACTTCCGCATCCCACCATGCATCACCATTTGTTTTTCTATGCTTCTTTGAACTTCCACATACTTCTTTCGCTGTATCTACCATACTCTTTTTCAATACTCTCCAGCATTCTTCAATGTCCGATTGCGGCTGGCTTGCCATCGTCAGCCGTTCTCGGACACCCTCTGCATACTTTTCTCTTACACACTCTTCTTGCAACCTTTCAACCTTTATTCTTTCAAGCCCTCCGAAGTGGACACGCTCTCGCCAGTGCCTCCACTTTCTGAACAGACCACTAAATCTCGCAATAACGAGATAGTGGTCCGTGTCGACTGTGGGGCCCCTGTAGGCTCTTGCGTCCAATATTTTGCTTCGGAGGCGACTGTCTACCAAAATTAAATCTATTATGCTTTTCTGTTCATTCCTTCTCCATGTATACATATGGATGTCCTTATGTTGGAAAAATGTGTTTGACACAATAAGGTTTCTCTCCATGCATACATCCGCTATGAGCCTACCTGCGTCGTTCACTCTCTTATCACCAAATGGACCAAGTACGTCCTCATAGTCGGGACGCATGGTCCCCACCTATCCGTTCAAATCTCCGCATACAATCACGCGTTCACTGGTTTCTGCCATATCCAGAACTTCCCTAACATTATCCCAAAACTTCTCTAGGTCTGATGCCACCGAGGATCCTACGGGAGCATATGCTACAACCATGAATACCTTGGTGACACCTAGTTTTATACGGATCCAGAGAAGTCTGGGATCATACATTCCGTAATCCTTCACACCTGAGGCCAAGCGAGAGGACAACAGAACTCCTACCCCCATGCTGGCTCGATCGCTCTGTGGTACACCAGACCACAGAGCCATCCCGCCACCAGGAAGATCGCAGGCGTCGCTGCCCCTTCGCTTGGTCTCTGTTACACAGAGCACGTCTAGCTGTTTGTCCGCCATGACGGATATCAGCTCGTGCAACTTACCTTCCACACAACCTCTTACATTCCACGTGCCCACCCGGCACTCCGTTCTCCTCGACTCGCCTGACTGGGCAAGGCGTGATGGGTGGCGGCCCCCATCGCCGCAACTGCCGATGTTCGTACCGACGGGGGCGGGTCGGTACGCGTCGCCTCCGGGGGACGCCCTAACCCGCATTGCGGTACGCATTTCGAGCCGGATTAGCAGTCTAATTAGACTGGCAGGGGACGCGAACGAGCACGCTCCGGACTATGCCCCCCAAGAGAATAAGTGATGAAGAGAATAAGTGATATAAATAAATAAAATATTATGTAATTTTACACAAAGATATACTCACTAGAATGGTAAGGTATATTTTGTTGGAGTCCTCGGGTGGGCTGACACCTCCGCTGTCAGGTCTCACGGAGATCTTACCCGTATTGGGGTCGATCCAGAACGGATGATTAGCTGGTGCGATGATTGAATAACGGATATCGGAAGTCGTGTCTACGTCACGTGCTTGTACCTGAATAAAAAGATATATTTATTTTAGAAAAGACCACACCTTGCAGTTTTTTCTGGTGGCGGGCTATTGTATGGTCACACTCTGTTAAATCCGTTCAGGGCAACAGAAAAAAATGGCGCGCGTCCCCATAGAACCACTAGAACCCTGTCTACCACACCCAGTACTAAGGAAATAATCTTTGTATTGCGGGTGAGTTTACAAACATATAACTTAAACAGACACAAATTACACTCAGACATAGTATAACAATTTGTGGATCGCACAAAATATTATTATACACGGGAATCACAACCCCTACACCTGGCATGGTAGAGCAATATCTTAACCACTTCACTATTTGTGCGTTGTATAAAATGGGTAGGAAGCTTATGTTACATATCAAATCATTTATTTTGCATAAGCCCATAGGGGCACTTACATATTGTCAATTTTACATTGTTTTTTTTTTTAAATTAAATTTAATTAATCTACCACCGGATCGGAAAGCAGCCACATACTGAGAAGATCCGGCAAGAAACTCGGTGGGCTCGTCATTTTTTTTTATTATATTTTTTCACAAAAGAGTTTGGTTACATGATTTATGTTAGCTCCAGTGATATGCCCTTCGAGTAAAGATTCATTTTTAAAATTTTGTATATACAGGTAGACAACTTGTTTATCAGACGTTTAATCCCGACTTTGATCCCTTTTTATGGGAAGGAACAACTCTGTCTCACTCTTGTGTATGATCCCTCTTTACTATGGGAAGGAAATTGGTCTATTCTAACAATACTGTGAAGCATGATAGTAAACACAATTGATGTTATTTTTCTTAGGACTCTCAATCTTCAGACTTTTTATCAGTTCATTCGCTTGATGGTCTTTCGGTCAGGTTTTACGTCTCATACGGATAAATAAATGTAGTGAAGGTAATTTTATCATCATCTCAGTTCATATATATATATATATATATATATATATGTCACTGCTGGGCTCGAACCTTTTCTGCAGTGGGAGGTAAATTGACCTACTATACTACGTTGTTCAGACAAATTCGCGTAAGGTTAATTTCAAGTTTTCCTTCTCTTGCACAGATATAAACACAAATCCATTACTCGTCTTTTATGAGACCCACGAGAGGTTGATGAATTGGATTCTAATCTCGTCACCACATACACCAAAGTTATTTTCAACCCTCTACTTATTCCATAGTTATTTTCAGATGAGGTTAACAATACCTGTAACTCCGGTTCAAATTTAACAGCATCTTCGTCAATAGAGGCCTTGTAGACTGGTGTTAGGAACACCGGCGGGTTATCATTGGAGTCTGTCAGAGAGATCTGGAGAGAGACCACCGTATTCTGACCGGAGCCGTCATCGTCAGTCGCCTGTTAACAAAAGTACGATTCTTCTGGTTAAAAAGAATGTCAAAAGGTTACATTTCGTAATTAAGTGGTAGATGATACTGGAGAAAGTATTCTGTCTGCAGTCATAAAGTGGTCGCCTCGTCTGAAGAAGCACCACGCTCTCGCAGAATATAAAAAAAAAAAAAAATACGTGTATTTATGTACGCGCGTGAGTAGTTATACATACTACTGAAATTTAGCATTCAATATGCTTAATTATTTATAAAAACCCGATTATGAAGCGAAAAATGATGTCACAAGTGGAATTCGAACCCACACCTATGGGAAATACGTCCCAATCGTGCTGCCACTTACTTTTTCGCTTCGTAATCGGATTTTTATAAATAATTAAGCATATTAAATGCTAGATTTTAGTAATTTGAATAACTGGATTGTGTCATCGAATCCAACTTGTGACATCATTTTTCGCTTCGTAATCGGGTTTTTATAAGTGATACATACTTCTTTGATATCAGTAAAAAATAGTATTTAATTGCATGCAAATAATTATTTGCAATAAAATAATAAAAGGACGTGAATAGAAGGATAGGATAATTTTATTACTAATATTTACGAATAGTAAATAATATTAATCAAAATGTCCAATTTAAATCACTACTGAATGTAATTTATTAGCACATATATAATTCGCACTTGTATGAAACTAAAACACGTGTTGTGATTGTTGAAACTAGAAAGAGGTTTCATTTCTATTTTGTTGGTACCTTTTTTTCAAGACTTAATGAGCTGAGGTTTTGCGGCTAACTTCAGCATGTTACTTTTGTGTTACAGTGATGCGCGCACATCTTAAAATTTTCACTCATTCTGGATATAGAATGGCTCATGGCGCGATAATTATTTGGTAGAGCTCAACTAACAATTGATAACATGGTTATACCTTATATTGTAAGAAATAGTCTTTTCTAGTCTCATAGTCCAAGCAGGGTGGTTGGCCAGAGGTTGGGCACGCCGCTACGGTGATCACTCCACTTCGATTGTCGACCTTGAATAGATCAGCTCCATGTCCTGATAACTGGTATACAATGCCTTCTGTACCAAATCTGGAAAGTTTAGTATAGTTTTTTATTATATTGCTCCATCGATGACAAATATCTACCTACATCATGAAGAGACTGATATTAAAATAATTAAAACAAGTATTTGTGACAATTAATCAGTAATGTTTTCCCATGGATGAACTTTTTTTTGGCAAGGTATGGTCTGGACACACGTTATCCAAGCCGTCCGGGGCGATGGAAAGGCCGCGCGTCTATTTCTCCATGTGGTGGCCATCATAAATAATAAGAATATAATTCATCATCCCTTATCTTACCCGTGGGTATAGTCAAAGACAAATAAGGAACATAAAACCGTATAGCAACCCATCTGAAAAGCGTAATATAGTAGGTCAATTTCTCTCCCATTGTAGGTTTTTCATACTGCATACAGTATATAGTACATAGTGACAGAGTAAGTAGTTACCACTTCCTATAGGTGTGAAAGACGACTCAAGAATATGATATGCGTGCAACTTCTATGCAAGAGAAGGAAAACTCGAAATAAAACTCTATACATATCCGTCATACCAGCTATGTATAGAAGATAATCATCATCATCATCACAGCCCATATACAGGGTGGAAGGGGACCGCTCCCGAAAACAAAGACAGGTGACCCTACTAGTCCTACTTGTAATGATATGCTAGAAAAAAATCGATTCGGATGAAATTTTTCTTTTTTTTCGCAACGAATTTCAAGTTTTTTTCACATTCCATCGTATTAGGACAGTGCCATATAACGATAATTCCATAAAAAATACGTAACTATACTCAGATGACAAAAGACGCAATCTATTCAAAACTCACGATCATATGTTCAAGAGTTCAACGATCTCGCGTGGTGAAAAAAAAATTTGTTTTTCATCCTAATCGATTTTTTTTCTAGCCTATCATTACAAGTAGGACTAGTAGGGTTACCTGTCTTTGTTTTCGGGAGCGGTCCCCTTCCATCTTGTACATCCCACTGTTGGGCTCAGGCCTCCTCCGTAATGTGAGGGAAATTAACTTACTATACCACGCTGGTCAGACGTGTTGATATAGGGTTTTGTTTCGAGTTTCCCTTCTCTCGCATAGATGTTATATGCGTTTTATATCCCTTAGTCGTCTCTTACGATCACCCACAGGTAAGATAAGGGGTGGTGAATTGTATTCTTACTCCGTCACCACACGGATAAGTATTGTAGGAGGATAAGTATAAGTAATATAGTAGATAAATTTCTCTCCAATTCTGGTGGAGGCTCGAGCTTAGGAAAGATACTTGTATGAGCTAAAATGATAAATTAATGAAAGAATAACACAGCAGGTAGTTAGTAAATAGATGGATGTATTCTTGTCAGTACCTGCCGGTGTCCCTGTCAGTTGCTCGAACGGTAGCGATCCAGGTGCCAGCTGGTGCACCTTCTGCGACAAAAGCTGAGTACGGCTCGTCAGCGAATTGTGGAGCGTTATCGTTCACATCTGTTAGAGAGATGGTGACACTCGCCTTTGATGATAACCGGGGAGAAGTGTGGAGTTCTTCAGCTATTACCTGTACAAAGAAATAATTTATCTCTTGCTTTTATAAGACAATAGTAAGGAAATTTAAAATAATTTTTAGTAGTACGGTCACGCTGTTGACAGTTCTCTGTCTAAAGCCGCGGGCCGATCCATCCAGGGTAGTACCACACGCGCCCCGACGGCGAAATCTGTCGGGGCGTCGACGAGAGGAACCCGCGAGGGTAAACCGCCGGGCGGACCACCGAAGACAAAGACCGGGTACCGGTGGTCCGCTCGCACGGCGAAGAGAGAGGAGTTTTACGGTGGGTCTATGGGGTCACGCGCCGCCTTTCCGTCACCCCGGACCGATTTGGCGGGGCGAGACGCATCCATAGCCCACCAATAAAAAAAATTAAAAAAAAAATTAAAAAAAAAAAGGGTAGTACCACACGCAGAAGATCGACGTCTGAGCAATGGCAATGTGCTGTTGCGCTTCGTTCAGTGAGCGAGAGTCGGACGCCCAACTGGATACGCTTGGGGTTTGTATTGATAAGCAGCGGTCTAGCTATACCCTTGGTATTGCAAAGGTCCATGGGCAGCAGTAGCACTTACCATCAGGTGTGCTGCTTACTCGTTTGCCACCATAAGCAATAAAAGTCTTGTATTACGGGAGATTTTACAAACATATAGAAGGGTCGACATCAGGCAGGTAGCCGGTCATAACCATTGCCAATAACTTCAGCAGTATATACGAATAGGAGTACATATTGCATCAACCTTAATTAATTGAGATAATGGAAGGATAATGATGACTACAGACGCAAATCCATGTCCATTACATACCTCTAAAATAAATTTTCTTTGATTTGGATCCTCATAATCTAGGGTGGTATTAAGCCTCAAGGTTACAGACGCGCTGCCTGTCGCAGTCGAAGGCTCCACCACGAAAGCTCCAAGATCATCTGATAAACGGAGATTGAACACCGAGTTTAGACCCTGAAAATTAATGCATTTAAAAGAATAAATTATATCTGATAAGTATTTATTTTGTTCATGATTTCTAATGTTTATGCGAGTATTACACATTTGAAATAAAACTACTTTTACGGATTCTATCGCGTTTGTATTTGATTTTTAATTTCCCGACGTTTCGAAGACTTTGCAGTTACCATGGTCACGGGAGGACTGAGGTGTCTTACGTCCGATATGTCATTGTTATTACAGAAATTTATTTATATCTACCCTATAAGATATTAAATTTTGACCCAGATTTTTATACAAAATTAATACAATTCATTGCCAGTACAAAAAGAGAATGATTCTATATATAAAATTTATGTTGTTTATGATTTGTTATTATTAAAGTATTTAATTTATGATAATTATTATTGTGGCAATTTTACAAAACTAACAAAACTGTTTTGTACTGGCAACGAATTTGTATTAATTTTGTATAAAAATGTGGGTAAAAATTTAATATCTTATAGGGTAGATATAAATAATTTTTTGTAATAACAATGACATATTGGATGTAAGACACCTCAGTCCTCCCGTGATCATGATCACTGTAAAGTGTTCGAAACGTCGGGAAATTAAAAATCAAATACAAACGCGATAAAATCCGTAAAAGTAGTTTTATTTCAAATTTATTTTGTTTTCAAGACTACTAAGGCACTAATTCTTGTTTTGCAGTTGGACTTTACAAACATACATACTTATAATTATATAATTTGGTTCGAAGTGCATCATACGGGACCTATGTTATGGATATCATATATCTTAGCCGTCTTTTACAACATGCATGGATAATATAAGAGACATATCAGACGGAAAAAAGATATATTTTTTTTTATAGAGTTTGCACTAAGGAATCTTTGTATTGCGAGGGCATTTATAAACATATAATTAACGCAGACGAATTACACCCAAATTCAGAACAACAGTTCGTGGATCACACAAAGTATTTTGGGAATCGAACCCATGGCACTGGCACTAAAGGTAGGCATATTAGCTACTACGCTATCTGTGCAAATTCATTAATGTATAATTTAAAAATTGACAATATGCCACACAGCACCCCGCGGCGTTTGAACGCAATGAATAATTATGAACTTATTTGGCTCAGTCGAACACTGGACCATAAATGGGGTGACGACATTGTGTATTTTTATTGTATCACAACTTAATTAAAAAGTATATAAATACACTCACCACATCTGTATCAGTGACCACCATATCCAAATTTGGCAATGGTGTTCCAATCGGTAGACTTTCAGGTATTTCGACACTGTACTCTCTACGATTGAAGCGAGGCGGTTCATCATTCACATCTTTGATGGTGATAGTGACTGTAGCTGTAGAGGAAGTCAGCTCGGAGACTAGAGGCGAACCATTTACAACCTCCGTAGCCTGAAAGATGAAGTAAACCAATATTAAAATACATAATAGCAGGAATGTTGAGCTGTGTGATAGTGGTTACGAATACTATTTACCCTTATTTTACTCGTGGATATCGTAAAAGACGACTCGTCATCATCACAGCCCATAAATATCCCACTGTTGGGCTCGGGCCTCCTCCGTAATGGGAGGGAAATTAACCTACTATACCGCGCTGGTCAGATGTGTTAGTATAGGGTTTTGTTTCGAGTTTTCCTTCTCTCGCATAGATGTTATATGCGTTTTATATCCCTTAGTCGTCTCGTACGATCACCCACGGGTAAGATTTGGGGTGGTGAATTGAATTCTTACTCCGTCACCACACGGAAAAAGAAAGACAACTAAGAGTTTTATATTGACCTGAACCAACTCCACCTTTAGTACATGACGCACTAGGCTATATTTCCGTATGGTGTATGGTGATAGAGTATATATTTGACACCCCCTTAACCGTCCCACAGGTATGGTATTGTAATCTTACTTCATCACAGTACTCCGTCACCGCACTCAAATACTTACCCTAACAGTAAGATTAAGTGGCGACGATGGATCAGCTAGAGCTTCTCTATCCAACGGCTTAGCAGTTCTCAGTTCACCAGTGGTGCTGTCCAGAAGAAAGAAATCCAGAGGATCTGAATATAAAAGAGTATATTAATAATCATTGCTTAGTAAAAAAAAATGTATTAATAATTTTTACGTGTACCGAGTCAAAATACAATATGTCACCACACATTTCTAACTGGCAGGACGACTAAAGAATGGAATCAGGAAATATTATTACAACAGAATGAAAACATTAGTGAACCTTATAAGATAGCATAAGCATACTTTTATATAAATATAAGCTTAAATCTTCGAACCAATGTAGACCAATTATTCACTCATTGCGGTACAATTTCATGCCAAATAGTGAGATATACAGGTTGCCGATTTAATTAGTAGAATCCTTGAAGGAGGTGTATCAGACCATGATACACTATCCAAATCAGTAAAAAAAAATAGTACCTAATTTTTGATTAAATTGCCGTAATGATAAGCGGTCAATACACTTTGTAATATAGAAGTTCGATGTAGGCAATATACTCATGCGTGTGACATTGAACTAGTAGGCAAAGAGTCCCGCTCGCGCTACGCTTACCGCCGCGCAGCTGGGTCGAAATGTACCTAGGGGTCAATGTACGCTGGCAAACCTATTGTTTTGATAAGAAACAAATCACTTTATCTCGGGATTGGGCACAGCTAGGAGTCTGCAACTAACTTTATTGTTTTTTATGACGTCATTCCTACACCCAGTTTAAGTTATTCTGGTAATAAAATCGGCACCCTGTATGTATTTAGGCTGTAAAGAAGAGTAAGATTACAATTCACCACCTTCTTGTTTATCCGCAGACGTCGAGAAAAAAAATGGTTAATGAACTTAAACAGATTACATAGGTATATCTCACAAAAAGTACTTCTACCAGCTAGTTTGGCCAGTATGATTTAGTAGATTCATTACTCCCTTATGGTATATAGGGTAGGCATTTCCATGTGGTGATGTAATAAGAATACAATTCAACACCCTCTATCTCTTACCTGTGGGTGATCGCAGGCGCGGCTCAAGCATATGTAGCGCCCGGGTGCAAATCAAATCAAATCATTTATTTTGCATAAGCCCCATAGGGGCACTTACATATTGTCAATTTTACATTGTTTTTTAAATTAAATTTAATTAATCTACCACCGGATCGGAAAGCAGCCACATACTGAGAAGATCCGGCAAGAAACTCAGTGGGCTCGTCATTTTTTTTATTATATTTTTCACAAAAGAGTTTGGTTACATGTTTAATTTATGTTAGCTCCAGTGATATGCCCTTCGAGTAAAGATTATTGTTTTTTAAATTTTGTATAGGTATAATACAAAATGCAATCAATAACCATCAATCAATCGCAGGTGCAATCAATAACCTGGCGCCCACTTGTACCAAGTGGGTGAACAATATGGAATAGTTTGATGGTTACAAGCGGCTCTCGGTGCCCTTTAACACCCGGCGCCCGGGTGCACCGCACCCTCTGCACTATAGGTAAAGCCAGCCCTGGGTGATCGTAAGAGACGACTAAGGGATATAAAACGCATATAACATCTATGCAAGAGAAGAAAATCTCTTAACCAAACCCTATACCAACACGTCTAACCAGCGTGGTATAATAGTTCAATTCCCCTCCCATTATTGAGGAAGCTAACTAATAATAATAATATACCAACTATTAATAAGTTCCAAAACAACATTTCTAGGTTGTGCTCTATCAGCGTCCCTGGCCTTCACAGTGAGAGCCAACGTCCCGACCGGCGCATCCTCAGCTAAAGCACCGCTTAATGATCCACTGAACACGGGCGGAGAATTCTGGACATCTACGACTTTGATTTCCACGTAGGTAGTAGAGTTTAAACTGCCATCCTGTAAGCAATATTTTAATATAAAAATTACAGATCTATTGATCTTGTAGTAAAGCATTCAACTGAAAATGGGAGGTTCTGGCCTAGAGTTTTTGGGTAAGCTACTTGTTTTTGATTCTTCAATATATATCCAGAATGTTCAAGAGTTTCACGTCAATGGCGATGGGCTTGCCTGCTATTATATGCGACTAAGGATTGTGTGGCGAAATACAGGTGTGTCTACAGCCGCGGGCGGGTCCGTCCGGGGTAATACCACACTCTCGTAAAAAACCGACGTCTGAGTAGTGGCAATCTGCTGCTATGTTTCGTTCGGAGCGAGGAAGCCAGAAGCCAAACTTTCTGGGTGGGTTTGAGATTGTATTGATAGGCAGCGGCATAACTATACATAGGTATTGCAAAGGTCCACAGTAAAACTTACAATCAGGTGTGCTGCTTGCTCATTTGCCAATAACAGCAATAAAAAAGACCACTCCCCGCCTAAGTTATCTGTGGCGGCAGAAAGATAGCATATGAACCCATAACCTGGTGTATTACTCCTAAACTCCAATTGAGAAAGCCATCAATATCGATTCCTTGACTTTAGTGGCACCTATGCTTATTATGCACCCATACAAAGACTAAACTTGATATAAAAAATAAAACAAGAACCTATAAGCTTCTTTCCAGAGCTTTATCTTGAATACATAATAATGATTTACATGATAGATAAAGTATACATATATATATATATATTATATACTCACGTCAGCATACAATTGATATTGATAGAACTGTCTGTCGTTATAATTCAATGGTTTCTTCAGTACTAAAACACCTGTGTATTGGTGAGCTGTGGAATTGATGGCCTCTACCTCAAATGTATCGCAGACATCTGGCCACTGGAATGAACAATTTTATATTAAAATTACTGAAATTTAGCATTTAATATGCTTAATTATTTATAAAATCCGATTACGAAATGAAAAATGATGTCACAAGCGGGATTCGAACCCGCGCCTATTGGGATTCGGGCCCAGGCGCGGGTTCGAATCCCGCTTGTGACATCATTTTTCATTTCGTAATCAGATTTTATAAATAATTAAGCATATTAAATGCTAAATTTCAGTAATTTAAATAACAAGGTTGTGTCATCGTTTAATACAATTCTAACTGTACAGTTTTAAGTATTAAGCCTATAACAATGTGTAAACATTGTTGGGTAGATAGCATACCGTCACCTTAAGACGTAAATATAATACGAAGTGAAATTTGCATGTCCTACAATTAGTCGCGGTGGTGTAGTGGCAGCACGATTGGGCCGGAATCCCAATAGGCGCGGGGTCGAATCCCGCTTGCGACATCATTTTTCATTTCGTAATCGGATTTTATAAATAATTAAGCATATTAAATGCTAAATTTCAGTAATTTAAATAACAAGGTTGTGTCATCGTTAATACAATTCTAACTGTACAGTTTTAAGTATTAAGCCTATAACAATGTGTAAACATTGTCGGGTAGATAGCATAGCGTCACCTTAAGACGTAAATATAATACGAAGTGAAATTTGCATGTCCTACTAATTAGTCACGGTGGTGTAGTGGCAGCACGATTGAGCCGGAATCCCAATAGGCGCGGGTTCGAATCCCGCGTGTGACATCATTTTTCATTTCGTAATCGGATTTTATAAATTTTATATTATTTATTAAATCTTGTTTACGAGCGAAATCTGTTCCATTAGCCCTTAGACAAGTGTAAGCTGTCACATGACAATCCAATTGTGATTAGGTATTATTTCGTCGTCTTTATGGGAGGCGTGTGCCATCTACCGGACAATGATTAAACATTGTATCGATTTAATACTCTAACTTTGCAGTTAGAATTGTATTAAGCGATGACACGACGCTATTATTGAAACTTAGCATATGACATGCTAGTTCTAAACATATTAAATAGTATGGTAAAATGCTAAATCTCAGTAATTTTTTTGATATTATTTTTGTTTATATGTCTCTAAAATATATTCCGGTGTGGTTGACAGGTAAACAGTACAATTTGCCATCACCCCCTTAGTTTCCTATGGGAGTCGTAAAAACTGGCTAAGAGAAAAAGGAATGGGTAGTAGCATTCACTTGTGAAAATCATAAGTCACCATCTGCTATTGTACTGCGGATGTAAAGATTAGTATCTCTTTTTTCGTTGAGAGGACTATATTTAATAGTGGACATTGATAGGCTGGACGGATGGATATGCTGGACAAGACTCAATTCTCAATGTGTATTATAGAAGTATGTGTGTTATAGAAGTATGTTTGGAATGAGGATTTCTTTCTATTAATTGAAAATATAAGTCCTTGGGCTGTGCTATAAAGGAATATGTAACAGAACTCCGAAAAGTCTAGACCAATTTGGATGAAATTTTTGTGTTTGGGTACCCGCTTAAATTTGAATGGTTTAGATTTACCATTAGACTCGATAAATGGAGTTATAGAAACCTATTTAGATTTGTAGGGGAAAGAGTAGCTATTAATAGGTTTTACTTGCATTCATTCTCAATATGGACATACCTGTTCGTTAGGCACACAGCCCACTTCAAGATTACCTCCAACAAAGTCTTTGTCTTCTACTTCGATGTATTTCAATACCGTCGTGCCCACCTGCTCGTCCTCAGGCACGTTCACTTCATATGGACTCTAGAAAAAGCAAATATTTAAAGTAGAGAGTCACATATTTTATAAAAGAGAAAGAAAAGTGGAAACATAATTCTATTCTAATCATCGGATTTGTGAATCGTATTTTCTCCATTACTTTAAGTGCGGTGATGGAGCAAGAATACAATTCCTCACCCCCTGGTCTTACACCTTGGTATTGTAAAAGACGACTAAGGCATATAATATGGATATAACATTTGTGCAAGAAAATGAAGACTCGAAATGAAATTCTATACCAACCCATCTGAAAGACGTTAATGTGACCAGACGTCCCGTTTTGAACGGGACTGTCCCTTTTTATAATAACGAGTCCCGGTGTCCCAGAAATGAGCTCTGGGATGCAAAATTGTCCCGTTTTCGGAAATCGAGCTAAAATTTGAGAAGTCGAGCCCGCCGGCCGTACTCGAATGAAGATCGAGAGTGTCGTCATTCAACGCGAAGATAGGTGAGAGCGCCCGAGTCTTCACCCGCGTTCTGTTGACTATTTGTTTGACAGATTTTTCGTTTTCTCATTTCTTCCTATTTGTTTTGTTAACAATATTTTCTATGCGGAACATATTGTAGACATACGAGAAAACCCAGTTACAAATTTCAGTTCTCAAAGCCATGTTGATAATTAAGGTAAATATAAAAAAACGTGTCAAGAATTTCATTCTTACTTAAAATCTTCACTAGTTATTTTAAAGCAAATTTGTTCCTTTGATAAATATAAGTACAACTAAACATTTCGTGAATATTTTTAAAGTGTCCCGTTTTGAGTCAAAGAATAAATGGTCACGTTAGGTATAGTAGATGGGTAGTTAAATTTCTCTCCTATTGTGACGAAGGTTCCAGGCCAGAGTTGAAATTATAATGAAAATAAAATCTCCGTTCGTCTGCCAAGCGTGGTTATTGAAATTGTCACCCCTTGCTCTATACCCTAACGATAGACGTGACGGTTGGTGAATAGCGCTAGAGCATATATTCTGGTACTTACATTTTTAAATATCGGTGGGTTGTCATTCTCGTCTAATACAATCACAGTGACCGATTGTGATTGCACCAAATTTTGTACCTTATCTGGATCTTCATCTTCTATGGATACCAGGAATTTTATAGTGTCTTCCACCTGCAATTGTGATGATATCAGTACCTATAGTCATAGTTCAGAATATGTTTTACCACCTCTTACTTTTCTTTGGATATTTCTTTTTAATAAACGCTATAAAGGCAGGAAGGAATTCAGGAAAGGATTTTTGCCGAGGAAACTTGAAGATTGAATCCATACGTGTTTCAGTTTTGAACCAAGCATCCTCATGACAATTCGACTTCGGTATATTGAATAGAAAAGGGAAAGTAGTAGGTCTTCTTTATTTCAAAACGATAATGGTTCCTTGCCATATATTGACTAATTAATTTTTTTTTTCGTAGAAGAAAGAACTGCCTAAGAGAAATCATTGGTGTGAGAAGTCCAACTGCGATCGCCAATAAGACATTGTCTCCCACTTAAGGAGAGGCCTACGTCCATAGGTGGACGTCGATACATTTGTGACTGGATGTATAAATGAATAGTATATTTTGTACCTCTCTGTCTAGTGAACGATCCAATGTGACGTCACCGGTTTCCGGGTTGACTGAGAACTTGTCTGTGCCCACCAAACCATATTTCACCTGAAATTTAATGTAAGAAAATATAAAATTGATATTTCTGTTAATAATAATTTTATTTTCAATTAATTTATCCGAATATCAGCACTGTAGTGTCTACTGCTTCATGAGCTGAGATAGGCATCATATTAACCATACAAATTTTCAAGTTCTGTGTTGTTATCCAATGTTTTTCTATTTCTTGATATTCTATTAATGTGTGACGTTTACAAAATAAAAAAAAATCTTTCTTTTCTTTCTATTGTGTAGGTAGGTACATATCCCAAATGGTGACTGAGTAAAAACACAATTCATCACCTCCAACGTTACCCGTGGGTATCGTAAAATACTATTTTTAGTAGTATTTTTGACAAGATAGGTTCTATAAATAGTAATTTTAAATTAAAGCAATACATAGACACGTTAATGAAATAAATAGTTAAATTTATTTCAGCGACATCTAACGGTTACTGTGTATATGTATTACGATACACGTACAAAGTTACAAACTACAAACTCCAGTAGATATTAAAAGTTTCATTTATGGCATCCATAAATTGAGTATAGCGCCATCTGTTATTTTTTTTAAATCTGCTTGCAGATATTCACGTCGATATTTTAAGTCAATGAGCCCTAGCCGATGCTGTAAGTGAATTGATTTATCTAAAATCTGCATAGAGATCAAAGTGCAGATTTTGCAGATGCTTGATGTATCTGCTGATGCTTGATGGCTTAAACCGGGACATCGTTCGCAGCAAATACAGGAAATATAGAACAGTTCTTGAGATTATATAGTGTACATTAACAAAGTATTACAAACTAGTAATTATGTAGAATATATGTATATTATATATACTGACCGGTAAACCTTCGGGGTCCACTCCTTGTAACCTGTAGACTATCGTGCCGACTGGAGTGTTCTCTGACAGCGCCAAGTTGTTCATATCCTGGGTGAACACTGGCAGCATATTTGTTGATCCTGGACCACATTGATTCGAGCATAAAGAATTGTCCATAGTATAAATTATTATTTTTTCTTCTATCTTTTAAAAGGCAACACTGATGAAAATAACCCATGTATTGCACTTTACAAACGTAATTAACAAACACAAATTAGACCCTGACTCATAACAATTTATAGATCGCACAAAATTATTATCCTACGTAAGAATCGAATTGAGAGCACTGACAAGGTAGGTCGGTACTTTAACTACTATGCCATCTGTGCAGTCAAAATATATTGTATGCTATTCTTTATTTCTAGTTCAGGACCAAAAAATGATTCATTCATCATCATCATCTCAGCTCATATATGTCCCACAGTTGGGCTCGAGCCTCCTCTATAATGGGAGGGAAATTAACCTATTATACCACGCTGGTTAGACGTATTGGTATGGGGTTTTGTCAAGAGTTTTCCTTCTCTCGCATATATGTTATATGCGTTTTATATTCCTTAGTCGTCTCTTACGATCACTCACGGGTAAGATTAGGGGTGGTGAATTGTATTCTTACTCCTTCACCACACGGAAAATGAGTCATTATTTTTATATTATCTAAATAATATTTATTTAGATAATATAAAAAGAATGAATCATTTTCGGTGTGGTTATTATTTGCAGAATAAAATATTTTTAATTATTATTATAATTAAAAATATTTTATTCTGCATATTAATAAAAGGAAATTTAGATTCGTAATTTAATAGTTTCGATTTTTTCTTTTATTGCAGTGATCTTATGATATATGTTAGCCTTATATGGCAACCGTAGGAAAAGAAGAATTGGATAAGCACTAGGAAATGGTAAAGCGCCGGACAATTGTTGACGATCGAGACACTATTACAACATAATCGCCTTTTAAGAGGGCTTATGTCCAACAATGGAGAAAGCAGGGCTTTTTTTGGCGACGGATTTTGGCCGATGACCGTGGATGATAACCTCATAGATCCGCCCTAGATGTAACTATCGACGCCGTGTGAGCGTGCCACCTGAACCCGGACTTTGTTTTCGGTGAGGGCTGGCGAATTCAAATGAAATGAAAAGTTTGAAAGCTCATAAAATCAATTAACACGTTAACAGATTTAAAAAATGCTAAAAAAAAAGATCACGTGATTAATGGACGTCCTCTTGGACTGCCGGCTCTCACGCTCACCGAACGAAGCGCAGCAGCACATTGGCACTGCTCAAACGTCAATCTTCTGCAAGAATATGGCACTAATCCAGACAGACCAGGCCGCGGTTAACAGAATGACCCTACCTACTATTACATAAAATAAACAATGTTTTCTTGCTTAAGAGCAAGACCAATTTTGTTTATTGGCAAATTGCACCCGTACCTCACGGTGGGTCACTAGTCTAACTTAAGGCGGCCAACCGTCCCGCATTCTGCGGGACCGTCCCTTAATGACAGTTGTAATCCCGCCTTGCAATATTTAATACAATAGTCCCGCAAATCGACTAAGGCGTCCCGCATGTCCCGTATTCCCATCGTCCCGCTCACGTAAAAGTACATACGAACGACGAGGCGCCGCGCGCCGCCGCCGCAGCGTATCGTCCAACGTGTGTACGGCTACGTGCGTATGTCGTCCGTGTGTCGTGCCGCGTGCGATATACGCTTACGTGAGTGTGTGTCTGAATGTCTGATTGCTTTGTTTAGTTTCGTGCGACAATTGCAAGAGAGACCGCATACAGTCTGAACCAAAACCCAGAACTAGTAAAAAAAAAATGCCCCTCATGTGAAAAATATGACTTTAAAAATAAGTGTTAATTCAGTAGTAGTGTTGTTTGTTTCTAACTTAAGTACATCATCAACAATACCAACAAATCCTCAATATTGTCGTGGATAGTGGTGGGTGTCCCGCATTGACTTATTAAAAAGTTGGCCGCCTTAGTCTAACTATAAATATATCTAGAACTATTACTAAAGCTATTACTAATAATGAATTCCACTTTTCAAAACATTATTATTATTTCTATTAAAACAATAGTCGTATTGTTATATGTACAAGTTATAACTATAATTCTGAGGAAAGTATATAAATAGGAACTTCCTGTGTTTGTATAAATCTAATTCTAATTCGAAAGTGATGAATGATGTAACAATATATTTATGTCCAGGGCAATAAGAAAAAAATCGTCCATTTTTTCAGTGTTTGAGCTACGTTGCCCATCACCCGGGGTAGTATCACATTCTCGTCATTTACAGAATGTTCAATAATAACGTGAGGTGTTCGGGGTTATCGAGCCGAATCTTACTCAGTGTCACTTTGGGGAGAGGGAGGGACCAGTGTTGTCGTTAATCGATTAATTTTTCAATCGATTACTTAATTTTATTGCTTTAATCGGATTAAACTTAATCGTGATTAAATTAAACTGAATTCAAATATTAATCGTAATCGCGATTAAAAAATCAATCACTAATCATTAATCGTTAATTTGATTAAACATATTAAAGTACTTTTAATGACAACCAAAAATTACTTTAACTACATTTTAGTCTTAAAGTTTATAAAGTAGACGTTCGATGAAGATACGTGATGTGTGACAAAGTAACTAAATTGCAACCATGCTAAATTTACCTAAGTCTCACAAAATATCATAAGAATTATTTGAGAAATAGTTTATTGTGAAATGTAATTTTAATAATTTACCTGTTTAATTTTAAAAATGTTGAAATACTAAATTTTCATTTATTAATTGTATTGTTGACAGGGACCGTGGCTCTGCCCTAGTGCTCACGAATGCCCAGATTTTTTTTATACTTATTGTTATAATTTGGGCAATATATCTTTATAAACACGATAGGTATCTTTATAATTCATAGTTTATTTATTATACTGATTTATAAGCTATGTTACTAATATTACTGTAAAGTTTCACCAAAATCCGTTCAGTACTTTTTGCGTGAAAGAGTCACAAACATCTATAAACCCTCACAATCTTTCACGTTTGTCGTAGTAGGTATTGGCATTAACTATAATAACTGTTCGACTGTACCTACCTGTGTTTTTCATAAATATTCAGAAAAATGAAGTGAACTGAAGATTTTTAATCGTGATTAACGACTAATCATGACGAATGAACGAATAATCATGATCAACATTTTTTTGATTACAATTAAATTAGTTTTAATCGAAAAAGTCACGATTAACTTTTTAATCGTAATTTTTAAACATTAATGTTTTTCTAGCAGAAAATGGTATAAAACTGCCTGTATTTATTATTTTACGCCTAAACCTCACAACCGATTTTAAAATTCGTTCCTGAATGAAATGCTACATTATCAGCAAAGTAACATAAAATATGTTACCCAATATTCTCAAAGTATCTACGCGCGTGAAACCGCTGGCGTTTATTAGTACAAAATAATATTACCTAGCGTAAAACAGAGTGCCGCCCACACGATGAGGTGCTGCCATCTTGTCTCCATAATTGATTATCTGTAACAAAACAAATAAATATAGTTTTTAAGCAATTAATATCAAGGTTGACTCGTATCTATTTTAATTTTAAATCTTTACTATTATCATCCTTAGGTACTATTATTATAAATGCGAAAGTAACTCTGTCTGTCTGTCGCTCTTTCACGCCAAAACTACTGAACCGATCTAAATGAAATTTGGTACAAAGATGGTCTAAACCTTGATAAAGAACATAGGCTACTTTTTATTGCAAAAAAGGGTTGTAAAGGGGGATGAAAAGTTGTAAGGAAGTATCGTCATTTTTAAAGCCAGAAGCTTGAAACTTATTTTTAGACTATTGATATGACATTAAATTTTTGTAAATAAATATGACATTATAATTGTTTGTAAATAAATATGATATTATTTTTTTGTAAAAAATATCCTTAGGGGGAAAAATAAAAATAGGGATGAAAAACTTTAGGAAAGTAACCATTTACGACCGACCGAGTTGCTGGATATTTATACAAACTAGAGGTTTTTCCTTCATGTGTTGTTAACTTGTTACCATACAGTTACAATTTTAAATACAATATCATCATCATTCTCCTACTCTTATACCAATTACTTGTGGTCGATACAATATGTACTCTTCTTTCATAGTACATATTGTAAAAGTTATTGGCCATAGTTTTATTACCGGCCGTCTGCCAGACGTCAAACCTCCTTGGGAATGTAATTGTTAACCAAACGGTATCAGATGGAGTTGACCCTTAAGAGTTTCATGAACCTGGACCAACTCCATCTGATGCCTGGTCAACAATTATATTCCCAAGGCAGGTTGACCTCAGACAAGCGGCAGGTCAAAAAACCATTGTCAATATTTTTTGCAATATGTACGATGGGAGATAGTGCATCGAACACAAGTAATTGGGATAAGAACAAGATAATGATGATGATGATGCTTAATCATATTTTTTTGTATCAACATCCAGACTCTTGACCTACCTTGCTATGTATTGGCTGTGTATTTAAACGGAGGTAGTTTATATCTAAGGCTGATAATGGGATAATAATACAATGTGCTACTATCCTCTTAAGAAGAACAGACAGTAGCACTATCCTGGGAAACTTAGAACACCAACTGCGATCGCCCAACCGCCGGCCAAGTGTGATAATTATAACATTACCCCACTTAATAAAAGCCAATAGTAGACGTGAATAAGCTGATGGATATTTTAGGAGAAAGTTTTTCTCGTCAAGAGTTCGTATCTATACGTAATAAACAGATATGGACACAACCTCACCTTACATTTTCTGTAAGGTATATAGAAAAACTTGTGTGGGACCTTTGGTCGGAATATGAAAGCGTCATCGGTGGTCTTGTATAATATTTAATATTTTAACGTGTTATATTAAATAATTTTGATGACATTTTATGTAATGTGTTGCGGACGAACTGCAGGGATGTAGTGAATATGATATAAAAGTGATTTACAGCGTTTTGTTTTCCACCAAAATTTCCAAAAGATACCATTTAACAGTGGGCTATAGCACTGTTGACGGCTACGTTTTGACTTACTGACTGACAATGATTAATATGAAGAGACTAAAGACGTGAAGAAAATTGTGACACGAAACTGGCAATTATGGGCTCGTTTTTTCAAAATTTATTAACTGCTATGGATACAAGTCCTTTAAGACTCAATAGGCTCGTATGATTACCAATATAAAAAAGAAGTAGAAAATTTAGGTGTTTTTTTAAAGTGCTGTTAAATAAAAGTCTTTATAGCCAACCCTATTGAAGAGTATACCATTGGGGAGCAATCTATTATGTCCATTGTAATACAAATACGGAGCAGAGCGGCTCAATCTTCACGACAATTTTATTGTTAGCGTGAAGGATTTTCTTACGTTTATATTGTAAGCCTTTCAAATCGTAGCATTAACAATTGTATGAAGTTAAATAACTAGTTTATTCCCTTGCTTTTATAAAAAAAACTGTCTTAATTTTTTTTTTGGTTCTGTTCGTCCATTCGGACAGGCAAAGGGATCAAAGCCCATACAGCCAAGTCTTATTTAATTATTTTTCATACATTTTTCATCATTTCTGCATATTATGTAGCCTTAATAGTCATTGTCTGTCAGTAAGTCAAGTCGTTACCATTAATCGGGCGCTGATAACCTAATCAATGATTTTCTTTGGGAATTGTGGACAAATATGAAAATACATGTAAACCACTATTATACCATATTCACTACACTTCAGCACTTTAACTGTACCATATTGCATAAAATACCAGCAAAATTATTCAATATAACACTACAAAACACTAAAGAAATGAATATAATATAAGAGCGTGACATGACATTTCCACATTCGCGCCAAAAACTCAAAAAACTGTCTTAACTTATCATAAATACTATTTCTTTTTTTTTTCAAATACTACACCCGATACTAAGGAAATAATTCTTGTATTACCTTGGACTTTACAACTGTATAATTAATGGATACAAATTACACAAAGACTCGGAATAACAATTTGTGCTGCACAAATGCTTGTCCTGCATGAGAATCAGACTCACAGCACTTGGCATTATAGTACCTTAACCACTACGCTATCCGTGCAGACAATTAATACCAAATTTTCTATTATTATTGCAAATAAAACACATGTGATGTGCACTGCAACCGTCATATCAATTAGGCCAACATGTATAGTTACGTGCGGTAATCAAATTGTCACTTGTATTCTCGCCTTTCAGCTTAGTTCATAATATACGTTAAAATACGACTAAGAGATATATTTTGCATGCAACATCTATGCAAGAGAAGGGGTATTCGAAAGAAAACCTTTAGCAACCTTCTGACTGGGCTTATAGTACGTCTAGTTGTACTAATTTCCCTCCTATTATGGGGGAAGCTCGAGCCCAGCAGTGAGACGTATACGAGCTGAGATAATGATGACTATAAAGCGCACATCATTATATTATTATTATGTTTAATATTTATAAAATTATCTATTTTTCATTTCAATAGTGGTAGGGGCTACAGTAGCGGGCCTCGACGGCGAAAGCTGTCGGGGCGTCGACAGGAGAGGAGCCCGAGAGGGCATACCGCCGAGCGGACCGAAGACAAAGATTGGGTACCGCCCGCTCGCACGGCGAAGAAGAGGTGCTTGCAGGGTGGGTCAATGGGGTTGCGCGCCGCCTCTTCAGTCACTCCGGACCGATTTGGCGGGGTGTGCCGTCCATAGCCCACCACAAAGAAAAAAAAAAAAAACAGTCGTGGGCCGGTCCGTCCCGGTTAGTACCATATTATCGCAGAAAACCGAAATTTGAGAAGGGTAAATGCTGTTGCGCTTCGTTCGGTAAGCGAGAGAGCCTGAAGCTAAACTTGAGTATGTTTTGGCTTATAAATGAATATAACATGGGTCGCCAGCCCTTGCTTTAACATGACAATCGTAAAAATTGGCTAAGATTAGTTTTATGTTTTTTTTTTAAACAGCGCCTTGTGCTATGAACATAATACTTGTATTATGAAACACTTTATCAACCATATTTATGATCCATAGGCATATTTTGAATATGGACTAGTGGTCCTTATGATCGTTACATATGTTTCTTTTTTGTTACAGGATGGCATGCAATGTAATTAAAGCTGTAAGAGAAAATACAATAAGGTTTTTAAAAGCGTCTAAAACATACGGAGTAGAAGAGAAGGCCACCGAGAGAGACAGATCCAATTTGGATCTTGTTGGCAATGGGTTCATGAAGAGTGTGCCGGAATAGAAGAAATCGCAAGCTTAAATATTTGTGGGTACCTATTATACTAATGATTATGAGGCCTTGTTAATAATTTTTTCTACTAATTTAATCAAAATCCATAGTCCATATTATGATCACTTTTAATAAGATCGTAAAAACAACAAACTTAAAAAAGTGTTAATTGTATCTAACATCTTGATGTTTGTTCAATATAATTTAAATTCTATTTAAAGCCAAATAATTATTGAATAGTTTAAAATTAATAATGTTGATTATACTTCAAAAACTGAAGTTTTATTGAAGGAAATCCTTATGGTATATATGGCGCACCAGAGCTAAACCTAATCTAGCAAATAGATATAATTGTATGCCGAAATTGTATAAGTTTAATTTAATTAATTTGATGTTCCTATTTAAATAAATAAATAAAATAATGCTTCTAAAATAATAATGCTTCTACTTACCCTATACAGCTATACTCTTGCAAAAAATCAACGTCTGATTAGTGGCCACAAGGCTCTCGTTATAACATATTAACCTCTTGCTTAGGAATACTTTTATTAATGGTATTTGCCTACCAAAGGTATAATTAAAACTTTGAAATGGTAAAAATTTTAATAAGTCATAAATTCGTTAACTAGCAATAATCCAAGTCTCTCACAAACTTGAAATTGTATACTTTTTACGCTATTTGATTATGTGTGGCGTGAGAACAAAAACATTTCGTAACGTAATTTCATTCAAATTAATTCATTGTTTAATTTATCAATTATTATTTTTTCTTACTTACTTTTTTGTCGGTCAATGTTTTTAGTTAATTGATTTGACTTTGTTGACTTTTATCGGGTTAATTGGTTTTAACAAAATCACCATACAAATTAAATGACCCAGTTATAATATTCATATCATTTGAAGGTTTATTAATAAAATGTTTACGGAACTTTGACTATTTTTGGCCTAAGAAAACAATACCACTCTTAGATTTTTATTAAAAAACTACAGTGACTCGTATGGCTTACTTTTTGAGGGATTTTAAAAAATGATACAGGCATCATCAGAGAGCAACAGAACTCCCAGAAAAAAAATGCAATTAGCTACGATCGCCAACCAACTGCCTAGCAATATACCTTTTTTTATTTTTTACACCTTTCAATTACCAAATGAGTTGATAAAGGGTATTATTAGAAATTTCTTTCTCTTTCATAGATCATCATTATCATCATCTCAGCTCATATATGTCCCACTGTTGGGCTCGAGCCTCCTCGATAATGGAAGGGAAATTGACTTACTACGCTGGTTAGACGTGTTGGTATAGGGTTTCGTTTCGAGTTTTTTTTATAGATTTTATATGCGTTTTATATCCCTTAGTCGTCTCTTACAATCACCCACGGGTAAGATAGGGGGTGGTGAATTGTATTCTTACACCACACAGGAGTTTCATATATGTTATATGCATATTATACCCCTCAGTTAATTTACGACACGCATGGCCAATGGGTTATATAAAGAGGAGACCTTCCTAAAGTGCATCTCGTATTCTAATGTATCGAGTACAATAATATGTAATTAACAAACGTAAGCGCCTAGAGAGTTATTCTTGGCGATAGCAAATGCATAAGTGAATATAAAAATATATGCAAATAAAATCCGGTGTACCATGCACTTGTCCATGATATATCAAGTCAGCTGATGACTATGGGATCACCTGGCAAATATACCCTATTAGATAAAAAAAACATTCAAATTTGTCCAGGTAATTTCGAGTAATCGGAGAAAATACAAAAAAAAATCCGACACGAATTGAGATCCTCCTTTTTGAAGTCTGCTAACAATACAAACTAATCTCTGTTTAAAATGCGTGGGCGATATTTATTACACAAGCGAACAGTTGAAGCAATGTTATCGATATTTCACAGTAGATACAAACACGCTACATACATTTCGTAAAATTAACACTGACATTACAAATCATTACTTTTTATATGTTCAGTTTATTTATATGTAATAATAATAAACATATTATGACATCATAATTCATTCATATTCATTATGATACTTCATAAATATGAATGAATATATATTATAACTAGCGTACCCGTCAGACTTCATCTTGTCTTGCCTTGCATCACCAGTCCCTTACTCTTTCTTACTTGTGGTTGATGCAAAAGATAACCTTCTTTCTTCTCCTCTTCGTTCGTGTTGAGAGCCCTCAGCGCTCACCCACAGTCCGGGTAAAGTTGTCATAGCCATCTGAGACTTGGTTAACAACCAAGTCAGATAGAAAAATAAAAAAAGTATGTGTGTCAGCTCCGACGCACGACTGGAGTTTACTCCTTAAGTACGATTATCAAAACAGGCGCAAAAAAAGCTCATTTGACTAGAAATAATATATATACAGGATGCCGATTTTATTAGTAGAATAACTTAAACTAGGTGTAGGAATGACGCCATAAAAAACATTAAAGTTAGTTGCAGACTCCTAGCTCTGCCCAATCCCGAGATAAAGTGATTTGTTTCTTATCAAAACAGTAGGTTTGTCAGCGTACATTGACCTGTAGGTACATTTCGACCCAGCTGTGCGGCGGTGAGCGCAGCGCGAGCGGGTCTATTTGCCTACTAGTTCAGTGTCACACGCATGAGTATATGCCTACATGCAATTTTTACAGTACAAGTGTATTGACCGCTTATCATTAGGGCAATTTAATCAAAACTTAGGTACTATTTTTTTTACTGATTTGGATAGTGTATCATGGTCTGATTGTGCCGATTTAATTAGTAGAATCCTTGAAGAGGGTGTTAGGCCAAGCGCCGGGTCTTTTTTTTTGCAACGTACGGGACCTGGTATTTTTTTTTGGGAATATGTTCAAGGTCGTCCCCTGAATGTAAATCCAAGTTGGCGCGACGGGGGAGGGTTCACTTCAGCCGCCATTTTGGAAAACACGTTTTATTGAATATCTCGCGAACTGCGCATCGTACGACAAAAATTGCAGAGACCATTATTGTAGATAATAATATTTGCCATCTTTTTTATTTGAAACTTTTTTTTGTATAACGCATAGATTTTTAATTATAGCGAATCAAACTTTTTACAATATGGTTTTTACTAAATATTTATTTAATGGTCAATGATAAATTAAAAATAATGGTAACTGAATTGTAGAGCATGAAATTACCTATAAATTTTATAAAAAACTTTTTCTCGTAGCATTTATAGTCTAAGAGCTGCAGCTTAGTAAAACTTGCACCTCGTACATTATCAGTGGCAATATTGCTCGCTGTATACGAAAACCATTTCATAACGCATAAAATGGCATAAAGTGTTCAAAAAAATGTCAATACAGCTGTGCAGCAAATCAATTAAAATTATAAATAATGTGGAGAACTAATAATTTGTCGATCTTTATTGTTACTTAAAACGGTATCATCATAAAAGATTGACTATGTAGCAAAAAACAATAGTACATCCCGCTACATCGTAAGAATTGTAATAGTTATTATTTTTATTATTATGTATCTCCAATTGTTATCGAAATCACTAAAATGAAAAGAATTTTACGAATGTTACTTCAAAAAAACGTAAAAAAAAAGTGGCGCATTATTTTACGGGGCGAGTCTTATTTTTTTCGATGTCGAGGGAAGACACTCATCGTCTTGTGGATCTATCTCTTCTGCCTCCGCCATATCCGAAGGAGACGAATCAAAGGTTGGGTCTTCGGTTGGGATGGCATCTAATATGTCTGGCACGTTGTCGCATGTTTGGCTGCTGCAATTGGAGCAAATAATCGAACATTTGAGAACAGCTTTTCGTCATCCGCAGGCAGCTCCGCAATTTTCGGTGCATTTGCACGATATTATTTGCAACAAACTCGACGGTGCAGGAGCCATAGCAGTTCGAATTGGTTCAAGCCCTTGTGCAGTTCGCTTCCAACCCTATTTTTCAGCGTCGTGATAAAATCCAAGCCAAGTTTGAACCTGGTGGTACACTCTGAAAGAATGGTAGCGTGCGGTATCTTGTGTTGGAGATAGAAGTGATAAATTCAACCTTGTCTTACTCGCCAATTTCCCGAAGCATCTGTAGCGAAGCGAGTTAATAGAGACTTCCGATTTTGTAAAACGGTTGGGATTTATACCTGAATACTGTTGGAATGTTAAGAGGGAGAAATTCCGAACGACCCGAAATATATACATACTACAACTTATAGGGACATAATTGAATATACAGCATTATAATCTCATTTACAGCGTTATAGCTCTTAAACTATAAATGCTACGAGAAAAAATTTCTTATAAAATTTATAGGTAATTTCATGCTCTACAATTCAGTTACCTTTATTTTTAATTTATCATTGACCATTAAATAAATATTTAGTAAAAACCATATTGTAAAAAGTTTGATTCGCTATAATTAAAAACCTATGTGTTATACAAAAAAAGTTTCAAATAAAAAAGATGGCAAATATTATTATCTACAATAATAATCTCTACAATTTTTGTCGTACGATGCGCGGTTCGCGAGATATTCAATAAAACGTGTTTTCCAAGATGGCGGCTGAAGTGAACCACCCCCCGCCGCGCCAACTTGGATTTACATTCAGGGGACGACCTTGAACATATTCCCAAAAAAAAATACCAGGTCCCGTACGTTGCATTACAAACCTACTTTTTTTGCTACGGCGCTTGGAGTATGTCCTCTTCAAGGATTCTACTAATTAAATCGGCACCCTGTATATATATATATATATTTACATTTATTAAGTTTTAATAGTGTGTGTTTCAGTGAAGTATTATCTCACGTCAGAAAATGAAAGGTGCGCAGAATAGGTTGGGCACCAAAAACGTAACGAGGTCATTCGATCACTAGATTTTACTCCTCAAATATTTCTCATACCGGGCGCCTTATATGAAAGTCGATTCTTAAGGAGTAAACTCCAAAAAAAAATCCTCTTGATCTTCCTCCCCATTGTCATGGGACCGACCACTGGTACTGCTTCCTTGACATCCATGGCCGGCTCAGCGGTTACCCTGTCGGGGATAATCTCCATCGACGCCTCGGCAACGAACACCAGCATTGCTGGAGACCAACGACAAAACGATTCAACTACACTACTTTTTGAGGATAGGCTATGGTACAGTCACATTCCGCCAAATCTGTCCGGGATCCGGGACGACAGAAGAAACGGCGTACGAACCGATAACTTAGAGCCGTAGACGTTCCTCTCTACTCAGTGCGGGCGGGCCACTGAAACCCGGAGTTTGTCATCGGTAGCCCATCCGGTGAGCGACGGCGAAAGCTGTCGGGGCATCGACAAGAGAGGAACCCGCAAGGGTATACCGCCGGGCCGGCCACCGAAGACAAAGATCGGTTACCGGCGGCCCGCTCGCACGGCGAAGAGAGGTGTTTGCAGGGTGGGTCCATGGGGTTGCGCGCCGCCTCTTCCGTCGCCCCGGGCCGATTTGCCGGGGCGCGACCACATCCATGGTCCCAACTTGCAAAGAAAAAAAAAGGTATGGTCATCAACGATCCTAAAGGTTCATTTCCATGCATCGTGATCGCGCGTGATAGATCGCGTACTATTGTCGGGCACTGCTGATGTGACAATAGTCAAAGTATGAAAATGTAGGGCGCCGTTGCCGAGGACTGAGACAGACGCAAGCAACAGTCGACGTAAATTTTGCCAAACATTTTCATACTTTGAACATTTTTAATATCTTAATATACAAAGCATTAATATAATTGTATTATGTTATATAATTGTATTACTTTACAATTCAATTATTTTCATTATAACGTCCAAATTAAATTACTTTTTATATGTAAACCTAAAAAAAAAGTTAATAAAAAACTTTAAACTTTTCCCTTTTTGCGCTTGATTTTTGTACTATAAGTATGTAGTTAATTAATCATTTATAGGCATTCTGTATTCCATTTTTAATAGAAAATTTACTAACGATAATATTTTTAAATGGTAATTAAATAATTTTGTATTGCGTATTTTATAATTAACTAAATTTGCTGTGTAGTAGAGCTGACGAATATTACCAACTCTTACTACGCTCGGGGATGTCGTAAAATACAATTAAGAGTTTCATATCGACCAGAGCCAACTCTACCTGATGCCACCTGGTCAACAATTATATTCCCAAGGAAGGTTCACGTCAGACAGGCGACCGATCATAAAACTATTTTCAATAACTGCAATATTTAGGTACAATGGAAGAGGAGTACACATTGCGTCGACCACATATAATTGCGATAAGAACAGGATGAATTCTGGATGATAATAATGTGACAGGAACTAACTAAATGATAGCGTCCACAAAACACTGACGTGAAATTTTATTTTTAGACAATAAAATTATTACTATTGTGTATATTGTTTTGTCATCATCATTCTCCTGCTCTTATTCCAATTACTTGGGGTCGAAGCAATATGTACTCCTCTGCCTACATATTGCAAAAGTTATTGGCAATAGCTTTCTGACCGGCCGCCTGTCTGACATTAACCCTCCTTGGGAATGTAAGTGTTGACCAAACGGCATCAGATGGTGTTGGCCCAGGTCGAAATAAGGCCTGGGACGGGCAGCGCCGTGACCTCGTCGCTGTCATCGGTGCCGACCTGACGCTGCCGGCTGTTGCGCGAGCGATGGTCGACAGCGTCAGGAATTGGGACGCGGTCGCCGCCTTCTGCGAGGCTGTCATCTCGCAGAAGGAGGCGGCGGAACGGGCCCGGGAGGATTCCCGTGACCCGGGCCGCCGCCCGCGGCCGGGGCGGCGTAGGCGCGAGTACCTGCGCCTGATGCCGCCCTAACCGAGGCTTCGGGTGATCGGACCGGGGAATTGTCCGGTCACCCGACGTGAGGCCACCGCGTGAGGACGCCTCGACGGCGAAAGCTGTCGGGGCGTCGACAGGAGAGGAGCCCGAGAGGGCATACCGCCGAGCGGGCCACCGAAGACAAATATCGGGTACCGGTGGCCCGCTCGCACGGCGAAGAAGAGGTGCTAGCAAGGTGTGTCAATGGGGTTGCGCGCCGCCTCTTCCGTCGCCCCGGACCGATTTGGCGGGGTGCGACTTCCATAGCCCACCGCAAAAAAAAAAAAAAAAAAAAGGTCGAAATAAGGCTCTTAGTCGTCTTTTACGACATCCACGAGCAAAGTAAGGGTTGGTAGTGTTCGTAGCCGCTATCACACAGCTGAGTGTATATTGTTTTGTATTAAGATAAAACAATATCTAGTACACAAAATTTCTTTTGTAACAAATTGCCAGTTACACATTCTTTCACAGTAATAATGTCTCAATAAAATCTACGTATCGACTTCATAACCGCTCAAAAACATTTATCAGAACTAGCACGCGGTAACTGACAGAAAAAAAAGCGAACTACTTCTTTAGAACAATGAATTGCACAATAACTGTTTCGCACAGTTACCTCACAAACCATTTTTGTGTATTTCATTCGTTTCGATCTCGAAGCGATACCGTGCGAGCATTACAATGACAGATACCATATGAAAGTAACTGCCTGTCTAAAGATATATGGAAACATGGCCTTCGAATATTGACTTCATTAAAATGATAAAAATCGCCATGGAAAAGGCCATTCTTGATGTCTTACGAATAAAGACAGGCTAATATCAGCATCTAAAGACGAGTTAAAGCAACACATTTTAAACATTTTTTTTTAAAAGTGGTGGTCCACTAAGAAAATATTCCTTGTATTGCGGAGGACTTTACAAACACATAATTAAGGCAGACAAATTACACCCAGACTCAGAACAACACTTTAGGAATCGCACAAAGTATTGTTCTGTATAGGTATCGAACCCATAGCACTGGCACGGAAGGATCTCAACCACCTAGGCCATCTGTGCATCAGAATTGTATTTGTCTAAACACATGTGTGGTGACGAAGTAAGAATACAACTCACCATTCCCTTTCTTATCCGTAGGTGATTGTAAGAGACGACTAAGTGATATAATATGCATATAGCACCTATACAAGTGAAGGAAAACTCAAAATAAAACCCAATATCAAAGCGTGATATAGTACTCCTGTTTTAGAGGAGGCTTGAACCCAGCAATGGGAAATATTTGAGTCAACATGAAGCACATGTGGCATAGTACGTAGTATATCCATAAAATCGTTTTATACAGCTCGTATAAAGACAGGCGTATCGCTAGTATTAATATAATACTTTATTCTAAACAATTGAATTCATTAGATACGCATTGTTTTTAGAATTTCAAGGGTAATCTTGAGTTTTTGCATCATACTGTTCTTGGTTTTTATTTAGGAATTAAATAGATTTTTATCGGAAACCTGTTTTTATATGACCACGGTTTGTGAGATATGAATGGCGATTTAAATAATAAACTTACATTTTATTATATATTGCTGTGTGGTAGCGGCTACGAATACTACCGACCATTACTTTACTCGTGGATGTCGTAAAAGACGACTAAGAGCTTTATATCGCTTCACCTGGTAAACAATTATATTCCCATGTAGGATTGACGTCAGACAGACGTCCGATCATAAAACTATTGCCAATAACTATTGCTATATATACGAATACATATTGCGTCCACCACAAATAATTGGGATAAGAGCAGGAGAATGGATGGACTTTATTATATACTAGTTTCTGCGCGCGGCTTCGCCCGCGTAAAAGGTTACTTTCCTAAAGTTTTTGATCCCCTATTTTTATTTTTGACCGTCGGTAATACAGTGCAACGGTATTACAATACTCAGGGTTGGAACTTCATTA
Organism: Lymantria monacha; assembly: GCA_905163515.2. Lineage (NCBI taxonomy): Eukaryota > Metazoa > Arthropoda > Insecta > Lepidoptera > Erebidae > Lymantria > Lymantria monacha. Next base: position 2,767,439 of record LR991091.1, on the reverse strand, counting down.
CTGGACTGCTAGATGGCGTTGAAGAAGCTAGATTTTGAGATTTTTTGACAAATTTTTTTTTTATTTTTCATATAAAAATTTTGATTTTTTTTAATAAAAAGTATCCTATGTTACTTTTAATACCTCCAAGAATATGTGTACAATGTTTTATGATGATCAGTGAGTAGTTTTAGCGTGAAAGCGTAACAAACAAACTTACATTCACATTTATATATTAGTAGGGATAGGGATTGCTCTGATGTTAAAAATACAATTCACCATACCATTTTCTTAACCGTGGGTGTCGGACGACGTCGGAACGACGAGTAAGGAGCGCAAGCAGCTAACAGCACTACCAGAGAAAGAAAGGTCGAAATATTTTTTTTACATGCCTGTGGTGGCAAACAAGCAAGGAGCAACTTAGTGGTAAGGGATTTGGGATGGACGCTCATAGAGCTTAGCAATTACCAAGGGTATAGCGAAAACTAACCCGTGCAAAAAGCAAGAGTAGGATGAATCCACGAGTGGGATATATTTAAGCTAATATATGATTTTATCCTATTAGTTTGTATACTATTTATTGTATCGCCTTTGGTGGCAGTTGAAAAAGCAGCCTACTTGATGATAATTGGTATCTACCAAATACACCCTTCAATAATATGGCTACCGATAGCCTACTGAATCCCCTCCAGATAAGAGTGATTAGTCTACAATACAGCTCTGAGACGCTATCGGCATATGGTTTTATGTCCTTTCATTTTTCCTTCCATTATAGCAAAGATGCTGACTGCACAGATGGCGTAGTGATCAAAATACTGAACTTCCGTACCAGTGCTATGGGTTCGATTCTTACGCAGGACTTTGTGCGATTCATATAGTGTTCTTCTGAGTCTAGTTACAATTTGTGTCCATTAATTATATGTTTGTAAAGTCTCCCGCAGTACAAGGATTGTTTCCTTAGTGCAGGCTTGTTGGTGTCTCGGGTTCTGTTGGCCCATTCGCACGGCAAAGATAGGCACTTTGCAGGGTGGGTCTATGGGGTCGCGCGCCGTCTCTTCTGTAGCCTCGGACCGATTTGGCGGAGCGTGACCACTGCCATAGTCCACCGCAAAAAAAAAACGGGTGGTAGGTGTCTTTTCAAAAAAATTAAAAGGTTATTTGCTTAAGCAAGAGATTTAAACCCCTTCATCACTTTTTATAGGAATGGAAGTTGTTGATGACTTGTATTCTTAATGAGTTACAACACGGATAGATTATGACTCGACTTTGCAACAAATTAATTATTCATTCTAACACGTTAAACTTGTTTAAAATTATAGTCTTTTTTTGTAATATTTATGGAACTGGAGGTCACCGTATGTAACCGTTTATTCTTAAGAGAATTTTTTTAATAAATTTATCAATAATTGAGTAAAACGTATTTTTATCTTATCATTCTCCTGTTCTTATCCTAATTATTTGGGTTCGACTCAATATATACCTACGCTTCTTCGTATATATTGCAAAAGTTATTGGCAATAGTTTTATGACCGGTCACCTGCTTGACGTCAACGCTCCTTGAGAATGTAATTGTTGACCAAACGGCATCAGGTGGAATGATTACGGTCTAGAAGTACCATTTCCGTGTAGTGACTGCAATCCATCACTTCCTATTCTAACCGGGGATGTCGTACAAGACAATTAAAGGATATGCATATAACATTGAAGAGAAAGAAAACTCGAAGTAAAACCTTATACAGACCCGTTTGTGCGTGGTATAATAAGACAATTTTCTTCTTATTTTGGCAATTCGAGTGCAATTATGGGACGTATATGAGCCGATTTGATCAGGATGGCATCCGTGTTATTAGCTTATCAACGTCCACTGTTGTATATAACCCTCCTAGAGGTTAGGCAATGTAATAATTGCCACGCTTGTCAGGTAGTTTGATGACGGCAGTGTTTTTAAATTTTCTATAAGTACTTAATTTATTTATTTATTTATTAAACTTCATGCAACAAGCACAATGGCGGACTTAATGTCGGAGGCATTCTCTACCAGTCAACCAAAGGTGAAGCAGAAATGGTAGAAGGTAGGGCATGTTCCAAGGTAATAACTTAATGCTAGACAATAAACGAAAGAGCGTTTGTACACTATATACTACAAACTTATAATAATACACTTTACAAACAAAGATAGATACATACAAGAATATGACTGACGATATGTTTTCTACGTTAGCTTGACAGTATAGCTGCAAGTCGTCGGCATAAAGATGATACGAACACTGAAGGTTATATGTAATGAAATTGATAAATATGGAGAATAACAAAGGAGAGAGAATATCGCCTTGCGGGACGCCAGCGTGGAGGTAGCACCAATTCGAGGAACTGTCTCCAATGCGAACACACTGCTGACGTCCCTGAAGATAAGAAGAGAACCAATCCAGTGCGTTAGACGAGCTCAAGTTATGAGATAGGATAGCGAGAAGGATATCGTAACTGACGGTATTGAAGGCGTTTGAAAAATCTATTAAAGTTAAAACAGTAACATTGGCATTCTCAATACCAGCCCTAATATCGCCAGTGACTTTGAGAAGAGCGGATATGGTACTATGGCCAGGTCGAAAGCCAGACTGAAACTGGCTCAACAAATTGTTTTTGAAAACGAAATGAGATAACTGTTTATGCACACAAGCTTTCAACACCTTGGAAAGAAAAGGAAGGATAGAAATAGGGCGAAAATGGTTAGGAAGAGAAGGAGTAGAAATTTTAGGCAATGGAATCACATAAGCCTTACACCAAAGTGACGGAAAATGGCCAGATTCGAAAGAAAAGTTAACAATGTGTGAAATAATGGGAAGAAGGTGGTCCAATATTATAATAATCATACGACGACGGATATAATCACAGCCCACAGCATTAGACTTAATGAATAGAATTATATTTTTGATCTCGTCCAACGCAACTGGAGAAAAATGAAAAGGATAAATATTAGTCTGAGGTAAATTATTTAGATAGTTAACAGTGTGAGATTTAGTATTGTGGCCCAATGGAACAGCACTAGTAAAGTGATGATTAATATCATCCAAACCAACTGTAACTTGGAAATCTGACTGACCACGCTTACCAATACCCAGAGTCCCTAGAAACTTCCAGATATTGGCAGCGGAAGATGAACTAATGTTATCTAGAATATGGCGGCGTTTGGCGTTATGAATCATCTGATTACACCGATTCCTTGCAGCTTTATACCCAGACCAGAGTTCATGACATCGATTACTTCTGTATTTGTGATATGCTCGGTCTCTGCGCTCCATTGCCGTTCGTATATCTTCTGACATTCAGGGGGCTGGTGGTCGTTTTAATTTAATCTTTCTAACAGGTGCGTGGATGTCGTAGAGTTGGTGGACTACTTCACCAAAATAACGAACTTTTTCATCAATCGATGGAGACTCCTCTATATGGTCCCAGTTAATGTTCGATGCATCTTTTTGTAAATCGGTTTGGTTAATTCTACAAAAACAACGCATGTACAAATATTTAGGTTTAGGCTTTGGTGGTTTCAGGAGGTAAGAAAGGAAAATGAGATCGTGATGAGAGAAGGCAGGTGCAGGAAATTGGCCATGAGAGGATACAAGAGAAGGGCTGGAGGTGAGGATTAAGTCAAGCCATGTGTCATTGCCATCCCTATTGTGGTGAGTGGCGCGTAGAGGTACAATATGTAGATTGGCAGACTCAATGACTTCCAAGTAATTTTTGGGTACGTGGTGATCGGGATGAGAGAAGATCAGTATTAAAATCGCCCATGATGATATGGTGTGAATATTCTGACCCTAAAGACGCCAGAATCGAATCGAGACTGGCGAAGTAGTCGACATTGGGAGGACAGTATACAACACCAAGAATGGCTTTAGCCCCTTTTGTTGATATCTCTAAAAAGAGAAACTCAGCAGAGGAAGATATAGAAGATGAAAAAAGAATTTTGTAAGAGAAGTTATGGCGGTGATATATAGCAACACCACCTCCTCTTTGCTCGGTCCGATCGTTACGTATAAGAACGAAGTTGCCAAGAGGATAGGCTGTAGAGAGAAGTTGAGGTTTGAGCCAACTCTCGGATATCAGAACGGCGTGAACATCACTATCGGTGAATGTCTCTAAAAAATCACTGTAATGACTTGGAATACTCTGTGCGTTAATATGGCACACATTTAATAAATTTTGTGAGTTAATGTTAATTATACTTAATGACTATTAAATCTTCCAATTCCATAGAAAAGACCCTTCTTTTCAGCATCCCTGTGCTACCGTATTATACTTTTAACTTAACTTTACACCTGTAACATAAATAAATATTATCATTCTTATAGTAAAAAAAAATTACACAATTTCTTTTTATTATCAATAGTCGGTTAATCTTTGTATTGCAGGTGACTTTACGAATATGCAAAACAGATACATTAGATATCGAACCCGCAACACTTGGTACAGTAGGTAGATAATTTAACCAATACTCCATATTTATAGTCGTACTAACCTCAATCACAGTACTATATTTTATAGTGACCGCTTACACAGATCGAATTGCGGTCAGAAGTACATCATTGAGACAAGTAGACAAATACAAGCAACATTCTTACTTAATATTATAAATGCGAAAGTAACTCTGTCTGTCTGCTCGCTCTTTCACGCCAAAACTACTGAACCGATCTATATGAAATTTGGTACACAGATGGTCTAGAGCCTGATAAAGGACATAGGTTACTTTTTAATGCAAAAAATGGTTGTAAGGGGGGATGAAACGTTGTAAGGAAGTATCGTCATTTTTAAAGTCAGAAGCTTAAAATTTATTTGTAAGCTATTGATTAGATATAAATATGACATAACAATTTTGTAAAAAAAAAATACCCTTAAGGGGTAAAATAAAAATAGGGGATGAAAAAGTTTAGGAAAGTAACCTTTTACGCGGACAAAGCCGCGGGCAGAAGCTAGTTTCAAATAAAATAAGAAGTAAACCATAAAAAAAGTTGTAAATGTTCTCGTGTTAGACGTTCGTGTTTAGTTAATCTAATAAATGTAAGGCAATGACGCCGCCGCGCCGCTGGTATAACGGACAATGGCGGACCAGGTCAACCGCAATACTGCACGCCTTAATAATACCACAGTATGGGAATTCACACGTGAAATATCGACTGGTTCTATTAGATACCTACTCTCTATGATGAAGTTTACTTAGATTAATCATTTTTACATCCGTGTGGTGACGGAGTAAGAATACAATTCACTATCCCCTATCTTACCGGTGGGTGATCGTAAGAGGAGACCACTAACGGATATAAACGCATATAACATCTATGCAAGAGAAGGTAAACTAGAAACAAAACCCCATACCAACACGTCTGAACAGCGCGGTGTAGTAGGTTAATTCCCCTCCCATTACGGAGGAGGCCCGAGCCCAACAGTAGGACAGATTTGGGCTGTGATGATGATGAATCATTTTTACGCGAGTAGTTTTCACGACGACCCCTAAATTTTAGGTGACACCTAAGGCTATATAAATGACGCCTAACATCGATTTTAATTTGAGTTTAATAAAATTTAATATCTAAGTAACACGAAAGGCGACATTTTTGACAGGTACCTAACATTGATTTTATGTATTATTTACGGTCAGGTGTTACCTAAAATTTAAAGGTCTTTGATGAAAATGGTCATTAGGCATCTAAATTCTAAATAGATGCCTTTTGCCTTTTCGGGTTTTGAGTATTGAATGTTAACAAACGATCAATGCCGTAAAAACGTGCAGGGGACCGCTGTGGTTTTGGTATATAGGTAGGTATATGCCAGTCGCGCAAGTATTTGTTTACTCTCATACACCCACTCTCCCGTCTGTCACCGGTAGAAGGTAGTACGTAATACACTTCAATCACGCAAAAAATATTGCACGGAATTAAATGCAGTTTCCATCGCTAATATAACTTGAAATCAAAACATTGTACAGTAGTTAAAAAAAATATGTAATAAATCTTAAAATAATACATATCTTTATCAAAGTAAGCAAAGCGTCTGCTTTGAGTAATATGTGACTCAACTAGTTGAACATGACTTTCAACATAAACTTTACTTCATTACTTTTCTAACGGTTCGGACATGTGGAAAGAATGCCGAACGAACGCCTGGTTAAGAAGATATACAATGCGAAAGTGAAAGGATGTAGGTACCGGGGGAGACCGAGACTAACCTACCTAGACCAGATCGATCATGTACTGAAGGAAGGTGGAGCCAAGAGTCTCCGAAACCGGCGAGCGTGTATGAAGAGAATTATGAATGTTGAGGAAGCGAGTGAAGTATGCAAGGATAGAGTTCTCTGGCACTCTGTTCTCTCTGCCTACCCTGCAAGGGACAAGGCGTGATGGTATGTATGTATGTACTTTTCTAACCACCCTATGACTACAATAATAAAATAGTTAAAAAAATGTATTAAGTTGTGAACTTATACATAAAATATCTTTCGTTTTTGTAAAGACTGCATTAATGAAATAATCCTTGCGAGGGACTTTACAAACATATAATAAATATAATTTAAAGGACACAAATTGCATACAGACTCAGAACTTGTACTGCGTGGGAATCGAACAAATCACTGGCATGTTATGTTGGTATTTTTATCAACTACACCACCTGTGTATTTGATAACAAGAAACAACAGATTACATAGTAAAAACGTGATGTATATAATAATAAAACTACTATTTTATATTAATAATGTAATAAATGGTTAAACAGACGTGTTTTAACATATACGTACATATTGTATAATAATAAATCGTAGTTATGTAATTAGTGAATATAACTAATTATATGTTTTATTAATTACAATTATATAATTAAATAATTTGCACAAAATATTAATTAATTATGACCTAAACCTTCACTGTTAATTATTCTTTTTATATAAGGTGAAACGAACTTGAATTTAAATACATTCAAATGTTTAAAATATATAAATAAGTATAATACTTCTTTTTAGCACGTGATGGCAAACGCGGAAGCAGCACAACTAATGTTATGGTGGCACCACACTTCGCTATGTGTTATTCGTTATGCGCATTATTGGCCGCATGCGACTAAGTGTGGGTCTCATTCGTCTATATTTGCTTTACGCGCACACATAACGCATAAGCACGAATAGCAAATACGCGTTTCCATCCACTTGTCGGTTTTTACACACTTCAAAGGACACAAATAAGCCGAATATGTGTGTCAAGTGCCCACACTTCGTTCATTCATTCATGTTGTCAATCATTCCATATGTGTCGGCGTTCCAAATATTGGGCATGATGGCACGAAGTGTGGAGTAGCATGTTCGTAAAGTGTTTCGGTTCAAGTATTTGGGCAAATAAATAGTAGCCGCATAACAAATAACGAATAACGAAGTGTGGTACCACCATTAAATGTTACTACCGCCCATAAACATATGCAATACCAGGGCTAGAGCTGGGCCGCTGTCTATGAATAAAAACTTCAAACCCACCCAGAAAGTTGGCCTTCCAGCTCTTTCGCTCGCCTAACGAAGTGCAACAGCACATTGCCACCGCATATACGTTGGGGTGCGTCCATTAATTACGTGAGGCATTTTTGAGGATTTTATGACGTCCCTTCTCCCCTTGGTGTTGAAGATGTCGTAAGATTTTTCTGGAACCCCTTCCTTCTTTCTTAATCTCACGTGAGATTTTCAGAACTTGTACTTGGGTGTAAAGGTTTTTTTACTTTCATTTAACTTAACTTTCACGCAGTTTTACAGCAATTTCTGCTTAAAAAAATTACGTGATATTTGCCAAGACCGCCCACTCCTCCAAGTGAATAATATTTAGTAAGTATCTTTATAATATTTAGCAAGATTTGGCTCGACAGCTTATAAATACCTCACTTAATTAATGGACGCCCCTTGATTTTCTGCGAGAGTGTAATACTACCCAGGACGGATCGGTCCGCAGCTGTAGACGGCAAACTATCAACAGCGTGGCTCTACAATTAATCTTTCAGTACATATTAGCTAAAATGACCGCAATGTTAGAGTACCTACGTTGATTACGACAGAAATAACTGTCGTGTATATTTTGATGTCCTCAAAGACTTTATTATGATAACAAGACTATTCTATTATATAGGTACCTATGTATATATATGTATATCATACTGATCTGTGGTATTTAACAATAGTGTGAAGCAAGCGACCTAGTTTATAAACAAAGCTGTGAATCCTTAATTGTACAATTTTAAACAATAATATTATCAAACAATCTCTGTGGTGATGGAATAAGTGTATGATTTATCATTTTTCATCCCTTTTTTTTACTTCTTATGTTGCTCGTAGATATCGTAGAAGAGGAATATAACTTTATAGCGATAATGAAGAGAATCTGGACGTAAAACATTACTTGCTAATGTATTGGAGCAACGTTGTAAATTAATTTCTTGCCTATTCTGGAGGATGTTTGGGGCCAGCAATGGGATGTATAAGAAATTCCAAATTTTTATTAAAACTAATAAAATATATCTGATTTTAAAGGAGATAAATAAAGTATACAGACTTATAAAAAAGAGTATCTTTTATAATTTTTTTTAACCGACTTCAAAAAAGGAGGAGGTTCTCAATTCGACTATTTCTTTTTTTTTATGTTTGTTACCTCATAACTTTCGACGGGCTTAAGCGATTTTAATAATTCTTTTTTATTTGAAAGCTGGTGATTTCCGTGTGGTGCCATTTCAATTTGGTCCAGTTCTGACAATGGCATCCATGAGAAAACCATACAAGTCTAAGATTAGCATTAAGTACGAGTGCGACAAATGAACGAGCGCAAGCCCCACTACTAATAGAACAACCTTTATGTGTCTGTAACACTAAAAAATAAAAATAAAAAACTACGTTTAAAAAAACCGACTTCAAAAACTGAAAAGTATAAAATAACTTAAAATACTATCTATTGATAGGTTTGAAGTCGGTGTCGGTATCGGTATCTTTAGTGTAGGAATTTCATTACAGTAAGTACCTAAGCTGTTTATAATTTTTTTTAGGGCTTGGCACCCATTTCAAATCTATGAATAGATAGCACATACAAATGATAGTATTTTAAGTTATTTTATACTTTTCAGTTTTTGAAGTCAGTTTTTTTAAACGTAGTCTTTTTTTTTTATTTAAATATATTTTTGGTACTTTTCGCAGCACATAACGATTTTTCAAGAATTGTACGACACCAAACATGTGTAAAAAATAAATGTGTAAAAAGTATATGGAAAAAAATATATTTTAGCATACTTCAAATCATTAGTTATAGAATACGCCTAAATTATAAAGAATAAATAAAGTAGGTACTCTAGTTTAGAGTAAGGTTGGCAACCCTAAATGTATAAGGTGAGATTATTATGATGATTATTGTACTTATAAAATAAACATGATTATTAATGAAATAATCAGCGACCAAGAACTCATCATCAACCTACAGAAATGCCCCAGCGATACTGATAATAGTGAACGATGAACTTGGATGTATTCCTTTCGAATAATAAAAATAATTAATTAACAGCTTTAGTTTAACTTAAATAAAATCCATGAATTTAAATTCAATAAGATTTTCATAAATTATTTTAAATTTATAATCGATTCATCCATCCATTTGATTGAAGTTCAATAAGATTTTCATGTATTGTTTTTCAATTGCAGTAGCAAATAACTTTAAAACATAAGGAATTATATTGACAAAAATACGGACTATATCGTAAGCGTGCGGCACTAGTGAGAACTGTCACAGAGATCAAGCTATATTTTATAGACTATAGTTACAAAGCCATACCGCTGCGTTTTCTGCCAGCAACCATAAAATTGGTCGCCTCATCTGCGATAATACCTAAAAGTCATCATTCAAACTTTCATCATCATCTCAGCTCATATATGATCCACAGTTGGGCTCAAGCCTCTAACCTAATGGGAGGGAAATTGATCTACTATATTATGATGGTCAGACGTGGTGGTATAGCGTTTTGTTTCGAGCTATCATTCTATGGCAAATATATTATTTGTGTTTTACTCATGGGGAAGATAATGGGTGAATTGTATTCTTACTCCGTCACCACACGGATAAATTTAAAGTTATATACCTAATAATTTAAACGGTTAAAATAAAATTTAAATATAGTCGTTAAAATAAATAATGAACAAAATGTATGCGTCATATCAATTAAAGAAATAGTAGAGACAGGCATTCATTATAATAAATTATACGCGATTATAATTCTTAGTTTATGTGATTATTGAACTGCACTTGTTGATAATATTGCTCATTAATAATATAACTTATAACCTTAAGTACTATGCTATTTTTACATGCACATACATACATATCAATCCATATCCCTTGCAGGGTAGGCAGAGAGAACAGAGTGTCAGAGAACTCTATCCTCGCATACTTCACTCGCTTCCTCAACATTCATAATTCTCTTCATACACGCTCGCCGGCTTCGGAGAATCTTGACTCCACCTTCCTTCAGTACTTGACCAATCTGCTATTTTTAATGTATCTAAATGGATATGCATATAAAAATAATATGCAAATATTCCTATGCAAATAAAAAGTGCAAAATTTATTACTATGGATAATAAAACTGGAAAACTCGAATTAAAATACATATTTCTCATGCGTAAAAATGTACTTATGGTTATAAAAGCGCGCGAAGTGACTACATGCACACCTGGGGGGGCACACTTAAAACATTACTTATTTTTACTGACCGTCGCGCCGCCTACAGATTGTTTGTACAAACTTAACTGCTGCCATTTTGTCCTGTATGTCAAACGTTTGACAACTGAGAATTATTATTTTTTGTTCCTAGCATAGGTACTTATTGTCGTCAATCTATTTACGGTTATTGATGTATTTTCTGAAAATTATCTCAATTTTCATTGTTAAGCTGATATTATTATTGCTTCGTTATCAGCTGATATGTTTTTTTTTTATATTTCAGGGTAGCTTTCATAGTAAAAGAAAATTCTATATAATTACACATACACATGTAGATATGTATATATATCACTTCAACTTTAGTTCACCGCGTAAACTCTGGGTGGCAGCACCTTCCATACATGCATAATTTATCATGGAGTTGCCACTCTTTTTCAGTTTAATAACTTTACTCTTTGATGCACACCGTCGACCGACAAAATCACACTAAACATGGCGGCGCGATAGCGTTGCGTCTCATTTTTCGCTACATGTTTACCGCATTCTAACATTTGAAGATATTTGATTCATAGAAAGCATTTTGAGTATAATTTTAAAATGTGTGGCGAACGAACAAATACGTACTCATTCTTCTGATGAATTAATAACACCATTTGCTATTGTCAACTCACCAATCATGGCGATGACTAGTTTTAGTGAAGCTTATCCCCAATAATAGGCATCGATGAGTGCGATGATAAAAATAATGGAATTACGAATTACGAAGAAGCTTAGTCTCATGTGTGCCAATCATCGCTCGTCATCATTCTCCTACTTTATCCTTGGGGTCGATACAATATGTACTCTTCTTTCAAAGTACATATTGTAAAAGTTATTGGCAATAGTTTTATGAGCGGCCGCCTGTCAGACGTCAACCCTCTTTGGGAATGTAATTGTTGACCAAACGGCATCAGATGCAGTTGGCCCAGGTCGTTATAAGGCTCTTAGTCGTATTTTACGACATTTACGAGCAAAGTAAGGGTTGGTAGTATTCGTAGTCACCACACAGCAAAAAGAAACATTTTTCGCCCGTACCTATTTAACTTTTTATTTTTAATATTAAGTAAACCAGAACCCAATATTTAAGTTTTATAAAAATAACTTAAAAACAAGTCTAAAAGTTTCACTAGTGTTGTGCAATTGAACTGTACCGCTTGGTTTTTGCTGTCACGGACCATAGACAAGTATTGTTTGTTTCATAATAGGCAAAGGAAGCAAACGAAAGTGCTCGGACAATACTTCTGACGTTCGGTTTGTTTTCAAAGGTTATGTGGGTCATGCGTAGCATATAATAACGTATTGGCTTTGCTAGTAGTTATATGAACTTATATAAATACATGCTGAGATAATATTTATAGCTTCTATGAAGTTGTTTACGAACAAAACATATTTATTTATTTTATTACAATCATAGCTTTTTTCTTTTTTTTAAACCCACACTATTATTCAATAATTGTATTTTGGAGAATTTAAAAAACATAAAACTGGCAAACTCAGATTTATTTAAAGACCCTGCTCTTAGGAATTACATAATCATTGTATTTGGGCGGACTTCACAAAAACATATACTTAATTAACGGACAATTTTTAGATCGCAAAATCTTTTTTCCAGTAATAACTATTGCTAAATTGAATACAAAAGGCTGGCACGCTATGATGCCATCAGTTTTATTCAGAAAAATATTTATCTATTAATCAGAAAATGATCTGATATAGGAGTGGACCCCATAGTACTCACCATGAGTTCTTTTCAGGGCACTTCACTGTGGGTGCAGTCATCACTACTATAGAGTCGAAGAGTTTTCTTAAATACGTTAATTTTAGAAAATGTTATTAGAATTGAAAGTACCTTATTATGATAAATAGCTTATTTATTGAGAAAGATTACATGCTAATAACAAAATGCTGCGGCCAATAGGAGCCGTAAATATTAGCAAATAGGGAATATTTAATCCCAAAACTATATCGCGCATTAAACATTTTGCGTAACCGCTTTCATAATAACTGTTGAGATAACAATTTCGAATGAAATTGTTTCTTACGTACTAAATAGATAGTAAATGCTTAATAATCTCTTATTACGTGATATAACATTGGTTCGCGGCACGACGTAGATACTCAAATAATATAATAGCAATAAAATTGTAAGTGGTAGACGCAAGCGAAGCTACTGGGTGCGGCTAGTGGCATAAAATAGCATTCCTAACATATCTCTCAATGTGCGAATTAATTATCTCATTTGCAATAATACTTAAGAGATAGTAAAACCAATGTGATCGTCCTCATTGGACAAATAAAGTAACACTTATGATGTGTGGTAGCCGGCTACGAATACTACAAACTCTTACTTTGCTCGTGGATGTCCTAAGAGATGATTAAGAGCTTTATATCGACCTGGGCTAACTTCACCGATTCTGATGCCGTTTGGTCAACAATTACATTCAAGCGGCCGGTTGTAAAACTATTGCCAATAAGTTTTATGTACCTACGTTGGAGAAGGAGTATATATTGCGTCGACCCCTTGTAATTGGGATAAGAGTAGGAGAATGCTGATGGACAAATAAAGTAATGTAAATGAGGTGTCGCAAATTCATTTAATTGAATTTAATAATTTATTATTGAATCCATGGAGGACCTGGGCACCATGCTCAACGATCTCAGCAGGGTATCCCAACTAGTGGGTTTACGAATGAACATGGACAAGACGAAAGTCATGTCAATTGCGCATGTCATTCCTGTACCGGTCCTAGTTGGCAATGCGATTCTCGAAATTGTCGATCATTATGTTTACCTACCTTGGACAAACAGTCCAGTTAGGTAGATCCATTATCGAGAAAGAGGTCAGCCGACGAATCCAACTCGGTTGGGCAGCGTTCGGGAAACTTAAGAGGATCTTCTCATCCAACATACCTCAGTGTTTGAAAACACAGGTCTATGACCAGTGTGTGTCTTACCAGTGATGACTTACGGCACGGAAACGTGGTCCCTAAATGTAGGCCTCATAACCAGGCTCTAAGTCGCTCAGCGTGCTATGGAGTGGGCTATGCTCGGGATTTCTCTGCGAGATAGAATTCGAAATACGGAAACCCGCAGACGAACGGGTGTAACCGACATAGCACGAAGAATTAGCATGCTGAAGTGGCAATGGGCAAGCCACATCGCTCGAAGAACCGACAATCGCTGGGGAAGAAAGGTTCTAAAGTGACGACCACGTACCGGACGACGCAGTGTGGGACGGGGCGTCCCACACTGATGGACCCGTCCACTAGATGGACAGACGACCTAGTGAAGGTTGCTGGGCGTCGTTGGATACAGGCGGCACAGGACCGCACTCTGTGGCGTAAAATGAGGGAGGCCTACGTTCAGCAGTGGACGGCAATACGCTCAAATGATGATGATGAATTTATTATTTATTAAACTCTATTTTTTTTATTACTTATGGTGGCAAACGAGCAAGCAGCACACCTGATGGTAAGTGTCACGGCTGCCCATGGACCTTTGCTATACCAAGGGGATAGCTAGGCCGCTGCTTACCATTACAATCCCCAAACCCACCCAGTTGGGCTGCCGGCTCTCTCGCTCACCGAACCAAACGCAATAGCAATTGCCATTACTCAGACGTAGATCATCTGCGAGAGTGTGGTACCGCCCCGGACAGACCGGCCCGCGGCTATAGACAGAAAACTGCCAACAGCGTGGTCCTACCACTAATCAAATTATAATAAAATAATATTCATAGGTTTTCTTATTAGAAGTTTACCAATAACCATATTCCAAGTAGGTACATGAATTATTCAAGAAATTAATGATGATTCGGTGATCTTCTGTGAGTAGACTTTTAAACCATAATAGCAATATAATTAGACAGCGTAATTGTAATAATTACATCATCTCATCTTCATCATCTCGGTTTATATATATGTTATATTTTTGGCTTGAGCCTCCTCCGTAATGGGAGGGAAATTGACTTACTATACCACCCACGCTGGTCGGACGTGTTGGTATAGGGTTTTTGATTGAGTGTTCCTTCTCTTGCATAGATGTTATATGCGTTTTATATCCCTCAGTCGTCTCTTACGATCACCCATAGGTAACATAGGGGGTGGTGAATAGTATTTTTACTCACCACACGGAAATCAAGCTGGATTAAGGTAATAATAACTGCCTTGTATTGGGAGGAACATTGCAAATATTAAAGGATGAAAAAACAAATTTTGGATAGAATGTTGTCCTGCGTGGCAATCAAACCTACGACATTAGCACAGTAAGTCGGTATATAATCACTATGGCACCTGTGCTATCAATTCACTTAAAATTTTTCGGGTTGAGAGCCCTCAGCGCTCACCCACAGCCCGGTTACGCTGTAACAGCCCCTAGGCTAACAGCATTCATAGTGGAAAGAGTTTAGTGGGTATTCTAGCCACGGGGCTAGCGAGTCCCACACTCCTCGTCTGTTTTTCCGACAGGCGGGGGTAAGTGCGAAAAATGCATTCTTGAACCACTGCGTTACCAAAAAAAAAAAAAAAGTGCTACCAATTAATTGTACATTTCTGTACAGTTTAATAGCGAAGGTTATTTCATCATCATATCAGCTCATATATGTCTCATTGCTGGGTTCAAACCTTTTCCAAAATAGAAGAGAAATTCATTTACTGACCTATAGCTTGGTATACGCTGATGAGACGGGTTATTATAGGGGCTTATTTTGAATCTGCCTTCTCTTGCATTGATATAATATCTTATATCTCTTATTCGTCTTTTACGATCACCCACGGACAAGATAGGATGGTGAATTGTATTCTTACTCCGTCACCAAAAAAAATAGATATTTAATAGGGGTGTGCGAATATCGCTCGAATCGAATATTAATATTCGATTCGAAATTCGAATCGAATAATTCGAATTTTCGAATTATTCGAAATTCGACGAATAATTCGAAAAAAATCGAATAATTCGAAAAATTTCGAATAATTCGAAAAATTTCGAATAATTCGAAAAATTTCGAATAATTCGAAAAAATTCGAATAATTCGAAAAATTACGAATAATTCGAAAAAAATAAATATCCCCGATTGTCACTTATGGCGAGAAGATATTTAGGAATACCTTGTACTTCTGCTGAAAGTGAAAGATTATTTTCCACTGCTGGTGATATTGTATCTGATAAACGAACTTCATTATCACCAGATTCAGTATCGTATTTATTATTTTTAAACAAAACAAACGAACATAACAAACTCCGAATTTAAAATACAATAAAAATTTGCGAATAATATTATAATTCGGAAAAATTCGAAATTATTCGAATAATTCGAAATTTTTCGAATAATTCGAAATTATTCGAATAATTCGAAATTTTTCGAATTATTCGAAATTTTTCGAATTATTCGGGAACTTTCGAATAATTCGAAATTTCGAATTATTCGATTCGAGTTTCGAATCGAATATTAATATTCGATTCGGAACGAATAATTCGTAAGTTCGAATTATTCGCACACCCCTAATATTTAATATTCGATAACTGCATACGTTGTGCCATTTATTTGAGTAGGTATCGTCACTTAGTATCGCTGTGTGGATAGGTTACGTTATCTGGAACAAGAATGATAACTGTTCAGATATATCTGGAAATCATTCTTATTATATATCCAGTTTCATTAGATCAAATAAAAGTGGTAGATACTTCGATAAAAGTGGCCTTACAATAATACATATTTTATCTGCATAGGTAACGTAGTGCAAAATGTTTTCCATAAAAATGTATATTTTGCGGTTGACCGTAAGTCAATGGGAAGTGGGTCAAATCTTGAAAAGTGTCGACACGCTACGCACGTACGACGTATAAATAAGGTATGGCGGTAATAATGTCCGCTTAGGTAAGAAATATACGAGTGTGAACGACTGAAAATAATTTTTCGATCCGAGATTTTATCGCATTCGTTCTACAGTAAAAACTAGAGAAATTAACTCAAAATGCAACAAAAGTCTCATTTACTAATGTGGACCTTAGTCCGTTACAACAAGTATTCGTGTGGAAGAAAATTGTATTACAAATCCAGTTAACCCAGGACACAGATGAATTAGTGGATAAAATATAAACCTCACGGTACCAAGTGTAGCATATTCGATCTTCACGCAGCACAATAATTTGTACATACATACATACATATCATCAAGCCATATCCCTTGCAGGGTAGGCAGAGAGAACAGAGTGCCAGAGAACTCTATCCTTGCATACTTCAATCGCTTCCTCAACATTCATAATTCTCTTCATACACGCTCGCTGGTTTGTGAGACTCAATATTTTGTGCAAGCCACAAATTGTTGGTTTGAGTCTAAGCGTAATTTGTGGTATGTCTATTTTATGTTTCCATGTGGTGATAGAGTAAGAAGAGAATTCACCATCCCTTATCGTACCGAAGGGTGTCATAAAAGACGACTAAGGGATATAATATGCGTATAACATTAATGCAAGAGAAGGAAAACTGTAAATAAAACTTTATGCCAATCCATCTGACCAGCGTGTTACATAAGGCCAATTCTCCTATTGCGAAGAACGCTTCACCTCAGCTATAGGACAAATATAAGCTGTGTTGAACGAATGGATTGTATGTTTGTATAATCCTCCACAGTGGTTGCACAGTTTCGAATGGCATTCTCGTGGGGAGGCCTATGTCCAACAGTGGACGTCTACGGGCTGATGGATGGATGGATGGATGGAAAATCCTCCGCAATACAAGTCATCATCATTTTCTTGCTCTTATCCCAACCACTTGGGGTCGACGCAATATATTCTCTTTTTCCATACAGCCCTATCAGACGTCATCTCTGTAGTCACTTCCTGTTTATACATATCATGCTGCTTTTCTTCGGTCTCCCTTTACCCCTAGAGCCTTCAACATTCATATTTCATACTCAAAACCTTCCTCGCAACATTACTTCATCCCGTCTCATAACATGTCCATACCAGCTCAAACGTTCACTCCTTAACATATCCGTCACTGGCGCTACTTTGAAACATTTTCTTATACGCTCATTCCTTATCTTATTCATTCTCGTCACGCCGTACATCCATCTCAACATTCGCATCGCCGCTACATTTAATCGTCTCTCAATACAAGTATTAGGTCATTAGTGCAAGACGCTGTCTATAAAAAAAATATAGGTATAATATACTCATTATATTTTTCTATGTTGTCAGTTGTAGCGACTACGAATATTAACCAACCCTTATTTTGCTCGTGTATGACGTAAAAAACGACTAAGAAGCTTTCGACCTGGGCCAACTCCATCTGATATCGTTTGGTTAACAATTACATTACCGAAGAGGGTTGACGTCAGACAAGCGGTCGATCATAAAATTATTGCCAATAACTTGTGCAATATGTACGATGGGAGTGGATTACATATTATGACAACTGAAGCATGATGATAATACTCATTATCCCAACATTATGACTTGTTACATTTAAATGATGCTGTGTAAAAGTTCTTACTAAGTTACGTAGTAATTGTTTCGTAAAATGTTACACTTAAACTTTATTGTTTCCTAACATAGCTTGCGTGAACTGTAACCAAATGATTGCGGACCAATAAAACTAAGGAACTTTTATTAATTATTTTAATGAGATTAAAATAGCTTGACCTGGATATTCACACACAATTTTTCTCTGCTCATATATGTCCCACTATTGAGTTCCAGTTTCTTTCATAATGGGAGGGCGAGACTAACCTACCTAGACCAGATCGGTCATGTACTGAAGGAAGGTGAAGTCAAGAGGCGAGCGTGTATGAAGAGAATTATGAATGTTTAGGAAGCGAGTGAAGAATGCAAAGATAGAGTTCTCTGGCACTCTGTTCTCTCTGCCTACCTTGCAAGGGATATGGCGTGGTGATATGTATGTATGTATGTTACTCCAAAAATCCATAAAAATAATTTTATTTCAAATGTGTAATACTCGCGTAAATATCAGACATAATAATGACTTAGTTTGTCTGTTACGCTTCCACGAGCCACATTAACACGAAGCGAAACGGGCAATAGCTATTCACACATTTAAATATCACTAATAATATGAAAGCCTCGCCAATAACCTCAAACGCATTTAACATTGAAACAATATTAATTGTTAAATAATAACATTAATAGTTAATAAAAACATTAATAATAAAAACATTCAAACTACAATTGTTATGTTACAGTAATTACATCATTTTAATTAGATATCAAACGACTCGGAACGTATATCAAAATGTGAGCTATTCTTTGTTATATGTTTCAACAGATTCACGCTCTAAGAATTTTAAGTTGAATGACATTTGTATTTTTTTCTTAATTTAGATCTTTTTATTTAAGATAACCATGATCTCAGGTTATATATGTCCCACTGCTCCTCCACAATTAGAGGGAAATTGATGTAATATACTACCCTGGTTAGGCGGAAAAAAGGAAAAGGAAAATATTTATTTAAAGACAGAAGCCAAGACACAAAACAAAAGAAGGCTAGACTACAAATTGAAAATAAAATAAATACGAGAGTAGATACAACATATAGACAGGAAAAGAAAAGAAAATAAACAAAGAGATTGAATAAAAAACCGGTCAAGTGCGTGTTGGTCTCGCGCACCATGGACCATTCTCTATAAAAACGGTAAAAAAACCACGTTTGTTGTAGGAGAGCCCTTAAATTTATTTTACTCTGCTTTTTAGTTTTTGTTGTTATAGCGACAGAAATACATCATTCTCTGAAAATTTCAACTGTTTAATTATCGCGATTCATGAGATACAGCCTGGTGACAGACAGACGGACGGACAGCAAAGTCAATGTAATAGGGTCCCGTTTTACTCTTTGAGTACGAAATTGTGGTAGGACCACGCTGTGGACAGTTCTCTGTCTACAGCCGCGGGCCGGTCCGTCCGGGGTAGTACCACACTCTCGCAGAAGATCGACGTCTGAGTAATAGCAATGTGCTATTGCGCTTCGTTCGGTGAGCGAGAGAGCCGGAAGCCTAACTGGGGTGGGTTCAGGGTTGTATTGGTAGGCAGCGGCCTAGCTATACCGTTGGCAAAGGTCCATGGGCGGCAGTGACACTTACCATCAGGTGTGCTGTCTGCTCGTTTGCCGCCATACGCAATAAAAAAAAAAAAAAAAAAAAAAAATAAATAAATGGATTAATATTAATACATAGTATAAAAACAAATCATGGCTGTCCTAAAAGAGTCTGGCTTAGCGTTTGCTAGACAAAATGCTGGAGCTGATATAGAGTTTTATTTCTAGTTTACTTCTTTTGCATAAATTATATCTTTATCTGAACTCTTCATCTCCACCTCAGCCAGAAGGCACGTGTAGCAATACATAACGCAGTGCTTGTCCCAACATTACTGTATGGAAGCGAGAGTTGGGTATGCAGAAAAGAGTATGAAAGTAAAATTAATGCGGTCGAAATGCGATCTCTACGGAAAATCTGTGGAGTTAGGCTGACCGATCGCATTCGTAACGACGACGTAAGAGAGCGAGTAGGTATGAAAGAGAGTATTGGTGTAAAGATGCGAAAGGGAATGCTCCGATGGTTCGGACATGTGGAAAGAATGCCGAACGAACGTCTGGTTAAGAAGATATACAATGCGAAAGTGGAAGGATGTAGGTACCGAGGGAGACCGAGACTAACCCACCTAGACCAGATCGGTCATGTACTGAAGGAAGGTGGCAGGTGGTGGGTGGTTCTCTGGCACTCTGTTCTCTCTGCCTACCCTGCAAGGGATATGGCGTGATGATATGTATGTATGTATATCTTTATCTGCATTTTTCAAGTCGTGTTATATATCACCCATGGGCAAGAGAGAGGGTCTTAGCTCTAGGGGATTCTTATTCCGTCAACATAGGGCAAGTCATACTAGAATCAAATAACTATTTATGACAGTATCACCCCGCACTAGGTGGACTGATGACATTATAAAAAGCAATCGTTAAACGCAAGTGGCCCAGAAACGTTCTATGTGACATTACCGTTGTAGGCCTATGTCCAACAGTCGACATCTAAGAATTAATGGAAGGATGAAGGCTCATACTGTTGACAATTTTCTGTCTGCAGCCACAAATTTTCCGGCTCGTCCAGGTTATTACCACATGCAGAACAAGATAGGGGATAATGCCATAATCGATGCATTTGGCAGGTGAGATATATAAGTGTAGGTGTGTGTGGTGTTGGGCCACCGAAGTTAAAAATCGGGTCCCGGTGGCCCGCTCGCACGGCGAAGAGAGAGGATTTTTACGGTGGGTCTATGGGGTCACGCGCCGCCTTTCCGTCACCCCGGACCGATCTGGCGGGGCGAGACGCATCCATAGTACACCAAAAAAAAAAACAAAGGTGTGTGTGGTGTTTGTACTATATAGGTGATTGCAGTCGGCATGATGAGTTACCCAGAAGAGCGTAGTATTCTACAGTAACATTGTGGATATAAAGTTTATGGTCTGGATACGGATATTAGGACATCATTATAACGGTTTAGGATATTGTTCGGGTTTGAAATTATTTCGGATTAACTGTCTGAATTTTATAAGATTCTTTATTGGTACCCGCTTCTATTAGTCTTAGCGTGATGATATATAGCCTAAAACCTTCCTCGATAAATAAGCTATCTAACACTGAAATAATTTTTCAAATCGGACCAATAGTTCCTGAGATTAGCGCTATCAAACAAACTCTTCAGGTTTATAATATTAAGTACAGATTATCTGATAATTTTCGTTACGGATATTGAATTTAAAAAAATTATAAAACGAAAATACTGATTGTGGTGATACTCGTATTATTACCCTTTAGAAAGGTATATTTAGGCTCATTGAGAGAAAACCTACCGTAATGCGTCACACATCGCCTAAAACACAAACACCGATCCCATTCGGGCCATTTGTATCAGTTTCGGATATATTTCCATTTCAAATATCTGATAATTTCGGTTACAGTTACCGCACTCTATAACATTTCTATTATTAAAACAAACGGTATAGGTATCAGCTATTGTGTACTGCCTTGAAGCAATCAGGTATTTTTCTTTTTTTTTATTGTTTATGCTTGTAAACGAGCAAGCAGCACACCTGATGGTAAGTTTTACTACACATGTACCTTTGCAATACCAAGAGTGTAGCTAGACCATTGCCTACCAATACAATCCCTAAACCCACCCAATTGGCCTTCCTGCTCTCTCGCTCACCGTACGAAGCGCAATAGCACATACTCAGGCGTCGGTCTTCTGCGAGAGTGTGGTACTACCCCAGATGGATCGGCCCGCGGCTGTGGGTAGACAGAAAACTGTCAACAACGTGGTTCTACTACAAAAAAGAGGATAAATAAGGTGTCTAACAAATCAAATATTACCTTAAATAAATCCATTCTCAGCGGTAAGTTATTATTTATTTCCTATTAGTATGTACCTCATCGTAGAATCTTGTCGACCTTGAAACACAAGCTATTTAATTAACGATTGGACACATAAAGCGCATTTTGAAAGTAGTTTCGTATGTATATTGCTTAAAACCGATTTATTTAAAAGCGATATATGACTCATTAAATATTTTATAGACGTATTATTTAGAAAATATTTTAATTTATAAAATTAGCGCGCATTCATCATGTAGTGACTCCATTTGTTGACCGTGATTGTCGTAAAAGACAACTAAGGGACATAGCATAGCAAGGAAATGAAAAAAAATATTGGTCGATTTCCCTCTCATTATAAAGCTAGGCCTACAATCATTATTACCCCAGCTCGCTTTTACGTCGTCCATACAAGCTAAGATGATGATGATCATGTTGATGATGAAAAATACCTTCCTGTATAGTGATTGAATGTAATACCTACCACTACTTTCTCGTAGAAGTTGAAAAACAGAGATATCACCAAAAGTTGATTCAACATCTATCTGTCTACCTAGCGGTCATACAGTGGTCGTAATGATTGCACTGAAAGCGTAGTGATTAAAATCAAGCATCCGCGGTTACATTCCCACGCAATTTATTTGTAAAGTCCCCCACAATATAAGGCTTAGTTATTATGTTACTTTATTAGTTATTTTATTACTAACATAAGATCTTTTAAATTCTTGGCTCTTTTAATATAATATACATGTATTATACATATTAACCTTTCTATTGAATTACTCTATCTATTGACGAAAACCACATTAAAATATGTTGAGTAGTTTAAAAGATCTGTGCGTACATACAATGCGACCTTATTAATATAGTATGTCTAGATTTAAAATGAAATATATGTTAGTTTAGAAATGAAACAGAAGTGGAATTCCAAGCAAATATATCAAGGAAAGGTAAGTCGATGAGGTAACAAGCTCTTTACGTAAAGAAACTCGTTCGCATGCTGCCATTATCCATTTACTAAGATAACGTAATTACTAGTTAGCTATGTTGTTAATTATTTACGATGCGATTAGTATTACTTTACGTATGTGATATATTCCGTGTGGTGATGGATTAAGAATACAATTTACCACCCTCTATCTTACCCGTGGGTGATCGTAGAGACTACTAAGAGATATAAAACGCACATAACATCTATGCAAGATATGTACATACATACTCGAAACAAAACCATATTTTTTTTTTGAGGTGGGTTACGGTCGTTACCCTCCTCGCACCACTTCATTCGGGGTGACAAAGGGGCGTAAGCACGCACACCCGCAACCCACCCGTGTACCTCGCCTTCGTCGTTGGACCGGCCACCGGAGCAGCGTGATCTTGTCATCAGTGGCCGGCCCGACGGAATACCCGCTGAGGGGTACCCTCTCCTTGAGCGACGTATCGGTAGCCAGCCCGAGGTGCTGTAACTACTAAGGATCAACAATAGAATAGAAGGTAAACTAGAATATGCTACTCCGTCTGACCAGCGTGATATAATAGGCCAGCATGACATAATAATGTTAATGAGAATGAGATATCAAGCAGTCTAATCCAAACAACTACGTTTCCCTTTTATTGATTTATCCTATTTAAAATTTTTATAATAATATATTTTTGATTTTATCAATATATTTTTTTATTGTTATTCAAATATATTTAATAAAAATGAACACTAAAAAGAAAATCTCGACCTAAGATTAGTCATCCAAATATTTTAACATTAAATCATTCATATAAAACTTTTTAATAGAAAAGTAGTATAAATACACAACTGATAACTTTTCATAATTATACAATAGATAATTGATGCTAAAGAGAAAGTTCGTCAAAACTAAGAAATTAAAACCTTTTCATATAAGATTTTAAGTGAATGCTGGCTTAAACATGCATTGCAGTCTGTGTAAAGATTCGAATACAGTGACCGCGAAGTAAGCAAAAACAGGTTCTTCTTCTTCTTTTTATGTATTGGTAATCAGCTACTTATACGAACCATTATTGCCATTGTTGAGTTACAATTTTCTTCACGTCTTTAGTCCTGTCATGTTAGTCATTGTCTATCAGTAAGTGAAATCGTCGCCATCAACATTACTATGACCACATTGTTATTGAAGATACCATTATCTTCTAGACCAGAGTTGTCAAACTCAATTTTGCAGAGGGCCATATATTAAATTTGGAAATTCGTAGGCGGGCCAGATTGAAAATAAAAAATGAACTGAATTATTATAACATTTTATTTATTAAATTATATAGTATACTAGCGGATCCGGCACGCTTCGTTTCGCCTAACAGTTAATGAATGAGATGAACAGATTAATTCAAAATTATTAAGTCATTTTTTTATTATGACATTAAATATGAATAATATATACAAATTCAAAAAATCAAGTATTTTAAGGGCCCCCGCTGATTGCGAGTTTTTGTCGACGTGACTTTTTGTCACTCACTCAAGTGCAATGAAAACTATACTGAGTGCGCTCATTATGGTGACATGATAATATGGTGACAAATAGTTGCAGCGGCAGGCAACATCGGAGTGACGTGACTGTCACTCGCCCTGTACATTACTATGAGAGTCCACTCGACTTTTGACGGGAATTTGAAAACGTCATGTGGTGCTCTTGTATTATATTCGATATCTTAGTGTTTTAACGTGTTATATTAGATAATTTTGATGGCATTTTATGTAATGTGATGTGCGGAAATACTGTGATGTAGTGAATATCATATAAAAGTGCTTTACAACGTTTTCGTTTTCCATCAAAATTCCCACAAGATACCATTAACAGTGTGGCCATTGCACTGTTAATGGTGACAATTTGACTTAGACAATGACTGACCTGACAAGACTATAAACGTAAAAATAATTATAACTTGACACTGGCACCAATAGCTCGTATATGTAGCTGATTGCCAATATACAAAGAGAAGAAGAAGAGAGTCCACTCACTGGTGACTTTTTGTCACTCGGCCGGCGCCACGCGTTCGGAGTAGATGTATGTTATTTAAAGTATGGCTGTGTTTTGCTTTTAAAGATGTTGTCTTCTTTGCAAGAGGAAGATATTGACAATGAATTATTAATAGAGGAGGTAGAGAAGAGGCCTGCATTATATGCAAAAAAACTTAAAGGAATATTTCGATGTAATTTTAAAAAGAAGGTGATGGGAGGGATGGAGGACACAGTATTTTACTCTTGTTTCCAACAAGAAGTTACAAAAATGACGACGAATTACAAAAATGAACGCGATTTGTTGCCCAAGAACAGATTAAGTCAGCGCATCGTGGGTGACAGCAGGTGACAGTAACAATAAGTCACGTCGACAAAAAGTCGCAATCAGCGGCGGCCCTAATAACATGCCAGCAAGACAAAGAAGTACCTTGTGTTATACGAAATTTTTCTTCATGCGCGTTAAAAATGATCTAATTGTTGATCTCTGAGATTTGCTCGACGATTTTGCACTGTCAACGGCACGGGCTGCCTCGCTTTGCTCTTGTGATTAAGAAGCACGGAGTTGGGCAATATTAACGCGGCGGACTTCTAAATTGTTCTTCTGCCGTGGTTACATTCGTGATGTTTTGAATTCTAATTGCGTTACGGCTTTGTCGGGAAAGATTTGATCTTATTGGTCGCGGCATTGTTGATGACAATATAGACACAATATGATTTATTATAACAATTTTAGTAAAAAATTAAAAAAATCTACGTTTAAAAAAACCGACTTCAAAAACTGAAAAGTACAAAATAACTTAAAATATTATCATTTGTATGTGGTATCTGCCGCCAAAAGTGCAAAAATAGGTTTCTCAATAGGATTTTTTTAAAAGTAGCATCATCATTCAACCTTTTGCCTTCGACTGTTGAAAGTAGGTGCCATAGAACGTCACAAGGTACGGTCTGTGCGCCTCATATCCAACGAATCCTAGCAACCTACACCAACTTGTCGATATACCTTAGGTTATGTACCGCCTTATTGTTTGATACTAAAGTTGTGTAGCTCCTGAGTGAGTGATATAAAAGAGCTATATCACTCACATAGACACAATCTATCACTCACTCACTTTACCGCCGAATATATCACTAGCTCAGTAGCTCAGTTCTAGCTCATCGCTCACTTCGCATCGCAGAATGTTTCACCTCTCACCAAAATGAGCGAGATAGGTGCGTTGCGTGACCGGCCGACGAGAATGATCTTTCACGCTGTTTTCGTATCGATGTAATTAAGTTGTCAAAAGAGAATACACTCTATTTCCTTAGCTATAAAGTTTAATAATTAATATAGATTTTAGAGAATAGATGAATTTGACAAAATCTTCTAAAAAATGTAATTATATGAAAAGTAAATTCGAAACATTATCAAGTTAATGCGAAAAATTAGTTATAGATTTGTTTGAGCGATAGATTTAAAGTGAGCGATAGATTTAAAATGAGTGATAGATTTAAAGTGAGTGATAGATTTAAAGTGAGTGATAGATTTAAAGTGAACGATCTTTGAAAGTGAGCTGGAGGAGTGATTTAATAATGTGGTTGACTGCCGAGCTAAGTGAGCTTAATGAGCTAAATGAGTGATATGTATCTTTACACTCAAAAGATATGTATCACTCTTTTCAGCGCAGTGTTCTATATTGCGCATGACTATTTGATACATAGTCGCCACTTGAGAAGCTCTCTGTCCCCAATCGTTAACGTTTCGTCATTTCACTTCACGAAATACAAAATCTTCAAATATATTAAAAACTAGCTGATGCCCACGACTTCACCCGCGTAATATTCTTGAATTGACCCTTCTAGTGATATAACCCAACTAGAAAAAAAGTATGGTTCAACCAGATCATGTATCTGGACCCGATCAGGATAGAATGAGGCATGCCGGATCCGGCAAACCCGATCAGGGCCAGGTCTGGTCCTGATCAGGATAGCCTGATGTGAAATAACATCAAGTATGGTAAGGCATACCGGATCAGGACCAGATCAGGACCAAATAAGGATAGCCTGACGTGAAATATCATTAAGTATGGTAAGGCATACCGGATCAGGACCAGATCAGGACCAAATAAGGATAGCCTGATGTGAAATATCATTAAGTATGGTAAGGCATACCGGATCAGGACCAGATCAGGACCAAATAAGGATAGCCTGATGTGAAATATCATTAAGTATGGTAAGGCATATCGGATCAGGACCAGGTCAGGACCAAATAAGGATAGCCTGATGTGAAATATCATCAAGTATGGTAAGGCATACCGGATCAGGACCAGTTCAAGACCAAATAAGGATAGCCTGATGTGTAATATCATCAAGTATGGTAAGGCATACCGGATCAGGACCAAATAAGGATAGCCTGATGTGAAATATCATTAAGTATGGTAAGGCATACCGGATCAGGACCAGATCAGGACCAAATAAGGATAGCCTGATGTGAAATATCATTAAGTATGGTAAGGCATACCGGATCAGGACCAGATCAGGACCAAATAAGGATAGCCTGATGTGAAATATCATTAAGTATGGTAAGGCATACCGGATCAGGACCAGGTCAGGACCAAATAAGGATAGCCTGATGTGAAATAACATCAAGTATGGTAAGGCATACCGGATCAGGGCCAGATCAGGACCAAATAAGGATAGCCTGATGTGAAATATCATCAAGTATATAGTAAGGCTTGTAGTATATCAGAACCAGAAACAGTTTGCGTAACACAAAAAAAATATCAATCAAAATTCAAAAAAGTGACATGATTGTTATATTTATGCCACGGCGAAATTGTATTTGCATCAGAGGAGATTAATCTGAAATCTTTAATTAATCATATGTATTTAATAATAATAATAATGTTTAATTAATAATATAAAAATAATTTATATTTAAAGTAAAAAACAAAAATAAATAATATATACAATATAAATGTACCTAACATTTGAAAACATAGATAGATAGAAATATTATATTGTAACAACCATTCTTACATTTAATGTTTTGGGTCATAATAAATAGATGGCGTTAGTAAAATGACGTCATTATTTGAATTGCGGTGTTAAGATTCTCCGAAGCGTAATGACATGGCCTAATATTAAATTAGTTGTTATCGAATCAGATTAAAACAGATCGATCAGGTCATGAATGAGAAATTCAGGCGACAGTTGCAATCGTTAGCATCTGGTGGTTGCGCCATAATCGGAACGGCTCACTGGGACTCTCTATGATAAGCACTGCATTCGTTGCCGTCATATATTAATTTATATTTTTACCTATTAAACATGTTCCTTAAGATATTCATGTTTTTTAAAAGGACTGGGCATACTCGTTTTGGATCAGGCAAGATATATAACGCAGATGATTGATTTGGTTCCGATCAGTAAAATTTCATCCGGACCCGATCAGGAATGCCTGATCTGGACCCGATCAGGAATGCCGGATCTGGACCCGATAAGGTTTTCCTGATCGGGTCCAGATATATCTTCTGCGTTACATACCTTATCTGGTCCAGATCGGGCATGCCCGGTCCGGTCCTGCTAAGGAAGACGAAAAAATTTCTAGTCGGGAAAGGCGTGAGATGAATTTTAAAATTTAGATGACCATAACTTTATTTTTGACATCAAATTTTAATGAATCAAAGACTAAATGTTGCTCGGATCTAAGCTTAATCTATTTGTGAAAACTGTGGAACAATCCGTTCATTTTAGAGATTAGCGTGCAAAGACATTACACAGGCACAAAATTTCAAAAACTTTTTTTTTGTTTTGTTGGACTTTTCTTACCGCCTACTCATTTTTAATACGAATAAATATATCAAATGTTCCACTCGAGATTCCTACTAATACTTACTATTATTACTATTATTGGTTGCTTTCCATTTTGTTAGTTTGTAAGGAAGTATCGTCATTTTTAAAGCCAGAAGCTTGAAACTTATTTTTAGTGTATTGATTAGATATAAATAAATATTACATTAACATGTTGTTAAAATAAATAAATATTACATTAACATGTTGTTAAAAATCCCTTAAGGGGTAAAATAAAAATAGGGGATGAAAAACTTTAGGAAAGTAACATTTACGCGGGCAAAGCCGCGGGCAGAAGGTAGTTTACTATATGTATAGTTAAAAATATAGGTACATACATATCACGATTTTAACCAAATTGTTATTTGGTTCATATCCACACAAGGTGTCCCATAATTTGACTATAACGTGTAAAACAAGTTTTAAATATATAGTTTTATAACTTCGAATATTTTAAATATACTATTATATCTTCCGCTTGCTATATCGGTATAAACATAAGTCTGCGGATTGCGATGATTCAAATTCAATTTTAAGTCAAATAGTATTTGTAATATTTTCTATGTAATAACGGAATAAAAATACAATTTACAAACCCCTAGCTGGTTAGTGGGTGTCGTAAAAGACGACTAAGGGATATGCAGATAACATCTATGTAAGAGCAAGAAACCCTATACAAAAACATATCTGACGCAATGGAATTTTGCCCAAATTATAATGAAGGCTCGAGCAAAATAGTGGGATTTATGTGAGCTGGGATAAATCAAATAGATTTTGGTTTTTACTGCAAGCTTATTACGAGAAAATTCTCTATAGCAACGTTTAATTAACTAAAACTGCCTGATAAAAGCATAATTCTCCTGTTCTTGTCCCCAATTACTTGTGGTGGACGCAATATGTACAGTACACGTACATATTACAAAAGTTATTGGCAATAGTTTTATAACCGGCCGCCTGCCTAACGTCAATTCTCCTTGGGAATATTATTATTGACCAGACTGCATCAGATGGAGTGGAACCAGATCTATATTAAGCTCTTAATCGTCTTTTAAAACATCCACGAGCAAAGTAAGGGTTGGTAGTATTGGTAGCAGATACCACACAGCAATATTATTATAAGAAATTAAAAATATATTATTTCTATTTCTAAATAAAACCCTGTGCCATCAAGATCAGACCTACATAGTATAATAGTAAAGAAGTCGATTTCTCTCCCATTATGGAGGAGACTCGAATCCGACATATGTAGACTGAGGCGATAATGATGATGAAAAAGTTTATATTTGCCGTACGTGACGTTGTAACAATACACAGTTCACTGTCGTTTTTCTTGCCCGTGGATATCCTAAAAAAGCTAATAAGGGATATCATATGATATCCCTTATTAGTTATAGCCTGTTTTTTTATCTCAGAGACCAAATTGACACATGCAAATGTCAAATTTACAAATAATGCTGCCAGCTTTTTTTTGTGAAGTGGTGTGTACCTACGATACCGGTATATCGAAACGTAAGAATTTATATTTATTAAACGATTAACTTTAAAATTTTCTATTCCAAAGCGTATCATTAAAAATCACATAAGTATACCAGGCCACATGAGGCGCTATACACTAGCATAACGCGACGTTCAATCTTACATACTCAAGTGTTTCAATGTCTATAAATCAAACAAAAAAGAATTAATAGACGCCATCAGTGTTCTTTCTGTACACGTTAAAACGGCAATCTAAACTCATTTCTCTCAGAAAGCAGTGGAACTTTTAAAAATTACGACAATTATTAGAATTTGACAAGATATACAATTTTAAAACAAATTATATAATGTTAAATAATAACCATATTCTACGGTAAATATTGTGTGTTTTACTGAATAATGCGGCAATTATATATTTTTAATATATCATCCTTAAATTTCATAGGAAACTAGATGCCATTTTTTTTAGAACCCGTGCTAATAAAAAAAACGAATCTAAAATGGTGGTTAGTCCTTATAATTAAAAGTTGCACCATCATCAAAATATGGTTGCCTAATGGGCGATATTTTTAATATAGACTTTTTTATTTGATAATAAATAGCTGGACATTTAAAAAGCCTATAATAATCGAAGTGGCAAAGAACTGCGGTTTCAATACTTGCCGAGAATTTACAAAAACTAAATAAATATCTATAAATTTTTCAAGTTAACTTAAAAAAAAAACCGCTATATTATTTGAAATAAAACTACTTTTACGGATTCTATCGCGTTTGTATTTGATTTATAATTTGCCGACGTTTCGAACACTTTACAGTGATCATGGTCACGGGAGGACTGATATGATGATGATCACTGTAAAGTGTTCGAAACGTCGGGAAATTATAAATCAAATACAAACGCGATAGAATCCGTAAAAGTAGTTTTATTTCAAATGTGTAATACTCGCGTAAACATTAGAAGTCATTATGAACTATAATTGTTTATATTAACGCAAATTATTGATGGACGCGTGGCATATAGGCCGAAAGTGGCACATAATTATTTAAGAATTGCAAAAAACTGGCAACGCATGAAATGTCAATTTAGTTTCTGAGATTAAAGAACGGGCTATAGATAACATAGGTGAAAGAGAAGGAAATCTCGATATAAAAACCCTATATTAACTCTTTTGACCAACGCAGTATAATAGTTCAATTTCTCTTCCATTGTGGAAGAGGCTCAAGCTGTAGCAATGGGACATGGAGGCTGAGGTGATGATGACGAATGGTGTTCTATTTAGAGTTTGCCTTCTTTTGCACTGAAGCTATCATCTTTCTTATTTAAATCATCTTTTTATGATAACAGGTAGAGGTTTTTTTTTTTTTTGTGTCTTTGTTGTTAGCCTCAGATGGCTATGACAACTTTACCCGGACTGTGGGTGAGCGCTGGGGGCTCTCAACCCGTAAAAGTTAAGCGATCGTTCCCGAGGGCACCCCCTGTGGGGTACGGACCTCGGCTCGGGGGGTCGCTGGCAAAGTGGGTTCTTATTTGTTCTTTTTTATGTGTGACTTAGTTGTTAGCCGCAGATGGTTTTTTTTTTTTTTTTTTCCCATACACTCGTATGTTTGGGCTACTATCTCCCCTGACATGATCAGGGACCTTGTTTAGATTTGATTATATTAGATTTACAATTTACAAGTTGAAAAGAACAGAAAGTACAAACACTAAAGTACATACAGAACATAACTATTAGATTAAGGTTAAACTATTAGAAAAGTAGAATACAGGAAATTAAAACTAGATAATGAGGGAGTAATTAACTATTATTATTATTATTTATATATATATATATATTTCTTGTTTTTTTTTTTATTTTTTTGTTTTTTTATTATATATACATTTTTTTTTTAATAATAATATATGAAGAATTTATAAATACTGTTATTTAAAGTAATAAATAAACAGAAAGTACAAACACATACGTACGCAGAAAACAAGTATTTCATAATAAGGAATAATATAAATTTGAAGTTAGAAAAATAAACAGAGAGTTTTTTATTAAAAGTAAAGAAAGTAAAAAGAAATAAGACTAAAGATATGAGGTAGAAATAGAAGAAAATAAAGAAGTGATAGAAAGTTTACAACTTTTTTATACAACATACTTAACTTTTTTATACTACATATACAGATGGGCACCATCTGTATACAAGGTGGAGACGACCATACGACAATAATTTTAATCTAGTGTATCTGATGACTTGCCCAGCCTGTATACAAACTTTGAATACAATATGTCGTATAGTTTAGCCGCAGCACATTACTTTGTATTATTAACAATTTCCACACTCTGTATAAAAATTAAAATTATTCGCCTATCAAATGAGCTCCCGCGCCGCATCGGTATAAACTAATATGAAACTAATACCTACATATCGCCATGTTTACCAGTTCAAGTCTTCCCCAAACGTAATACAAATCAATGCATATTATACCTTATTCCTAAGTCTTTATAAACCGTGTCATCAGACTTAGATGAGAAATTTAAAACTACCTAATGCGGCTTAATGGAAGAAGACCTCGGTCTCATGTTCAAAACTATTATAATAGGTATGTAGGTCAGTGTGCCACCGTGATCCTGTGACGTGAATGTGCGTAATTAGACGCTTACTTTGTGTTAGAATAGTATTTCTTTCTCATTTACAATGCCTCGTTATAATTACACAGCTTCGGGTATACAGATATGATTTTAATTTATGGAGAATATCACGGAAATGCAGCCATACGTACGTACCGAAAGAGATATGGAAACACACGTGTTTGTACTACCAATGGCCGGACTATTGTGCAAGCTGTCCAGAGGTTACGGGATAATCAATCCTTACTGCCTCATATGGATAGTGCTCCCCGCGTGTAAGAGTCACCCTAGATGAACAAATTTTAAATTATTTTTCTCGCAAATTTGACAGAGGTTGATAATGTGGAGAACTTAAAAAAAGGAATTGTACGATCTTTCGACAAGTTAAAATACATCGCCGTCAATGGCGACCTGTTAACAAGAGTTCGAAATAATATTTTAAGACTATATAATTTGTGCGTTCGGGTCCATGGCGCACATATCGAAAATTTAAAAGTTTAACGACCAAGTGAATTATTAAAGTTATCGTGATTATTTTAATAAAATAATCGAGTGAGAATGAATAGCGCCCAAACATTAAGTGTATGTATTTACCTACGTTTCGAAGTTGTAACATATGATACCACAAGGTCACTCGCGTGCCGACCACAGGTTAGTGAACTAATATTTACAAACGGTGTTCTATTTTGTTTCAATATTTATGATAAAAAGTTTGTTTGAAAAAAATGTTTTTTAAATATGCATGCGAGGACTTTTTTAATAGTTTCAAAATACTCCTATACACTAGTATTGACGGTGTTTTCATTTATTGTCGTATTGACGTCTCCACTCTGTATAAGACCTAACTTATCCTAACATAATGTGGTGGTGTAATGATGCGATGTGTAAGTGTATGGATGTGTTATTTTGTTCTGTTTCTTTTGATGGCAATGTTTGCGACTTTTCTACAATAGTCTAAAAATGTTTGTCTGTTGTCTTCGTCAGTCAGAAGTTGTGGGAAGTTGTCTTCAGTTATTGTAATGTCAGTCTCCTGTTCTAAATTGTATCGGTCCTTATTGTTGATCGGGCATACTGTGATTATGTGTATTATTGTTTCTGTGGCGCCGGTGTTGCAGGGGCAAAGAGGGTTCTCCTTACATTTAAAACGAACAAGATAGTCGGAGAACCGCCGCAGATGGCAACTTTAGCCGGACTGTGGACGAGCGCTACGGGCTTTCAACAGGAAGTCGTACATTGTATTATTATTTCTGATGAAATAATAATACAATGTACGACTTACTATTGGATATCTCAAGTCTTCGTCTCCAATATTATTCAAATTATAAACTAACTGATTTTTCCTTCACTACAACGTCAAGAAATCAAAGAGAACAACGAACCGGTTTACGATAACCATGCTAATTATGCAGGCATTTATACTCAAAAGTGGACCATTGCGTTGAGTACTATTTATATAGGTGGGTATGTATATGTGCGTCATAGTTAATGATCTTTTCTGATTTTTAATATCTTTTTGAAAAAAGTTAACACCATTTTGTTTTTTTTCGGTGGACTATGGAGGTGGTCGTGCCCCGCCAAATCACACAGAGACAGAAGAGGAGGCGCGCAACCTTATGGAGCCACCGTGCAAACACCTCTCGTCACCGTGCGAGCGGGCCAACGGTACCCAATTTTTGTCTCCGGTAAAAAAAAATGAACACTATATATTCTTGTATTGCGGGGAACTTTACAAACATAATATATAAGCCCAACTGGGTGGTTTGGGGTTTGTAATGGTAGGCAGCGGCCTAGCTATAGCCTTGGTTATAGCAAAGATCCATGGGCGGCAGTAACACTTACCATCAGGTATACTGCTTGTTCGTTTGCCAACATAAGCAATAAAAGACGACACCCAGACTTGGGATGACAATTTGTGGATTACACAAAGAATTGTCCCGCGTGGGAATCGAATCCATAACACTGACACGGTAGATCGATACCTTAACCTAGCGGTTATGCTTATGTTGCCAGTGGTTATGTTACGCCATATCTGCATTTTCTAGATCCAATTTGTTTTAAAGCGATGGAGAAGATAATATCAAACGGAATTTTGATTCGTAGTGCAAGACAAGGAATTTTTCTATTTGATGTTTATGCGAGTATCTATTATACATTTGAAATTTATTGCTTATTTTTAAAATGCTATGTATTTTTTTAATCACGTTTTCATGAAATATTAATACAGTTTATACCAACCTGATTCTAGTGCCGGTGTCGTAGAAGGTCGGTAAGGGAAAGTTTAATGGCGTGGTAAGTACCTGGTGTAAGATTTCGGTAGCAATTCGATTACTCAACCTAGTTACGATAAGACAATAAAGAAAAGTATTTCCTTATACTACATACTGGTCTTATGCTCTTACTCATCAACAATACCTAAATTCTAGATATCAACTAAAACGTTATTACTTACAGTATTAATAATTATTTTCTTTGATGTTAATTGATATGCAATATAATTAAAATTTTACGTACCATTCAAGGCGATTTAAAGAAAAACATTGATGTTACATGACATTTAAATTGCATAAGTACCTATTACATAAAAGTTAGGTATCGTTGGTGAAAACGGGCATAAATTATGATATATATATGTATAGATGATATATTATCTTATGAACAACCTTTCGTGACGATTGTCTTAGATTCGTTCCAAACCTAGACTGTTCTTTTTTTTTCTAAACTTACTGAACTTTTTTTTTATTAAACCACTCGGCACTAAGGAAATAATCTTTATATAACGGGGGACTTTACAAACATGCAATTAACGCAGACTCATTACACCCAGACTCAGAACAGCACTTTGTGGATCGCACAAAGTATTGTGTGTGGAAATCGAAGCCATGCCATTGGCAGGGAAGGTCAGTATCTTAACTAATACGCCATCTGTGCAGTCGAGATCAGAGTTTAATTAGTATAAAACAGTATGTTCATAAAGTAACCCGTATTGCAAGTAGGTATTTATACTCCAGTGGGGATCTGTCTTCTATACATAGAACAAAATAAAGTCACTGCCGCCGTTGTCTGTATACTTAGATATTTTAAACTACGCAACGCATTCAAATGCGATTTATGCGGTCACCAATAGGGAGTGATCCAAAAAGATTTATATGTGTGGTGACGGAGTAAGAATACTATTCACCACCCCATATCTTACCCATGGGTGATAGTACGAGACGACTAAGAGATATAAAATGCATATAACATCTATGCGAGAGAAGAAAAACTCGAAACAAAACCCTATACCAACACGTCTGACCAGCGCGGTATAGTAGGTTAATTTCACTCCCATTATGGAGGAGGCTCGAGCCCAACAGTGGGACATTTATGGGCTGTGATGATGATGATGATGAATTAATATATTATAGTATAAAAACTGAGATTTTTTTAAAGAATTGTAATGTTATGTCTTAAAAATCAAATTTTTATGCGCTTATGTTGTAAACGCTGACTAAACCTTACGAGCTAGATCAAAATAATATACTACGAAATTGTATATCTCACGACACTTTTCTTCCCTTGTTTTATTATATTCCTAAGTCTTCTTCTCCCACGGGAAAGATAGTTGTGATGAAAAGTATTCTTTCTCTGTCATCATATTGAAAATAAAAGCTTATAATGATCCGTTTTATTGTGTGACTTAGTTTTTAGCTGCAGATGGCTGACAACTTTTACCCGGACTGTGGGTGCGCGCTGAGGGCTCTCAACGCGAATAATGACCCGCCTGACCAGATTGGTATAATAGGTCAATTTGCTTCCCGTTGTGGTGGTCACAATTTATGTCATACGACAGCTCACACTGTTCTAGTTGGTAAAACGATTGCAACAGGTTTCCAATAGTCACAGGTTCGAGTCTCGCGTGTGACAATCATTTTTTCAAGTTTTTATTCTAATAGAAAACTCAAACGAGCAGGTCCACAATATTTTCCTTTATCGTGAAATTAATTAAAAAATAATATAGTCATCATCATCATCATTCTCCTACTCCTATCCCAATTACTTGGTGTCGATACAATATGTACTCTTCTTTCATAGTAGGTACATATTGTAAAAGTTATTGGCAATAGTTTTATGACCAGCCAGAATATCGCTGTTGACCAAATCGGCATCAGATGGAGTTGGCCTAGGTCGTTAAAGGCCTCTTAGTCGTCTTTTACGACATCCACGAGCATAGTAAAGGTTGGTAGTATTCGTAGCCGCTACCACACAGCTAAAAAATAATATAGTAAATTAAATACATATTTCAATAAGTCAAAAATGCAGGTCATCAGAATCGAACTCAAAACCTATGCTATTTCAGCTATTGATGTTACTGAATAGATTTTAATTGCTTCTGAATGCTTTCACTGTGTCGCTTGAAATTCAGAGCAACCCAGATAAAAGTAATAATGCTTTTAGGTCCGTACACTTTCATCAGACGACCCGTCTAACTGGTTCAACCACTTCTTCAGTTACAATGAAACCTTTATCATATATTTACCTGCAGTAGAATAAGTAGGTATATAGGTAACTACTTTCATGCTATTTGAGTATTAATTTCCTTGTTGTGACGAAGTAAGCAATTCATCACCCCTTTCTCGCCCGTCGGTATGGTAAAAGACGATTAAGGAAAATTATATAACATTTATGATTTAAGCAAGAGAAGGAAAACTCGAAATAAAACTCTATACCAACACGTTTGACCAGCGTAGTAGGTCAATTTCCCTCTTATTGTGGAGGGCACTTGAGCCCAGCAGTGGGAAGTATATGAGCTGAGATAATGATTTTGACAGTTTTTTTTTCATAATGTGGCGATATATTAATAGATAACCGCCACCCCTTACTTGTATGTGGAAGTGGTTAAAATCAATGAAGGAACACCAGGAGATTGGACAGCAACACTCTCGTAGAAAACGTAAATTGTAATCACCAACCCATTTTATAACAATAGTTATAGTTGCCAAGCTCTGAGGGTTATTTACCTTAAAGAATGACGAATGCGACATTCTATGATGCGGTTTACGTTCAGTTATGGACGGCAAAAGACTGAATGATAATGAAAAGCCGTAAGGAATAAATGTTTGCATTGCGGGGACTTTTTAAATATACAATAAAGTGGATAATATCACACCAAGACTCATTATAACATCATAATTATTTGTAGATTACGCAAGAAATTGTGCTTCGTGGAATCGTATTCACGACAGTTAGAACGGGAGGTCAATACTTAAAACCATTTCACCATTTGCGCAATGTTTTCGTCCATATTAAAATTTAGTATTTACCTAGTCATAACAAGAGCATTTTGAACGAGTGCTGTTCAAAGTAGGTTCTAAAGTTTAGTCTATTCCCAAAGATTAGAAACAATACCACTTCGTGCTTGGTCCAACAGTTGACATTAATAGACTGATGAATAAAATATTGGCAACATCTAGCCAATTTTCTTAACATTGTATAAGAGTCATGCCCAACAGTAGAATATAGAAGTAAGAAACTTATGTAGAAGATAGTCTCCAATTATGCGGTCATATTGGTTACAAGGCAAATTAGAATATAATAGCCATGAATGAATTAATAATTTCGATGTTTTCTCTGTTGGATATAACGTGCGTGACAAACCGGTGGAGAATGGCAAATGGGGACCTTTGCAACAAGGTCGCAGCTTGCTTCACTCTCCAAATAATCTATTCGTGCTTATGATTCATAGGTGAGAAATATTCACCCTAACATCCTGTTAAAATGTACAAAACTTACCTATATGAATCAAAAATAATAATTGCAGTCTAATTAAAAAAAATATATTAACTTAAATTTGAACTTCGAATAGTTTGTTTCCTTTGTTCCTTAAATTAGTAATCCAATATTTAAAAATAAATAAATAAAGCAATACTTAAAATAAATTTAATTGCAATGCGGATGACGGAACAGCTCACAGCATGTTAAGTAAATAGCTATTTATAATTATTATACATAAGTAGGTTACTTACAATAAATAAGGTCATTCAAAAATTACACTTGAAGTTGCATCCTTTGCTTTTTGTTCACAAAAACGAGCTTCTTTTGATAGTAGGTGTGTTCAAATTCATACAAAACCACTGACTTACAGGCCACAGCACTACACAATCCCGTTACTTGAACAGAATAATATCACAGAAAACAGCTTAATATTACACAAAAACACACAACTAAGTAACACTTAACAGATTTACACGGGTCTACATAATTAGTTTTAAGTAATATTATAGCATCTACACGATATTTCAATTAAATAAAACTAAGCTAGAATCCACTTTATAACCCGCCACCGTGGAATTTAGTTCATCAACTGACAAACTTAAAGTAATGTTTACGTTACGTTCCGTTGGCATAATTGTAGCTATCTTATTCTATCCAAAAGCTGAACGATACGACAGAAAGAGAAAGATTATTTTATTAGTTTTGTCAGTTGTAGTGCCTCTAGTGGTTAAATTTAGAACTTCTATGTAAACGAACTCTTATGTCTCAGAAGATTTACCACCTTCTTGTTTCGTTACACAAAGATTGACAACGTAAATACATCAGTTGCCAAGAGATGGCGCTAACAAATTTATATTAATATATTTTAATTTCCTTTTAAGAATAGTTCCGAAGCAGGGCCGGACTGTGAGTTTAGGGGCCCTAGGCTAATATTACTTAGGGATCCACCTAATTACTCGAAAGTATAAAAAAAAAATAAGACCATAAACTATTTGATTTATATTATAATTGCCTTAGTGTTTTAAATACAACCGTAATTAAATTGATAAATTATAAATCAACCTTTCTGTGCAAATTCTTTAAATTATTATCGTCTATTTTTGACTTTGACTTAGATGAGGGCCCCTTGAATCCACGGGGCCGTAGGCTGGAGCCTTTAAAGCCATATGGTAGATCCCATAAACCCACCCTGCAAAGCCCCTCTTCCCCGTACGAGCGGTACTCGATCTTTGTCTTCGGTGAACATGTGACACCTTTTTTTTTTTTTTTTTTGCAAGGTTGTGGACCATGGATGTGGTCGCGCCCCGGCAAATCGGCCCGGGGCGACGGAAGAGGCGGCGCGCAACCCCACGGACCCACCCTGCAAACACCTCTCTTCGCCGTGCGAGCGGACCACCGGTACCCGATCTTTGTCTTCGGTGGCCCGCCCGGCGATATACCCTCTCGGGTTCCTCTCTCGTCGACGCCCCGACAGCTTTCGCCGTCGAGGCGTCGCCCCCACGCGGTGGCCTCACGGCGGGTGACCGGACAATTCCCCGGTCCGATCACCCGAAGCCTCGGTTAGGGCGGCATCAGGCGCAGATACTCGCGCATGCGCCGCCCTGGCCGCGGGCGGCGGCCCGGGTCACGGGAATCCTCCCGGACTCGTTCCGCCGCCTCCTTCTGCGAGATGACAGCCTCGCAGAAGGCGGCGACCGCGTCCCAATTCCTGACGCTGTCGACCATCGCTTTCACGACAGCCGGCAGCATCACGGCGCTGCCCGTCCCAGCCCGAACATACCTCAAGCATATGTTGCGCCGTGTCCTCGTCGCTACTGCAATGGTGGCAGGACGGAGTCCACTCCCTCCGCACGACCGTGTGCAGGTACTTGCCGAAGCAACCGTACCCCGACAAGACCTGCACCAACCGGAAGGAGAGTACTCCGTGCCGCCGCTCCATCCACTCCATCAGTACGGGCCGGAGGGCCTCGACGGTAACAATACCGTGTCTAGGCCTCTCCAGCCGCGTAGCCCAATGGCCGATGACTTCTCGGAACATGTGACACCTAAGGCAATTTAAACATTGAGAACATGTGACACCTAAGGCAATTTAAACATATTAATGTTTGAAATGATGTTAAAAATAAAATAATACTAATTCATTATTAATGTTTTGTGTCATATACTACTATTATATATTACTATTTAAATTACTGCCTATAACAATGTGTACACATTGTCGGGTAGATAGCATACCGTCACCTTAAGACGTAAATATAATACGAAGTGAAATTTGCATGTCCTACAATTAGTCGCGGTGGTGTAGTGGCAGCACGATTGGGCCGGCATCCCAATAGGCGCGGGTTCGAATCCCGCTTGCGACATCATTTTTCATTTCGTAATCGGATTTTATAAACAATTGTGTTCTTCTCTCATCGCTATACAAGGAGTCCAATAATTAGTTGACATAATTTATATCTAAATAGCGTTTGTTTTATATGTAGGTACTTCAAATAGTACCGTCTCTCTCTCTCTATTATAAGGGCACGCTAGGGTAGTGCCCAGGGCCCCCGCTCTTACTAAGGCCCAAAGTTTAGTCAATCTTATACACTATACTGTATTTTAGGTTAGGTATTTCTATTTCAGATGGATATTATAAAGTATCGTATGTATAATGACACAACATTTTTATGATTAGTATAAATACATCACAATCAAGACACGCAAAGTACAAGTCAAGATCTCTTTTAACCCCTACATAGCCCAAAAATTATTTACGATAAACCCATCGAAATTAATTTATATTTTATGACTAATGACTTCTAATGTTTACGCGAATATTACTCATTTGAAATAAAACTACTTTTACGGATTCTATCGCGTTTGTATTTGATTTTTAATTTGCCGACGTTTCGAACACTTTACAGTGATCATGGTCACGGGAGGACTGAGGTGTCTTACGTCCAATATGTCATTGTTATTACAGAAATTTATATCTATCCTATAAGATATTAAATTTTGACCCATATTTTTAATGCAAAATTAATACAAATTCATTGCCAGTACAAAAGGAGAATGATTCTATATATAAAATTTATATTGTTTATGATTTGTTATTATTAAAGCATTTAATTTTTATGATAATTATTATTGTGGCAATTTACAATTTTACAAAACTAACAAAACTATTCAGCTACCATTGGATCGGAACGCGGCCACCCTGAGAAGATCCGGCAAGAAAACTCAGGAGCCATGATACTAATTTTATTATTGAATTTTTGAGTGGCGGCCTACTTTATCTTACTAAAATTAATTAAATTAAAAACAATTATTATGCAAAGTACAAGCTAAAAGAACTGCCGACTCCTTGCACCGTTTAATAATTCAAAAATTATTTAAGATTAAACCATCGAAATTAGTTTATAGTTTCTGATCCCCTAAACTTCCGTGTGGTGACGGAGTAAGAATACAATTCACCACCCCCAATCTTACCTGAGGGTTATCGTAAGAGATGACTAAGGGATATAAAACGCATATAACATCTATGCAAGAGCAGGAAAACCCGAAACAAAACCCTATACCAGCACGTCTGACCAGCGCGGCATAGTAGGTTAATATCCCTACCATTACGCAGGAGATCCGAGCCCAACAGTGGGACATACATGATGATGATTCCCCTAAACTTGTTGCCTAAATTCTATAAACTCAGCTAAAACGGCTATGTATTTTTTGATACGACTATGTAGATGTTCAAGTACCGTTATTTCTATGACTGACTGACTGACTTATAGATCAACATCCTAACGCATTTGCAGATGACCTATAAATTCAAAGCATTCAGCTAGAATTGCGTGTATACAAAGAAAAAAAATATAACTTAAAAAAAAGAAAACAATACATTTTAGATTTTAAAAAATACTTATCAATGAATTTTATTAGGTAAAATTTACGCGCCTTGTAAAAATTTAAATCGCTTCGTAATTCAAATTAATCGATTTGAGTTATGACTTACCTAAATAGCCTGTATTTAAGAAAATGTAGAGAATGGTATTAAAAATAAAACTATACAGCGTAATGTAGAAAAAAAAATTAAAAGCATTTTGTTTTTAAATACTAATAATTTTATTTATAAAACGTAATGTTATCCCGCCAAAAAAATAAATGTGAAAATAGTTTTCAGATACCAGTCTCATGAATTACATTTATCTAATGAATCCTTTATTATATGCAAGTTATTTTTTATGTTGTAAAGTTCTATTATTATAAATAACTTGATTTAATGGTAAAAACTAGTCAATTCAAATGTTGAGGTTCAATAAATCATACGTTATTTGCTTTGCGTAGACATTTGAAATAAAACTTCGAACACTTTGCAGCGATCACGATCACGGGAGTCCTTTTGTCCGTAAAAATAGTTTTGTTTCAAAGATATACTCGCGTAAACGTTAGAAATCTTTGTGTACATAATTAGATTATTGATAATAATTATTGGTAGTAATATCTTTGTAAACAAAAAGTTATCATTTCAAAAGAAAAATCTATTTATTGTTTCCTGACGTTTATAATACTTTTCAGTGATCATGGTCTCGGGAGGACAGTCCTCCCGTGACTCTGACATAATCACTGGAAAGTGTTTGAAACATCGGGCAATTAAAAATCAAATACAACAGCGATAGAATCCGTAAATGTAGTTTTATTTCAAATGTGTAATACTCAGCGTAAACATTAGAAATCATCAAGTTATTGTATTTTAAATTCATTTAAGATTATTTGTAGGCTATGGTCTGGGGAGTTTTGGCGCGAATGTGGAAATGTCATGTCACGCTCTTGTATTATATTCATTTCTTTAGTGTTTTGTAGTGTTATATTGAATAATATTGCTGGTATTTTATGCAATATGGTACAGTTAAAGTGCTGAAGTGTAGTGAATATGGTATAATAGTGGTTTACTTGTATTTTCATATTTTGCCAAAATTCCCAAAGAAAATCATTATTAAAGATTAATGGTAACGACTTGACTTACTGACAGACAATGACTATTAAGGCTACACAATATTATGAAATGATGAACAATATATGAAAAATAATTAAATAAGACTTGGCTGTATGGGCTTTGATGCCTTTGCCTGTCCGAATGGACAAACAGAACCAAAAAAAAGGCTATGGTCTGGACAAAAGCCGCCCGTACGTAGTACTAATATATTAATCTGTGGCCGCCCGTTCTGTCCGGGGCGACGGAAGGACGGCGCGTGGCCCCATAACCCACCGTATTCCCTCCCCATCGCCATTGGGCTGGCCATTGGTACCGAATCCTTAACGTCCGTGGCCAGCCTGGCAAGATACGTTACACTTAAGATACATTCTAATAAATAAATTTCAGAATTATCTATAGAATTTGGCACCCATATATGTAGATCTCAATACTTTTGTCAAAGCATTCTATTTTTTACCATGATTAACTTTATGATTAATAAAATATGGCTCCTACTTTACACATTTATATTTTAGGCATCAATATAAAGCAGGTCTTTTTTTGTTTTTAATTATTTTTGTACCTACTGAGCACTAAATTTATTAGAATTGAAATGAACCTAGTATTACCTAAGACGGCTCTTGTTTAGACGCGTAGTTATTGTCTCAACGGTTGCTAAACGACTGGTTGTTAGAGATGGTCGTTGCGCAACTTAGCTGGTTATTGAAACTATCTATCGGCACAATAGCGGTTAGATAGTTTCGTCGTACTACAATAACCTGCTAACAGCTATTAACTCAATCACGTTCGGTAATACTCGATCGCTATCGGCAGCTAACAGTCGCTACTCGCTATTGTAGCTAGTTATAGCTAACAACAACTCTGTAGCTAACAGCTATCGCGATCGCGGGACATCGGTTCTTTCATCAATGATCATTTTGTCTCTTTCATACACACACACGCCAAAGCTGCGTTTGACCTTTGACTTTAGCCCTTAGAGCATTTGAAATAAGATGCATTTTTTGTAAGATTATTTTTGTTATTCGTCATTAGGTACTTAGATAATTG
Source organism: Lymantria monacha (assembly GCA_905163515.2). Taxonomy (NCBI): domain Eukaryota; kingdom Metazoa; phylum Arthropoda; class Insecta; order Lepidoptera; family Erebidae; genus Lymantria; species Lymantria monacha. Next base: position 2,722,647 of record LR991091.1, on the reverse strand, counting down.
TGAGTTGCAGGTTGATGCCTAATTATGTGGTCTTGAACTAATCATTATCTAATTCACGTGTTTAGCGACATTGTGTATTATAGACGTGTCGCTTACTTTTGAGTATAAATATTAAATTTGATAGTCACAGAGTATACTCACACAATACAATTATTTGTATGATGTATACAGTCATTTGTATTGCGTCTGGGTGTTTTTTATCTATCTATCTATCCATCAGCCTTTCTCCGTCCACTGGTGGACATAAGTCTCCCCCAAAGAACGCCACAGCGCGCGGTCCTGCGCCACCTGCATCCAACGGCTCGCTGCGATCTTAATTTTTACATTATGTTCCTGTCAAACTATTTTAATTGAAAAGTTCAGATACATTAATGATATACCTATGTAATGAATATTTCGCTTATATAGATAGTAGATACGATTCAATACACATAGGTAGTCCGAATATGTTAGCGAAATATTGACCGCGACGCTCGCCCGTTCGTGTGCACGTTCGTATAGTAGCAAAAATAACCCGCTATTGAAATAGCGTGTTTCAAAAACCGCTATTGACATTCGATAGATAGTTTCGTTTCGTTAACCAAATAACCCGCTACAGCCCATCGCTACTGGTTGTAGAACTTGCATTTGATAACTAAGCACGCGCCAATCATTTCACTCTCTATAGACATTGCTCATAAACATTTTTCGTATAGTCTTTTTTATAATTAACTAGCGCTCGCTCGCAATTATGTCCGCGTAGAAATTGTATGTAGAGTGAATATCAAAAGGAAATGCCTATTTTATACCCTTATACAGGTATATATCCTATGATATGATGTTTCCATGTAGTGACGGCGTAAGAATACACTCCATTCTTTCTTATCTGTGGATATCGTAAAAAAATACTTTTGTTGTGGCACATAAATTCTTAACTTAGAATAATAACATATTTTCTCCATACATCTACATATATTCTAAGCCTCTTCAGTAGAATAATCTAGCACGTTTTTTTTAATATAAAGAATAAAAGAGCAATTGCCAATGGATATAAAAATATATTGTAAAAAGAAAATATATGATATAAAAAATAATTATATTTTAATAAGTTTCTCCAAATGTTGTCATTTATATTTATCTGACGGGATATCTCCATCTACAAGGGATATGACATGCAGATAGCAAAAATCCAAGAGAAAAAAAAAATGAGATATAAAACTTTATGCCAAACCGCCTGACCCTAACGAGTATGCGTTAAGAAAAATATAAGTTGACAAGCACATCTAATAAATAAATGAAATACTAGCACTATTTCAGTTGTCTCATTAACTGATACTTAATACAAGTTATGAGGAAATAACCTATCATAAGCTATGTGGTTTTACTGGTAGTAAACTTTCTAGATTATAAACACAGCGTTTAAATCACGCAAACAATTTGAATAGGTACCGCAATTGCTACGCAATACAACAAATCTACGCTGTCAACATTCATTTCCTTCCTATAAAAATACCCTGAAACAAAATGTTGGCGATCTCCCACCATTTTTTTCCCGGTGGGGGTATTAAGCGCCGGCGCACCACGGAAAAAAGTAAAAACACTATCTTCAGTCATTAATAACGACGCAAGCGTACAGCGCACTTTTTTCCGACCATTTCTAATTCAGACACCGTCACAATTGCACGTGTCACAAAATCATCGTTTTATTTATTTTATCTTCATCGAATTTAAAAATCGAACGTACTTTTACCGCGTTTTTTTACTAACAGTTACGATGCTTAATAGTGATTTTTATGAGTCGTTTAATGTTGATACGTATCATCGCGTAATTTGCGCGTAATAAATTCGTGTTGAGCGTGTGGGATAAAAAAAAATGTCGTGTAAAATAATAAGTATGACGACTATTATTTGTTGTGTTTTAATTGTTTCACTGTCGTTGTTTCTGGACAGTTGTGAAGCTTACAGCTCTAGAGGTAAGTGTAATAATTAAAAATGTAAATATATATATAAGCGTCCTATTTAGATTGTTGAATAGGTGCTATCAGTTTGTATTCCTTCAATAATTCAAATATTAACTCCTGGAAAGCTTGACTATTTTCGGGTAGTGATGGGTTTTGGCTTAGGCGAGCGAGAGCCGTGCTTAGGTCGAAAAACTTTTAGAGGCGCCAATAATTTTGGAAGTCGCGTAAATTTGAAATATTTTTTTTATTAATTGTAAGACCTACTTCTTTTTCTTATTTTTCTTTTTTATTCTTAAAATATCAAAATAGCAAATCTATTTTGTTAAAATGCTTAAACATCTAAGTACTACTAAGTACATTTAAATGATGTAACAAATTAGAACCAAACAAAAAATATTCGTTAAAGTATTATTATATATAAGGGCGATATATTAAATAGGGCCTAGGGCGCCATCGAACCTACCTCCGGGCGGGCCTCCGATGATAAAGATCGGGTACTGGTGGCCCGCTCGTACGGCGAAGAGAGGTGTTTGCAGGGTGGGTCTATGGGGTTGCGCGCCGCCTCTTCCGTCGCCCCGGACCTATTTGGCGCGACCACGTCCATAGTCCACCGCAAAAAAATAAATAAAGGTGCGCCATCGAACCTAAACCTGTCACAATGGACAGGTTCCTCTTCTGTTCAAAATTGGATAAAAGTATTTACTAGAGAATAAATAATTCTTAAAAATCTTTATTACAAAATGTAGAAGGAAAAATATGACTCCTATATCGCGCTGCCCAGATTAAGTATTTTGTTATTTTGAGTTTGCCCGTCTCTTACAGTATTCGTTTTATGACTCTAGAAGCTATGGTGACATATTGTATTATGCCTGAGTATAGTTCGCGTTGTTTAATTGTATGCCTGTGAAGTTCGTGACATACAAATAGTTATTACTTGGGGTGTCTTTTTAAGATTGGCCAAGCAAAATGCAAAATTTAATGACCACTTTAGAAGGATGTATTTTTTTCCAATTCTAAGAATTCAGAAATACTCTTTAGATAATTATTTTTTAAAGATTTTGTGTTGGCGAAAGGTCAGATTAAGAGTACCGTAGAGCACGAATGAAGACTGTGATTAGTGTGAATGAAGCGATGGAGGTGTGTCAGGATCGTTGTGTGTGGCAATCCGTAGTCTGCCTACCCCTCTGGGAAACAGTCGTGAGGCTATATGTATGTATTTTTTTTTAATCCCAAGAATGTAGAGTCATTATTTGTAAAGACTCTTATAACAATTATCTATTTTAATAAGCTACTGGACATTTGAAATGAAAAGGTGTTGGCAGAATATCAGCGCTATTTTATAAAATAAAATAGCCAAAGCTGAGCCAATAGCCTTTTTGTTTCTCGTTAATGTCATTTTATACCAGAAGTTGTTTTCTTTAGTTATGTTTATTTTCATTAGTTTTTAACGAGAACAAAATAAATGTTTTTCTTTCTTTCTTCTTTCTTTAAAATATAATGAATTTGCACCCACGACAACACAATAGCACATTGCCATTACTCAGACATCGATCTTCTGCGAGAGTGTGGTACTACCCCCGACGGACCGGTCCGCGACTGTAGACAGAAAACTGTCAACAATGTGACCCTACCACTAGAACTCAGTTTCTTAGTTTGTGGGGAATTATACTTTTCTTCCATGAATCTCAATAATTCTGAATTTTATAACGATTTATCATTACCAATTGCGACAGAGCAAATTAAATGGCATGAGTATGCGTTTTCTTGTGAGAGGCAAAGAACTGATATTTTTTTTTATATTTGTAAATGGATATTTACTAATTAGCTTGTACGAGATCAGAATGGCTCTAAAACAATTAAAGAACGGAAAGGCACCGGGAGATGACGGAATTACCACAGAGCTCCTGAGGGCAGGCGGCAAGCCAGTTTTAAAAGCCCTACAGAAGCTGTTTAATTCTGTCATTCTCGGGGGCGACGTTCCAGAGTCGTGGACCAGGAGTGTGGTGGTGCTGTTTTTCAAGAAGGGCGATAAAACGCTCTTAAAGAATTGCAGACCCATCTCACTCCTGAGCCACGTGTACAAATTGTTTTCAAGAGTCATTACGAACCGTTACGCGCGCAAGCTAGACGACTTCCAGCCGCCCGAACAAGCCGGTTTCCGAAAAGGTTATAGTACCATAGACCACATCCACACGCTACGCCAGATTATACAGAAGACCGAGGAGTATAATCGGCCTCTGTGTCTAGCGTTTGTGGACTATGAGAAAGCCTTTGATTCTGTCGAAACTCGGGCAGTGCTGCAGTCCCTTCAGAGGTGCCAAATTGACTATCGATATATCGAAGTGCTGAAGTGTTTGTATAAAGACGCTACTATGTCAGTCCGCATCCAGGATAAGAGTACGAAACCGATCCAGCTGCAGAAAGGCGTGAGACAGGGAGACGTTATCTCTCCGAAACTGTTCACCACTGCGCTGGAAGATGTCTTCAAGCTCTTAGACTGGACCGGACTCGGCATCAACATCAATGGCGAATACATCACTCACCTTCGATTCGCAGATGATATCGTAGTCATGGCAGAATCCCTGGAGGACCTTAGCACCATGCTCAATGACCTCAGCAAGGTCTCCCAACTAGTAGGGCTGCAAATGAACATGGACAAGACGAAAATCATGTCTAATGCCCATGTCATTTCTGTACCGGTCCTGGTTGGGAATGCGATTCTCGAAGTTGTCGATCACTATGTTTACCTAGGACAAACAGTTCAATTAGGTAGATCCAATTTCGAGAAAGAGGTCAGCCGACGAATCCAACTCGGCTGGGCAGCGTTCGGGAAACTTAGGAGGATCTTCTCGTCTAATATTCCGCAGTGTCTGAAAACAAAGGTTTATAACCAGTGTGTGTTACCAGCGATGACTTACGGCACTGAAACGTGGTCTCTAAATGTCAGCCTCATAACAAGGCTCAAAGTCGCTCAGCGTGCTATGGAGAGGGCTATGCTCGGTATTTCTCTACGTGATAAAATCCGAAATACGGAAATCCGTAGAAGAACGGGTGTAACCGACATAGCCCTAAGGATTAGCACGTTGAAGTGGCAATGGGCAGGCCACATCGCTCGACGAACCGACAACCGTTGGGGAAAAAAGGTTCTCGAGTGGCGACCACGAATCGGACGACGCAGCGTAGGACGACCCCCCACTCGGTGGACTGATGACCTCATCAAGGTCGCAGGAAACCGCTGGATGCAGGTGGCACAGGACCGTTATAGATGGCATTCTCGTGGGGAGGCCTATGTCCAACAGTGGACGTTTACAGGCTGATGGATGGATGGATGGATGGATTTACTAATTAATAGATAAGCTATGTCTACAGCTTGCGTAAATAACTTACATTTTTTTTTTGTGGGAAGGGCTACGGTCGTCGCGCTCCTCCCACTACTCCGTCCGGGGCGACTGAGGGGCGTAATCACGCACACTCGTAACCCACCCGTGAACCTCGCCTTCGTCGTTGGACCGGCCACTGGAGCAGCGTGAACTTGTCGTCAGTGGCCGGCTCGACGGCATACCCCCTGAGGGGTACCCTCTTCTTGAGCGACATCCCCTCCCTCGGGGAGGACGTCGGTCTTTTCCTCGTGGTCAGCCTCTCAGCGGGTGACGGGCTGACTCCCCGGCTCAGTCACCCGCGGCCTCGGCTAGGGCGGCATCAGGCGCAGATAATCGCGCCTACGCCGCCCTAGTCGCCGGCGACGGCTCGCGTCGTCGAGGAGACGCTCCTCCGCACGCGCTCCGCCGCCTCCTTCTGCGAGACTACTGCCTCGCAGAAGGCTGCGACCGCGTCCCAGTTCCTGACGCTGTCAAGCATCGCCCTGGCGATGGTCGGCAACGTCAGGTCAGCACCGATGATTGCGACGAGTTCACAGCGCTGCTCTGCCCAAGCGGCACAAGCCTCGAGGGTATGCAGCGCCGTATCCTCGTTGCAGTCGCAATGGTGGCAGGACGGTGTACTCTCCCTCCTAACGACCGTGTGCAGGTATTTGGCGAAGCATCCATGCCCCGTCAAAACCTGCACCAGTCGGAAGGAGAGCACCCCGTGCCACCGTTCCAACCACCCCATCAGCACCGGCCGGAAGGTCTCCACGGTCCGCACACCGAACCGAGGCTTCTCCAGCCGGAATGCGCAAGGGGCAATGACGTCTCGGCGGGCGTCGACGCGCCCGGCGGTGAGCTCCCTCAATGAGACCACACCGCCCTCCGCTCGCACTCCCGACACTCGCCGATACAAATCGGCCAGCATTTCCGCCTCACTAAATAACTTACATAAGTTATAATCTCATATACTTACCATTACTGGGTTTAAGCTTCCTTCACGATAGGAGAGAATTCACTAAGTATACCTCGCTGTTCAAATGGTATAGGGTTGGAGTTTCATTCTTTTCAGTAATATTCTTGTATTACTTAGACGTCTTTTAAAATAATTCAAGGCAAAGGCAATGATGAAGATGCAGAGACGGAATGCTAACTATTGTAGATATTCTTACTCCTCCACACATGGATAAATCTTACGTATTTATTATTTTTATTTTCTTAGTTTATAGCTGTGTGGTAGCGGCTACGAATATTACCGCCCCTTACTTTACTCGTGGATGTCGTAAAAGACGACTAAGAGCCTTATAACGACCTGGACCAACTCCATTAGATACAGTTTTGTCAACAATTACGTTCCCAAGGAGGGTTGATGTCTGGTAGGCGGCCGGTCATAAAACTATTGCCAATAACTATTTGCAAAATGTACGATGGAAGAAGAGTAGGTACATATTGCGTCAACTACAAGTGATTAGAATAAGAACAAGATAATGATGATGATAACATCTCATATATTAAATTGATATTATTATTATAAAACTGAATATTTTATTTATTTAAACGATCTGATCTCAGTTATTATGAGTTGGATTACATAAATCTTACTATACTACCTATTTATTAAAAATAACTTTTGCAATATGTAGAAAGAGGAGTACATGTTGCGTCGACCCCAAGTAATTGGGATAAGAGTAGGAGAATGATGGTCACGGGAAGACATAGTCAGTCCTCGATAGAATCCGTAAAAATAGTTTTATTTCAAATGCATTCCACACTCGCGTAAACATCAGAAATCATTAGATATAATTAATTGACGGTATTTTTGTGAAATTTATATAGATGGTTAAAATTCCTAGTTGGTCAAATGGTATGAGCACACGACTATCAGACGTAGAATAATAAACTCAAATCCTAGGTTATACAAAAACAATTATATTGGGAGGTATTTTGGATAACTGTCGCTCAGGGAGCTCTGCAATGCTCTAGCATGATTGGACCTTTTTTTTTTGTTATCGCTGTGGAAATGCTTTTACGCACTATCCCCCGCCGGTGAGAAGCTTGGCACTCGCCAGTCATTGATGTTGGCAGCCGCAATATCCAGTAAAACCACAGCGGTCCCTTCCGCGCTTGTACAGGATGCCGGAGAGATCGTCTACTGGCATTCTATCCCCGACACTCCTACGCTAGGCCATCTGGCCACGTCCAGTCGAGCATGATTGGACCGGTTATATTCCTGGGTATAAGCACGTCATTACCTACGTCAGCTGGGGCTTGGGGTAGGATAGTGTTTTTAATACTTATGCTTATGTTCTTTATTCTATTAATATATAATACCACAATGATCTTAGTATCACTCACAGCATAGATCCTTGCATGATCCATAAATGAATGTTCGTAGTCTAGGTGTTATCTGTGCCTGTTAATTAAATGTTTGTAAGGTCTCCCTTGACAGAAAGATTATTATTTAAAAAAAAATATCTATCAATATATTTCATAAATTCCAAATCAAAAATTTCACATACACGCTGATGTCACGACGTGATTATATAGATTGTAATTGCCAACTAAAAGAGCTGATAATTTAAAATGCCTAAACAGCTATTCATAATTTAATTATGACAAAATAAAAACCACAACGTAATCAGTCCAATAATTTAAGAGCTACGATGCTACAGAGAGACACAGAATCACATACACGATAAAATAACACTCATCTTTTTGCATCAGAGTTTAATAAGAAGAAGGCGATCACTTGCAAATACCCTGTTGAATACATATAATACCGTCTTTATACAATACAAGAGGAAACGGATGTTAACGTAACAAATCCCCTATGAATAACTATAATTACCTAAACGTTATAACTTCGAGGTATAAATAAATTTTAACGATATGAACAATAACACTTCAAATAGGAAAACCATTTCATTATACATAATGTTTAGTTTCACTTTTCCAATCATAATATTTACAACGGGCTTGTTGTCTAGTTAACTAGCGGGTTTCCCTTTAAATGGTATCTGACAATATCTTGTAATAGCAAATGATCTGACTCAATTGGTAAGGCTATTTATATCAGTACACTATTTACGAATTCAAATTAGGCAATGTGCTATCCGGTAGTGGCTACGAATACTACCAACTTTTACATTGCTTGTCAGGTTGATTATAAGTTTTATATCGGACAAATCCATCCGTTGCTGTCTATTCTGTCAACAATTACATTCCCAAGAAGGATTGATATCAGGTAGATATGCGATCATAAAACTATTGGCAATAACTTTTGCAATATGTATGATGGAAGAGGAGTAAATATTGCGTCGTAAGTAATCGGGATAAGAGCAGGAGTATAATAATAATAAAGCTTTAATTAATTCCATGAATAATACATAATTAGACGATAACAATTGGTAACTTATTGACCTATAATATTCAATTACATTTTACACTTAGATGAATTTAATTTCTAATTATAAATTCTATTTTGTAATTAGTTTATTTATTATTTACTTTATTTATCAACTCTCAATTATTTAATTCGTGGACCCCGTTCGGGTAAAAGCCTCCCCCAAGGAATGCCATCCTTCTTTGTCATTAGCTCTGTCCAGCCAACTTCTACCCACACACGCTACAATTTCGTCTGCCCATCTGGCCTTTGGTCGACCTCTTGATTTGGTGCCTTTTAGCCCAGACCATTTTACTGACCGTAAAGGCCATCGTAACGGGCCACGTGACCCGCCCACTTCCATTTTGCCTTCATTGCAAAAGTTAAGGCATCGCATACTTTTGTCTTCTTTCGAATGTCAACGTTCTTTACCTTATCCTTCAATTTTATACCTAGGCAACTTCTTTCCATTCTTCTCTGGGTAGTCTGAATTTTGTTCCTGGTTTTGAGATCGAAGGTCCAAGTTTGGCATCCATAGGTGAGGCACGGTAGAAGTCCTGTATCCATGACTATTTTCTTGGTAGGTAGCGGAAGTTGCGATTTTAGTATTTCCTTATGGTGCCAAAACTTGTTCCAGGTAATCGCCACTCTTCGGTTAAGTTCTTCAGCATTTCTGTCTTTACTAAACGAGATTTGTTTTACTAAGTATATGTAGTGGTTGACAAATTCGAGAGGTGTGTTATTTATTAAGATGGGCGATGCACTGCGGTTAAACATAATTTTAGTTTTTTTCAGATTCATTTCCAAACCAGTTTTTATACTAGCCTGGTTTAATTCATTTACCATTTTGTTTAATTGGTGAGGGGTTATTGAAAATAAAATTATGTCATCGGCAAATCTGAGATGGCTTAAAAAAAATCCATTTGTATTAATACCTCGATGGAACCATGACAGCTCTCTCATTATGTGTTGTAAGACGGCTATGAATAATTTTGGTGAGGTCGGGTCTCCTTGCCTGACACCTCTCTCTCTATGTTGATTACTTCGCCTACTCTATCCAGCTTGACTCTACTTGTGCTGTTAGAATAAGTATTTTTTAGGATATTGATATACTTTTCATTTGTGTTTAGTGCTTTTAGCGATTCCCAGATGCTCTCGTGTGAAATTGAATCAAAAGCTTTTTTGTAGTCGATGAAGCTAAATAGAGAGGTTCATTAAATTCTGAATATTTTTCTATTACCTGGTCAATCACTTGGATATGATCCATCGTGCTGAAACCTCTTCTGAAACCGGCTTGTTCGATCGGTCGGTGAGCATCGATGACTGGGGCTATCCTTTCAAGTAGACTGGAGGCAAACAGTTTATAAAAACAAGGCATTAGACGTATAGGACGGTAGTTGTCTATATCAGCTGGGTCACCTTTTTTATATAGTAGAATAATTTTCGATGTCATCCCTTGATGTGGTACAGCTTCTTCGTCAAGTATTTTGTTCCATAGGATAGTGATTGGTGTTAATAGTAGAGTCATCGCAACCTTGATACATTCGTTGGTGATTCCATCGGGTCCTGGGCTTTTTTCTGGCTTAAGTCTCATTATTTGTTTCGATATTTCATTTTCTGTAAACTGGTGTATTAGAAAAGTATCTGTGCAGCTATAGGAAACCATGTTTTGATTTTGTGTGTCTGATTGTTTGTATAGATTAGCGTAGAAGTCAGTAGCAGCATTTATGATTTCTGTGCGAGATTTGTATTTGTTATTGCAGACTTGAGAAAAGGAACTCATGTTTTGGCTTGGTTTAGGTCTTCATAAGCTTTTTTGGCAGATCTAGTATTATTGAGGTGTATTTGTATGGTTGTTGTTCTGTAGGTAACTTAGCACCTTTTTATTTCCTTATTGGTAAGTTTATACAAAGTTTTTAGTTTTTCTTTGTCACCTACACTTAATTTGGGCTTATTTTGTAGTTCGCTTCTTTCTTTCATGAGTTCTAGCGCTTTCGTGGAAAGGATTTTGTTCTTATATGTTCCTTTTATGTTTTTTAGATTTATCTTCATGTAGTGTATGATTTGTTAGTAGTACTCCTCCACATTATAGTTGTTTTGATTCTTTATAAGTTCTGGTATAAAGCAATAGAGGCTTGTAAGGTACATTGCCTGCTCCGCTAGAGATTTTAGCTTAGTGGATGTATTAGAGAAATTGCGTCTACTTTTCTTTGTTGAATTTAGGTGTATTGTTGCTCTTAGTAGTCTATAGTCCGATCCAAACGAGAAAGATGGTAGTACTTCATATTTAGAGATCATGTGGTGCTTCGTGGTCATGATATAATCAATATCATTTCTTGTGTTTTTATCTGGAGAGATCCATGTCCAGCGGTTTTTTGGTTTTAATTTGAACATTGTAGCAGGAGTATGAGAATGGTTAAATTAGGCAATGTCACTAGAGTCATCATCATCATCATCATCACAGACCATAAATGTCCCACTGTTGGGCTCAGGTCTCCTCCTAATGGGAGGGAAATTAACCTACTATACCGCGCTGGTCAGACGTGTTAGTATAGGGTTTTGTTTCGACTTTTCCTTCTCTCACATAGATGTTATATGCCTTTTATATCCCTTAGTCGTCTCGTACGATCACCCACGGGTGAGATATGGGGTGGTGAATAGTATGGGGTGGTAATATAATAATTCTTACTCCGTCACCACACGGAAAAGTTAGGCTAGAGTCATACTAGTATATATTCGTGTGTTTTATTTATAAAGTAATGTTGCTGTACTAAGTAATTATCCTTAATACATAATTAACGAATTTAAATTATATCCAGATCTGGCAAATTTGTGGCGCGCATAGTCTACGCTAGCGAAGTTACGGTGATAGATAATATACTCTTTCATCAGAGCTTTTATCTGAACTGATTTTCATTATTTCTTTTTTAGGGTTCTGTACCTCAAAACGAAAAAACGGAACCCTTAAAGGTATCGCTTTGTTGTCCGTCCGTCTGTCCATCCGTCTGTTTGTCCGTCTGTCGGTCTGTTAAGACCCTTTTTCTCCGGGACGCGTGGAGGTATCAAGCTGAAATTTATATCAAATACTCAAATCCACTGTCCCTTAAAGTTGTGAAAAATTAAACTTCTAAGCCAATGCAATCAAAAGATACAGGCGTTTATGCCGCAAATATCCGCAAATTTTCGACACTCGCAAGGGAATCAAAACCTACAGGGTACTGCCCGTGAATTCAGAATCTTGAAATTTGGTACGAAGCAACGTCTTATAGCACAGATAAAGGAAAAATGGCGAAAACTGTATATTTTTAATTACATCATATAATAAAAATATTTTTAACTGCTAGGAAGGGGAAAGGGGTCCTCATGAACGCGTAGAGGTATTAAATTGAAATTCATTTCAAATACTCAGATCTATAAAACCTTTAAGCTGTAACAAAATCAAACTTCTATGTCAATGCAATCAAAAGAAACAGCAATTTAAGCCGCATATTTTCAAATACGCAACTACTCGCAAGGGAATCAAAACCTAAAGGGTACTTCCAGGCGACCTAGAATCTTTAAATTTCGCATGAAGCAACAATTTATAGCATATATAAAGAAAAAATACCGAAAACTTTAAATTTTTAGTTACATCACATATATTTTTTATATATATTATGGTTCAGAACCCTTCGCGCGCGAGTTACTCGCACTTGACGGACTTTTTTTTATTTGAAAGCCTAGCCTAGCCTAAGTTGCTTCCTATATACATAGTTCCATTTAAATTTGACTGCATTGCTTTTAAATCGGTTTTTATATTTGTGTGTTTGTGTGTTGGTTGGTAATTCCTATAAAGTCCGTTAGTGCGTGAGATTCGCGAGATTTGGTATCGCAATTCCTAATTTTAACCAGTACGCCATCTGTGCAGTCATTAACACAATACAAATTAGTATTTATTTGCATACCACTATTACCGTATCGACATTTAATATTAGATATATGCTATTTCGCTGTGTATATGATAGTAACATACCAAGCTGCACAAATGCCGAATGTAGCGGGTTTACATACATACATACATATCATCACGCCATATCCCTTGCAGGGTAGGCAGAGAGAACAGAGTGCCAGAGAACTCTATCTCTGAATACTTCTCTCGTTTCCTCAACATTCATAATTCTCTTCATACACGCTCGCCGGTTTCGGAGACTCTTGACTCCACCTTCCTTCAGTACCTGACCGATCTGGTCTAGGTAGGTTAGTCTCGGTCTCCCTCGGTACCTACATCCTTCCAATTTCGCATTGTATATCTTCTTAACCAGACGTTCGTTCGGCATTCTTTCCACATGTCCGAACCATCTGAGCATTCCCTTTCGCATCTTTACACCAATACTCTCTTTCATACCTACTCGCTCTCTTACGTCGTCGTTACGAATGCGGTCGGTCAGCCTGTAGCGGGTTTGATGCTTACATTTAACAGGTTCTTTGTACGATTATTATAATTCTGATTATTATAAAGTCCTCAGTCACTTAAGGACTTGATATTTAGTGCAAAATGCTGCCATTAAAAAAAAAGGCAACTGTGTGGCCAAACGTCACACGTAGAGTTATTTTTTGGAAAAACAAAACCTCGTACTGGGATATTTATTTATCTTTATGTAGTCGGGGACTTCACAAACTTAGCATAGACGGCGTAGCGGTTAAGATACCGACCTACAGTGCCAGTGCCATGAGTTCGATTCCCACGTAGGACAATACTTTGTGGTCCTCTAATTGTTGTTAAGTCCGAGTATAATTTATGTCCTTTAAATTATGTTTGTAAAGTTCCCGCAACACAAGCATTATTTTATTAATTTGGTTGTCTTTAAAAAAATAACATGCAAAAATAAAAATAAAAACTAGCAACATAGGCGCAGTATATACCGGGTGTAACAGAGAATGGAGCAGCTGGTCAGAAGGGTGGCAGGTAATGATGGTAGGAACCCATAACAAAAATTTAAATGGAAATGTCGATTCGTTAATGAATTAGAAGCATTTAAATTTTCAATTTTGTCACCGCTTTTTCTTTGAAACCGAATGAAATGTACAAAGTTAATGATAATACTCATACTTTCTTAAATATTCATTAGAACCTAAATAAATCAATGATTACTTTTGCTACAGTATGACAAACGTCGCCTTCACAGATAGCTGATGAGTCAATGACCACTTGACATTTTCCCTTAAAATTTTTGTTATATGTTCCTACCATCATTACCTACCACCATTCTGACCAGCTGCTCCATTGTCTGTTACACTCGGTGTATAAGTTAATAATCTTGATATGGAAGTAAAAGAAAGAATTATTATTAACACAATTACATAAAACACATATTATATAACTTTAAAATGTAGTAAAGTTTTTATTGTCATGTTTATATCATGGGAAACAACATTACTTTCTTATTAAGTTACAAAATTTTAACATCATTTCCTCTGTAGCGAAGTATAAACAATGTAGATAGGAACCTTTTTATGACATTCAGTGAAATTGACTGCGAAATTGGATTGCATAAATGACTTACTGGTGTAAATAGTGAACTGCGATTCTGAGTATTATAGGTGAATATTTTTTTAATGATTCTTATTTCCATTCTCAAATGGTTATTCTGATTTTACATATTATTTACATAATTGTATGTTTGTAAAGTCTCCCAAGATTTGTATTTGACTACCCAATATATATCTTTAAATGCTTTTTCTAGAAATCCTTATTCGATTATATTGAGAGCAAATTATTCCTTCATTTATCATCTTAGCTGGTTTCGAACCTCCTCCACAATGAGAGAGAAATTGACCTACTATACCAAGCTTATCTGATATATTAAAGTTAAAATTCAAAATTAAACCCCATCATCTCAGCTCATATATGTCCCACTCAACAACTCAACTCAACTCTATACGTGTTGGTATAGAGTTTTATTTCGAGTTTTCCTTCTATTGAAGTGATGTTATATGTTCATAGTATATATTTATATATTGTCTAAACCAATCCTTTTGATCAGCGTAATAATAGCTCAAATTCCTTTCTATATCGGCTCAGGTCTTTTGAGTCCGATACTGAGAGGTACATGTAGAAATTGAAAAGAAAAAGAAAGAAGATAATCAAGTAGTTATATGTTACAATCATTAATAAACAAATTGGCACCTTGTGAACAATAAAATATTGATATTCACATGAAATACAAAAATTCAAAATATTTATGTCAAAATATTTTTAATCGTTATTTCGTTCACGGTTTGTTTTTGCGGAGTGTTTTCCACACATTCCATACGGCATCGAACTATTGACCACCTGTATTGTAACGGTACTTACAGTTAAAGATAGCAATTAAAGTTAAACTCAAAAATATTTTACTTCATGGCTTATGTTTATTCAAAAATATTCAATTGTACTGTAGATTGAGTGTTGTCTCTAGCCGAGGCTGCGGGTGGCTGATTTACTACCACTCGCAGAGAGGCTTACAGCGTGAAAGTGAAGCAGTAGCAGTACATTTTTATTTATTTTATTGGGGCATCAACAGGCGATGGAGTACCTCTCCATCAGGTCAGGTCTACAGTAGGTGTATGTACAGTATTGTATGGGATTGCCCGCTTCGGGTGGTTTAAGAGAAATATGACTGAAATAAAACTATTATTACGGATTCTATCGCGTTTGTATTTGATTTTGAATTTCCCGACGTTTCTAACACTTTACACCTTTACCGTGATCATGGTCACGGGAGGACTAAGGTGTCTTACGTCCAATATGTCATTGTTATTACAGAAATTTATATCTACCGTATAAGATATTAAATTTTGACCCACATTTTAATACAAATTCATTGCCAGTACAAAAAGAAAATTATTCTATATAACATATCTATGTATAAATTTTATATTGTTTGCGATTTAAAAAAAAATCATAAACAATATAATAAGATAAATAAATAAGACGAAATTGGACGTAAGACACCTTAATCCGCCCGTGACCATGATCAAGGTAAAGTGTTCAAAACGTCGGGATATTAAAAATCAAATACAAACGCGATAGAAAGTTTTATTTCAAATGTGTATGTAACACTCGCGTAACCATCAGAAATCATTATTGAAGTATGACTAATCATAGCATGTCCCCAAACAAAATAGGTCATAATGTGGTCTGCGTGGTAATATATAATAAGGGGTGTAAGCAAATAGCATTTCTGTAGGACATGAAAATCTTGAAATAAAACCATATGTCAATCCGTCTAGTAAGGTGTTTGTAATGAGTTAAAGTTCCGCCTACAGTTCGCAGTAAAGGAGTCAAAATACGGCAGCTTATGGGACTGTATGCCGAAAGCCGCGTATCGACGAAGGACGAACATTGGCGCGCGTTTCGGCCGCGCAAAATGAATACCACTTTGGAACGCGCACCAATGTGTTCGTTGGAACGCTCGAACATGGAGCGGGTCGTTCCATCTGTTGTCGGCTTTTTGCCGTGGCGCGCGCGCCAGTTGAGACGGACACAAAAGTATTTTGTGTGTTTGTTGCGTTCGAAGGGATGGATAACCAAAGTTGACATCAATGTGGTACAAAGAACTGCTGTGGAATTGCAAAAGTTTTTTGCATCATAATAAATAGGTGCATATCTGTCATAAGTGTCATTTCATACGGCATCCTTTTTCGGTAAAACTTTTTCGTCCAACAACGCACTCTTCGTTTCTGTTTTCTCTTAAACATAATACTGTGAATAACTATTAACGCTGCGGCTGCTCTCATACGATTCCTGCATGATGAACGATCAAACACTGGAACAGTTGCCGCGCGCGCCAGGCGCGCTTAGTTGGTATAGTTCATATATTTAGAACGCGTACCGTGGAACGCACTCTCGGCGCGGTCATTTATGGCACGCGCGCCAGGAGCGCGAAGTCAATACCCTGCTTTACTTGCCGCCGAACTTAAAACTTGTGACCGAACCGAGGCCTGTCCCCAAAATAGGGTAAATTTTTCAATATTTTTTTTATAAATATGTTACAAATATACAATTAACGACCATAAATTAAACGCAGACTAAAAACAAATATTTGTGGAACAAATAAAATATTTCTGCTTGGGAATCGAACTCAAGAAACTAGTACAGTAAATCGGTATCTGAACACTTCTCTCTATGTACTCAGTACTATAAAGAAAGCAGCTGGGTATTTTAACAACTTTTTAGGTTACTGAAATTTAGCATTTAATATGCTTAATTATTTATAAAATCCGATTATGAAATGAAAAATGATGTCACAAGCGGGATTCGAACCCGCGCCTATTGGGATTCCGGCCCAATCGTGCTGCCACTACACCACCGTGACTAATTGTAGGACATGCAAATTTCACTTCGTATTATATTAACGTCTTAAGGTGACGGTATGATATCTACCCGACAATGTTTACACATTGTTATAGGCTTAATACTTAAAACTTTACAGTTAGAATTGTATTAAACGATGACACAACCTTGTTATTTAAATTACTGAAATTTAGCATTTAATATGCTTAATTATTTATAAAATCCGATTACGAAATGAAAAATGATGTCACAAGCGGGATTCGAACCCGCGCCTATTGGGATTCCGGCCCAATCGTGCTGCCACTACACCACCGTGACTAATTGTAGGACATGCAAATTTCACTTCGTATTATATTTACGTCTTAAGGTGACGGTATGATATCTACCCGACAATGTTTACACATTGTTATAGGCTTAATACTTAAAACTTTACAGTTAGAATTGTATTACTTGACTTGACATTGTGGAAAAGGGATTGACTGGACATTGTGAAAAAGGCTTGACCTTTTCCACAATGGGAGGGAAATTTATCTACAATATTAAACTGGTCCGGCGGGTTTTTATAGATTTAATTTTATTTATATCTTCTATTGTATAAATTTTAATTGCGTATCTGCCTACTAATTAATATGTTTTTTACACAGCAAGTTATGGAGTTTCGCGCCTTCCCTTCTGTATCCCTGATTGGATTGGGCGAAGTGTGATAAGAGCGTGGTCTGTCGAAAAAAAAGAAGCTACTATAGCAAGCATACTTTAGAAGTGGTAGGGCCACATGAGTAAATAAACATACAGAGACAAATTTTCAAACAGCCGCGGCACGGTAGGTACATCACTACAAATATGATGCGCGTGTGTGCGTGAGCACTGGCTGCTCGTCACGTACGGAACGAAACCTGTTTACGCTGGTTCGACCAGTGCTCATACAAAGGGCTCACTCATCGCTCGCTGTGCATCGCGTCGTGCGTGTTTGTTTAAATTTGAAATTTCAATTAATTAGAAAGAGTGTAAATATGGTTTATTGTACCGTGTGCAGGAACAACAATCGAAAAAATAAAAACATATCTTTTTTTGAAAATGACATTGTATGTTAATAGATCTGAATAACCTATAAATATGGGGAAAGACTTTTTTTTCAGCCATTACAAAAACTTTAACGAAAGCAGTATACAACTGTTTTTTTAATAATACCTCCTGACAACTTCATCGCATTTGTTGAATTGCTTGAGAAGAAATTTCGAGAATATTTCGATCTAGTAATAAATATTGTTAATATTGGTAGTGATATACTAAAACGTATACAAGATTGTAAATTTGATATGTCATGCAAGTGCTTACCCATTGATTATTTAAAAAAACTTTATATTAGATTTAGAATTTATCATTCGATTAAGAGATATAAGAAATTATTAAAAATCAAAAATTACAAAAAACCTATTTAGAGTAAGCAATTTGTAAAAAAATATCCATACATAAAAAGCTGACAAACGTTTTGTGTATTTATTTTCATCCTCATGTGCCAACCCTATCAGAATAGGTAACAATTTTGCTCGCTCCTTAGAAGCTTGGTCTCTGTACGTTTATTTACTCATGTGGTAGGGCTACTGTTCGGGGTAGTACCACACTCTAGCAGAAAATCTGAGCAATGCCAATGTGTTGTTACGCTTCATTTGGTTAGCCAGAGAGCCGGAAGTCCAATTTCTGGTTGGGTTTGGATTGGTAGGTAACGCCCTAACTGTACTGTTGATATCGCAAAAGTCCATGAACGACAATAACCTTCAAGTGCACTGTTTCCTCTTTTGACAGCATAAGCAATAAAAAAATATCAAAGCTAGTTAGTTATTAAAAAAAACGAATTATTTTGAATAAATGAAAAACTAAACTAGAATAAACTATAACACTATGGCAGCAAATACAAATCACAATGCAACACCTGTTAATTCTGCCAATGTCAGTCCGGCCATTACAAAAATACTGTTATTCGATCAACAAAAGCTTTAATGTTTACTGTACAAGTATTGTTGTTCACGAAATTACCAAATTCATCGTCACTGTTGTTACATTTATTACCTAACACGAAATGTTTGCGAGGAAAGCTGCGCTGCAAAAACATGGTTTCCTTGACGTCACAATAGATCAATTTCTCGATTAGTATCGTTCCACTTAGGACCGACGATTGGCGCCATACTATCGATCACTTGTTAAGTTTTTGAATCGTAATCTTGTTTTTATAGGTAGTTTAGTGTTGTTAGTTATTTTTTAATTTTCATCGTGACTCACCAATGATTGATCTGTAACCAATTTTTGATTACTACATATTAGTATTTAAATGATTGTTATTCTGAGAGCGAGTATTTCATTACCTAGTCTATGAAAATGTAGGATATGCGAAATTAATTTCTTGTAGTGTTCACTTTATTAAAATGTGAATATCTTAAAGATATATTGTGTTAAATAAAAATATAACATGTTCTAGTTAGCCATAGATCGAAGTTACATATACGAGTATGTATTATGTTAATTTTTTATTAATATCACAGTTTGTTATGCTTTGCATTTTATTTTTTGTAATAACAATCATCATCATCATCTTTTCAGATTATATATGCCTTACTGTTTGGCTCGAGCCTCCTCCATAATGAGAGGGAAATTGACTTACTACAACACGCTGGTCAGACGTGTTGGTATAGGGTATTGTTTCGATACTTCCTTCTCTCTATTATATGCGTTCTCATATTATATGCGTTTTACATCCCTTAGTCGTCTCTTACGATCACCCACGGGTAAGATAAGGGGTGGTGAATTATATTCTTACTCCATCACCACAAGGAATAACAATACACTTTTATTTTTTTAAATTAAATTTGAGCGCTTTACTTGATAAAATATGTATGTATTGTGCTTTGACTATTGATTTAACGGTCTCCAAGTCATAATACTTCCAGCAGTTGAATTGCCTGCCACCTGCCAAAGCAATTAATTTATGAATAACACCAAAACATAATCTTTTTCTGAAAGTTAACAGTTTTAACTCTCAATTAGATTTAACAATCTAGAACAACATCGTCAAGTTTAAGTATTAAATATCGATAACAATTTTTTTTTTTTTTTTTTTGTGTGTCTTAGTTGTTAGCCTCAGATGGCTATGACAACTTTACGCGGACTGTGGGTGAGCGCTGAGGGCTCTCAACCCGTTAATCGATAACAACGTACCTATTAAGTAATTATTGCACATTTTCACATTTTTTCTATCCATCACAGTTGAACTCGGCCCTCATACAGAGAAGGGATATTATTCTCATATAATACGCTGAGAAAATGGATTGGAATAGAATTATAGCCATGGAAATGGAAGGAGTGATGAAAAAATCATTAAAGAACCATCATTAAAGAGCCAATTTCTTTAATAAAACAATTTAATATTTATCACAACTTATAATATCTTCGTTCTCACTATTAAAAGTGAGCCTTATACACTAATGATATTTGTTTAGTTATATTAACATATGCTACTTAAACAATTAAATTTTCTCAATTAATTTTATAGAACACTTCATAAGTAATACCTAAATACTATGATATCACATATTGGAGTTAAATAAACACAAACAATAAAAGTTGCAAGAGGACAAAATCTTTTCTTCGGCAACTCAATCAATGTTTAGTTTATGTTTCTACAAAATAGTCCATTTACTTGTTGAGTTAGAGCCACTTTCACGTATTATAAACAAAATAAAATGAAGTAAACTCCGCAAATGAACAGTAAAAGTAATTCGTCATTGTCACGCTCCTTCCCTTGTACCAACATGTAAGAGATTAAGTAGCATATCATTTAGGTAATATTTTTTAAAAACATATTAATGTATTTAAAATAAAACTAATTTTATAGATTCTATCGCATTTGTATTTGATGTTTAATTTCCTGAAGTTTCGAAAACTTTACCGCGTCCTTGAACGGGAGTCCTCCCATAACCATGAAGTCGAAACGTGGTTCAATTAATAATCAAATACAAACGCGATTGGATCCGTAAAACTAGTTTTATTTCAAATGTGTAATACTCAAGTAAACATTAGAAAACATATTAATGTAAATATTTTTTTTAATTTTTTCAGCAGTTATACGTCCTACTTATTATGGGTAGGTACTTAGTAAGGGTATTACCGGTGGACAATAGTAAAGAAATTGATCAGTAGGTCAATTACCAAATCGGTTAGACGGGTTGGTATAGATTTTAGTTTAGAGTATACCTTTTTTTTGCTTTAATTGTCTTTTACTACACCTAGAAATGGTGGTAAATTGAATTCTTCTTCGTAATCACAAGGTTTAAATATTTGGCCTTTAGTATTACGTTGGATTATTGTCAATCCTAACATCCTGGATTCATAACTTTGTAATTATAATAGGTATTGCTACTACTCCTAAATTAAACATACGTTTGATAATAATATAATTAATATCATAAATTTGCATCACCGAGCTGTGTGGTAGCGGTAATTCTACCAACCCTTATTTTGCTCGTGGATGTCGTAAAAGACGACTAAGAACTTTATCCTTAGCCTTAGACCTGGGCCAACTTCATCTGATGCCGTTTGGTCAACAATTACATTCCTAACAAGGGTTGACGTCTGGCAGGCGGCCGGTGATAAAACTATTGCCAATAACTTTTACAATATGTATTATGAAAGAAGAGTACATATTGTATCGACCCCAAGTAATTGGGATAAGAAGTAGGAGAATGATGATGAAATTGCATTATGCACACATTCTTATCTCAATTCCTTGTAGTCGATACAATTTATACTCATCTTCTATCGTACATATAGCAAATAGTTTTATGACCGCCTGCCTGAATGTAATTGTTGAGTCTTAGTTGTTTTTACGACACCAACGAGCAATGTAAGCGTTGGTGGTATTCGTATCCGCTACCACACGCCAAATTATTATGTCAAAAATATTAAATATGTGACAAAAATATAGCTACGTTATATTAGTATTTTTAAAGCAGCGCCTTACACTACAATAATCCTTATCTTTTCTCATAGTCTCGTCGGTGACTTTATGAATACATAAGTAACAGACATAAATTACGAATACAGTTAAGACAACTATTTCAAACCACAATCAACTAAATAGAACTATAAACTAGAAGCCCTTTGGCGTTGAGGACATTACAAATAAATGGTTAGATTTGCATTACAGCTTTCATTTTCATATCGCTATGTACACTTAGGGTAAACGACCCTAAGTGTACATAGCTACACACTTACAATTACTACATAATTATTTTCACTATAAAAATACCCAAAAATCGTAGAAGGTAGAATTGGCCTACTATGCCAGTAGGTCAATTCCTCTTTCACTATGGAAGAAATTCGAGCCTCGCAGTGGGGTTGAAATGAATGTGTGATTATGTGTGTGATTGTGGCAATATTTAATTGGACTGCATGGATTGCGTAGTAGTCTAAATAGTGATTTCCCATGCCGATTATCATGGTTTCAATACCCACGCAGGACAATCTTTTGCATAATTTAAATTACTGTTCTCAGTATGGTTGTAATTGGTGTTCGTTAAATTCTTGTATGCCTAAGGGATTTTACAAATATTTGTAAACTCACTTAGGTATACAAGAATTTATTTCCTGTAAGAGGTTATTGCTTTAAAAAATATATTATTGTGTTAGATATTATATACTTAGCATTAAGAATATTATACTTGAAGATATCTAAAAACTAAAATTTTCACATTGCTTTAGTGCCGGCTTTTATACTGTAAATAGTGCATAAAGATATTTAACAAATAACAATTATATTATTATTCTAAATCAAACCTTCGCGCTAATGACTGGAGCTCTGTTCTTTAAAATATTACAAATAAACAGTAATTTTTAAATGATAGCATTTATATTCACATAGCGTTAGTTCAAAGTCTCTTTATTCAATCATACTCCATAATCAAATCTAACAATGGGTAGATAAATTAGTATTTCTTATTATACTATTGCACTAGACACTGAAGCTATTTATTTGTAACGTCCTCAATGAAAAAGTGATTGAGGACATTACAAATAAATAGTAAGATTTACGTAACAGCTTTCATTTTCACATGCTCTTAGTGCCACAGTCCTTTCAGTACAAAAAGTATATAACAATCGACAGTTTAAATTACTTATTCAATATCAATACAATTCGTCAACGAACAAAGAGTTCGCATTTCACCACGTTTCTTGTACATTAATAATGACAGATGCGTTCGTAAAGAATACGATATATGTATGTGAAATAAGCATTGTGTTTATGTATTTTCCTAGTATAATGTTTATTTTTTTTAATACATGACATATTCCCGAGTGTAATCTATGTAGCAACTGTTCTTTTAGCATTACAAATACTATTGTTAGTATGTGATATTCACACATTTATTACGCACGAAATAAAAGGGATTTTAAGAACTTTATTACTGCTTTTTTTGTGACCTTTTTCGTCGGCACTGTCCCTGTTCTGTCTGAACTTTCTTATTCTATTCAATTAAGGAACTTGTTTATATTTTTGGTTCTCTATTTAACAGATTAATCTATGCAGAATAAGGTTTATATTTATATTTTTAAAAGATAACATTCAGTAATAAGTAAATAATCCTTATGTTGTGGAGGACTTTACAAACATACAATAAACGGACAAAAATAACACCCAGAATCGGAACAAAAAATTGTGAATCGCACAAACTTCTTGTGTGGTAAACGAACTTGACACGACACACGACAGATATCTTAACGGAATCGTACCTAGCACAGTAGATATCTGAACCACTAAGTCATCTCCGCCGTTAAAATTGAAATAAATTATTCAATATGTTTTTTACATTAGATGTAATATAATTTAATACATAATATAATATTTCTGCTATTATAAATCAAATTATATAATGATTTGAATAACATGACAGTGAGTTTATAATACAGGTTATAAATATCGTATGATAACGTAACAATACACCTTTATATTCGTTGTATAGCACCGAGCCGAGTAATTATACTCGTATAATTAATGATGTGAATAAGTAATTTAGGGTTATATATATTATTTAATTATTTATAATAAAACTGTATTTTCTTTATTAACATTTTGAGCAGTTTTCAACACTCATGGTTTTTTTTTTTGGGTGGGCTTCGGTCGGCGCCCTCCTCGCACCACTCCGTCCAGGGCGACATAGGAGCGTAAGCACGCACACCCGTAACCCACCCGTGACACCTCGCCTTCGTCGTTGGACCGACCACCGGAGCAGCGTGAACTTGACGTCAGTGGCCGGCCCGACGGAATAACCCCTTAGGGGTACCCTCTCCTTGACCGATGTCCCACCCTCGGGGAGGACGTCGGTCTTTCCTCACACGGTCAGTCTCTCAGCGGGTGACGGACTAATTCCCCGGTCCAATCACCCGCGGCCTCAGCTAGGTCGGCATCAGGCGCATGTAATCGCGCCTGCGCCGCCCCAGTCGCCGGCGGTGGCTTGCGTCGCCGATGACTGCGACGAGTTCACGGCGCTGCACTGCCCAAGCAGCACGCAATCGCAGTGGTGGCAGGACGGTGTACTCTCCCTCCGGACGACCATGTGCAGGTATTTGGCGAAGCACCCATGTCCCGTCAAAACCTGCACCAGTGGAAAGGAGAGCACTCCGTGCCACCGTTTTAACCACTGCATCAGCACCGGCCGGAAGGCCTCCACGGTCCGCACACCGAGCCGAGGCCTAACACTTATGGTTACGGCAGGATTGAAAATAATTATTGCATTAGGAGCGTCCATTAATCACGTGTTCTTATTTTTAGCATTTTTAACCCTCCCTCCCCCTTGGTGATACGTGGTGAGGTTTAAGACTATGAAACAACACGTCAGGGGGGCATAGTCCGGAGCGTGCTCGTTCGCGCCCCCTGCCAGTCTAATTAGACTGCTAATCCGGCTCGAAATGCGTACCGCAATGCGGGTTAGGGCGTCCCCCGGAGGCGACGCGTACCGACCCGCCCCCGTCGGTACGAACATCGGCAGTTGCGGCGATGGGGGCCGCCACCCATCACGCCTTGCCCAGTTAGGAGAGTCGAGGAGAACGGAGTGCCGGGTGGGCACGTGGAATGTAAGAGGTTGTGTGGAAGGTAAGTTGCACGAGCTAATATCCGTCATGGCGGACAAACAGCTAGACGTGCTCTGTGTAACAGAGACCAAGCGAAGGGGCAGCGACGCCTGCGATCTTCCTGGTGGCGGGATGGCTCTGTGGTCTGGTGTACCACAGAGCGATCGAGCCAGCATGGGGGTAGGAGTGCTGTTGTCCTCTCGCTTGGCCTCAGGTGTGAAAGATTACGGAATGTATGATCCCAGACTTCTCTGGGTCCGTATAAAACTAGGTGTCACCAAGGTATTCATGGTTGTAGCATATGCTCCCGTAGGATCCTCGGTGGCATCAGACCTAGAGAAGTTTTGGGATAATGTTAGGGAAGTTCTGGATATGGCAGAAACCAGTAAACGCGTGATTGTATGCGGAGATTTGAACGGATGGGTGGGGACCAAGCGTCCCGACTATGAGGACGTACTTGGTCCATTTGGTGATAAGAGAGTGAACGACGCAGGTAGGCTCATAGCGGATGTATGCATGGAGAGAAACCTTATTGTGTCAAACACATTTTTCCAACATAAGGACATCCATATGTATACATGGAGAAGGAATGAACAGAAAAGCATAATAGATTTAATTTTGGTAGACAGTCGCCTCCGAAGCAAAATATTGGACGCAAGAGCCTACAGGGGCCCCACAGTCGACACGGACCACTATCTCGTTATTGCGAGATTTAGTGGTCTGTTCAGAAAGTGGAGGCACTGGCGAGAGCGTCTCCACTTCGGAGGGCTTGAAAGAATAAAGGTTGAAAGGTTGCAAGAAGAGTGTGTAAGAGAAAAGTATGCAGAGGGTGTCCGAGAACGGCTGACGATGGCAAGCCAGCCGCAATCGGACATTGAAGAATGCTGGAGAGTATTGAAAGAGAGTATGGTAGATACAGCGAAAGAAGTATGTGGAAGTTCAAAGAAGCATAGAAAAACAAATGGTGATGCATGGTGGGATGCGGAAGTGGCAGCTTCCGTAGAGCAAAAGAAGAAAGCGTGGCTGGACTATGTCTCTTCTTTGAATCTGAATGACAGTATGACTGAACAGAAGAAAGAAATATATCGGCAATGTAAGAATGACACCAAGGCCTTAGTAAAAGAGAAACGTGATAGAGCAAGTATGAGTGCAGAAGATAGGCTGACTAAAAACTTCGAGGGTAACACCAAACTCTTTTGGAGGAGGTGAAGAAGTCTCGGGGTGGTTGGTCAGCCTTCAGAATGAATAAAATAAGGTCTAAAGGTGGAGACATTCTTACACAAACACAAGACGTGTTAAGCCGATGGAGTGAATATTTTGGCGATATGTATGCGGATGCTACGGTTGGCGCCGGTGTTGGATGTGGTTTAGTAGATCAACATTCGACAACGGCGTCCTCCGATGGCATCAGTATGGATGAAGTTGAATGGGCGATAAGAAGTTTGAAAAATGGTAAGGCAGCGGGCATTGATATGGTGTCTGCCGAGATGATCAAGCTCGGTGGCTCTTGTGTCTGGGAGGCGTTCCTGTTGCTCCTCAATTTATGTTGGAGCTCGGGAATGGTTCCCAGGGACTGGAATAGCGCAGTCATCGTGCCTTTGTTTAAAAACAAGGGTTCACGTTATGACTGCGCAAATTACAGAGCCATAAGCTTGACCAGTTTGGCAGCAAAAGTGTATGGAAAAGTTATTGAAAGGAGAATGAGGATGGTGTCCGATGGTTTACTGTGTGAGACACAAGGAGGTTTCAGGAGTGGAAGGGGATGCATGGATCAAGTGTTCTCTCTGCGCAATACTGTGGAGAAGCATCTGGCTCTAGGTCAGAGGGTTTTCTGCAGTTTTGTGGATCTGGAGAGAGCATTTGACACGGTTGTACGAAAGGAACTTTGGGACATTTTACCGGAGTATGGTATTAACGGTAAACTGCTACAGGCTGTGCAGTCTAGTTACATGGGCTGTAGAGCCTGTGTGCGGCTGGATGATGGAATGTCGCCTTGGTTTGACGTCAATATCGGCGTTAAGCAGGGGTGCGTTCTGTCAGCCAGGCTGTTTATCATATATCTGGATAAATGTCTTCAAAGGTTGAACGATATGAATGTGGGAGTCCAGATGGGCGACTCAGTGGTCACTGCTCTGCTTTATGCAGATGATGCAGTCCTGCTGGCACAGTCAGCGACTGACCTGCAGACCCTAGTCGACACAATGACAGAAGATTTTAAGAAAAGGGGTCTACGCGTGAATGTGAGCAAAACCAAAATAATGGTCTTTGAAAGAGATAAAACCAGAACAGATGTAAGAGTAACAATAGGTAATGATGTACTAGAGCAAGTGGATGAATTTGTATATCTTGGATGTGGATTTAGCCGAGATGGAAGGTACACCACTGATATAGAGCGAAGAGTGAATGCGGGAAATAGAGTGAACGGAGCGTTGGGGCAACTTTTCGGCAGCCACCACCTCAGCCAGAAGGCACGTGTAGCAATACATAACGCAGTGCTTGTCCCAACATTACTGTATGGAAGCGAGAGTTGGGTATGCAGAAAAGAGTATGATAGTAAAATTAATGCGGTCGAAATGCGATCTCTGCGGAAAATCTGTGGAGTTAGGCTGACCGACCGCATTCGTAACGACGACGTAAGAGAGCGAGTAGGTATGAAAGAGAGTATTGGTGTAAAGATGCGAAAGGGAATGCTCCGATGGTTCGGACATGTGGAAAGAATGCCGAACGAACGCCTGGTTAAGAAGATATACAATGCGAAAGTGGAAGGATGTAGGTATCGAGGGAGACCGAGACTAACCTACCTAGACCAGATCGGTCATGTACTGAAGGAAGGTGAAGTCAAGAGTCTCCAAAACCGGCGAGCGTGTATGAAGAGAATTATGAATGTTGAGGAAGCGAGTGAAGTATGCAGAGATAGAGTTCTCTGGCACTCTGTTCTCTCTGCCTACCCTGCAAGGGATATGGCGTGATGATATGTATGTATGTGTAAACAACACGTGAATTTTTAGTACCAACAAAGAAGTAGTCCACAGCTCATTATATTCTCGGTTTTTTTGCTTTTTTATACTTACTCAAAAGGTCTTTATGCGGATTACCTACTTTCAACGACTTCGTCCGTTTAAATTACTGAAATTTAGCATTTAATATGCTTAATTATTTATAAAACCCGATTACGAAGCGAAAAATGATGTTACAAGCGGGATTCGAACCCGCACCTATTGGGATTCCGGCCCAATCGTGCTGCCACTACACCACCATGACTTATTGTAGGACATGCAAATTTCGCTTCGTATCATATTTACGTATTAACTGAAGACGTAAATATGATACGAAGCGAAATTTGCATGTCCTACAATAGTGCACGGTGGTGTAGTGGCAGCACGACTTCGTCCGTTGTCTGGCAACGGCTTTTCAGTTTAGAAATCTCAGCATTTGACCAAAAATTAAATACACATGATATCTTACTACAATTTATTATTTATTTATTTAAAATTTATTATTTATAAAAACATTACATTCTTGATTGGTGCTCCAGTCCTATTGGTATTTGCGTGACGATAAATGTGCTATCTAAAGCTACAACATAAATTTAAAATCGGACTATCAGTTCCTGAGAATAGCACGTTCAAACAAACTCTTGAACTTTATAATACTAGCATAGATTTCTTCGATAAATTTCTTGCATAAAAATATTGTTTATATCCGAACTGATAAAATTATTATAATATGTTTCGAATGAATGAAATCACTACACTACTGGAGTATTTCGTTAATTCGATGCCGCATCAAGCATTCATCTTGCATTCACTGCATGGTGTTTGTTCGTGAAAGTAAAAGTACTGAGAAGTATGAAGTAACCTTGACCGAGCACTAAAGAATGCATACCGCGGATTAATCAAATGGAAATAGTGCCTAGGCCATTTGTAAACAAATATTAATTGCCTAAATCGCATTTATCTGTGTTGAACTAAATAAATGGACCGATTTTGATCAATTTTTGTATGTTTAGTTGAATTTAAAAATGGTTTAGATAAAAAATTGGGCCCATTAGGTAGCGCTGCGATCAATTTAAGGGAATTTTATTTATTTATTGCTTTAGATTTTTATAGAATATCGGCTGTCGGCTCAATTAGTTTCACTATTTTGACTTGATATATTTATCTATGATAATAGTGAACATACCCGATTACGAAACGAAAAATGATGTCACAAGCGGGGTAGACTAGTAGACCCCGCTTGGGACATCATTTTTCGTTTCGTAATCGGGTATTTATAAATAATTAAGCATATTAAATGCTAAAAATTTCAGTAATTTGAATAGTGAACATATTAATTTCTATTATTGATATGATTGTCCATGTGGTGAAGGAGTAAGAATATTATTCACCACCCCATATTTTACCCGTGGGTGATCGTACCAGACGACTAAGGGATATAAAACGCATATAGCATCTATGCGAGAGAAGGAAAACTAAACAAAACCCTATATCAACACGTCTGACCAGCGCGGTATAGTAAGTTAATTTCCCTCCCATCTTGGAGGAGTCCCGATCTCAACAGTGAGATATTTATGGGCTGTGATGATGATGATGATGATGATGATTGATATGATAGATATAGTTAAGAAGAAGAGGATAATATTTTCTAGTTTAATCTTTATTCCTAAATAATTGAATAGATGATGTATATTCACAACCTTGCAACTTGCACGCTCGAATAAAGTTTAGAGTATCATCAACACCGGAGAATTAGTCCGTCATTCGCCGAAAGGCCGACCGCGTCAGAAAAGACCGACGTCCTCCCCGAGGGAGGGACGTCGGTCGAGGAGAGCGTACTCCTCAGGGGGTATTCCATCGAGCTGACCACTGACGTCAGTCACTCTACTCCGGTGGTCGGCCCAACGACGAAGGCGATGTGTCACGGGTGTGTTACGGGTGTGCGTGCTTACGCCCCATACGAGGAGTGCGCCGACTGTAAACCACCCCCTAAAAAAAAGGGTAAAGGGTTGCTGATCGCAGTATGGTGTTAAACGTTTCCTTAGAGAGTTGCTGCTCATTCTACTGGTCTCCCTTAGCTAATTTTGACGTCACTTACGAGCAAGTAAGAGGTGGAGATAACTGCATTCGTATTCGTAGTACGTAAATACTTTAAATAGAAAGGTTATTTTAAATATTGGGTAAATGTGCTTCAGAACAACCTGTCACACAATCAACTCGACTACTTAGACAGAAAAAGGAGAAGGTAATGAACATTGTATTCTTACTCCGTCTATACACGGACAAGACTAAGTCGCTATTTACTTAACTATGAGAAATTTAAATTACACGAGAATATTGATACTAAGAAGTTATAATTATCTAACTTCCGTCTTTCAAGAACTAAAGTTCGTATTATGTGACCCAAGCGTAATCTACCCTGAAGTATTACAGGATGTTAGTATCAAAACTTTCACCGAAGGTCGCGGGCTCAACGTTCACACGTTGACACAGCTGTCGGAGTAATCATTATGTTGAATAAGTTACGTTTTATATTGTTAACTTGACAATAATGTTTTAATGTAAAATAATAATATACTGTACTGTAAATATTATTTACAAGGTGTATTTTATGGTAGAACTGAATGTTAAGAATGACATTTGAAAAGGTATTTTTTTTATTTACAAGGTTTATTTTGTAATATTTATGGTAGAACTGATTAGTATGATTTTCTTTCGCGTCAGGATGACGCCTCGGCAGCAAGCCGGGGTGTCAGGGTACCGCCGGGCTGGCCACAGACGTCAAGGATTCCGTACCAGTGGCCGGTCTAATGACAATGGGGTGGTAAAACGATGGGTTATGGGACCACGCACCGTCTTTTCGTTCGTCACGGACAGAACGGATGGCGTGTATCCAGCTAGCTTAAAAAAAACGATTTTGTTTAATATTTGAAAAGGTAATTTTCTTATTTACGAGGTGAGGTTTATTTAAAAACAAATATGGCAGTATGATTTTGTTTGTATAATATTTGATAAGGTAATTTTTAAAATGTAATTATGTATATATCTTCGCTGTTTGTACTAGTTTGCTTCAGTATGATCGAAGTAGCAAATAATCGTTTCAATTGTTGCGAATTTTATTAAGACTGACAACATTTTGCGTCATTCATTAATAAATAATCACACCGACGATACAGTAAATAGAAGACGTAAACAGTAAACAGAAGGATAGAAGACGAATATAATTAGTAATATGCAAATAACATATATGCAAAACTCGAAATAAAATCCTATAATAACACTGTATGTCTATGTACTCAACAGCTGAAACAAATTTGATGAAATTTTCAGGTAATCTTCAGATTAGCAGAGAGTAATCTTGTGAAGTTTGTTAGCGAATTGGATCAATTGCTTTTTTAAATTTTTGGTTAACAATATTTTTTTGCAAACACCATATCTCCCTGAATATTTTAAGTCAAAATTTGTTTTACCCATTATTAAAAAATAAAGTTCAGCATCATTATCATGATAATTTCAGGTCATATACCAATGTCCTACAGCTGGGTTTGAGCTTCCTCCACATTTGGAGGAGAATTTATCTATTATACCACGCTGATCAGAGGTTTTGGTATAGGATTTTGTTTCAAGTTATTATTAAAATTATTTAACAAAAATCACCAAAATCATTTTTCTACGTGTAAATTAATTTAGTTCAACTAACCAAACTAGATGTCATTAAATTCAATTAAATAGATAGTAATTCCATCCATCCATCCATCAATCAGCCCGTAAACGTCCACTGTTGGACATAGGCCTCCCCACGAGAATGCCATCTATAACGGTCCTGTGCCACCTGCATCCAACAGTTATTAATATAGTTAAATTATTTTCTTCTTTCATGCGAACAACATAATACCACACAATATGCCACGCGCAGCGGGCAGGATAATTATATATAAAAATAAATCCATGAGGTCTATAGCCGCGTGCCGGTCTGTTCTGGGTAATACCACTCTCGCAGAAATCCACGCCTAGGCAGTGGTAATATGCTGTTGCGCTTCGTTCGGTGAGCGAGAGAGCCGGTTGCTTAACTATCTGGGTTGATATTGGTTGTTAAGCAGTGGCCTGGCTGTACATCTGGCATTGCAAAGCGGGCAAAAAACTTACGAGCGGCAGTATTTGTTTACTACCATAAGCAATAAAAAAAGGACAGTTAGTAAATAATAATTGTAATAAATGAAAAGAAATTAATTAATATATCGTAACCTTATCATTATTCAAATGTTGAAGCTTACAATTGAACATCCTATGTTACGTAAACCTTTTGGTAAGTAAGTTGTAAGTTGTTGTAAGGGTTTAAGCCGATTATAATATGTATGACGCGTAGACAGTGCACGATGGAACTTATTTTCACTATTCTCCGTGACTTGGGTTTATTATGTTGAGTCTAATGTACAAGCGGTAGCGGTTAGATGAATTTATTCAATTTCAAATATTTTTTCAATTTTATATATTATCACCATACTTGCTTGTGTGGTTCTTGGAAACCAACTAACAGTTACTGGGCTACTCTTCCAGTAAAAGGAGAGTCAGCAACAGCTATTAGGAAACTTATAATACCTCACTGCGATCCTAAATGCCTTGCTAAGCCTGGCGATTACACTTCTACCCTTAAAAAAATGATACATTAGAAACACTATATTTACACTATGGTCTGTAGCAGTGAATGGTGAAAGACTAAGCGATGATGATTGAAGAATTTTAACAAATCATATATTCTTTCAATCCACCCATCTATCAGACGTCATTGATTGTCGTCGTGAACATTTTTTTTGGCAGACTATGGTCTGGTGGCATTTCACTCAATTCATCCGGGACTATGGAAAGGTAGCGCGGGGCTCCATAACCCTCTATTCACTCCCCATTATTATTGGGCCGTTGGTGTTAAGTTTTTTAGAAGAATACTGGTGCCCATTCTCTTTTTTAAATCGTAGCTACTCTCTACGAATTCTAATGGAAAATAAGACATAAAATTGAACCCCATAGGGGGATCTGGCGATCAAAATAAGTTTGTTTTGCGATAAAGTGATTTTAAAGATGACTTACGGCACTGAAACGTGTTCTCTAAATGTCGGCCTCATAAAAAGGCTCAAACTCGCTCAGCGTGCTATGGAGAGGGCTATGCTCGGTATTTCTCTACGTGATAAAATCCGAAATACGGAAATCCGTAGAAGAACGGGTGTAACCGACATAGCCCGAAGAAATAGCACGTTGAAGTGGCAATGGGCAGGCCACATCGCTCGACGAACCGAGAACCGTTGAGAAAAAAGGTTCTCGAGTGGCGACCACGAATCGGACGACGCAGCGTAGGACGACTCCCCACTCGGTGGACTGATGACCTCATCAAGGTCACACAGGAAACCGTTGGATGCAGGTGGCACAGGACCGTTATAGATGGCATTCTCGTGGGGAGGCCTATGTCCAACAGTGGACGTTTACGGGCTGATGGATGGATGGATGGATGGATTTTAAAAAGGTTGTTTGTGTTTCTTATTAATTTAGATTGAATAGACACAAAAATCTGTTGGATCAACCAGTATAATGTAGTTACGCTCATCGCTCATAACTTAAGGCATATACCCGTTGCATCACAGCTCATAAGACGTGCATCAACTGTCATGGTGCATGTACACCATGATTACAAAGTTACGTCATAAGACTCTGTAACATAATAACTATAAATGCAATCATTAACTTTGACAGAAAGCACGCAATTGTCAGTTACCAGTAATCTACAGTAATTTGATGTTATTATCATTATTTTATCGGCTCATAAACATCCCAGTGCTGGGCTTGAGGATCTTATATATAATAGAAGTGAAATTGACATATAGAAGTGAAATTGACATACTACACCAAGTTTTTTGAAGTGATAACTTCTTATGGTAGGGTAAACCGATTCGTTACGTAACACGTAACGCAGTTTGTCTGGCTTCCCTTTCCCTCACGCATACGGCAGCGGTAGGCTGGCTTCTCCTCTCTCACTCTAACTCACAGCGCAAGCCGTATTAAGATGAAAAAAAATTATAAGATTGAACTTAGATTAGTTTAAGTTATCACTTCTGTCGGACGTCTCGAGACAAGCACACGTTTTCTTTTTTTTTGTTTGGCCTAGGACTGTTAGCAGCAGATGGCTGTTACATTTTTACACAGACTAATGGTGCACGCTGAGGGCTCTCAACCCATAACATATTTTTTTTTTTTATTAGATAAATTGTTGATCCACAGACTTTTGTCCGTGCCTTTTTTATGTTGTATATTTTAGTCGTTATGTTGAAGTTGAAGTTATATAATTCAATTTTTCTTGAAGTGGCTTTGATATTATACATTTATGATGGTTTATATGTATTTTTAAAGAGATTCTGCGTTATTAGTTTATAACCCATAACATTTAAGCAACGAGGGCTAAGTGCACCCCCTATAGGGTACAAATCTCAGCTTGGAGTATGCCACGGTAGTCAGACGGGTTGCTATGGAGTTATATTTTAAGTTTTCTTTCTCTTGGATGCAAGTTATATACCTATTTCATCATTCTTATGCTCTTATCAAAATTACTTGTGGTTGACACTACATGTACTATTCCTCTAATATATTGCAAAAGTTAATGGCATTGCCAATCGTCTTACCATTTAGACAAGTGTGAGCTGTCATATGACATTCAATTTGTGGCTCGTATTATAACATACTTTTTCACACAAGTGGTAGAACGATTGAAATTTCCAATAGGTATAGATTCGTGACTATTCACCACCCCATCTTACCTGTAGGTGATCGTACGAGACGACTAAGGGATATAAAACGCATATAACATCTATGCGAGAGAAGGAAAACTCGGCACAAAACCCTATACCAACACGTCTGACCAGCGTGGTATAGTAGGTTAATTTCCCTCCCATTATGGAGGAGGCCCGAGCCTTTATGGGCTGTGATGACAATGATGATGATGATAGATTCGTGCCCCACGTTAAACTTTAATTTTTCGCTCGTAATTATGTTTTAATAAATAATCTAGCATGTTAATTTCAGTAATTTTATTGGCAATGGTTTCATGACCGGCCACCAGTCTGACGTCAACCGTTTTGAAAATATAAATATTCACTAGATGACATCAGGTGTTATTGCCCAGGTCAATATAAGACTCATAGTCGTCTTTTATCCACGAGCAAAGTAAGGGTTGGTAGTATTCTAACTGTAGCTATTATGGGATTTTAATATTTAGGTACTCCTATGTCTAAGCTGGACTACTGTAGCAATGCATAGATTTTAATTTCTTCAACCTATAGTACGGTGCCCTTTATCAATGTTTTTCTTACGCTCTATAGTTAAACCATAATAAATCTTATCATTACACGACTCACTGATGAATACGACGGTCATCGGCACCATAATAATATGATACTGAGGCTAATAACCCAGTGTAACGCAACGCCGACGCTACGGTGTATATTTCCTCCACAGAAAGTAAAAGTTAGGAAGAAATGAGGAGGAAAGCGTGCACAACGAGGTATTCCGATCACGCGCCGAAGTTAACACTATTATATCTTGCGGTATATAAATATGCATTTGGTAATATTTTTATATTCAAGTATACAAGTTCTAATTCTAAGTCAAGTCCAATCCAATTGGATTTTTTGAAATAATCCTCGAATATTAAGATAACGTTTTCTTGAATATCTGGACATCGTAAAAGATGATTAAGGGATGTAATAATATATGCAATAACATCTATTCAAGAAAACAAAAACTCGAAATAAAACCCTATACCAACCCAACTTCCCTTCCATTGTGGACTCAACCCAAGTAGTGAGTTTAAGGATGGTCAACATAAGGATTTCCTTTTCTTCAGTTTTCTGAAAAAACAATTCCAAACTCATAAACGTCTGCATAATTTCCTAAAGAATGACGATGAAGAGTTGATAGGAAGAACTTATAATATGAATCTTTCACCACCACCGGAAATTGAAATATATTAAACAAAATTGCGATTTTTAGAGTTGTGTCACTTTTATTGCAGTCCAGCGATATACATATGTGCTGACTTAATAATAGGCATGTTATTCCTCTCCTTGATTAGTTTAGTTAACAATCTTATAAGTGATATTTACAAAGAATAACCAGCTCATAACGTGCTTGGATGCTTTGCCTCATTACCCATCTCGCGCTAGTGATATATTTTACCCAATATTTACCAACTAGAACTGAAAATGGCCAAAAACGTTTTTAGCCATTTTCAGTGTATATATATATATATATATATATATATATATATATATATATACATATGTATCTACATTTGAACATTTACTATTCTTAGGCTTGCCATTTGTGGCCATCGAAGACAAAGATCGGGTACCGGAGGCCCGCTCGCACGGCAAAGAGGTGCTTGCAGGGCGGGTCTATGGGGTTGCCCGTCGCCTCGTCCGTCGCCCCGGACTGATTTGGCGGGGCGCGACCACATCAATAGTCCGCTGCAAGAAAAAAAAAGGCTTGCCATTTGTCCTAGTTTAGAGGGCATCTGGGGAGCGTCCTGGCGGGGTCCCATGTGTAGTCCGGGTTTAAAAATTTAAAGTCTTGAGTTGTCTGCGACACATGCACTGTGTGCCTGCACCCTGCGATCATCCAACGAACTGAAAAAAATTGTTGACAAATCCAAGTTCTGGGCTCTGAAATCCAGGGTATTCACGTGTCTTGTTCTAGTTGCCAAATTTGAGAGATGGCAACCCTAACCATTCTTGATCTATCAAATCATTCAAGCCGTTCGGAGTGTGTGGACAAAGAAATTGCACCACATACTAAATATAAGAACATAATTAGATAATAGCAACTATAAGCTACACAGAAATCTTACTAATATTATAAATGTGAAAGTTTGTTAAGGTGTTTGGATGTTTGTTACTCAATCACGGGAAAAACTTTTGAACGGATTTGAATGAAAATTAGCACATAGATAGAACATTTCTTGGATTAAACGTAGGATACTGTTTCCAGTAATGCTTTAGAAAAGTTACTTTTCACGCGAAGCGAAGCTAATATACACATACATACATATCATCACGCCATATAAGGTATATGGCAGGGTAGGCAGAGAGAACAGAGTGCCAGAGAACTCTATCCTTGCATACTTCACTTGCTTCCTCAACATTCATAATTCTCTTCATACACGCTCGCCGGTTTCGGAGACTCTTGACTCCATCTTCCTTCAGTAAGCTAATATAATATAAATCATTTCGGCTGGTAAGGCTCAAGCTTCTTCGACAATAGAAAGGAAATCGATCTGCAACACCACGATGGTCAAACGGTTTGGTATTTTATTTCAAGTTTTCGTTTACTTTTATTTCACAATACGATTTGCATATTATATATCTCTTAGTCGTCTTTTAGGATATTCACGGACAGGACAGGCAATGGTGAATTGTATTCTTCATCATCATCATCACAGCCCATAAATGTCCCACTCTTGGGGTCGGGCCTCTTCCGTAATAGGAGGGAAATTAACCTACTATACCG
The DNA here is from genome assembly GCA_905163515.2 of Lymantria monacha. NCBI lineage: Eukaryota > Metazoa > Arthropoda > Insecta > Lepidoptera > Erebidae > Lymantria > Lymantria monacha. Next base: position 2,684,989 of record LR991091.1, on the reverse strand, counting down.
CGCTGGTCAGACGTATTGGTATAGGGTTTTGTTTCGAGTTTTCCTTCTCTCGCATAGATGTTATTTGCGTTTTATATGCCCTTAGTCGTCTCGTACGATCACCCACGGGTAAGATAAGGGGTGGTGAATTGTATTCTAACTTCGTTACTACACGGAATACTTACTCTATTACCTCACGAAAATATTAAAAATAACCATGCAAAAAATAAGTATAAAAAAATATACCCAATTTAAAGTTACAACATCAAAAGAAAGCGGTAATAACTCAATTTCGTATCAAATAAAATAAAAAAAAAAAACTTTACAAAATAAGCAAACGTAGTCCCAAATAATTTTAAAATTCAACCGGACACAAGTAAATCACGTACAACGTAACTAAATTACGCGAAACACGTAACAGCTAAATGTACGCGAAATTTTTGTTACGCAAACATCGAAAAATGTGACCGCATAATTACGCTTTGCTACCCGCTGGCTCTGAACTGCCATAATAGATAACCGCAGTGGTCGTAAACTTTTAAATTGCTAATTGCAAGTATAGCGCAGCGGTTATAATATTTAACTCATCATTGTTTACACTGATTCCGTGTGGAGACGGAGTATGAATAAAAATGACTGCACAGATGGCTTAGTGTTTAAGATGCCGACCTATCGTGCCACTATTATGAGTTCGATTCCTACTTTGGGCAATACTTTGTGCGATATACAAATTATTGTGTTAAGTCTGAATGTAATTTGTGTCTGTTAAATTGAATGTTTGTAAAGTGCCCCACAATAAAAGGATCATTTTCCCAGTGCCGGGTGTTAACTAAAAAAAAAATCGCCACTCACAGTCTTTACTTCGTAAGAATGGCCTACTGGCAGTATAGTGTTGCCCAAATACAAGACTCTTGCGAGTTTCGCAAGTCTTGTAACTCTTGTTTTGATAGAAATGAAAAATTCAACTAAATTAATGAAATTCCATTCATCTAGTAGCACTAACTGTACAACTATCAATAATTAAGTACATACCACTTAACGGGAGTGGGGGGCTAAAATCACAACTATCTATCATGGGGACTGTTTAATATACTTAATAGTGGTAGGACCACTCTGTTGATAGTTATCTGTCTACAGCCGCGGACCGGTCCGTCCAGGGTAGTACCACACTCTCGCAGAAGACCGACGTCTGAGTAATGGCAATGTGCTATTGCGCTTCGTTCCCAAAAAGCCGGTAGCCCAAATGGGGTAGGTTTGGGGTTTGTATAGATAGCTATACCTTTGGTATTGCAAAGGTCTATGGGCGGCAGTGACACTTACCATCAGGTGTGCTGTATGCTCGTTTGCCACCATAAGCAATAAAAAAAAACATGAAATTATTTCTTTGTGTACTGGTATTAAAAATATAAAATGTCGACAAGCCTTTCTTTGCCAAAGGAATCGTAAATTGTAGTCTGAGCGAGCACAGCGAGACTCTTGCAGTGAGTCTTGGTCTTGCGTTTGGTGAAACACTTACTGGCAGTATAAACACATTATATGACAGATTACGTACGTTTTGCTACTGAAGTCAAGGAATCGGTACCAGTGGCTAGTTCAAGGTTGTTGGGGAGGGAAAACAGTGGGTTATAACACACCGGTATGTGTCAGGACCATAGCCTACCACCAAAAAAAGTTCGAAATGTGTGTGAACAAACCATAGTCTATCACAAAAATAAAAAAAAAGTATTGGTATTTTTTAATCTTACCATAAAGGTTTTAGTAGTGAGTTGCAGACGAAACTAATATTTTAAGTAATTGAATAAAACTTTCATCATAATTGTCACTGAATGATTATTATTTTCATTGTAGTTTCGTAACACGAAGTAATTGATGACTAATGATATTAAGTTATTGCTCACTCAAACTTAAAATTGATTTGATTATTAACTATTTGAAAAATGATTGTCACGATTTTTTGTACAACTCATTCAAGAATATAGTAAAAATACTAACAGTACTTAAGGTACCGCCACACAACGCGTTGCTATATTGCCGCGTTGTTTTGGCTGTTAATGTAAGCATTATTTTACTATTTAACTTAGAAATGCTGTAATTCTATGTGGTGCTTTTAGTTATAGGCAGAAAATCTTCAATAGTTAAGTCTTTTTTTTTTGGTGTTGGTTTATGATGACGGGGCAACAAAAAGAACGGCGCAAAACCCCATAGATCCGCCCTACATGTACCTCTCCTCACCCGGTGGTTTACCCTCACGGGTATCCTCTCGGCTCGATGCTCCGGCAGCTTTCGCTGTCGGGTCATCATCCTCACGCGATGTCCTCTCCCCGGGCGACCAGAGTAATCCCAAGTCCGGTCACCTGCTGCCTCGGCCAGTCAATAGTAGTAGTAGTAGTAGTTAAGAATAATCTTAAGAACTATTTCAATATGCCAGTCATACCGCCTTAGGCATCTGGGCCGATTGATTGTGGATTAATGTGTCTGAGTGGGCTGAATTTGAACCCTCTCTGCCTGCAGAACGAGCCATTGATACCGTGGACTTTGATTTGGTGTCTCCTGGTCTAAGAAATGAAGTAAAAACGGTTTTTAATCTTATCGTTGAATGAAAATCCATAAATTTGATGAAATATTTTATAAAATAAAATGTTTCTATACATATCTTAATAGAATTCTTATAAAAAATATGTTGAAACCTATTACCAACTTAATAAAATGTATTCAGAAACATATTTAATGGCATTAAATATGATTTTTATCCACTAAGCAGATAAGTGAAGATCGGTTTCACTGCGATTCCTCCATAGTCAGCAGTTTATACTTTCTTGTAGCTCTTATCAATGTTCCAAGTACATATCTGGATATCGCTGCCTTGCCGCTTACTTGAACCCATTATACAAACATCTACCATAAAACAACCTTCATTCGGCTTCTCGTCATTAAATTGGACATTACATCACAATTGTGATGGTTCAGAAATGCTTTATCATGGTACATAGAAAAAATATACGTAGCTTAAAAATCCCTATTGCCAAAGCATTGCATCATGTTCAACCAGCCGTATAGTAGTCTCAAAATCAATTTAATACGCTACGGCTACGCAATACACGGTGTGGCATTGCCCTTATAGTACGTTATAAAAGACGCGGGCGCCGTCCGCTGGTCCCGAGGTGTCGCAAGAGGCGACTTATAAATTGAACGAAACAGCCAATATTAGATTAAGTTATTTATTGAATAGAAAAAAGTCGTTAATATAATGTTTTTAACAGGTACAGGCTATCCATACTTTAGAATATATAAATGAAAGGCTACCAGATTACATTTTACAGGTTGAGAGCCTTCAGCGCTCACCCGTAGTCCGGGTTAAATTATAAAAGCCATCTACGGCCAACACCTAAAAGACACGACAAAAAAATTAGGTTATACACCACAATGCATTGGTAGGCTCAAAATGGCGCGATATCCAAAAAGTCGACAAGAAGATTAAAAAAATCTTTCCTTTCATTTAGGTAACTTTTACTGTCATTTTCAGTTCGTATCTTTCAACTATTCTTGGGCAATAACGTTACTCCACAATAAAAGTAACTTTATCATCTATAAACGCACTAGTTTAGAAGCTTAGAAGTTATGGCGGACAGATTAAAATATGTGAAGCTTTTAAATTATTATTATATTCAATACTTGTTTGTTTTATAATGCTTAATTGTATAATGTAATGTAATACGTAAAAAGTCCTAAAGTGTTGTAAATTGAAAAAGCAGTAATATATTTTTATATGCCTTGCAATATTATGCTATAAATTATGAAGAAAATTATACCTCATACATACATATCACGCCATATCCCTTGCAGGGTAAGCAGAGAGAACAGAGTACCAGAGAACTCTATCCTTGCATACTTCACTCGCCAAAAATTACTTCAAAATTATACCTCCTTTGGTTATATTCAGATTTTGAATTTAACATGTATTCGATTAAAAAACTTTGACATCATCATCATAGCTCATACACCTCCCATTGTTGGGCTCGAGCCTCCTCCACAATGGGAGGGAAATTAACCTGCTATACCGCGGTGGTCAGACGTGTTGGTATAGGGTTTTGTTTCGAGTTTTACTTCTCTTGTATAGATGTTGTATGCGTTTTATATCCCTTAGTCGTCTCTTACAATCACCCACGGACTTTTTAGCGGCGTGGTGAATTGTATTCTTACTCCGTCACCACACGGAATGACGAAAAAAATGAACGAAAAATCTTTGTATCTGTATTAAAAAAAAGTTTAGTCTGTAATTTAATTTGGCGTTTTCTTTAGGTTTTAGTTGGTATTTAGCGGTTTATCTATACTCCTAGTCTTGCAAAGGTCTATGGGCGTCAATAACACTTACCATAAGGTTTGCTATTTGCTCGTTTGCCACCATAAGCATTAAAAAGAAAACTCACGGGCATAATTTGATTTTTACTCTGTCACCTCACGGAAATACCAAGCTGATATATCGATTTTCAATCAACAAATTTCACAATATAATACCGCAGACAACGTTGCAAGTTACGACATAGAAGTAATCCTAGTAATTACTTTTAAATCGTTTCCGTACCTTTTCTTTTTCAATAAGACCCATTTCTCTTTTTTTTTACAGATTTCACCTCCATTCTTCGATAATTTGATTCTTTTATGTTTTCACTGTAAGTCCGTTGTGACAGTGTCAAAATCATCTGTCCATTTTATGCCATTGTTTCGAACAAAAGTGAGTTCGTTTGAAAGCTATGAGTTTGTATAAATATGGTTTTGTGCTTAAACTTAATAGGTTCTAGCATCTTTTTTTTATTTACTATGTTAAGGATGACACTCGCTTGAACCTCCGTCGGATCTTCCACGAGGAGTGATCTGAAGAACTGTTTGACTTGGCATTATTCAGTATCATTTGATGCCATAACAAACTTCATCCATTTCATTTGAAAACGTTATGGTCTCAACTGCTCGTTTTTAAATTATTTAATTTAACACTTTAAAATACAGGATATTGAATATGGCAGACCATTTGAAGCATTTACGTTGCAGCCATAGGGTGCAGCGTGATCGTTAGCCAACGTAGGCTATAAAATCTTGTGATTACTAACTTATTATCTGGCGTTATTTTTTTTTTATATAACAGCTTATACTAAGGAAATAATCTTTGTATCTTTGCATTATAAAAATAATTATCAAAATTGATCTTCTCTGTAACAAGAACATCCTCAATTTTTTTCGTCTGTAAAAAAGAAAAACTATCAAAGGGCGGTCTATTTTTTAAAGGCTGGTCATATTCGTCTGGTCACACTACGATCTACTACGGCTGTGTACCGTCCCAATATCTATAGTATTACGCCTCATCGGCAATTAGTCAGCCCATCAATCCTTTACTTCGGCGTTCCAGACATATGAATACAATACTTACATACATACATATTATCACGCCATATCCCTTGCAGGGTAGGCAGAGAGAACATAGTGCCAGAGAACTCTATCCTTGCATACTTCACTCGCTTCCTCAACATTCATAATTCTCTTCACACACGCTCGCCGGTTTCGGAGACTCTTGACTCCACCTTCCTTCAGTAGTCGACCAATCTGGTCTAGGTAGGTGAGTCTCGGTCTCGCTCGGTACCTACATCCTTCCACTTTAGCATTGTATATCTTCTTAACCAGACGTTCGTTCGGCATTCTTTCCACATGTCCGAACCATCGGAGCATACCCTTTCTCATCTTTACACCAATACTCTCTTTCATACCTACTCGCTCTCTTACGTCGTCGTTGCGATATTATACTTATTTTTATAAATATTATTTATTATAAATACAATACTTATTTGAAGTAAAAGTACTGTTATATTTTATTTGGGAATTTTGCTGCTAATATATTATGCAGTGAAAGCTTATTCATGAATGTAATGATTAATGACTTGCCTGTGACATTATGAACTTATTTCTCCTTATTACTAATAGTGGAATAGAATGACAAAAAAAATATATAAGCACAATATTTTGGTAAACTTTCAAAACTAGCGTCTTTAATTTGTCGTTTAAAGAGTTACTGATGACCAAAAAGTATTGAACAACATCTTTACCTTGCTTTATGGCATTTCATTTTGTCACTCGCCGAGAGGCCGACCGCGTGAGGAAGCACCGACGTCCTCCACGAGGAGGGGACGTCGGTTGAGGAGAGTGTACTCCTCAAGGGATATTCCGTCGGCCCGACCACTGACGTCAAGTCACCCTGCTCCGGTGGTCAGCCCAACGACGAAGGCGACGTAACACGGGTGGGTTACGGGTGTGCGTGCTTACGACCCTCTGTCGCCCCGGACGGAGTGGAGTGAGGAGCGCGACGACCGTAACCCAACCCAAAAAAAAAAAAATTACATCTCATTTTAACCTTGATCTCGCCCTACGCGTTTAGGCGTGGCGAGGTAAGACCATAGTTAGTACAAATAAATAAGTAGGTGTAATGCAAGTTCACCAACGATGTTGATTGTTATGCTGTGGATACGAAAAGGTTACTTTGCTCGTGGATGTCGCAAAAGACGACTTAGAGCTTTATATCAATCTGGGACAACTCCATCTGATGCCGTTTGGTTAACAATTACATATCCAAGAAGGATTCACGTCAGGCAGGCGTCCGGTCACAAAACTATTGCTAATAAATATTTGCGTAAGTAAGGTACATATTGCGTTGTCTCCAAAAAATAGGTTAAGGAAGATGATGATAATGACGATGAATGCACCTTTTCACTAACAATACCTAAATCTTAGGTAACACCTAATTATATTTATTGTTAAGTATTTATTGATATGCTTTGTAATTCTAATCTTAAAGTCGTGTAATCATTTTTTTATTAATATGTAAATTGATAGGCCATTTATAACAGACCGTATTTTGCCACACAAATTAAAGTACATATGTAAAAACAAGTATCTAATTTAAAATTAAAATCATTCAATATTTTGCAATAAACACGAAAGTAACTATTTTTGTAAATATTAATAATTATATACAGTACAGTTTTTTTATTGTCTTCGTTTTATAAATTGATTAAAAATAGATATAATAAGTTGGTTATTTGGGTATTTATATAATGACTGGCTTTTGCCCGTGATTTCATCCGCCAATACACTTCAAGCACAATTACTCTTCAGTAAAAATACATAATCCTTGTGGTGACGCAGTAAGAATACAATTTATCACCGTCTATCTTGCCCGTGAATAATCGTAAGAGACGAATAAAGGTATATAAAACGCATATAACATCTATGCAAGACAAGGAAAACTCGAAACAAAAGCGTATACCAATACGTCTGACTAGCGTGCTATAGTATATCAACCTCCTTACCATTGTGGAGCAGGCTCTAGCCCAATAGTGGGACATATATGAGCTGAGATGAAAAATATATAAATACAAGTTTTCAGCAGCTTCAGTTTTCAGCATTTGTTAGCGATAAACGCAAGTTAATTATTTGCCGCTTGCAAATATGTTTTTTTATTATTATTATAAACTGAAACAATTTACGCGATAAATTATCAGACATAGCTAATTATGTTAAAATAATACTTATGTACTAACACCTATATACACAAATAAATAATTATCGAATCATCATCATCACAGCCCATATATGTCCCGCTGTTGGGCTCGAGCCTCCTCCGTAATGGGAGGGAAATTAACCTACTATACCGCGCTGGTCAGATGTGTTGGTATAGGGTTTTGTTTCGAGTTTTCCTTCTCTTGCATAGATGTTATATGCATTTTATATCCCTTAGTCGTCTCTTACGAGCACCCACGGGTAAAATAGGGGGTGGTGAATCAAATCAAATCAAATCATTTATTACGCATAAGCACTTACATATTGTCAATTTTACACATTTTTTTAAATTAATCTACCACTGGATCGGTAAGCGGCCACAAACTGAGAAAATCCGGCAAGAAACTCAGCGGGCTCGTCATTTTTAAATTGTATTCTTACTCCGTCACCACACGGATAATTATCGAATATTATATATAAATATTAATTATTATCAAATTTCAACAACTGAATAATCATCAGCTAGAATAAATATCCAATGTGCTATGCTAATATTCAAATCGCCTACATAATTATGCAAAAATATATTAAAAGTAAACAGAATAGAACTAAAATACATGTGACAATTTCACTTTCATTGAAGTGGTTTGTTCTGTTACGAGCCGTTACTATCAATATTTAAACATCATTTTTACCATAACCCATTACGTATATAGAGTTAGTTATACAACATTATAAATTATTATAATTATCATTATTACTTTTTATTAATTAATTACTATTAATTATAGAAATTTGTAAATTTATTTAGATCACTGATAATTATTTTATTTTAATTTTATGAATATCTTGAATAATTTTTGAAATTAAACAATGTTTACTTATTCTATCTCGTTTGTAATTGATTTTTAATTTCCCGACGTTTCGAATACTTTACAGCGTTCATGGTCACGGGAGAAAAGGAACACTGGAGAGCGTTTGAAACGTCGGGAAATTAAAAATCAAATATAAATGCGATAGAATCAGTAAAAATAGTTTAATTCCAAATGTGTCAAATGCGTAATAGTTGAGTAAACATCAGAAACCATTATATTGATTAATTTTCATCCTTAATACAACTCTATCAATACTTACTTTGCTCGTGGGTGACGTAAAAGACGATTAAGAGCTTTTCATCGACCTGGGTCACCTTCATGTATCAATCAATAATTCTCAAGGAGGCTTGAGGTCAAGCAGGCGGTCATAAAACTATTACCAAAACTATTTACAATATTTATGATGGCAGTAGTAGATATTGCGTCGACCTCAAGTAATTGGGATAAGAGCTGGACAATGATGATGATGATATTGATAAAATAATACTGGTAACATTAAAACAACCTTTCGTGACAAGTTAAAAAAGCTTCGGCGAATAAACAAGCATTCCACGTAATGGTAAGTAGTAACTGCCGTGTATGGAGTTTTGCAATACCGGAGAAGCAGACAGGCCGCTGCCTACCATACGGTATAATTAGGCAGTCGACTCTCTACTACTCAGATGGCAATCTTCTACGAGAATGTGGTATGGTGATTATTCCACTGACGTCAAGTTCACGCTGTTCCGGTGGTTGATCCAACGACGAAGGCGAGGTGTCACAAGTGGGTTACGCCCCTCTGTCGCCCCGGACGGAGTGGTGGAGGAGTGCGCCGACCGTAGCATGCACAAAAAAAAGAAGAAGCGGATTCATTTATGTCTGCAGGTAGAGAAGTGTCATAGGGTGGCTCTATTGATAGGAAAAATTATATTCCATAAATGTTAGCAAAATTCTCGGCAGACAAAGAATTATTCTTGAATGACTGTCACTAGATATTGGATCCTTAGATATATGTCCGCATACTCATCATCATCTTCATCACCATCCATAAACCATCCATATCAGCCCATATATGTCCCACTGCTGGGCTCGAGCCTCCTCCATAATGGGAGAGAAATTAATTTACTATACCGCGCTGGTAAGACATGTTGGTATAGGTTTTTTGTTTCGAGTTTTTCTTCTCTTGCATAGATGTTATATGCGTTTTATATCCCTTGGTCGTCTCTTATCACCCACGGGTAAGATAGGGGGTGGTGAATTGTATTCTTACTCCGTCACCACACGGATTGCCACACGGAGATTCTTCATCACCATTTCATCTCATATACGTCCCACCGTTGTGCTTGAATCTCTTCCACAATGAGAAGCAAGTTGAGCTGATCCGTCGTGTTGCGTTTGCGTAACGGTATCTAGTTACTTTAGTACTCTTTTAAGATCACTCAGGGTAAAAAACGAATAGTAACATTTTAATCGTACTACATCCTTACAAATTCACACAATTACATGCAAAAAATTACTGAACAAACAAGATAATTACAATGTAAGTATTAAATTTAATAGAATAATGATTCAATGTAAAAAAATCCTCTTTGTATTGCCGTGATAACAATTATGTAATTATATAGCTGTTTATTTCTCATCTTATAGTATAGTTGAATGTGTAATATTATACCTACTTTTTGTTTCTCCCACAAAGTAAATAAGTATTCCCTTTAACGATATAAGTCGTATTTAGCTCTATCAATCCAATAAGAGGCATGAAAATACAATCAACAATATTATCGTCATCATTTGAGGTCATATACGTCGCACTGCTAAGCTCGAACCTCCTCTAAAACATAAGGGCAATTGAAATACCATTCTGGTAAGCCGGGTTGGTATAGCGTTTTATTCCGAGTTATTCTTCTCTTGCATAGATATTATAAGTGTATTGTATCTTTCAGTTGTTCTTTTACGAGATTCACAGTCAAGATAGGGGGTAGTGATTTGTGTTCTTACACAATTACCACACGGAAAATTGATGCATATTAAAGTTTTACAGTCTCTGGTTTTTATCATCATCATCATCTCAGCTCATATAATCTCACTGCTAGGCCCCTTTCAGTTTAGATAAAAACACTGTTGGACTCGAGGCTCCTACACAATGGGAGGGAAATTGGCTTCTTTATACCATGCTGATTAGATTTTTTTAGAGGGATTTATTTCAAGTTTTCTCTTTTCATCTCTTTCGCTGCTCGGTTTTAATAACCTAAAAATTTATGAGATAGCGTATCTTATTAATTTATTTTTATCAAAACCAAAAGCAATATATGCTTGCATAATCCTCGACCGGTCTTACTAAATTTCTATTCTCAATTCAATTATTTTATCTGTTTACTTCTTTTAGTCGACTTCTTTCCCTATAGGGTTGTAAAAAACCCTCTAGGTTTCCCTAAAGAAAGGCGTAGTATTCTTATTCCGTTACCACATAGATCGTTATTTCATCATCACTACTGGGCTCGATCGTTCTCTATAATGGGAAGGAAATTGACCACGCTGGTCAGATGGGTTGAGTTTATTTCGATTGTTTCTTTTCTTGCATGGATAATATAATCATATTATATGATATAAGGGATATTTCTTAGTTATCTTTTACGATTCTCACATTCTATTTTTACTCCATCATCACACGAAAAATATAGCACTTAGTAGTATCGCACCTTCAAAAAATCGCACTTCCTGTTCAAAACGTAATAATATTACGTTGTTAACAAGTAAGCGACAGTAATATGCGTAATGTATATCAACATTACACCTTTTTATTGCCCAGTTGAGTAATAGCTGCTTTGTAAATTGTCAATAGGGTTGCCTAATTTAAGTAAATTAAATTAATATTATATATATATATATATTTTTAAATGTTTATAATGCTGTGTGACCATACGGCAACAGATGGATATGGCCCTGCTCCATATAAAGCTCTTAGTCGTCTTTTACGATAGTCACAAGCAATGTAAGTCATCATTTGCTTGCCCTCATCCCAAGCAAAGTGGGGTCGGCACAATACGTTCTTGCCTTCCACAATCTTCAATCAGTCCTCATTTCTGCACTTACAACTTTCATAAATAAGCAATGTAAATGTGTGGTAGTATTTAAAACTATCTATCATAAAAATAATAAAATTTTATATAAGAAATTGTCTGCAAATTAATTATTAACATTTCAATTAGGTATATAAAACGCTACAGTTTTTTCATTAACAGTAAGACCATACCGTTTGATGGAGCGTGAAGACTTTGCGTGTGTAATAATGTTATTCCTCATATTTATTTGATGTATTGTAATTTATATCGCGATATAATTGATAATAATCATTGATTAATTGTTATATTACATTAATGACGATGTATGTTGACATCCTCATGTGGTAATAGCTCTTATTTTGTTTTTCCCGCTAAATTCGTCCAGGGTAAGATGGAGGTAAGAGAAATGGTGAATTGTATTCTTACTCCGTCACCACACGGAATTTTGGCCGTTTATTTTTGTTCCTAAATATTAAATTTGTAGTAATTGTTAAATATATTATGGCAAACTATTAATTTAAATCTGACAAATCTAATATGTCGGTCAGAATACAGTCATACTAAGAAATTTAGTTACATATTTTGGTTTGTAATAAACAACATGTCACAGGGACCTTTACAAACATACAAATAATGGGAATAATTATACTCAGACACAAAATAATCATTCATGGATCGCATATATCGTGAATTGTGCTGCATAGGAATCGAACTCATGACAGATTTGTTGGATAAACTGTTAAGATAATTTCATGAAACAACAGGTTTTTTGTGTCTTCAGATTGTGGTGTACCACTCCGTAGACATACGCGGCAGCCGAGGGAGAGGACACCAGGACAGCTGCGCATCATCAAGGGTCGGGAGTCAAAACGAGGAGCTTGGCCCTGGCAGGCATGTTGTTACCTTATCCGTAACATTCACACTATCTTTCTAACTTTTATTGTTCTTATTTATAATGAAGTCAGTCATATTATGCATATTTTCATCAAGGAATCCTAAGTTTTAGGTAACACCTAAGACGTTATAAATGACACACAACATTAAGGTTAATTTTTTTTATGTTAATTAATTTTCATTTTTTTTTATAACACACAGAGGTGATATAATTTACACATAACGTCAAAGTTATCTGTAATTCATATTCCCTCAAGTTTTACTTAATTTTAAGGGGTCGTTGATGATAAAACAGACATTAGTCGAAAAAGAATTCCACCAAGCGCGAATCCATCATTTTGGGCACTTTGGCTTATAACCCTTATGACGTCACAATTCTATAGTATTTATATCAGATTCAGAAATAAGTAGATACCCTTCTCCGAATTACACACGATTGTATCGATCATAAAGCAAGTCCATACGGCAATTCGTACTTGAACAATTTTCAGGTGACTCAGAGCAAAAACTTTTTTCAATTCTGGATCCGCGTTTGACTACAAAAGAATATTTTCTATTCATTTAATGGTATGACGACGAGTTAAGCACATATTATTCCATAAAATATTCCCACTATTTTTCCATTGGAGTCGTAAAAATCGGTTTCGCCATCACCAGCAAAATGGTAAGTAGTGCTCTCCTGAAAAAGGTAAACCTTATTTCGAGCAACTCGCTTACCATAATCTCATCAAAGAATGACCGCATTCTGCAGCGAATACCCACGTCTGGCACTGGACGGTGAAAGGCTGAATGATGAAGGGCATTAGTCCTTCACACATAAGATGTGTTAGATGTGGAATCACTACATGAAAATGATTATTATATATTGATTTTCACTATTCCCAGGTGTCTCTTCAGCTGTTGCATCCAAACTACGGTCTTATCGGACATTGGTGCGGTGGAGTGCTGGTGCATCCCATGTGGCTCCTGACCACAGCGCATTGCATACATAAGTAATACCTATTGTTATATGAACATAAATTTAATTTTCTAATGGATTAATTTATTTTCCGTGTGGTGATGGAGTAAGAATACAATTCACCACCCCTATCTTATCTTACCTGTGGATGATCGTAAGAGAGACGACTAAGGGATATAAAACGTAGATAACATCAATGCGAGAGAAGTAAAGTTTGAAACAAAAGCCTATACCAACACGTCTGCCCAGCGTGGTATAGTAGCTCAATTTCCTTCCCTTTATGGAGGGGGCTCGAGCCCAACAGTGGGACATATATAAGCTGAGATGATAATGCTTATGAAAGTTGAATTTAAATAAACCTGAATACATAACCCATTGTATATAATACAATAAAGGGATTTAATACGCAGATAACATCTAAGCGAGACAAGGAAGCTTGAAATAAAACCATATACCAACTTATGTCTAGCGTAGTTTAGAAGGCCAATTTCCCTACAACTGTGAAGGAAGGTTGAACTCGGAAGTAGGATTAATATAAATGGGAGTCATACCACATCCATGCCTATCGCTTTCTACGTGTAAGAAGTAAAAAGTAAAAAAAGAAATAATAATATTAATACATATCTTATAAATCTGTCATAAAACTATTTTTACGGATTTAATCGCGTTTGTATTTGATTTTTAATATCCTAACGTTTGGAACACTTTGCAGAGTTCATGGTCACGGGGTGACACATGGACGTTTTTTATAAACTTTTAAATATCAGTGCATTACAATATTTCATCTGACATTAATTGCTAATATGGTTATGGATAAAAAAACTACCAGTTTTAATATTACCTTTTGCAATCGTATACGTACCTATTGTATCCATTAATTGTGAGTTTGTAAAGTTCCCCGCAATACAGTAGTAATTTGTGTCCATTAGTTATACGTTTATAAAGTTCCCCGCAACACAAGAATTACGAGTATTTACTTAGTTTTAGAGAAAATTGGATTTTATTAAAAAAAAATAATTAAAATATATCTTAATGCAAGTGATACTGCACCATTTTTTCTTGCGGTGGGCTATGGACGTAGTTGCGTCCCGCCAAATCGGTCCGGGGCGACGGAAGAGGTAGCGCGCAACCCCATAGACCCACTCTGAAAACACCTCTCTTCGCCGTGCGAGCGGACCACCGGTACCCGATCTTTGGTGGCCACCATTAATTTACCTAAAAAAAAAACAAAAAAAGGCAATCCATTTATTCCACCATTCTTTGAATTGAATTGAATATTTGAACGCATATTTTTATTAGATGGGTGACAAGTACAGAGAATAGATTTGCTCGAGTTCAGGAGATCTTCCCAGCTTCCTATGCGTCTTACTAATTACATAGTATTCCAACAACTTATCCTCTTCCACTATAAAACTCGCCGGGTTTGTGTCACAAATAGTGTTACAGCTTCCTTTGCTCCTAAATTATGAGGAAATTGCTTCAAGTGATTCCACAGATATTTTTACTACTCGTATAGCTTCACAAATGATGATATTATATAACGTTCCCTATTCCTTAATATTTTTTTATTTTCTTTTTTTTTAAACACCACTTTGCACTAAGGAAATAATCCTTGTTTTGCGGGGGACTTTACAAATATGCAATTAACACAGACAAATTACATCCAGACTCAGAACAACATTTTATGGATCGCATAAAGTATTGTCCTGCGTGGGAATCAAACCCACGACACTGGCACGGAAGGTCAGTATCTGAACCACTACGCCATCTGTGCAGTCGAATTAACAGTGCAAAGTCTCGTGAGCCCTTACCTACCAGTGACAGTCGTAAGAATCCACTGTCCAATCACCAAGTAAATGTGCCGAACCTTTCTCCTAAAAACTAACCATGATCAAGCAACTTGCTTGAGGAGCAAATTACCTCATGTCTCTCGTATTGCATAGTAAGGAATTGGATTCAGTTTCTTGCAACTCCTGTTTACATTTTGTAATTAAATTTAGCGGGGTACCAAGACAATTAAAACCGCTTACCGGTATGATTGTCAAATCTTTTTTTTTCTCCTTGCGGTGGACTATGGATGAGGTCGCGCTCCGTCAAATCAGTCCGGGGCGACGGAAGAGACGGCGCGCAACCTCCATAGACCCGCCCTGCAAGGACTCCTTTCTTCGCTGTGCGAGCGGGCCACCGTTACCCGATCTTTGTCTTCAGTGGTCCTCTCGGCACTAATTGTCCAACCTCGGTGTTATCTATGGAGAATATGGATCCTGACTCCTTACAGGAGTTACTATGCTAGGAAAGTATAGCGGGATTGTTCTACTTAAAAAAAACCTGCTTGAGGTCTATATAATAGGATATATCGATAGTTTAATAGTTAGATTAGGCGATATTTAATAGTCATTTATGTTGTACATTTCAGTGAGCTGTTCAATCTACCAGTGCCAGCACTCTGGACAGCGGTGTTAGGTGAATGGGATCGAGCTGAGCAGAAAGGTGCCTACGTGCCGATAGAAAAGATAGTGCTACATCATAGGTTTCATAACTACCAACATGATATTGGTAAGGATTGATTTCTTCGCTGTCATTCAACGTTTTAAATTTAATTACTACATAACTTTTACTTATCTGTTGATGTTTAGATTAGCTTCAAAGGAGAGATTTAAAATGTACGTTGAAGATAGTTTATTAAAATATAATATTTGTCTGTCTCTTTAGTAGTTAACTTGTGATCGGATTGCTTGTGGAATCTGGTTCAGATATTATCTATTTTTGGATTATATTTTAGAAACAAAAAAGCCTTATTCTAAGGACATTGAAGTGAAGTTAATATTCACTAAACATATTGTATACAATTTTATTCAAAAGAAATAACTTAAATCGTGACTTCTAATGTTTACGCGAGTATTACACATTTGAAATAAAACTACTTTTACGGATTCTATAGCGTTTGTATTTGATTTATAATTTCCCGACGTTTCGAACACTTTACAGTGATCATGGTCACGGACCATGATCACTGTAAAGTGTTCGAAACGTCGGGAAATTATAAATCAAATACAAACGCGATAGAATCCGTAAAAGTAGTTTTATTTCAAACTTAAATCGTTATTAAAAAAAATCATTAAATTAAAAAAAAAGTATTCCGTGTGGTAACGGAGTAAGAATACTATTCACCACCCATATCTTACCCGTGGATGATCGTACGAGATGACTAAGGGATATAAAACGCATATAACATCTATGAAAGAGAAGGAAATCTCGAAACAAAATCCAATACCAATACGTCTGACCAGCGCGGTATAGTAGGTTAATTTCCTTCCCATTACGGAGCAGGCCCGAGCCCAACAGTGGGACATATGTGGGCTGTGATGATGATGATTAAAAAAAAAACTTAATTCCTTATTTAAATCTTAGTCGGCTCGTTAGCCCATTGACTTGTTAGCTGAGAACAGCTTACGGTCATATTTCGGTGATAAACTGTTAAATTAATTTCAAACAAAATATTAAGTTAAAAAAGTGCCCTTATAAGGCGTACACATCATAAATATTTTGATTTGATTTGTGTTATGACATTTAAATAATTTTTGCTGCAAAATTTATGTAGGAACTATGGTATATGATGGAATTATGTAGGATGGATGGATGATTGCGGAGGACTTTACATACATACAATTAATGTACACAAATTATACCTAGACTCAATAATATGTTGAATCCACAATATATTGTCCTGCGTGCGAATCATTTAGAGTGATAAGTACACCATTTGTGCATTACATTGAACCAAATTGCTCAATTTATATATAAAAATGTATAAAACATTCTCTTGATACCGTTGAAATTAAATGTTTCAGCTTTAATGAAGTTAACAAGACCAGCGGATGTTAGTAAAAGCAGTAGAATTCGGACTATCTGTTTACCTCCATTTGAACCGCCTATCACAAACTTTGACTCAGACCCTGGTGGGAATTCATTTTATATACGTCCAGAAATAAACACGGAACCAAGCAGGAAAAAGCCGAAACCCTCAAAACCGAATCCAGATACAGCTGTAAAATATTTGGAGAAATTAAACAATCTCACTAAGAATATCTTCTCAGGGTTCGTTAGTAAGAAACATAAAAATCTTAGATATAATGTCAGAGTATCTAACGATTCTAATAGAGAAAGTGATCGAAGAAATGAAGAACTGAGAAAATCTGACAGTGAAAGAGGCAATAATGATTTAATTTACGACAGCGCCACACTTGATAGTGTTGTCAAACTGATAAGAAGTAAACTTCTAAAAGATGATTACAAAGCAAATATAAACAGAAGTGATAAAAAGTTGATGTTTGGTGAAGAAATAGATCCTTTTATTGATGATAATAATAGAATTGACTTCAAAGACGAATGTTACGCCACTGGTTGGGGAAGAGAACAAACTAATGGGACTCTAACTGATGTTCTATTGGAAGCTGAAGTGCCTGTACTACCGCTACATGTATGTAGGGATAGATACAGTTTAACGTTGCCATTAAATGAAGGCCACTTATGTGCTGGTAGTACTGATGGCAGTACAGGTGCTTGTGTGGTAAGTAGTTACCTATATTTTTCGTCTTGATTAATTGCTTTTCATTCATTCTCATTACTATTATTAGTAGATAAACATCCTATTGGTGGACTTAAAAGTTGGTATAAGATTTCATTTTAAGGTTTCCTTCTTTTAGATATGCATATTATTTCTCTTAGTCGTCTCTTACAAGGGTTGATTCATTGTACTTCCACTTCGGCAGCGCACAGCGATTTTTATTTTTTATTAAAGCTTCGTTCGTATTTTTCTCTTATTTTCACTTTATATATCCATCTATTTTCATTTCCCATGGTGATAATATCATGTTTTTTTTAATCGTTTCTTAATAAATCCATGCCAAGGAAAAGCATTGCCACAATGCATTATTTTTTTAATTCCTTATTACGTGGACCATATATTTCTACATTACTTCTTCTTGACGAATGGCTTCTGTTAGCGATTAACCGCAACTTCGCCAATGTCCCGTAAAAGTCATTCGTAGGCCGTCAAACGAAGGAGATTGTACGGTGCAAAATAAATGCAAAGGGCTGGTGAATATGACTCTTAGATTACATGAGGAATACGATGACGAGTAGTATACTGCAACAAAAACCAATTTTAACTAGATTGAAAGACACATACACACATTACATGTCGACTTTTAGATTTTCTGTACTTCTTACATACATACATACATATCATCACGCCATATCCCTTGCAGGGTAGGCAGAGAGAACAGAGTGCCAGAGAACTCTATCTCTGCATACTTCACTCGCTTCCTCAACATTCATAATTCTCTTCATACACGCTCGCCGGTTTCGGAGACTCTTGACTCCACCTTCCTTCAGTACCTGACCGATCTGGTCTAGGTAGGTTAGTCTCGGTCTCCCCCGGTACCTACATCCTTCCACTTTCGCATTGTATATCTTCTTAACCAGACGTTCGTTCGGCATTCTTAAAAAAAGTTAGAAAGAAAAGAAGAAAACGTTGTAAAGCACTTTTGTATGATATTCACCATATCCCAGTAGTTCTGCTCCGTCACATTACATAAAATGCCATCAAAATTATCTAATATAAGACGTTAAAACACTAAGATATCGAATATAATACAAGAGCACCACATGACGTTTTCAAATTCCCATCAAAAGTCTAGATTTTCTCAATATGTTCATTTGGGTTTTTGATAGTTTGATCTGACAGTTGACAGCATTAACAGCCATATAGATTGCTAAAAAATAACGAAAAGCTCCATAGGACTTTTGACGGGAATTTGAAAACGTCATGTGATGCTCTTGTATTATATTCAATATTTTAGAGTTTTAACGTGTTATATTAGATAATTTTGATGGCATTTTATGTAATGTGATGCGCGGAACTACTGGGATGTCGTGAATATCATATAAAAGTGTTTTACAACGTTTTCATTTTCCATCAAAATTCCAACAAGATACCATCAACAGTGTGGCCATAGCACTGTTGATGGCGACAATTTGACTTAGACAATGACTAACCTGAAAGACTGAAGATATTTATAACTAGTTATTGGCGAAATCTTGTAAACGCCATTAAAAAAAAAAAAAATCGTATATATACAACAAAATATCGTATTGCCGACGGATAATGCTTCAGATCGCCATGTTCTGATTTCTCAAGGCATTTTAATTGAGACAATTATTCTAGATTGGCATCTTTATTGATTTATATCTTTATATTTAAGCGTTGCGGCATAGTTTTGTTGAGGCTGAGATTTATAATTGATAAATGTTCACGTCAATAGATTTATTATTTTATTAACACCGGTTATTGCAGTGGATTTTTAATATCTACATTTGTTTTTGTTATTACTGTACTTTTGGGATTGTTATTTTGGAACGATTACCTACAAACTCAGTCTTCTCCTTCATTAGTTTCAAGATGCGAAAGATTTAGATTAAGTTTCCAAATTAGGATTCAAGTTTCATCATTGTTTTCATCGTCATAAATATATAAAGACTAACGTTGAACTTGAGTATATTATATAATGAAAATATCCATATATTCATCCACCTATCAAAAACTGTTCGGTTTCGGGCTCCGAAGTTCGAGGAGTATAATGCCAATATCGCCCAGTCTGACAGCATCTCGCCTGTCGTATTCGAAGTTGATGTATTTCTAACGACAATGCTACTATCAGCGCCCATTTTCTTAATAATTCCTAGTCGGTTTATACTAATCCCACGGAAAAGCTAGAGGCAAGACTCATTATATTCTTAGCCGTCATCATGTGGTCAACCAGTTAACCTATTATTTTAAATAGATTTTTCTAAGATTACAACACGATTGTAAACAGAATTTTATGTCAAGTTTCTCATATATTGTGGCAATATCAGTTATTATTCTCTTATGGTGTTCATTATATATACTATCATCTTCATGGACATTATTATTGCTGACTGTTTGTGGGGGGGTTCTATTGTAACGAAGTTCAGTAGAAAGACGTTATTTCAGAAAAGATTGTCGTCTGAATCATGCAAATTCAACAAATTATAATGTTCTAAAGTTACATCTGATATTAGAATATTTAAATATACTGAGACTCCAGATCGAGTGCGATCTTTTAGAGGCATTAGGTTTAACATTCTAAAAAAATTCATGATGTCTTCTTTAAGTTTCAGAAGTCTAACTTATCTCTCTAAATATTCGTTAGATATTAAAGCAAGCAGGACTTCATACTTTAAAATGTACACAAATTCAAAAGTGCACGATGTGTACCTAAACTTAAATTTAAGGACTTTAAGTACCAATTAATTGGATTTTACTTTAAATGAAACAACTAAAATTATTTATAAAACCCGAATTACGCATATTAAATGCTAAATTTCAGTAATTTAAACAACTAAAATTAATTAAAAAACAATAATTAAACTTAATCAAAGAGATTAGTGTTTAAGAAGTGAGTGCCAAGGTGTATCAAAAGCTATATGATGTGATAGCGTCATAATGTGGCCTTTTTTTATTGTTTATGGTGGCAAACGAGCAAGCAGAGCACCTGATGGTAAGTGTCACTGCCGCTCATGGACCTTTGCAATACCAAGGGTACAGCTTAGGTTGCTGCCTACCAATAAAATCCACAAACCCACCCAGTTGGGCTTCCGGCTCTCCCAAATTAATTAGCAGAGCTACATCAACCCTCTAAACTCTTACTGATGTAAACCCTGAATATTTAAAATTTAAAATAATATGACTATAGAATTAGTTATTCAAATAATAAATTTGATATGTGACTCAATTTCAATATGCTTGTTCTGTTTCGAGATCATAGATATACGATCACTCATTTCGCAACAACAGATACCATCGAATGTCAACTGTAACATTTCAATAACGTTGTATTTGATGGCCGTCATATTGATCATCAAATTGGAAAGTACATTTAGAATAGTTTAACTTTCACTTAACATACTAGATGTTCTTATTTACCTTGTGTTTAGTTAATCTAATATCAGTGTTGTTCTTACCACTGAAAAGTCCTCGGACTTGGTGCTTGAGAGGTTGTGTCATCTAGGTGCGTTGGATTTTATCTAAATATTATCGGAAATAACTATTTACGTAGTTACGTAATCCAAAGTTGCTCAGAAAGTGATGGAGTGAACTATGTTAACAGTTTTTCTAAAGCATAAAATATATTTAAGAGAGAACTGGGCTTACCTAAATAATTAATTAAATTAGTGAACTAAAATTCTTTAATTATATTTTAATATTTATATATAGCTTTCTAGGTTCGAAATAATATTTATTTTGCAGATTTTATCGTATTGGTTACAGGACGCCTATCCTCCCGTGATCATGAACTCTGTCAAATGTTTAAAACGTGAGGAAATTAAAATTAAAGATACGCAATAAAACCCATAAAAATAGTTTTATTTCAATGTGACATTATTGTGCAGTTTTATTTCGAACTTTGTGTCTCTTGCAAAGATTTTATCAGCTACATCTCTTAGACAGTCTTTTATGATCTACACGCAAGAAAGGAAGGAACAAAAATTGTCTCTCTACTTCCTTACTTTTATAAGAGCTGTAAATAAACCATATAAGAAATATTTAGTTGTTAATTTAAGAAATTTACAATATTTTTTCATGTATTTCCAGGGTGACAGTGGTGGACCGCTTCAGTGTCGATCCGGTGGTCGTTGGGAGCTCCGGGGTCTGACTTCATTCGGATCTGGTTGTGCTAGACGTGGCGTACCCGACGTCTACACGAACGTCGCTCATTACGTGTCTTGGATATATGCACATGTATACACTACATAATTGAGGTTATTTTCTACTAGTAGCCTTGAAACTGTTTATCAGTATTATTTGATATGAATCAATTTATATATTCTAGTTGACTTTTTAAGTGTATTATTGATAAAACAACGAAGCGCCATCTATCGGGTCCAACTGATAATTTATAGCATTTTTGAAACCACCTCCCAAAAGTTTCAACAAAATTAGTTCAACCGTTAGTAGCGGAAAAATATTATTTATAAGTATAAAGAGATTAATTGCAGGCGATTAGGACGCGAAGCTGTATTTAGAATTATATCGCTTTTTTAAACTATTTTTGCAAATTTCCACCGCGTTTGTTTTTGATTTTTATGAGTTACGGCAGGGCATGGTCAGATTCCCGTGACCATGAAGTGTTCAAAAAGTCGTGAAATTAAAAGCCCAATACGAACGCCATAGAATCAGTGAAAATAGTTTTTTTTTCAAATGTGTAATACTTACGTAAAAATCAGAAATTATTATTTATATTGCTTATAGATTAGATACGTCTACGGATATTATTAGAGTGAATTAAATTTGTAAATATATAAAAAAAATGTTGTGATTCGCAAGGTAATTGAAACATTACTCCTTGACGTTCAAACCTCGGTGTTATTTTTAGAAGACATTTTGTTAGTGGCAGCCATTTTGTGAATTGTAATGGCGGGAATATGTGGTTTAAGGTTAAGTACCACGATAGACGCTACTATAGACAGAACAGAAATACTCATTTTTATGTAATAGTACGATTAGTTCAAAACAAAATTAAACATTTCCAATTAAAACTTTTGAATTAAAATTCACTTAAAATTTTAGTGCAATAATGAAAATGGGCACAAAAACAAAAAAAAAAATATCATGCCCATTTTCACTAACGACATGTAAATTTTAGATGACACCTAATTCAATATAAATAACATAGAACATTAGGGTTAATTAATTTATTTGATGTTAATTGGTATTATATCAAATTATAATTTTAAGTATCTCCTAATGCGATATTAATCACACAAGATGTTAATGTTAGGTGTTATTTATTATGACTTAGGTGTTACATAATAATTTACAATAGTTAATGTCATAATATGGAACCAGAAATAAATACAAGTGTATAATAGTGTGTGCTTTTGAAAAAATCAATATAAAAAATGCCTTAAAAATACTATGACGTATGTGTGACGTCCTTTGGAGTTTATGCCTTTTTAAAATAAAACAAAATTTGAGGAAGAACTCACGAAGAAAAGCACCGAATTTCTAAAAAAATAAATAGGTCACTTTATTATGGAACTAGTTTCATTTTATATAAAAACTATAGTCTATCTAATCTAAGAAGTGTACTTTGACAGCTGTCGGAATAAGTTGTCTAGGTATGTGAGCCAAATAATCCCTATCGATAATATCCGATTTTAGTGAGAAATCGATATTGATTCTTTTTAATTAATAATCGGTTTATTTTTTATTTGTTAAAAAGATAAATAAATTAAGTACTAAATTAATACTAAACAAAATTTAATTATTTCAGCATAAAATCTACTCATCATATTTAGTAAGATTAGGTCAAGTAAAAACAAAAACTGGATTTGAAAATAGCTATTTATTCAGAATCACTACGATTACTTGAATTATCACCGTCGCGAACATTAATAATTATTTCCTTATCAATAAAATTGTCGAAATGTACATCTCTGTCAAAATCTCTACTCGATTAATTATATTATTTCAATATTTTTGCCGATTATTTGCATATTCGTGAATTGGAAGTTTTGACAACTTCCAATTCACTACTGCATGGAACGTGGTGACGTGACATTGTTAGATCGTCAATAACAATTTCTACTTACCATGTTATTTTAATTTTAAATTAGTTTTACGAGTGTCAACATTAGATTATTGTACAAGAAAGTTACCCGCAACGTTAATTATGTAAATAACTTAATAGGTCTTTAAAACTGCCGATTTATTGTTTGCAATCATGTGTATACGTTTGACCAAGGTTATTGTGTATTAAAAAATGCAAAACGTCAAAATGTACTTCTTAGATTAAATGAACTATAGATCACCCAACAGAAATGTAAAAATAATAAATATTGAATTACCTGAAATTGATAACAGAACCACCTTCTGGGTTTAACTTTTCAATCCATTCAGGGATCCACTTAAACACAAAAAATCTATTAAAATCAGTACAGCCTTTTAGAAGGAATTCAGTCACGTATACACGGACAGAAGAACTATATATATATAAACATATTATATCTCAAAAACTATCTAAGCTAATGTATTTATAGGAGCGTACCCATAATATGTGACCCACTTTTTACAATTTTACCTCCTCCCCACCTTGGTAGTACACATCCAAGACGAAATTTTTAGAATATGGGAAGCTTTATCTTGGGAGACAATGCTCAAATTTTCAAAAGCTTTTCCATCATTTATTAAATGTTGACATACGAGTATGCTCTTGTGAGGATTTAAATGATCATTAAGAATTTTATCGTATCATAAGCGCGACGACGATCGCGACTGCAGTTGGAGCCGAATTTGTGAATACATTATTTCACATGAATTTAAATATTGCCAAATGGTTTTATGTAATTGGCAACACCGATGGTTAAGACAAAGTAATCCTATAAAAGGGTTCTAAAATTAAATTAATATTAATTTGCTAAGTTATTAATATAAAATTATGTTTACCAATTTGAAATAAAACTATTTTTACGGATTTTATCACGTTGGTATTTGATTTTTAATTCCCCGACGTTTCGAATACTTTACAGCGTTCAAGGTCACGGGAGAACGATCATGAACGCTATAAAGTGTTCAAAATATTGGGAAAATAAAAATAGTTTTATTTCAAATGTTTAATACTCGCGTAAACATCAGAAATCATTTTACCATTTTGTAAATATATCGTCTAGTCTCTGTTTCGATTAAAATAATATTAATGTATTAATAAAATACATTAAATTATTTTTTTTTTGTTATTTAGTTACCAATAAATTATATTGGTAATACATTTAAGATCGTTAATTTTTTATATGTTAAATTAATTTAAATTATTTATTAATTAATATTAGGTACTTTATTTGCTATTTAAATGTAATAAATTTCTTTTGCAACTAATAGGAAATAATTTCTCTACTTAGACCTGTATCACGACGGAGTAAAGATATAATTGAGGCTGCTCGAACCAGACTGGCCTAACTGCATTTTTGCAACTTTTAACCTAATAGCAATTTCGTAATCTAAAAATGTTAATCTACAAAACCACAGCGGCCTAAAATTGTTTACAAGGTCTTAACAATAGATGGCAGTACAAGTACATTTTCGGCTTATATTCAAATCGATTAAATTAAATTTAATTCAATTTTAATTCCCACCATATTGTAATACATATATGGTTCTTGTAGTTAAGCCGCTCAGGTTCTAACAGCCTCAATTCGTCTCTTTATTTTCTTTTCCGTGGGTGATCGTAAAAAGAGGAAGTTTGAAAGTTGCGCCAGTGACGGAAAAATTAAGGAGTGAAAGATTGACATGGTATGGACATGTAATGAGACGGGATGAAAGTAATGTTGTGAGGAAAGCTTTAAAGCATGGATGTTGAAGGCTTAAGGGGTAAGGGAAGACCGAAGAAAAGATGGATGAACTGCGTGAAACATGACATGGATAGACAAGGAGTGACCACAGAGATCACGTCTGATAGAGTTGTATGGAAGGAGAAGACATATTGCGTCGACCCCAAATAAATTGGGATAAGAGCAGGTTGATGATGATGGGTGATCGTAAATGACAACTAAACAACGCATATAGATAATATAACTGCAAGAGAAGAACTACTTGAAATAAATATATACTAATGCTTCTGAGCGTGGTAAGTCTATTTCCTTTCTATTGTAGTGGACGCTCCAGCTCAGCAGAGGAATGTATATCAGCTGAAATGATGATGTTGATAACTGTGAGGCTGACATTTTGAGCCCACTTCTCAGTGCCCTGGTAGCGTATATTGGTCATACATTTTGTCAAAAGACTTATATATATATATATATATATATATATATATTAGAATTATGTTATTACATAGATTTAGTAGTGGTAGGATCACGCTGTTGATAGTTTTCTGTCTACAGCCGCGGGCCGGTCCGTCCGGGGTAGTACCACACTCTTGCAGAAGATCGATGTCTGAAGTAATAGCAATGTGCTATTGTGCTTCGTTCGATGAGCGAGAGAGTCAGAAGCCCAACTAGGTATGCAGTGGCCTACATATACCATTTGTATTGCAAAGGTCATGGGCGGCAGTAACACTTACCATCAGGTGTGCTGCTTGGACGTTTGCCACCAAAATCAATAAAAAAAAAAATAAGAAAAAAATTCTCTTCCAAACAATTGCTATATCGTTACCTTGAATTTCAGTTCTTTTTTATCTCAATCCATTCATTCACTAATGATTTAAATATCTATATACCATAGTTACCGATTGAAATATTCATAATATCGGAACTGGTTCGATGGGATTTTTACTAATAATATATCTTTTTACTATAATTTATGGTAATGAATATACGAACCACATAAGTTATATTCAGCATATATTAAAGGGAATTTTAGTGACTAAGAAACTTCATATGAGAGAAAAGATGAGCTTCTACTTTAAGCTGACTCGACGGACCAGCATATTTTGTTTTGAGTTTTTGTTCTCTTAACAACGACGTTATCTATTTACGTCTTTTAGTTAGCAGTCTTTTCATTCTGCTTACGGTTCATATTAAATCATACGCGGAAGAGAACGAGATACATTACGTTTTACTCCGTGTTCTCCTTCACCAGCAATCGTTAATTTCTTTAAAAACATATTTAACGGTTTTTACAAGGAGTATAGAGATCGAAAGAGGCTTAAGCTTTTTGATAGTTAACATAATTATGTAACTAAAAAAAATTAGGTGTTCATTTAATGTAATATAATTTATTATTTTTTGTATTAAAATTATTTCGTTAATTAATTTAACCACTCAAAAACAACTGTGATTTAATTAGGATTCCATTTTTAAATTTTTGAAATGTATTATTGAATTTAATTAATATTCAATTGTAAATTATTATTAATTTTATAAATTCATATCGTTATCTATAGTTAGGTTATCTATAGGATAGAAACTAATTTAGTAATAAGGAAGGAATGTTAATTCAATAGATTTTCATTAAGTAATTATTTGTTACCATTTTATGTTATTGTATTTCACCGTGTTGATAATTCGATGGTCACTCTACACAAGTATTTGTTGTAATGTATTGTTATAAAGATTTTTTAAATTTAAATACGCTTAAATATTTAATTTTCAATTCCTTACTATACATATGGATTTTATCGTACAAAATTTGATATAAATTCTCTTACAAGAGCTTGGATAAAAACAGAACGTTTAACTTTTCAAAATATCTCAAATGTCTTTGACTTTTAAAATTTAAATTACTTATTAAATTATTTGATCACATTTTCATTTAATATTAATAACTATCAAATTTTAATAAACTAAAGTGGTGACTGCAAATTTTGACAATATATAAATAATGAGACATGAAAAATAAAATACTTGGTGTGTTATTTTTAAAAACTTTTAGGTACAGGGATCCACAAACTATTTTGATAAAACCTACCAGTTTATTCTGTCTTGCCACTCCATATTATTAAATTATATTTATCGTTGTGAGAAGGCACTAATAACTTCAGATAACATGTCGAGTTTTCGTATAACAATGAGCGATATTAGACATCGTTAAATATCCCTAATAACCTAAGACTTATCTTAGTCCTTAGGTCTTTTGTCGCAAAGAAACAAGACACTCTATATAAGCACCTTAGCCACTGACTATCACTAAAACTCCTGTGAGACGTAAGATAATAAACAACAAATTATAAAGTATATTACACATTATGAAAATTCATGCATCTCAATGGTGTCAGATTTTCTTTTCATGAACCAATGTGCAGAATTGCAATACATATGTAACTGTAGAATAATCGAAGTGATCTGATAAATTAATGTATATAATTAAAATTTTTATTACAAAATTAATCAATACATTGTAATTATTTAATTATTATTAAATGTATTTAATGTAAATAATAAATAAAACAATTTGATAATGAAAATACTTTAATTTATTTCATTCATTGAAATACAAACAGTACACCTTCAGTCTATTAATTAATCATTAATTAATCATATAAATTTATTTACACCACATTCATTATAAACTAAATTATACTTAATATCACAATTGATAATTAAAACTAAACCCACCAATAAACTATAATAATATTAGGCGTAGTCATTTAAAAAACTAACATTTCATACTTTAACTTTATTCCCACACATTAAAAAAAATGTCTGCTACGGCATTAATAAATAAACATGCAGATTAATTATTCAATTATTAATTTTAAATAATAATTCGTTAAGAAACATACTGCTGTGTTGATAAAATCTAATTATATTTATTCAATACATTGGCTTCTTCCTCCTGGCAAGATAGTTTAAAATCGATTGAAAGTAACGAGAATAAATAAATTAATAATATTCTAGCTTGTAAAATCAACAGAGATAAAAATTAATCAAATAATTATGTTTAGTTATTATTTTACTTTTGAGCATGAAATAATATAAAATAATGATTAATTCATCGTTAATTAATTTCACAATGATAATGGCAATTATGAAGTACACAATAGTTATTTTCATCATCATTCTTATCCTCTCTTATTACTTGGGGTCGATATAATATGTACTCTTCTTTCATAGTACATATTGTTAAAGTTATTGGCAATAGTTTTATGACCTGCCAGACGTCAACCATCCTTGGGAATGTAATTGTTGACGAAACGGCATCAAATAGAGTTGGTCCAGGTCGTTATAAGGCGTTTAGTCGTCTTATACGACATCTACGAGCAAAGTAAGGGTTGGTAGTATTCGTAGCCGCTACCACACAGCATATATAATAGTTATTTTATCGAACTTTATCCATTCGAATTACTAATATTCCTAACAATAGATAATTTTCATGGCACATTATGATTGTGCCAAAGTTATTATTGATCACGTTATAATATGTGTAATCGAACTCGCGGTTTATGTGTAGTGATCTATCTCCTGACAGGCAAATTCTTTGTGAGTCTCAGAAATGATGGTTTTACGGCGGGATAAGATTTGTAAATTTTATATTTGTAATCTGTCTGTGATACAAGTATTTAATTCTTAGCACTGGGTGTATCTTTTAAAAGAAATATATAAAAAAAATGTATGGTCCGATCAAAAAAAAATACAAGACTAAAAATGGAAGCTTTATTTGCTTTCCAATGTCGTAAAATCGCATGTGATAATTTATGAATAAGTGAATAAATAATATCGAACAGTTGTACGTGCTTTGAATTCAAGTTTGTACCTCAGTCTGAGATCAAATATGGAGTATCGATACAGTACTGGCGATTTTCGCTCTAACCACTGGGCTATCACTCACTATTGATTTTGTACCCAAGTACCTGAAAATGACAATTAAAAACAAAAGTTTTATCCACTTATCATATTATTTCAATAGAAAACTATCTATCAAATTTTCGGAGTACATTATTGGAATCAGCCATAAAGCCATAATCGCCCCACTTGGTAAGCAAGCTTGGTAATCACAGTTACTACCACCCATTTTCCTCAATCTCTCAGACTCAGTGTTCACGATTACCCCGGGGAAAGTAATGGGTCGTATTCCTAACACCAAACAGAAATAATATTTACTGTATCTTAAATAAATATAAAAAGAAGGAATGTTTTGATAAATTGACAAATAATTTTCTTATAAGCTTATTAGCTGCATGCTATCTTAAATAATAATACCCCGTATTCCTACTCATATGAGTAATATATCTATAATTAGATTAAATACCAATTAATGTATTAAAATATAGAATAAATCAATAAAAAAAAACCGCCCGCGGTTTATTTTTTACAATAACTTATTACTTAAGATTAAATTATCGTTAATATAATATTCACCAATTTTTTTGATCTATCTTGAAGTGCCTAAGAAATGTATAAAACTGTTGGGCTTGTTTCCATAATGATCAAGAACTTTAGTGAATGCTATATTATAGCTTTCTAGAATAAAGTTTAAGGAGTATTGACGTCATATCATAGTACACTCGACTAGGTAATAAGGTAGCCACCTAAAATATTCTCGAGTGTAGGCGAAATCTCAGAATTAATAATTAATAATATAATAAATATAATTAATAATTTAAGAAAATTAATTCAAAAATTTAATTATATACGATGATACAACGATATTATTGTATGTTTTCTGTTTATGTAATTATTTTAATCAATTATGCATTTTGAATTTATTTTCCATTTAATAAAGTTTAAGTTTGAATCTGCTTTAATTTAATAAATTTATCAAAAATTGGTATCGAAAAGACTAACAGTTTTTATTATTTTTTCTTTGCCTGTAACCTATATTATACATTGTACACGCTAATCTTCTTTGCGATATGTTCAAATAGCTTAAACATAATTTTGAACAATATTAAGGCTAAATTTCCTCGCATCTAACGTCAATGAAAAGTGATATTCATTTAAAGATTAAAAGATTGTTAAACAGGGGGTGCATAATGAAATTGAATTGCACGCAAACGAAGAGGCTGCCACTTAGTAATATTTATTAATTTTACATACATACATACATACATATCATCACGCCATATCCCTTGCAGGGTAGGCAGAGAGAACAGAGTGCCAGAGAACTCTATCTCTGCATACTTCACTCGCTTCCTCAACATTCATAATTCTCTTCATACACGCTCGCCGGTTTCGGAGACTCTTGACTCCACCTTCCTTCAGTACATGACCGATCTGGTCTAGGTAGGTTAGTCTCGGTCTCCCTCGGTACCTACATCCTTCCACTTTCGCATTGTATATCTTCTTAACCAGGCGTTCGTTCGGCATTCTTTCCACATGTCCGAACCATCGGAGCATTCCCTTTCGCATCTTTACACCAATACTCTCTTTCATACCTACTCGCTCTCTTACGTCGTCGTTACGATTTATTATTTTTTTTTATTAATTTTAAATGTAAATAAATTTGACTATCATATTATTGAAACGATTTCATGAGATATCTGATCATATCGTCATTCTCTTAAACTTCATAAAATACTGTCATCGTTACAAAATCATCTAATGTAAAAACTACAAAAATCAAATTCGATCAATCAATTAATATTGGTATTTTTTTATTTAGTTTCGTCATTATAGGCAACGGAATTCAAAGCATTTATCATTCATAAAGACCCGATTACGAGCGAAAAATGATTGACACAAGTGTGATTCGAACCCATACCTATTGGAAATCCATTCCAATCGTGCTGTCACTTACACCACCGTCAACTATTGTAGGACATTCAATTCTCGCATCGTATTATATTTACGTCTTTTAAGGAGACGTGTGCCATCTACCCGACAATGTTTACACATTGTACAGGCTTAATACTTCAAACTTTACAGTTAGAATTGTATTAAACGATGACACAACCCTGTCATTCAAATTACTGAAATTTAGCATTTAATATGCTTGACTATTTATAAAAACCCGATTACGAGCGAAAAATGATTGTCACCAGTGGGATTCGAACCCCAAACCGAAAATTTCTCATTCTTTATATATCTGCTAATAAATCTGTAACTGGTTTTCAAAATTATTCATTATAATCGTCTAATACTATAAGTTAATCTAAATCGATTTAGAAAATCACTATTAAATCAATATTCATTATCATCGCTAATAAGCAACTCTACAAAATCATTGTCATCCTCATTGATAGCTAATAAGGAAACAGCTTCTACACCCAATATATCATCCTCTTTAAAGGCTATGTTTTCATGAACACTACTTCTTCTTCTGTCTTGACTCCTCCTTCTAACGATAGGAACCAAAGGTTGAGCAGGCGGTATAATCTTGTACCTGGGTTTCCAGACTCTGTAGAATCCTTGAACGCCGAGGATGACGCCAGCAATGAACAACAGGACGACAATTGTAATGAATAGAGGTGGACCGATGACCAGACGCAGTCTTAGTAAATTGACGACTTCTGGAGGTGGTCCCCGGCAAGACTGAAAAATAAAATTTAATAATCATTTATACCGCTATAATAACCATAATAACTGAATATTAATATATAACATTAATATCAGCTGTGTGGTGGCGGCTACGAATACTACCAACCCTTAATTCGCTCGTGGATGTCATAAAAGATGACTAAGAGCTTAATATCGACTTGCGCCAATTCCATCTGATGCTGTTCGGTCAACAATTACATTCCCAAGGAGGGTTTACGTCAGGCAGGCGGCTAGTCATAAAACTATTGCCAATAACTTTTTGCAATATGTACTATGGAAGCAGAGTACGTATTGTGTCGACCCCAAGTAATTGGGATAAGAGCAGGAGAATGATAATGATGATTAACTGGATATTAATACAGCGATAATCCTCATAACGGAATATTTATAATAATGCTAATAACCCAAATAACAGAATATTTATAACGACCCGAATAACTCGATATATAAAAAAAACCCAAATAAAGAAATATTTATGATAACTCTAATAACTCGATATATATAATAACCCCAATAACGGAATATGTATTTATAATAATCATAATAACTCAATATTTATAATAATCCTAATAATGGCATATTTCTAATGATCATAATAACTCCATATACACTACCGTCCAAAAGTTTGGAAGCACACCTGTTTTCAAACAAAACAAATAAATGCCGACTAATAGCGGTAAAAATTAGCAATAATCTTAAGTTTTACAACCTTTTACGACTGTCTACACAAACACAAAAGGATTATTATCCTACATTCATCAAGTTTTATGGAATTCCTTAATATTGACGAAACACGTGTTTTATGACTTAATCCGTCGGCTACTTTATCCTATGCAATGGTGTAGTTTTATTGATAATGTTTGCTGGTTTTAACTTTTTTAGACCTTATTCAGTCGCACTTGAGCATTGGCACGTGAAAGTTGTGATATTAACATTGTCTGTATTCGAAAGATATCGGCTACTACTTTGACCGTATTTTTTCTTCTGAAAATGGCAAAACGCAAGCAAATCACGCTTGAACAGCGAAGCGCTATTTGCACTCTACGCGAGGAAGGATACAGTGAACGTCAAATCGCAGAAAGGCTCGGAATTTCTTGTAAAGGTGTCCACTATACCCTTGCTAGAAAACAAGAAACGGGGAAAAATGAAGATAGAAAGAGATCTGGTAGGCCCAAATCCACAACAAATCAAGAGGACAACTTCATTAGAGTTCTTTCTAAACGGAATCGACGCTTAACTGCACCACAGATCACTGCAGCTCTGAATGATACGCGAGAAACACCCATTTCAACAACTACTGTTAAAAGACGCTTACTGTCTGCGGGATTAAGAGGATGTGTTGCTGCTAAAAAACCCAAACTAACAAATCGACATAAGAAAAATAGACTAGAATGGGCAAAAGCGCATAAAAACTGGACTATAGAACAATGGGAAAATGTCCTTTGGAGTGACGAATCAAAATTTCAGATTTTCGGATCCAATAGACGTGTCTTTGTACGCCGGTCAAAAGAAGAGAGGGCTTCAGAGGCATGTACAGTGCCTACCATCAACATGGTGGTGGTAATGTCATGGTTTGGGGGTGTTTTGGCAACAGTAAACCCGGCAATCTTGTGAGGATAACCGGAAAATTAAACAAGGAAGGCTATTTAAAAATTCTCCAAGATTCTGCCATACCCAGTGGACTAAGTCTCATTGGTTCTGGATTCATTTTTCAACAGGATAATGATCCTAAGCATTCGTCTAAATTGTGCCAGAACTTTTTAAACAAGAAAAAAGCTGAAAACATTTTAAACATCATGCAATGGCCATCTCAATCCCCTGATCTTTCTCCCATTGAACTTGTTTGGGATGAACTTGACAGGAGGGTGAAAAGTCGTTGTCCTACGAGCTCAGAACATTTGTGGCAGCTATTAGAGAACGAATGGAACAAATTAGATAAAGATTATTTTAAAAAACTGATTAATAGAATGCCCAGAATATGTGAGAAGATTATAAAGGAGAAAGGTGGACACTTTGATGAAGCTAAAATTTAATCTAATTTACCATTGTATATTATTTTTTTATTTTGTTTAAGTTAGTTTCTGTTTGTTCTTTATTTTTTTATCAATACATTTAAATTTAAATGACTTAGTTTGGTTTTATTCGATTTTACCTTGCTGCTTCCAAACTTTTGGACGGTAGTGTATATAATAACCTTAATAACTCGATATATATAACAACCCTAATAACGCCAAGTCTATAATAACCCTTGATTTATTTAAACTTTTGATTTTTAATTACCATAATGTTTATTATAACCCGTTTTTGCGCTAGACCTTTGATATCTTGCCCAAACCACCCCAAACAATCAATAAATAACTAAAAAGTAAATCTAGGACTTGAATAATTCACGTTTCAGTTTTATTTAAGTTCCCACTAAAAATCTTAGAATGGGTTCAAATCTATATCAAAAATAAAAAATAGGAACAAGAAATTTATATACAACTCACCATTTCCAACCAAGCCAGAGGTAAAATCTTATCCTTTAATAGTTTTGTCAGGGGGTTGCCGGGTGAACTCCTCACAGATAAATTGATCTGGATCTTAATTGAGAATTTAAGGGGTACGCCTATTGTCTGTGAACAAAAACGACATTTTAAATAATCATATTTTCACATAAGAAGATTATGTTGATTGATAGCTGCGTGTGGATATCATCATGACTCAGTCTTTTACCGTTTATTGCTGCTTAAAGGTCTCTTCTAAGGCATGCGACTTGTTGCAGTCATTCACTAGTTTATTGCCCAAATCGTGACGCTTGGTAAACGAGTTGGTGATTGCATTAACATGTAATAACTTATAAAAACCCGATTACGAGCGAAAAATGATTGTCACGTATGGGATTCGAACCCACACCTATTGGAAATCCGTTCCAATCGTGCTGCCACTTACACTACCGTGAACTTTTGTAGGACATTCAATTCTCGCATCATATTATATTTTCGTGTTTAAGGAGACGTGTGGCATCTATCCGAAAATGTTTACACATTGTACAGACTTAATACTCAAACTTTGCAGTTAGAATTGTATTAAACGATGACACAATCCTTTTATTCAAATTAAAAGCTCAAGCATATTAAATGCTAAATTTCAGTAATTTGAATGTAATAACTTTCACACACACTATCACAAAAAATCGATGTCTTAGTGAATGAGTCGGAATGAATCGGAAACCAAAACCTTACAGTAAGCAGCAACCTGGCCATGCTTCTGTTATTGCAGAGGTCTACTTGTAGCAGTTATTTCCTACCATCAAATGCTCTCACGCTGTTGACAGTTTTCTGTCTACAGCCGCGGGCCGGTCCGTCCGGGGTAGTACCACACTCTCGTAGAAGGACGACGTCTGAGTAATGGCAATGTGCTATTGCGCTTCGTTCGGTGAGCGAGACAGTCGGCAGCCCAACTGGGTGGGTTTGGGGCTTGTATTGGTAGGCAGCGGCCTAAGTTATACCCTTGGTATGACAAAGGTCCATGGGCGGTAATGACATTTACCATCAGATGTGCTGCTCGTTTGCCACCATGAGTAATAAAAAAAATCAGTTATCCTTATTAATTGTTTACTATGATTTTCATGCCATCCAACTTACCGGTTCCAAAATGTAGTAGGAAGAATCGTTTTCAACGCTCGGAGTTACACCTTCGAATTGCTTTTGAAAATCGGGATCCACATCCAGATAATGGGGTTTTGATAATGATATAGGGAAACCTGAAAATAACGTAATTATGATAATAGTTAATTATTTATTTACCCTATACAATACCTGTAAAGACTGAGGGATATAATGTCTATGCAAGAAAAGGAAGACTTGAAATAAAACGCTATACCAACGTGTCTGAGCAGCATCAAGTTAAGTGTAGTTCAATTTCCCTCCGATCACGGTGGAGGCTCAAATCCAGCCGTCCAGTCCACCTTTGATATAATAATTTATGCGACCCAATAATTATTCTGAGACTGTATCTAAATTATTACGTTAATAAAATTATTTTATAAATTTAAACGTATTATACTATATTATCTGTGTGGTGACGGAGTAACAATACAATTCACCATCCCCTATCTTACCCGTGGGTGTTCGTAAGGGATATAAAACGCATATAATATCTATGCAAGAGAAATAAAACTCGAAACAAAACCCTATACCAACACGTTTAACCAGCGCGGTATAGTAGGTTAATTTTCCTCCCATTACGGAAGAAGCTTGAGCCCAACAGTGGGATGTTTATGGGCTGTGATGATGATGGTGATGACGATGATACTACATTATACATATTTTAAAAAAAAAATCTTTATTTAAGGTTTTTATATCCTAAAAAGTGTGAATTAAATAAAATATACTTACTGTAATAGCACGACGAGATATCGACGAATCCCTCGGGTAGATAATCATCAGCACAGTTGCAAGCATACGGGGAACTCTTACTGAATGCAGATCTATCCATGGTATACCTAAGAACATAAAAAGTACATAAAACATTTTGTGAAGCGAATCATATTATATTTAAGAGAAATATCTTAATCGGTTTTGAAATTCTGATTCGTAATCCTTACTTCCTTACTAATATTATAAATTAAAAAAATATATATATATTATAAATGCGAAAGTAACGCTGTCTGTCTGTCTGTCGCTCTTTCACGCTAAAACTACTGAACCGATCTAAATGAAATCTGGTACGCAGATAGTCTAGAGACTGATAAAGGACATAGGCTACTTTTTAATGCAAAAAAGAGTGGTAAAGGGGGATGAAAAGTTGTAAGGAAGTATCGTCATTTTTAAAGCCAGAAACTTAAAACCTATTTTTAGGCTATTGATTAGATATAAATAAATATGACATTGAAATTTTGTAAAAAAATTACTCTTAAGGGGTAAAATAAAAATAGGGGATGAGAAACTTTAGGAAAGTAACCTATTACGCGGGCGAAGCCACGGGCAGAAGCTAGTCTTTTTATATGCGGAAATGTGTTACAAATAAATACTGTGTCAATCACGGGTAAACTATTACAGATATTTGAATGAAAATTGTCACATTTCCTGGACTAAAATACAATATACTTTAATCACGGTAAAGTATTCTCTTGGCATAATAATTCGACATTAGTAAAATGATTTTATAGCTGTTGAAACCCGGCCAGAACCGTCAGCTATTTGTTATTATAAAAAATAATAATAGCAATAAAAAAATAATAGTATTATACTAACTTGTATGAATTAAAGCCGTACTCCGAGGCCAGTTCTTCTTTAAAACTAAAGGGGAAGGATCTACACGCCTGTTTCCTGAATATGGTAAAGCCACGTCCTTTTTCATAATTTGGTGGCAACATTATACCTTCAAACGTTCCTTTGATCCTATTGCATGGTATACTGCAAAAAAAAAAAGAAAAATTATATTCACATCGTAACTGGTTTTAAATTTACTTGCATAATAATTAAAAATGTTAACTATTTTTTTTTATTGCTTATGGTGGCAAACGAGCAAGCAGTACACCTGATGGTAAATATAACTGCCGCCCATCGATTTTTGCAATACCAAGGGTATAGCTAGGCCGTTGCCTACCAATACCAACCTTTCTTTTTTTTTGCGGTGGGCTATGGAACGGCCACGCTCCGCCAAATCGGTCCGGGGCGACGGAAGAGGCGGCGCATGACCTCATAGACCCACCCTGCAAACATCTCTCTTTGCCGTGCGAGCGGGCCACCGGTACCCGATGTTTACCAATACCAACCTAAACCCACCCAGTTGGGCTTCCGGCTCTCTAGCTCACCGAACGAAGCGCAATAACACATTGTGTTCCTATCACTATCAAATCATCTATCTATCACTTTTCACTATACATAGATAATAGAATTATTTCTACGGGGTCCATCACGTTTGATTTTAATTTTGCCATTATTTAGGACACCTTTCAGCGTCTATGGCCATAGGAGGACCAAGATCTTTTACGTCAAATTAGTCAAATTTATAACGATATTTACCAAATCCATCTGATACTGTCTGATCAACAATTAAATTCCCAAGAACGGCTGACGTTAAGCTGGCGGTCATAAGGCGATAACTTTTGCAATATGTACGACGGTAAAGAAGTACATAGGTACTGCTCCGATTCTAAGTAATTCGGATCAGAACAGGATAATTACTATGATGATGGTCACTAGAAAGCTAAGATGAAAAACGTCCGATATGTCAGCATTATTGCAGAGGGTTTCATTAACCCGCTACAATCATCACCATCTCAGCTCATATATGTCCCACTGTTAGGCTCGAGCCTCCTCCGTAATGGGAGGGAAATTGACCTACAATACCACGCTGGTCAGACGTGTTGGTATATTTTTGACTCACATTTTTGATACAAATTCATTGAAAATTATTCTATATATAAAAAATATATTGCTTTTTGGTAAGTGATTATTAACCATTAATTAAATTTATGGTAATTTTTATATTATAACAATTTATTAATTTAAATCTCACACATTTAATATGCTAAGCCACTATATAAAAAGTCAATATAGTATTTATGCCCTTTGATTTTCTTGCCAGATCTTTCTCAGTGGGAATGTGTTGCGATCTGGTAATATTGTAGAAGATAGATAAAAAAAGCCTTTTTAATAACCTTAACTTTTTGAACCTGAAACATCTTAGCTCACCCGTAGTTATGAACCCTGGAAAATGTTCCGTTATTATGAAGACGGAATAATTTTTGAAGAGTCACAAGTCGCAAAATTTAAAATAAAATGCTTGTAAATACTTTGCTTAAATCTTGATATCCTATCCATTATAGCTGACCATCATAATATTCTGTTTCTTTTAACTAGAATTACTAAAATGCCCTACGAGCCCTAAGTATTAAAATAACTGACCTCTAAAACTTCATGCGTCTTTATAAAATTAATTTAAATCAAATATTATCGGTTATTCTGAATATATAGAAGTAAAAATTATCTTAAAAAGATAATTTTTATTTGAAAGAAGAATGTAGGTACCAGGGGAGACCGAGACTAACCTACATAGACCAGATCAGTCATGAACTGAAGGAAGGTGGAGTCAAGTCTCCGAAACCGGCGAGCGTGTATGAAGAGAATTATGAATGTTGAGGAAACGAGTGAAGTATGCAAGGATAGAGTTCTCTGGTACTCTGTTCTCTCTGCCTACCCTACAAAGGAAATGGCGTGATTGTATGTATGTATGTAAAAATTATCTTATAGTTAAATAGGTAATCTTCCACTGCCTGAGTCGTTCGGTTAGTGTTTTTGCGTGATTAATTAATAAAACACACCGAGAGATCTGTTAAAAAAACTACACATAGTATTTTTTTCGTATGCTTGTTTTTACTTCCGCATAGAGCTTGAAAATTAATGGTTAAATTTGCATAATAACTTTTACTGTAATATTATACTGGCCTAGATTTTATGAGAATAGTAGTCGTTCTATGCGTACATAGCTTATGGTTATGCCATATCTGTATTGACTCAATTGACTGGTACGGTATAACAAAGGCATAGGTACGGGATTTGGGTGTTCAAATCCTACCCAAAATAAAGACTTAGCCGCTACCACACACCATGGCCTCACACTATCTATATCTATTCATGGAGTTAACGACGTAAACTATTAGATATAGTTCCCCTAAAGGGAGAAAACCAATAACCACCACACTTATGCAGCAATTTTTTTTTTTTAATGACGTTATTCAGCACTAAGGAAATAATTCTCGTATTGCGGTAGAGTTTACAAACATATAATAAACGGACACAAATTACATTCAGACTCAGAGCAATAATTTGTTGTTTAATATTGTTCTACGTGGAAATCGAACTCATGACACTGATACGGGAGGACGATATTTAACCACTACATAATTTTATTTTATTGCTTATGGTGACAAACAAGCAAGCAGCACACCTGGTGGTAAGTGTCACTGCTGTCCATGGGCCTTTGTTGCACCGAGGGTATAGCTAGGTCTACCATTAGAATACCCAAACCCACCCAGTTAGGCTGCCGGCTCTCTCGCTCACCGAACGAAGCGTAATTGCACATTGCTATTACTCAGACGTCGATCTTCTGCGAGAGTGTGGTACTACCCCGGAAGGACCGGCTCGCGGCTGAAGACAGAAAACTGTCAGCAGCGTGGTCCTACCACTATTAAAAATTTATGCAGTGAACGTGACATATTATAAAATGTTAGAATTAATAATTATTATATGATTATAATCATATAATTTTCTCACCTTGTATTCCAATCCGTGTAACCTTGCTCTTTCAACCCTAACGAATTTGCCCAAGTCCTTAGAGCAAACCTTTTGGATTCATTCAATTCTACTTCAGCCGTTTCGTTTCTCTCTGCATATAGCTGCAAATTGATATAAGTTATTTTTATTAAAGTACGTCTATGTCATCCGATAGGTAGTCACCACTCGAGAACCTTTCGTCCCCAACGTTAATTGGTACGTCGAGCAATGAGGTCTGCCCACTGTCACTTCCCTCGTACATTTAATCATCATTCTTTTACTCTTATCCCAATTACTTGAGGTCGATACAATATGTACTCTTCTTTCATAGTACATATTGTAAAAGTTATTGGTAATAGTTTTATGACCGGCCGCCTGCCAGACGTCAACCCTCCTTGGGAATGTAATTGTTGACCAAACGACATCAGATGAAGTTGGCCCAGGTCGTTATAATGCTCTTAGTCGTATTTTACGACATCCACGAGCAAAGTAAGGGTTGGCAGTATTAGTAGCCACTACCACACAGCTCAAATTTACACACGTAAAACTAAATATAGATGAAAATAAATAAATAGCTGATTTAAGTCACTCTTCTGAGGTTGGGCTTCCTGCACCATAGGAGAGAAATTGTCATGCTATACCAGTCAGTCTTAATATATAGTTTCATTTCTAGTTTTCCTTCTCTTGCATAGATGTTATATGCATCATCATCATTGATCATTTCAGCTCATATATGTCCCACTGTCGGGCTCGAACCTCCTCCGTAATGGGAAGGAAATTGACCTACTATACCACGCTGGTCAGACGTGTTGGTATAGGGATTTGTTTCGAGTTTTCCTTCTTTCGCATATAT
This sequence comes from Lymantria monacha, assembly GCA_905163515.2. Lineage (NCBI taxonomy): Eukaryota > Metazoa > Arthropoda > Insecta > Lepidoptera > Erebidae > Lymantria > Lymantria monacha. The sequence continues at coordinate 2,643,587 of LR991091.1, read as the reverse complement.
GTTTTATGCGTTTTATATCCCTTAATCGTCTCGTACGATCACCCACGGGTAATATACGGGGTGGTGAATTGTATTCTAACTCCGTCACCACACGGAAAATATAGAATAATAACTAATAATACTGACCCTATCAAGCAATCCAAGCTTATTGAAGTCAATCCATCCAGGCAAAATACTGTTCGCTATTGTCACAAGAGGATCATGGTATCCCCAAAATATTTTCTGTACGGTTAAATCTTTAAACAACTTGGGGCTAAGCATAGACATGGAGTAGTAAGCGCCAGAATTACCCAAGTATCCCAGTTTATCTGCTGCTAGAGTACTGAGGGCCTGAAAGAAAAACGTTTATAAATGTCATAGATTCAAATAGATATTCTGCCTCTAAGGTCTATTGATATTGGAGTACAATGTATCTAAGAGCCATTTTTTCGAACCCTTGCCAAAATAGAATAGCAGTGGAGAGGATTATAATAGGCATTTCCCTCCGCTAAATCCAGAATACGACAATTCATAGAATTGCGGGTGTTACGAAATGTAAAGAAGTGTTTTAATAGTGGTAAGGACCACGCTGTTGACAGTTTTCTGTCTGCCGGTCCGTCCGGGGTAGTACCCCACTCTCGCAGAAGATGGAAGTCTGAGTAATAGCAATATGCTATTGCGCTTCGTTCAGTGAGCGAGAAAGTCGGAAGCTCAACTGGAGTGGGTTTGGGGATTTTATTAGCAGGCATACCCTTGGTATTGCAAAGGTCCATGGGCGGCAGTGACACTTACCATCAGGTGTGCTGCTTGCTCGTTTGTCACCATGAGCAATAAAAAAAAGTGTTTTCAGGGAATCGAATATATAACACACGAAGTGGAAGGTAGGCTTCTCGTCTGAGTACTGCACTACCATTTATGTAGTAAATGTAAAAATTGTCTAAAAGTTAATTCTATGTAGTTCGCCTATATTATTTAGTTTCTATAAAAGGCAAGGAAGCGGGAATACAAGAGTCAGTTATATAATACGTCCTTAGTTTATTCATCCCTTGACCAGGCTAACAACATTCTGTTGGATGTAGGCCTCTAGCAAGGAGAAATACTATCATAATTGTTATGACTGATATATATTATGTATAGATGATTGCAGTTTCTGTATAAAGCTGATATCAGACGGTTCATTTTTTGTTCATTTTTGTCTTTCATTTTGCATCTTTCACTCGAAGTGACGCATCTGAACACAAAATGAAACATTAGTGCCGAATGAATTCATTAGTGAACCGATCCAACAGTGTTGGATATTGGCATCCGGCATCTTTCACTCGCACTCCGAGTGAACGAGAAATGAACAGTCTGAACACTGAGAGAACTTTCATTCGGGTCAGGTCATTTTGTTTCAAGTTCTGTAGCCGAAGGACGTCCCGTGTTGATAATTTTCTGCGCTGCTTTGCACTGGTCGCACGCGGCAAATGTGTGTGTATGTGTGTGTGTTGATCAATCGAGTGGATCGATCAAAATACATTACATTTTTTGGAGAACTTTAAAAAGATTATTACAATATGAATCAGGATCTTCAACTGCTAGTTCTCTCAACAATGTATTTGATGCTGCTAATATTTTTTTCTTTCAATCCATGGTAGCACCCATCACCGTCGACGTTTTCTTTACTTCTTTTTTATCAACTCTTTGATTTTTTTTAGTGCTCTGGTGGCAAACGAGTAAGCAGCACACCTGTTGTTAAGTGTTACTGCCGTCCATGGATCTTTACCACACTAGAGGTATAACTAGGCCGCTGCCTGCCAATAATCCCAAACCCACCCAGAAAGATGGGCTTCCGGCTCTCTCGCTCACGGAACGAAGCACAGCAGCATATTGCCACTGCTCAAGCGACGATTTTCTGCGAGAGTGTGGTGATACCCCGGATGAACCGGCCCACGGCTTTAGACATAAAACTGTCAACAGCGTGGTCCTACCACTAAAAAAAATACCAGTAAAAATTGATTAAATGATCATAAATTAAAGTAATTCCAAGACGCACGACTTCATTCGATGATATATTGAAAGAAATAAATAGTGAATGCTCATTTTTAAATCATTCCCTCTTAGCCGTGTGAACATAAAATGAAAGAAAAATGAACCATCACTCGAGTGAACCGTCTGATATCAGCTTTAGTTTCTCCAAAAAAGTAATACTGCTCATTCAACTTTATTTCTCAGCGTATAATCTCGACTACCACGTAAAAGTAAATATTACAAGTATTGTAATGTAATGTAGTAAGTAATACACGTAAAAGTAAATATTATAAGTATTATATTTGTCACCACACGGGGAAGTCCTTCGACACATATCTAAGATATGTAATACTTAGAGAACATATTTTATAAAAGCGGTTACAATTTGAATGCAGTCAATGACCTTTGAAGGTTACATAATCTAACCTCTGCAGGTCATTGGCAGTGTCATTATACTGTTCGAGGCGGGTCTATTCATTGGATTTCCATACAAATTTCTAGTGGATTATACTCTATTGTTTGTATTTAGCATTAGAGAAAAAGGGGTTTTATGAAAAAATCTATTTCTATAAAAAGAGGATGTTTGTATATAAGACATCGCTAAACTTAGAAACTATTTGACCGATCAATATGAAAATTGGTATATGGTAGGTATACATATATGTAGTTTTTCACGCAGAAAGTTTATGGTAGTTTTCCAATTACAGAGCATTATGCGACTCAGTGACGCACAATGCTGAATTATGCTGATGCTTAATTGGAACGTGAATTAGTTTTTAAATGCACCAGCAGAGTGCGCTAAGTTCAGCGTTGAAAAAAAAAAATAATCTCAGTTAGTAATAACCTAATTAATCTGTAAATAAAGTGGTATACATAATAATTGGTTGAAAACTATTTACGGTTATTTTAAGTAATTTAGATTTTGATTATTTAATAAACATTTTTTTGTTTTGAGTATTTTTTTAAAATGAGTTCTAAAAGAATTAAATACTTTTTAATTGAATCATCTTACCCAGATGATAGTGATGATGATTTATCGAGTACTCCGAGTTTAAATCAATCTTTGATTATTTCCAAAAAACTACAACGAAACGAAAACTTTAAAAATTTTTTCACCAATAAATAATATTACTAACGATAATATAAATAAAGCATTTCGATCAATAATGTCAACTTAAAGAAAAAACACTTTGTTAATTTTCAGTCACTAAGTTGGTATCGATTGCACGCATCAGACGCAAGCACTACTTTTAAGAGTGCTCGATTGTGCGAAGCGTTGCTGTAGTTGGAACATTCAACGTTAAGCATTATGCCGCATAATGCGCTCTAGTGCTGTAATTGGAAAACTACCTATATGTTATCCCTATTGATGTAACTCGCCACCAGGCGGCGCTGCGATATATCGACAGCTACAAGCAAACTAACGAGCCGGGTTTCTAGTCCTTACTAATATTATAAATGCGAAAGTAACTCTGTCTGTCTGTCTGTCTGTCGCTCTTTCACGCCAAAACTACTGAACCGCTCTGAATGAAATCTGATACACAAAAAAAGGGGTTTTAAAAGAGAATGAAAAGTTGTAGGGACGTATCGTCATTTTTAAAGCCAGAAGCTTGAAACTTATTTTAAGGCTATTGATTAGATATAAATAAATATGACATTAACATTTTGTAAAAAAATTACGTTTAAGGGATAAAATAAAAATAGGGTATGAAAAACTTTAGGAAAGTAACCTTTTAGGCGGGCGAAGCCGCGGGCAGAAGCTAATAATTGTATAAATCAGTAAATATCAACTTTATATGAAATTTTGAAAACAGTAGGTACAGTTACTGTGCAAATTTTGTTTACAAGATTAATTACATTTGTATCCTGTTGAACAGAAAGCATGCAACTAACATTATGTTACTTTTGAGGATAATACGATTTCAAATTTAGTAATGAATATAAAACAAACAAAAGAATACAAAACTGCAAGGTTAACTAATGGCACACTAAATTATAGTTATTTATTTTTTTATTTATTTCTACCACAATGGTACTTTACATATATGTACATATGTTTGTATTGTATCGCTATGTATATTATATATTTTTATATAGTCGTTACTGAGTAGGTATATATAAAGAGAGTATTGGTGTAAAGATGTGAAAGGGAATGCTCCGATGGTTCGGACATGTGGAAAGAATGCCGAACGAACGTCTGGTTAAGAAGATATACAATGCGAAAGTACAAGCATGTAGGTACCGGGGGAGACCGAGACTCACCTACCTAGACCAGATTGGTCACGTACTGAAGGAAGGTGGAGTCAAGAGTCTCCGAAACCGGCGAGCGTGTATGAAGAGAATTATGAATGTTGAGGAAGCGAGTGAAGTATGCAAGGATAGAGTTCTGTGGCACTCTATTCTCTCTACCTACTCTGCAAGGGATATGGCGTGATGATATGTATGTATGTATGTATTTTTATATATTTTAAATGTGTATTTAATACCTTTAGTGTCATAGAAGTTTGTCTAGCGAATGTTATGCTTGGATCTTTTGTGCGTATATATAATTCTATTACAATATATAACTCGACAGATTATTGGTTAGAGCTTTCAGGGTTCATTTTTCAGACACAGTCCATTTGTTTGTAGAAGCTGACATATCGCAGCGCCGTCTGGTGGTGAGTTACATCAATGGGGATAACGTATTAACCTTCTCCGTGAAATAATACATATACATACCTATTTTTAGTTTAGCGATGTCATATATAGAAACATTCTCTTTTATAGGTATAGATATTTACTACCGAACTATCGTCAAAATTCTTACAAATATTTGATTATAATTTCTAATTCTGCCTCTGCACAACATAGTACATAGAAAAAGTAAATAAATGTTGTATTTGCAATTTGTATTGTACGAAGCCTCCAGATTTTTTACGGACACGACTTGGTCTGTCTTATGGTTAAGTAATTTGTTTAATACTTGTACTAATATTGTATTTGAATAAAGGCAGTCAAGAACCATATATTATCTATGGTCAAGAACCTAGCTAACGGTAAATGGTAATTACCGTTCATCCTATAATCAGTACTAAAGATTAACATAAACCGCTGTTCGTCATAAAAACTATAAGCATTTACCACTACACTACAGAAGTGAAGTGGTATTTAAGTAAACTTTGTTGTCACTCAAATAATAAAATTACGAGTACCACAAGTTGTATTTAGAACCATAACTTGGTAAGTTAATGATTTATGGTTAAGTTTATAATAAGTTTAACTTTCAATGTGGTGATGGGTTATCTGTATAACTTTTTAATACCCTTTACTATCCAGTGGATATTATAAAAATTGACTGACATATCACCGGGAGAATGATTAGTAGCACTTTTTAAAGACACTGTAAGTGTCTCTAGAGAGTGAGACACCAACTACGTTTGTAAAACTGTCTGCAAAGAGTGACGATTATGGCACTAACCCATCTTTGGTGAGAATTTGCTTCCAACTATATATATCTATAACTATATTGATAATTTATATCATAAATTTATTACTTTTAAATCTTAATTTACAAGAAAATTCGTAATAATTTGTATTTTGAAGTCTTGATTATTCTTCTAAAAGCCTCTATTTTTTTCTAGATTTTTGGTATTATATTAACGATTGAAATTCTCAATTATTATATTAAAATGCCTTGGGATTCTTCTTCACATTTAAATGGCCATCCATCCTACCTACTAGCCTACCATCTCATGGCATATATTAATAATGAATACATTTGGCCGGTCAACTTTACCATATTAACAATAACTAATCTATAATCAAAAATTAAGTACCTACTCATTATTCTCTTACTCTTATCCCAATTAAGGTCTACAATATGTACACTTCTTTCATAGTACAGATTGTAAAAGTTATTGGCAATAGTTATATGACCGGCCGCCTGCCAGACGTCAACTAGGGAATGAAATTATTGACCAAACGGTATCAGATAGAGTTGGCCCAAGTTCTTATAAGGCTCTTAGTCGTCTTTTACGACATCCACGAGCAAAGTAAGGGTTGGTAGTATTCGTAGCCGCTACCACACAGCTATAGTCAAAGACTAAGTACTGTCTACAAATAAATCGTCCATTTATTAATGCATTATAGGGCAACACCCTCCTTACGAAAATTAGGACTTTCCCGTAGCTATTAGTCTACCTAATGAGTAGTTTATCCGACGCTACGTCGTGCGACTCGTGCAGATAATTGGGATAGAAGACTCTTAACTGGCTTATAGGGCAGGTGTATTTTAATAGTGGCAGGACTATACTGTTGATAGTTTCCTGTCAACAACACCGGCTCGGTCCGTCCGGGATAGTACCACACTCTCGCAGAAAATCGACGTCTGAGTAATGGCAATGTGCTATTACGCTTCGTTTGGTGAACCAGATAGTAGCCCAACTTTCTGGGTAAGTTTAAGGTTTTCATTGATAAGCAGTTATCTGCTGTAACTTTGCTATTGAATAGGTCCATGAGCGGCATTCACGCTTATCATTAAGTGTGCATACTCGTTTGCCACCATAAGCAATAAAATATGTTATAAATTATATTCAGTTTAAAATAAATTAGGCATTAATAAATCTACTATTCTAAACGGTGATATTTTTTTTAATACCACTTTATGTAAATATATCATGTTTTATGTCATTAGAAGACATAGTAATATAGATTTATCTCTTTAAGAACAGCGTCGTCATGTAGACGGGGCTGATTGTGAATAAAATTAAATCTTTTTTTCTTACGTAGGTTCGTAAAAGCTCTATCATAAAATGAGGGGAAGTGATTTATAAACGTTAATACTAACGTTTAAACAAAACCTATCACGTTTGACCAGCGCGGTATAGTAGGTTAGTTGTCCTCCCATTATGGAGGAGGCCCGAGCCCAACAGTGGGACATATATGGGCTGTGATGATGATGATGAATACTAACTAATATTTCATAAATATGACGTCATCTTAATTGAGTATTAAAATTGAGAATTACAATGCCTATTTGAAGATAAAAGGGTTCTAGAAACATTACAAGGGTATGTAGCGTCTACTGGAGCTGTTTAATTTAATTATGGATAGTATTTAAAAAGTCTAAAATAGAGGTTTAAGAAGGTTTAAGAATGAATGATTAATTAATTTATTTTCATCTCATCATTTCAGCTCATATATGTCCCACGGCTGGGTTTGAGCCTCCTCCATAATGAAAGGGAAATTGACCTACTATACCACGCTGGTCAGATATATTAGAATAGGGTTTTGTTTCGAGTTTTCCTTCTTTTGCATAGCTGTTATATGCTTTTTATATCCCTTAGTCGTCTCTTACGATTACTCACGGGTAATATCTTGGGGGTGGTGAATTGTATTTCTGTTTCTATTTTAATGTTACTCCGTCACCACACGGATTTATTTTACATGTGTAATAACTAGCCTAAAATTCACAAATTATTATTGAAATTTTAACACAACAGCATTTGTCGTATTAGCAATTTAATTAATTTACATGGAAATATATATATCTTTGTTAATGAATAATTATGTATATGATTTATTATGACAGAATATTAAGCGTATAACCTTGAGAACAACCTGAACGTACAGATCTACATAGCTAAAATATATAATGAAACGTATATAAAAAAATAATTAAAATTGAGGTCTGTATGTGATTTAAACATATATAAAACAAAATTATTTTTACGGATTCCATCGCATTTGCGTTTGATTTTTAATTGCCTGACCGTTCGAATATTTTATACTGTTTATAGTCATGGGAGGACTGTCCTCCCGTAATCATGAACACTGTAAAGTGTGCCGTAATCGGGTTTTTATGTACAATATAAAGTGTTTAAAACCACGGGCAATTCAAAATCAAATACGAACTCGATAAAATCCATAAACATAGTTTCAATTCAGAAATCATGATATTAAAAATATATTAATATCGAGATGAATTTATGTTTCATTTTTTTATAACAAGTTGTTGGTTGTCAATTAATTTGTATTTAATAAATAATTATATCTATATATTTCTTTTTCTAAGCTAATTATAGTGGTAGAGCTATACTGCCGACAGTTTTCTGTCTACAGCCGCGGGTCGGTCTATCCGGGATAGATCACATTCACGTAGAAAGTTAACGTCTAAGATTGCTCCAGCAAGAGAGACTCGGCAGCCAAACTTGGGTGGGTATTAGTTATTTGGCGCCGGTCTTACCATAAACCTGGTACTTTAAAAGTCCATGAGCGGTAGAAACACTTAACATCGGGTGTGTTGCTTGCTCGTTTGCCATGATAAGCAATAAAAAAAAATCCTCGAAGAGGAATAATTGTCCATTTTACCAACAATCTCTAAAATGTAAGACTCCTATGGCAATATTAATTCATCAAGTATATCTTTACTGCTAGATTCAAGACTCCTCAACAATAGGCAAGAAATTGACCTACTATACCACGCTGGTAAGACGTGTTGATATAAGGTTTAATTCGAAGCTTTCCTTCTCTTAGATCTTACATGCATATTACATTCCTTATTCGTTTTTAACTACTAGTAAGATAAGAATTGGTGAATTACATTCTCTGTCACCATACGAAAACGGCGTTAAAATCCTATACCAACACGTCTGACTAGAGTGGTATAGTAGGTCAATTTCCCTCTCACTGTGGAGGAGGCCTGAGACCAATAGTGAAATGGGTGGTATATATAGCTAGAGATGACAATGGCGTGCCATTTTTTTCCGTGAATTTTCGTTATAACAATAATTGTAAGCAAATAAAATTAAAAATGACACAAGTAAAGTCGTACTCGGAAATTTGTATAGCTAGTTATTAAATTTATAATAATCTTATCAACGTGATCTTTATTTATTACTTTTAAAATATTAATCTTAAAAAAAAAAGCTTATTGGCAACTAATAAAACTAATGATATATTGATATTAGTACCTGCATTTATAAATTTTTGCTTATAAAAACACATCTGCTAACTTAAGTGGTTACCACAGACAAGATTTGTATCCACATTACAACCCAACGGCTGTACAAAAAAAAGAAAAACAAGAAGTGTCTTAAAATACACAATAGGACTGAGTTTTGGCGCGAATGTGGAAATGTCATGTCACGCTCTTGTATGTATATTCATTTCTATAGTGTTTTCCAGTGTTATATTGAATAATTTTGCTGGTATTTTATGGAATATGATACAGTTAATGTACTGAAGTGAAGTCAATATGGTATAATAGTGGTTTATGTGAAAAAAAAAACATTGATTAGGTTATCAGCGCTCGATTAATGGTAACGATTTGACTTACTGACAGACAATGACTATTAAGAAATGATAAATAATACATGAAAAATATTAGATAAGTTTCGGCTGTAGGGGCTTTGATCCCTTTGCCTCTCTGAACGAACGAACAGAACCAAAAAAAAAAACATAATAGGACTTCTGGCGGGATTTTGAAAACTTCATGTGGTGTTCTTGTATTGTATTCGATATTTTAGTGTTTTAACGCATTATATTATATAATTTTGATGCCATTTTTTTAAATGTGATGTGACGGAACTGTTGGGATGTAGTGAATATAATATAAAAGTGCGTTACAACGTTTTCGTTTTCCATCAATATTAACAGAAGATACCATTAACAATGTGGCTATAATATTGTTGATGGCAAGGATTTGACTTACTGACAGACAAGGACTAACATAAAGATATTAAATAAGTGTAAAAAAGTGTAACTCGACACTGGAAGCAATGGCTCGTAAAGTAGCTGATTGTCAATACGAAAAAAAAAGGAAGAAGTAGAAATTTTACAAGGAATCCTTCTAATTGCCGAAGCAGCAGGTGATCGGACCGGGGATTAGTCTGGTCGTCCAGAGTGAGGCTACCGCGTGAGAACGACGCTTCGACGGCGAAACCTGCTGCGGTGTTAACACGAGAGGATACTCGCGAGGGTAGTCCGCCGGGTGGGCTACCGAAGACAAAAACCGGATTCTGATGGCCCATTCGCACGGCGTCGATAGGTACATTGTTGGGTGGGTCTACCCGCGTCGCCCCGGACGGATTAGCGGGGTGTGATTACACCGTACCCCGCCGCCACAAAAAAAAAGGGGAATCCTTCTAATTAATCAGCAATCACTTTTTAATGACATATATTAGGTATGTTTATCATTAAATTATTTACATACAATTATAAAGTGAAGAGAGCGTGTATCATTCCTTGCTAATACTCGAAGGCGAAACTCTGCTCTGTGTTTATCTCCACCATTTTTCATCTCAAAAAGACTAGCTATTGGACAAGAAACCATTATAAAAGGTAAAAAAAAAAAATAATGGTAGCGAAACGCGTGTGCGATGATTTTATTGAAAAATTTCCTTCTTTTAAAGTTATATCAGTCGTTTACATACCGTATTTGTTTTTTACAACATTGCATTAGCGGGAAAGTAATCTGATACAAGGTATGCTACAAACTTTTTAATATTGGAAACTATATTATAAATGAGCATAAACTTAATGTTAATATACTTACTAGTAACGGAATGTTGGGTACTGTGATAGTAACATCTTTGGGGTCGGCCAAAGACTTGTTTCTTAAAAAAGACAACTGCAATCTGGGTACCATTGCTAGGATTTCATTTTCTTTATCTACTCGCATATCCTCGTTCGTTCTTATTTCTCTGTAAATAATTACACTGCATCAATAAATAGATAGAAAGATATCAAAGAGGTTTGGCGATACTGTTGGCGATCGCAGTAAGGTGTTTTATATGGATGGGGTAAGACTAGAGATCGTTATTATATTAAATACCCTAGTCCACCCGAGATTATGAACGATGAAAATAATGATTTATGATGTTCACGCAAGTAGGTTCGGGAGGACTTCATCTGTGACAATGAAGACTATAAAGTGTCCGAAACGTCGGGAAATTATAAATTAAAAACAAACGCGATAGATTCCAAAAAAAAAAAATATCTTTCATTTCAAACGCTGAAAATTTTTCGAAACTACGGTCATGTAAAAATTAAACATAAATATAATACGTGAAAAGTAGTATTATTTCATTTGTGAAATTCGCGTAAAAATCAGGAATCATTGAGTTTAGAATTGCAACCCTCCCCTGGGCAATGTATATATATAACACTTTAACTTAGTTTATTGTTATAAGAACATTGCAATGCTCATTAATAGAAAAATACTTTATAATGATTATGTTAAGAATTAATAATTATAATAAATAATATGATTATATCTGCTGTATGTTAGCGGCTACGAATACTACCAACCCTTACTTTGCTCCAGGATGTCGTAAATAGAGACTAAGAGCTTTATATCGACCAGGACCAATTGCAATCCATCATCATTCTCCTACTCTTATCCCAATTGCTCGGTGTCGATACAATATGTACCTACTCTTCTTTCATTGTACATATTGTAAAAGTTATTGACAATAATTTTAGGACCGGCCGCCTACCAGACGTCAACCCTCCTTGGGAATGTAATAGTTGACCAAACGGTATCAGATGTAGTTGGCCCAGGTCGTTATAAGGCTCTTAATCGTCTTTTACAACATCCACGAGCAAAGTAAGGGATTGTAGTCGTAGCCGCTACCACACAGCTATTCCAATCCGTCTGGTGAATAATTACATTCCCAAGGAGAGTTGACGTCAGAGAGTCGGCCAGTCATAAAACTATTGCCAATAACTTTTGCAATGTGTACGATGGAAGAGGACTATACATATATTACATCGACCACGAGTAAATGGGATAAGAGCAGGATGAAGATGAATATATGTTTTTTATGAATTTTATCACGGTTATTTCCATTTTTTTATCCGAACGTTTCGAATATGATATCATAAATTTTTTTTGAAGTTTATGGTTACTAAGACATTTAAGCCATAGTCATCGTTCGTCTGTAAGTCAAATCGTCGCCTTCAATAATACCATGGCTACATGGTTAAAGGTATCTTTTGGTGAAAAAAAAAACGCATGTAAGACACTGATATATCATATGCATTACACCTCAGTACTTTCTGCGCATCAAATTACATAAAATGCCATCAAAATTACTGAATATAACACGTTAAAACACTCGGATACTGAATATTATACAACAGCATCAATGATACTTTCCCGCTAAAACTTTATGATATCATAATGAACGAGTACTTGGTATAGGCTTAATTAAAAAAACAGAGACGTCTCAAAATCGTGCGATGATCTAAGTGTGACCAGGACCAAGTTTAGCAGACATAAAACATTGTGAATTATTGCTAATTATTCCAATCGTGAATAATAAATAAATACATAATAATTTCCGATGTTTACGCGAATAAAAATAGTTTTATTTAAAATAAATAAGTAAAAAAAAATAATTTATACATACATACATACATATCATCACGCCATATCCCTTGCAGGGTAGGCAGAGAGAACAGAGTGCCAGAGAACTCTATCTCTGCATACTTCACTCGCTTCCTTAACATTCATAATTCTCTTCATACACGCTCGCCGGTTTCGGAGACTCTTGACATAGATGTTAGATGGATATTATATCTCTTAATCGATTGTTATTATAACCAAAGCCAAGATAGGTGTTGAATTATATTCTTAATCCATCATCACACGGAAGTCAGACGGATGTAAAGTCAAAATAGGATTTAAAATAAAAGCAAAAATTTTTCAAATTTTATGAATGTTGTGCAAATTAGTATTGTCTAACCTTAGATTAATAACACATATATATTTATGGTATGACATTAATTCCGTGGAAGACGGGTCAACCTTTGGTATGGGACGCAACTTGTGTTGATACCTTAGCGCCGTCACATCTTCCAGGAACTGCAAATAAGGCTGGGGCGGCGGCTGAATCAGCGGAGAACCTCAAAAGACGCAAATACTGTACTCTAGACAGTGTATACATATTTGAGCCTTTTGGGTTGGACACTTTAGGACCGTGGGGGCCTGGGGCCCATAATATATTTAAAGAATTAAATAAGCGCCTTAATGAAGCGGCACGTGACTGGAATGGTGGGCTTTACTTGGCACAGAGGTTGAGCATTGCCATCCAACGTGGCAATGCTGCCAGCATTCTGGGCACGTTACCTACGCAGCGGTTTATTTGAATAAGTATTTAATTTGTTTTGTTTTTTTTTCTCTTTAGTAAATATTTCATAATAAATATAACACATAGAAACTAATTCCATGCACAATATTTGGCACCACTAAATTGGTGACAGAAATGTCACTCTACACCGGCCCGTTCCGTAGTATGAAAGGTTGTGTTTCATTTTATAGTAGTGTGCGTATATACTCGTGTAATCGTTTACACGCTAACAAGATTTTTGGCTAACTTTTTTAAACACTTAAAATACCGGACTATCCTTCTATGTGTTTTTATTCTAAGTATCTCGCATACGTTTTTTTTTTCGGTTTCTTAGAAACCTAATAGGTAATGTTAATACGGAAGTATTTATTTGGATGACAAAGTTACATCAAATAAAACGTGTATTGGAATATTTGTTTCGGCAAATTTCTGTGTTATTCATAGTCGTCATTTATTTGTGTGTGACGTCACGACATTTTACTTAGTTTAATTCCTAAGTCTCGTGAGAACCTACTGTCTCATTATCATCGTCATCATTCTCTAATTACTTGGGGTTGATACAATATGTACTCTTCTTTCATAGTAGATATTGTAAAAGTTATTGACAATAGTTTTATGACCGGCCGCCTGCCAGACGTCAACCCTCCTTAGGAATGTAGTTGTTGACCAAACGGCATCAGATGGAATTGGCCCAGGTCGTTATAAGGTTCTTAGTCGTCTTTTACGACATCCACGAGCAAAGTAAGTGTTGATAGCATTCGTAGCCGCTACCATATAGCTCTACTGTCTCATCATCATCTCCGCTCATATTCATTCAAGTGCTCGACTCGAAAAGTTTCTGCAGTGGAAAGGCAATTGATCAGTTATACCACGCTGATCAACTGGATTGACCAAGGATTTTATTTCGAGTTTTCCTTCTATTGCATAGATGTTATTTACATATTATATCGCTTAGTCGCCTTTAACAACATTCACAGCAAGCAAAAGAAGATGGTGAATTCATTTATCACTACAATGGAAATATTAGAAAGTATATTTACCTATACATGAAAGGTCCAATTTCATTCAGCTTCATAACCTTCTCAGTCCCGTCGAGAAACTCTTTTGTGTTTGTATAATTGTATACCCATATTTCTGTAAATAGCTCGTACGTTGGATTCGCCCACATGTTGAATATAAATGAGCCCTCTCGCATGTCTATAAACTGTGAACAAAAATATCTTCTTTAAAAACCACATAGTTACAGTAGCCAGTGATAAATTTTGCACATCGACCTTTGAAAAGAGACAATCGATTACTGTCGGCTTCGTAGAGCGTTATCTCTGTCACACATTACCTGTGTGACGTCACACGAAGCACTGAGATTCTGGTGTCTATTTAGAACAGTTAAAACGATTATGACTTTTTCTTACTAATCTAGAACCCAATTGCAAGTAATTTAAACATCAGCTATGGATCTCTCATAGTTTAGTACTGCGTGGGAATCGAACTCCCGACAGTTTTTAAGGTAGGCCAGTATCTTAATCACTACACCATCTTGGTTATCCAAAAGAGTATTATAGCATTCTATGGCGAAGAAAAGGCTGAATGATAATGAGATCTGATGTTTAAGCGAGTATTTCATATTTGAAATAAAACTACTTTTAAGAAATCCGATTACGATTGTCGGGTAGATAGCATACCGTCACCTTAAGACGTAAATATAATACGAAGTGAAATTTGCACGTCCTACAATTAGTCACGGTGGTGTAGTGGCAGCACGATTGGGCCGGAATCCCAATAGGCGCGGGTTCGAATCCCGCTTGTGACATCATTTTTCATTTCGTAATCGGATTTTATAAGTAATTAAGCATATTAAATGCTAAATTTCAGTAATTTAAATTTACTTTTAAGAAATTTATTTTATATTTGATTCTTAATCGCTCGACGTTTCACATATTTATCAGCGTTCTAAGTCACGAGAGCACGTCTATCCTCACACCTAAATACATCTTAGTTCTCGCGATAATATCAGCAAGTTTTATCTCATAATGATACCATGGAAAATCCTCAGACACAAGGATCTATTTTTCATTGCTATTATGAAAAAAGAAAAACAATACGAATACGTCATTACGACTGGTAACTAATTTATTGTGTAAATATAATTAAAAACCTATTAAATTCTTTGTGTTTTTCATATAATATACACCGCAAACGTGCTAAGAGTCGAACGTCATCCGCCATGTTGAATATTCAAATTAGCAATAAACAAAACAAAAAAAAAACACAATATATAATCACGAGATCGTAAACATTATCTTTATTAATTCACATAATTCACGCTTTATATATGGTATTGATAACCGTCATAGGATGTAAATAGATTCATTTATATAAAAACTTGTTAATCAATGTCATTATCAGCTCATACATCTCAAGCCCTCTGCTGACATCGAACTGCCTCTACAATAAGAAGTGAATTGACTCACTATACCACAGTGGTCTAATAGATTGGTACGAGTATAAAGAGTATTCTTTTAAATATTCCTTTTCTTATATAGATGTCATATACATTTTATTAAGATTTGACATCCGTTCCAATTGTCCTATCACTTAGACAAGCATGAGCTGTCATACAATCAAATTCTATCTCTTATTAGTTGTCTTGAGAGACGTGTGCCATCTACCGATCAACGATTACACATTGTATTTTATTATTATTTTTGATAACATTTTTTGAAGTTATACTTCTGTAGGCACGTTACGACAAAATGATGAGAGTGAAATTTTAAGATGTGCGCGCATCACTGTAACACAAAAGTAACAGGTTGAAGTTTGGGCGGAAATAAGATACTCGCGTATCACTGTTACACAGAAGTAAAACAGGTTGAAGTTGGCAGCAAAACCGCTCATTAAGTCTCGAAAAAAGCTACCAGCAAAATAGAAATAAAATCTCTTTCTAGTTTCAACATTCACAACACTTGTTTTAGTTTCATACAAGTGCGAATTACGAACGAAATATGTGTGCTAATAAATTATATTCAGTAGTGATTTAATTTGAATATTTTGATTAATATTAGTTACTATTTGTAAATATTAGTGAAAAAAAATTCTATTAATTAAATTATTTGCATGCAATTTAAAACTATTTTCTAATGATGACTAAGAAGTATAATATTCTCACGCCTATACATACTTAAATAAGAAATGGGTGTGTGTACTTACACGCACCCATTTCTTATTTTTTACTTTATATGTATGTCCTATGTATATGTACCCCTTGGTCATCTCTTGGACAAAATAACTCCTGTAAATAACTTTAATACAAATTATATAAAATAGATAAACATAAAATAAGTAAACAGTATTGTAAATATGGTTTGTGGGAAATAAAAAGGTTTTATTATTATTATGTATCTCCTTTTTTCACGGGATCTTCCATAGGGAAGATGCCCGGTCCTTTGGGAGGCTTACATGGGGATATGGATCCAACACGCAGAGGCCTTTGGAGAAATTTAATCTAAATATTGGAATGGGACATCTACCGATGATATTCCACGTCTGCACATAACATACGTGGACTGCCAGCGGTAAGTGTAAAACTATTGTGTGATTTTGGTAGCTAATTTCTGATTATGGGAGTGGGCTTAGTGGACTGGTTCATCTTAAATCTATGAATTTTTAACTGTCGTCTGCCTTCAAACGCATATTAAGAGATGAACGGTGGTTATTATTATTTCTTTATTTCATATTTATACATTTTTAAATAGATTATAGGGATAAACAAACACGCACACATACATATACAGTAAAAAACAAAACAAAAAAAAAAAAAACTACAAACACACAATCTATTTAAAAGAGTAAAAATAGTATAGCACCGGCAGCGGGTGTAAGGACCAAACTACCGGTGGTTAGGGATCCAGAGAGAGAAACCTCCTCACAATTCGTGCCGTGTCGAGGAGAACTGCCTTCTGCATCTGACTCTTGACCCAACCACCTAACGCGAGCCTCGAGAGATGTTGGTCGAGGCTCTTAGCCATTAAGCCATTGACCGAAACAACTATCGGTACAATGATCGCCGAGTCCACATCCCACATATCGACAATCTCGTGAGCCAAGTCCAGATATTTAACTTGTTTATCTTTCTCAGCCTTCACGAGATTCTCGTCAATATACCTGGCAACACTAGCAACAAGAAGTCACATATATTCTTTAGAAATTTATTTTTTCATAATAATTGTTTATAAATCATGAAAAATATTGAAACCAATAATAAAAACATTCCGATAACGATGAAGCACATTATAATAAATTATTTTTATTCATATGAGTGCCATAAATTATAAATTTTATTATAACAGAGTAGTTTGACAGTAATGTCAATAATATGAATAAACCAAATGAAAAAATTATGAAAATATGTTGACGAGATCAAAAGCCAGAGCTGAATTAGCACGTTTACCATCTCCGGGCTCGTTGCAGTGTTCCGCCTCGCAATCACAAGACACATCGGATACGATAGCTCTTTCTGCAGAAGCGTCAAGTTCCAGCGACGAGTTCTTTTCGCCACCGACATCACCAATACCTGTATGTCGCCGTGAAGAAAACCGGCCACCAGTTAGCTTGGGACCCCGAGGCCTTCTGGTCTCAAATAGGGCCCCCGCTGCCGGTGGTAATGTGCAACGCATGAAATGGACAGAAGAAACCAACAAAAATGTCATGCGAGCATATTTTGGGGCTACAGAGGGTGGAGCTAACCTCACTGCATACCGCAGTCGAATGCTTGTTCTGTTTCAGGCACTTGAACCAACCATCAACGTCACGACCCAGCGTCTATCTGACCAGGTACGTGCCATCCAACGCTGTCAGTTATTGGATGTCGCGGTGCTTGATATGCTACGCTCAGAATACCTGCAAAGTATGCCTGCTTGTCCGACCCCAGTTGTCGCTACACCGTTATCACCAATAATATCTGCATCGGCAAATACTGATAACATAGACTTGGACAACGGTATGACTACTTCTGCGGGTATACAGTACAATGAGGAGGTAAGCCAAGTTTTAGAATGTGCCATCAGAGAATATCGATCCATGCCCCCGAATTTAAGACCACGTCTACCGCGTTTGCCTATTAACAGACGAAATTTAGCAGCGTTGAGTGATATTAATAGGTTAATAACAACTTACCTTAATAGCAATGAAAATATCTCAGATACTCACTCAATTTTATACTGTGCTGCTATTGCGACATGCCGTTTGGCAGGAGCCCCACTCCTAGAAATTAACCCTGTCATACAGCAAAAACCAACGGTCCCAATGTGGCAACGTAGGATAGAAAGGCGTATCAATGAGGCTAGAAAACAAATAGGGAAACTAATCTGTTTTAGATCCGGCAATAATCGCCCTAGGGTGATGCGCTTTGTGCATCAGGCATTTTTGGGGACTAACATTGATCCTCAAAATTATATGTCACAAATCACAGAGCGCATCGACTATCTAAAACAGAAAGTCTACGCGTGGGCTAGTCGCATTCGTAGATTCAAAAAACGTATGGATCGCTACACTCTGAATCGGACATTCGAAAAGGATCAGAAATGGGTATATAGAAGCTGGGAACGATCAGAGCATAGTTTGAGTGGCAGAAAATTACCGGATATTGACGAAACAGTCGCATTTTGGCGAAATATTTGGTCAGTAGCTGTTACTCATACTGAGGGTGACTGGATACGGGATGTCAAACAAGCTTGTGAAAATATGTCACAAATGGATGCTGTAACTATAACACCGCAAGACGTAGCGGATGCTTTACGTCCGTTATCAAATTGGAAATCTCCAGGGCTGGACGGACTGCACAATTTTTGGTTGAAACGGCTTTACAGTTCACATGTTTGCTTGTCATCTCAATTTCAGTCAGCCATAAACTCTGCCTCGTTACCGGATTTTATGACAACTGGTATTACCCATCTAATCTTTAAAAACGGTAGTACTACGGCACCCTCTAACTACAGGCCCATAACTTGTTTACCATCTATCTATAAACTCCTGACATCGATTCTGAGAGTCAAAATCTCTAGACATATTGAACTAAATTCTATTATAAGTGACTTTCAGAATGGATGTGGTAGTGGTTGCCGTGGTACTAAGGAGCTCCTCCTTATTGACATGACTATTGGCCAACAAGTTCGTCGTAACCGAAAGGACCTGTCGACATGTTGGATAGATTATAGGAAGGCTTTCGATTCAGTGCCTCATACATGGCTCCTGAGGGTACTAGAGCTTTACAAAATAAATAACACGCTACGTACTTTCTTGAAGTCCTGTATGGGGCAGTGGAAAACTGTTCTTAGCTATCCAACTTGTCAGCAGCGTCGAGGGACTGGCGAACCGATATCAATCAGGCGGGGCATTTTTCAAGGTGATAGTTTGAGTCCACTTTGGTTTTGCTTAGCACTGAACCCGCTAAGTACATTATTGGAGCGTTCAGGGCTAGGCTACAAGTTACGCCGAGGTGGTCAGGTGATATCCCACTTACTTTACATGGATGACCTCAAATTATTTGCACCAGGTACACAGCTGGTGGAATTACTAAAAGTTACTGAGACTTTTAGTAATTCCATCAAGATGGAATTTGGTGTAGATAAATGTGCGGTCATGCATGTCAAGCGAGGAAGGATAGTACAATCCCAGAGTGTACTCTCTGACACATTTCATCTTAGACCACTTCTCGTAACGGATACCTACAGGTACTTGGGTATGTCACAGTCGTTAAACATTACGGATGCGGATATGAAACAGGCGTTGCAGGAGCGTTTCTTTGGCCGCTTAAAAAAGGTCTTCAACAGCCTTTTATCAGGTGGCAATAAGGTGCGTGCCTGCAACGCTTGGGCTATGCCAATCCTAATGTACTCCTTTGGCATACTCAAGTGGACTCAAACTGAGCTAGACACTATAGATAGAAGAGTCCGCACACTAATGACAACATACAGGATGCATCACCCGCGTTCGTCTGTGATGAGGTTGTACATCCCGCGAAAGTGTGGGGGACGAGGCTTTCTAAATGCTAAGTCCCTCCATAATCGCGAGGTGTGCAACCTTAGAAATTATTTTTTACGGATGACAAAGGTGGTGCATCGTGATATGGTCGCAGTAGATAGTGGACTCACCCCGCTGCGGTTGGCTAAGGAGAATTGGTGCAGTCCTATAGTACTAAGTACCAACGACCGCAAGGATGTATGGCAGAGCAAGGAGCTGCATGGCAGATTCTACAGGGCCCTAAATGGTCCCGAAGTAGACAGTTTAGCCTCGGTAGCCTGGCTACGTTTCGGCAATCTTTTCGGAGAGACTGAGGGTTTTGTCTGTGCAATTGCGGACGAAGTTATAATGACCAAGAACTACCGGAAATATATCTTGAGGGATGGCACAGCCGACATCTGTCGTGCATGCCACCGACCAGGTGAGTCCCTCAGGCATATCGTTTCCGGCTGTTCTAGTCTTTCTAACGGCGAGTACTTGCACAGACATAATCAAGTAGCCAGGATAATCCACCAGCAACTTGCTTTGCGGTACAAACTTGTCAACGTAGAAATGCCGTACTATAGGTATGTACCAGAAGCAGTTCTCGAAAATAGTCATGTCACATTGTACTGGGATCGATCTATCATCACTGATAGGACTGTTGTAGCCAACAAGCCTGATATCGTGGTGATAGATCGTCTAGAGCGTCGTGCAATGATAGTCGACGTTCCGTTCCGTCCGTTCCGTTATTATTATTATTATTATGTATGTCCTATGTATATGTACCCCTTGGTCATCTCTTGGACACCCAAGATCCACCATTTTGGCTATGGATGAATTATATTTTTAATCCGTCACCACATGGAAAGGCGACATTCAGTAATGGAGTAACAGTACAAAACAATAGTATTAAATTTTATAATGATTGCCCTCATTATCTTCCAGGTTTTATCGGAAAGACTTGTGGTCAACGGCATATGTACTCATTTTCCACAGAAACCTATCTCGTCTCTGAGTTCACGGCCTATGTTTCAGGTTATGCTTCACGCAGCCCATCTATGTTGCTTTGATCTTGCCTTAGACCTAAAACCTTCAACATTCATACTTAAAACTTTTCTCACAACACTACTTTCATCCTGTCTCATCACACGTCCATACTAAAAAAAAAACACCAATTATTTTTTATACATACATACACATCATCACGCCATATCCCTTGCAGGGTAGCCAGAGAGAACAGAGTGCCAGAGAACTCTATCCTTGCATATTTTACTCGCTTCCTCAACATTCATAATTCTCTTCATACACGCTTGCCGGTTTCGGAGACTCTTGACTCCACCTTCCTTCAGTACGTGACCGATCTGGTCTAGGTAGGTTAGTCTCGGTCTCCCCCGGTACCTACAACCTTCCACTTTCGCATTGTATATCTTCTTAACCAGACGTTCGTTCGGCATTCTTTCCACATGTCCGAACCATCGGAGCATTCCCTTTCGCATCTTTACACGAATACTATCTTGCATACCTACTCGCTCTCTTACGTCATCGTTACGAATGCGATCGGTCAGATATTTTTTTATAATTTACCTATATATTAGTATAGACTCTATATACTATAGAGGATATTTATTAGAAGTTTATTAGCTTATCTGCCGCTTATATATTAGAAAAAAATACAATCTTTTTTTTTGTTATAGTATCTTTAAAGAATTATTAGCGATTATATCCGTGCTAATAGTTTGAAGCATTGGCTGACACATGTCGCGGGCTTGTCTTAAAGCGTTTAATTTTTTCCATCGCTTTCGTATGTTTTATTGTGCTTGATTTATTAATTAAAAGTAATGTAATAAGTAATACATTTCATACCACGGTAGTGTTATTTGAAAAAAAAATCTATAACTTTTTTACGTTATTTTTTTTTATATGTATGTTTTTTTTTTATTAAATAAATTGTTGGTCCACAGCCTTTTGTCCGTGCCTTTTTTATATTGTATATTTTAGTGGCTATGTTAAAGTTGAAGTTGTATAATTAATTTTTTCTTGAAGTGGCTTATATGTATGTTGGGTTAGGTTATAAATGTCATTGTT
This sequence comes from Lymantria monacha, assembly GCA_905163515.2. Classification (NCBI taxonomy): domain Eukaryota; kingdom Metazoa; phylum Arthropoda; class Insecta; order Lepidoptera; family Erebidae; genus Lymantria; species Lymantria monacha. The sequence continues at coordinate 2,621,400 of LR991091.1, read as the reverse complement.
AATAGAAAGAATATCAAAAAAATGTATGCGTATATAATTCAAAACTCCATTTCTTACGCATGGATGGCGTTAAAGTCGACCAAGTGATATGATGATATTAGTTCAATTACAATCCCATTGTGTAAGAGGCTCGAGCCCAGCAGTGGGACGTATATGAGCTGATATTATGATTATGATGTATGAAATTAAACTATTTTTACGGATTTTATCGCATTTGTATTTGATTTTTAATATCCCGACGTTTCGAACATTTTACAGCGTCTTCCCGTGAACACGAACACCACGAAATTAAAAATCAAATACAAACGTGATAGAATCCGTAATAATAGTTTTACTTCAAGTAATACGGCTGACCGACCGCATTCGCAACGACGACGCCGCGACGTAAGGGAGCGAGTAGGTATGAAAGAGAGTATTGGTGTAAAGATGCGAAAGGGAATGCTCCGATGGTTCGGACATGTGGAAAGAATGCCGAACGAACGCCTGGTTAAGAAGATATACAATGCGAAAGTGGAAGGATGTAGGTACCGGGGGAGACCGAGACTCACCTACCTAGACCAGATTGGTCAAGTACTGAAGGAAGGTGGAGTCAAGAGTCTCCGAAACCGGCGAGCGTGTATGAAGAGATTAGGAATGTAGAGGCAGCGAGTGAAGTATGCAAGGATAGAGTTCTCTGGCACTCTGTTCTCTCTGCCTATCCTGCAAGGGATATGGCGTGATGGTATATATGTATGTGTTCTTACATAGTACAAGGGTTATTGGCAATAGTTTTATGACCGGCCACCTGCCAGACGTCAACCCTCCTTGGGAATGTAATCGTTGACCAAACGGCACCAGGTGGTGTTGGCCCAGGTCGGTATAAGTCTCTTAGTCGTCATCCACGAGCAAAGTAAGGGTTGGTAGTATTCGTAGCCGCTACCACACAGCTAATAATATCTACACAGCTAAGCACATAATATCATCATCATTCTGCTCTTAAATTGTTTTATTTACTTGGAGTCGACCCAATTACTTGGCATCGATATTGTTAAAGGAAATATTTATGTGACCACCCTGACGTCAATTCTACTTGGGAATGTAATTGTTGACTGCACCTGAACTGGAGTGCTGTACGCCATAAGATTTAGTTGGCTGAGGTCTTGGTCGTCTATTACTATATCCAAGAGCAAATTACGTCATGGGGTTTCGGTAATAATAGGTATTCCGCTGTCACTACACAGCAAAAAGATTCATGTATCTTTAAAAAAGAAAAAAAAAATTTCTTACGTTTTACACAGTTCAATTATTGCTAAGCCGTTTTTTTCGCCTTTTTTTATGATGTACATATATTATCTGTCATATTTGGCAGCTATTCGACAGCTAGAGTGCAAATAAAAACGAATTTATATGACGTAGTTTGTATTTTTTGTTAGTTTCAAAAACCTGTACAACTAACCAATTTAAATAGTTAATTTTTATTGTATCTGTACATCCGCATTATTCTATGTTGTAATACATTTTAATTAAAACGGCAAATTATTTTTGAATATTAAAATAAATTAATAGTAAAAAATTAAGTTAATATAATTTTTCATTTCATTATACGTTAACAAAATTTTTAATAATTAATTTATTTTTTACTAAAATAATTATTTTGGTAAAGATTTAATTTTTAAGGTTTTAGTTTATTTGAAAAAATACGTCTTTTTTTGAAGTTATACTTCTTTTGGTGCGTTAGGGAAACATTATGAGAGTAAATTTTTACGATGCGCGCGCACACCGTCGCGAAAAACCGACACCCTGAAGTTAGCTATAGTCAACATTTTAGTTTTTTTAACTAGATAATGCGTTATAATAAAACTTTCAATGTATTAAATACTTTTTTTCTATTGTTAGTGTCGTTTTTTTCTACAAACGTAGAATAAGGCGAAAGATAAAATTTTTGAAAAGATTTTTATCTTGTTACGCCAAAGTTGTATTACTTTTAACGCGTATATATAAATTACTGAAATTTAGCATTTAATATGCTTAATTATTTATAAAAACCGATTACGAAGTGAAAAATGATGTCACAAGCGGGATTCGAACCCGCGCCTATTGGGATTCCGGCCCAATCGTGCTGCCACTACACTACCGTGACTAATTGTAGGACATGCAAATTTCACTTTGTATCATATTTACGTCTTAAGGTGACGGTATGCTATCTACCCGACAATGTTTACACATTGTTATAGGCTTAATACTTCAAACTTTACAGTTAGAATTGTATTAAACGATGACACAACCTTGTTATTTTAATTTGAAAAATGATCATTTTTCACTTCGTAATCGGTTTTTATAAATAATTAAGCATATTAAATGCTAAATTTCAGTAATTTAAAATAACAAGGTTGTGTCATCGTTTAATACAATTCTAACTGTAAAGTTTGAAGTATTAAGCCTATAACAATGTGTAAACATTGTCGGGCGTATATATAAGTACACACACACTATTTTTTTTTATTATTATATCCAACATTTAGACTTTTTCCGTTAGAAACATTTCTCAATATATACATTTCAAGTATAAAAAGCTTGTTGCATGGTCTCTAGCTAGTTAATTCTGTGGAATATCTTTTTCAATCTCAATTAACTTAATTTTCCCTCCCACTACCTCAGAGTTCATCTTTCCATAAATATAATTTAAATATCAAACAATCGAAAGATAATACGATGCTACGTTTTAAGCAGTATCATACAAAAGATGTAGTTGGTTGGCTTAGCACTAACCTATCATTACAATACAAAAAAAAACGGCAATATACATTTAAAGAAAAATGGTTGCCGGAATTAACATAAAAACTCTAATCGTATGCATTGTGCGTATTTGAAATTACAATTATGAAGTTCCTGATATACAAAAAAAGTCTATACGATTCTACATTATATTATTATAAAGAAACTGCCAATCTTGGCAATGATACGGAAATTAATCTTAAGATAAATATAAATTCATCTGTCAGTCCATGTTTTTTTTGTTGAGAAACTTTTTACATATAGATACTGAATGACATTTGACCCTCATTTTTTTTTCATTGGTAATTTAATAAATTACTATTTAGTCGGAAAATCCCATAAATTTAATCATACAATAAATCAATGAGGTTTGAAAATAAGTAAATATTCATTTAACACTAATAAAAAAAAAATACATAGAATGAAATATAGAACCTCCTCCTTTTTGAAGTCGGTTAAAATGAGTGTTCGTACGTAAACCCTTTGTAATAGATGAAATAATTTTGTTTAGAATTTGGGATTATAAATAAAAAGAAACCATTTGATAAACAAAAAAATAAAGCTGTTATGAGAACTGCCGACAGAAGTGGAAACTTAAAGCTATGAAAAAAAAAACAATTACAAAAAATAAAAACATCGTGGCCCCAGGGAGTATGTACAAGTGTGACCATACCATAAGCCAGCGGTCAAAAACTAACTATTAAAAACTATTGAATATTTGACAATAATAATTAATAATAATTATTATTACATATAAATTGAATATAGTATACACAACGGCAAGGCAGTGAAGAGCAACTGACTGTACACTCGGCAAATGAACTCGGTTCATCTGATCAAGTCTTTCACCTCAGACGGATCAGCCTCACTTACAGCCTACGAAATATCCGTGTGCGGTGCATCAAAAGAAGTTTTCACTTCAATAAGCATATATGGAGGTGACTCATACTCAGCATATATGGAGGTGGTAAGTATACTGCGGCCACCTCCATACCTCCTTACAAAGACTTACTAGCAAAGCGTGTTGCATGAAGGGAAAGAATATTTTCGGGTTCTAATAAACATTTTACAAAAACAATAATGCTTCCGTGTGGTAACGGAATAAGAATACAATTCAACACCCCCTATCTTACCCGTGGGTGATCGTAAGAGATGACTAAGGGATATAAAACGCATATAACATCTATGCAAAAGAAGGAAAACCCGAAACAAAACCCTATATCAACACATCTGACCTGCGTGGTATAGAAGGACAATTTCCCGCCCGTTGTGGAGGTGGCCGAGCCCAACAGTGGGACATATATGAGCTGAGATGATGAATAATGTAAAAAAATAATAATGACCAAATATTATTAAAATAATAATGACCATATATTACTAATGTATTATTAACAAATTTTTAGTAAATAATTTGATATTAGGAACGGCCTAAAAGTTTTATATAAATGATTATAGTAGTTTTTATTTAAGTAATCAACGAAAATAGCAAATTGACAGGGGACTGCAAAAACTGATGCTATTAATTGTCTGTGGTTGGTAATAGATATAATATATTATAGGACTTTGGCGCGATAATATATTGAGGTAGTTGATTGGATGTTCGTTTTTATATCTCGTGTACCTAACAACGGGCAGCGTGTCAGGGTTCTGTACACTCCAAATGCCGCTACAGCGAAATTTTCATGGTCATGGGAGGATTAAGGTGTTTCACGTCCAACAAGTCAACGTTATTACAGATATTTATATCTGCCCCTACAGTAGCAGTTATTAAATTTTGAGTTATTTTTATGATAGGAATTCACTGGTAGTAAAAAAAGATTCTATATAAAATTATATTGTATTTCATAAGTTATTATTAAGCGCTAATTTTATCGTAATTATTGTACTTATAACAATTTATTAATTGAAAATTTTATCACCCAATATTTAGTTAAGTAAATAATTATAAAAAGAGTTAAAAATTAGTATTACGCCCTCTGAGTTTTCTTGTTGGATCTTCACCAGAGTGGCTGCGTTCCGATTTGCTACTGCTCTTAGTTCGATGAGCGAGAGAGCTGGAAGCCTAAATCCTATCTAAAGGTATGCAGCGACCCATCAGTATCCCTAGTATTTATGGGTCCCTGAGCGGTAGTTGACACTAAACATCAGGCAGAAGCAATAAAAAGTAACAGTGCAGATTTATATACTTTTTTCAAAAGGCTATGGTCCTTCACATCTCACTCATCCGGGGCGGCGTAAGAGATAACACGTCGCCCCATAATCTGCTATACTGCTTTTTTATCGACACTTGGGCTGACCTTTTCCGTGTAGTAATGGAGTAAGAATACAATTCACCACCCCTAATTTGCCGTGCATGTCATATCCTTTAATCGTCTTATATGACATGACACCCATGGGCAAGAAAGGGAGTTGAATTCTTTCTTTGTCATGATACTAACATTAATATTTTTTTTTATACCATGGACTATGGATGCGTCTCGCACCGCCAAATCGGTCCGGGGTGACGGAAGAGGCGGCGCGTGACCCGATAGACCCACCGTGCAACTCCTCTCTTCGCCGTGCGAGCGGGCCACCGGTATTCGATCTTTGTCTTTGGTGGCCCGCCCGGCAAAAGATATCCCCTTTTTTTTTTTTTTTTTTTTTTTTTTTGTGGTGGGCCATGGACATCGCACCCCGCCAAATCGGTCCAGGGTGATGGAAGAGGCGGCGCGCAACCCCCATTGACCCAGCCTGCAAGCACCTCTTCTTCGCCGTGCGAGCGGACCACCGGTACCCGATCTTTGTCTTCGGTGGCCCGCTCGGCGGTGTGCCCTCTCGGGCTCCTCTCCTGTTGACGCCTCGACAGATTTCGCCGTCGAGGCGTCGTCCTCACGCGGTGGCCTCGCGTCGGGTGACCGGACAATTCCCCGGTCCGATCACCCGAAGCCTCAGTTAGGGCGGCATCAGGCGCAGGTATTCGTGCCTGCGCCGCCCCGGCCGCGGGCGGCGGCCCGGGTCACGGGAATCCTCCCGGGCCCGTTCCGCCGCCTCCTTCTGCGAGATGACAGCCTCGCAGAAAGCGGCGACCGCGTCCCAATTCCTGACGCTGTCGACCATCGCCCTCGCGACAGCCGGCAGCGTCAGGTCGGCACCGATAATAGCGACGAGGTCGCGGCGCTGCCCGTCCCAGCCCGAGCATTCCTCGAGCGTATGTTGCGCCGTGTCCTCGTCACTACTGCAATGATGGCAGCCCGGAGTCCATTCCCTGTACACGACCGTGTGCAGGTATTTCCCGAAACACCCGTGCCCCGTTAACACCTGCACCAGTCGGAAGGTGAGGACTCCGTGCCACCGCTCCATCCATTCCATCAATACGGGCCGGAGGGCCTCGACGGTAGTGACACCGTGTCTAGGCCTCTCCAGCCGCGTAGCCCAACGGGCGATGACTTCTCGGCGGGCGTCCTCGCGCCAGGTGGCTATCTCGTTAAACGATGGGGAGCCACCCTCTTCGCGCATTGAGGTAACCCGCCGGTAGAGGTCGGAGAGCATCTCCGCCTCTAGGTCCCACGGGGGTGTCCCGGCCAATAGGCATGCCGCCTCGGTAGACACCGTGCGGTACCCGCGAATGGCTCTGACCGCCATGGCTCGCTGTGGCCTCCACAGCACCGCCCTGAGCTGGGTGTTCAGAGCCCTCGCCCACACGGGTGCGCCGTACATGGCCATTGAGCGGATCACCCCCGCATACAGCCCTCGAAACTGGGTCCGCCCACATTCGGCATGAGCCGAGAAAGGGCGGACGCCGCGCCGACTAGCCGGGGAGCAATTTGGCGAAAATGCTCCCGGAACCACCATCGCCCGTCGAGCACCAGACCCAAGTACCTCATATGGGCCTGGATACTGATGTGGATGGAGTTGACGACTAACGAGGCGCCGATGGGCAGCCTCACACGGGGCCCATGGAATAGTAGGGCCTCCGTCTTGTTTAGGGCCACATCTCCTCGGTGCCGAGAGTGGCCAGGCTCGCCGCCTCTTCGAATGTCCTGCCCCGGGCTGTGACGAGCGTGTCGTCAGCATAGCAAATAACGCTCAGCCCGGGGGGAAGACTCCCTCTCAATGCCCAGTCGTACCCGATGTCCCACAGAGTCGGCCCCAGAACCGACCCCTGCGGAACACCGCACGACATGGGCGTCCGCACAATGTCCCCTGCGGGGCTCGCGTAGAGAACACCGCGCCCCTCCAAATAGTCTGCCACCAGCCGCCTGAGGTACAGGGGCACTCCATGGAACCGGAGCGCCTCCCTGATGCAGCTGAATGGCAGACTATTGAAGGCGTTAGCGATGTCCAACGACACCGCCAACAACACTCCTTTGCCGACAGCCTCCGAGGCCGTCTGCCTCAGGCGTAGCAGGGCCCCGATGGTCGAACGCCCCTTCCGAAACCCAAATTGAGCGTCCGACAGATCGGGCCCCACCTCCTCCAGGTGCTGGACGATGCGGGCAGCGAGGACACGCTCCAGCAGCTTACCCACATCGTCCAGAAGCACAATGGGCCTGTAGGCCGACGGCGAATCCGGGGGCCGTCCCGGCTTTGGCAGGAGAACCAACCTCCCTTCCTTCCAGCACTCAGGGAACTGTCCAGACGTCAGACAGGCGTTGAACAGTCGCCTGAGGCGAGAAAAGATATCACCCTGCACTATGGAAATAATATTTGTATTACGGGGGACTTTACAAACATATAATTAACTCAGACAAATTAAATTTAAAATTACTTTTTTCTTAGAAAAATTCAGAAAATCTACAGTAAATCCCCACATTATTATTAGATACAGATTATTAAACGTAATAATTATTCAATAAATTGCTACATCGAAAGCTATTAAATGATTTATCCTTATGTACATGGCCTTAATTGTTTTAATGCTCACGTTAAACATAGACAACATAGAATTATGCATAGTCACGTGACTAATTTGTAAGCCGAGCTTGACTCGAGACCTCTGACACGATTGTCTATGGTTAATAACGCAATAAAATAATACTAATTAAAAGATTCTTTGTTATGGAAATATCCGATCTTTATACTATAATTTTTATATAATTCTTTTGTACGTGCGCATTTGAAACTTATTCTGAATGATTGATGTAGATTATTAAATTGGAGACGGTAGATGGTGCTGCGATTTTATGGAATTAGTTTTAATATAAATTCTGTATTTCTTTTTTCGTGTGGTGACGGAGTAAGAATACAATTCACCCCCCTCTTTCTTACCCGTGGGTGATCGTACGTGACGACTAAGGGATATAAAACGCATATAACATCTATGCGAGAGAAGGAAAACTCAAAATAAAACCCTATACCAACACGTCTGACCAGCGTGGTATAGTAGGTCAATTACACTCTCACTACCTGGGAGACTCGAGTCCAACAGTGGGACATATATGAGCTGAGATGATGATGATGAATAATTTTTTTTTGTATTTTAAACCTACCAATATATCTATACGTTGTTATTTTTTTTTAAGTCCAAAGCTCAAATAAGATACAATATAATATCACTCTTGAGATATCCTTTTTTTAATAAAACAGAATTATTTAAATTGGTATATTAATAAAGAACGTGACATTCATATTGAAAAATATCATGAAATTATATGAATAAATAAAAAACATGACTAAGTTCGGCGCCTGATTTAAATCATCATAATTATATAGTCATCATCATCATCATTCTGACTTTTTTTTGTCTTGTGTGGTAGTTACGAATACTGCCAAGCCTTATTTTGCTCTTGGATGTTGTAAAAGATGACTAAGAGCTTTATATCGAACTCAACTAACTCAAACTCATGCTGTTTGATCAACAATTACATTCCCAAGGAGGTTTGATCTTTTACAATATGTACGAGTAATATAATGCGTCGACTGCAAGTAATTGGATTAAGAATAGAAGAATGATGATGATCATTCAGCCTTTTGCTGTTCACAGCTGGACAGAACTAAAGTATAGGGTGCTATATGACGTGGCTATTGCCATAATTGTCGGTTGGCGATGTAATTTTGGTGCGTAATAAATGGTATTTCCGTGTGGTAACGGAATAAGAATACAATTCACCACCCCCTATTTTACATGTGAGTGATCGTACGAGACGACTAAGGGATATGAAACGCATATAACATCTATGCAAGAGAAGAAAAACTCGAAACAAAACCCTATACCAATACGTCTGACCAGCGTGGTGTAGTAGGTCAATTACACTCATTACAGAGGAGGCTCAAGCCCAGCAGTGGGACATATATGAGCTGTGATGATGATGATGATGATGATGATGATGATGATCGTAATAAGGTATTATAAGTTTCCAAGGAAAGCGCTCCTTACCTAATGATCCCTCAGCCGATTTTTAAATCTCCTACAAACAAGTAAGGATTGGCGACAATTGTAGTGTCATCTAGTTATCACAAGATTAATAGTTAAATGTTATTATGTCAGCTCATATATATCCCACTACTAGGTTCAAGACCCCTCTATAATAAGAAAGAAATTGACCTACCGTATCAAGCTGGTCAGACGTGTTGGCATAAGATTTTATTTCGAGTTTTCCTTCTCTGGCATAAACATTGAATCCATTATATATTCCTTATTGGTATTTTATAACACTCCTGGAGAAGATGAGCGTGATGAATTTCATTCTAACTCCATCACACACCCGCTGAATAAGTTTTTGCTTGTTAAGGTCTGTTGCCTCAACAAGCAAAAATCTTTTTGTAATAGAAAGTCACGATTTTATCTTGCTATAATTAATATGGTTATATATAATACTTAAAACATATATTGTTTTGTTAATCTATGACACAAAAAAACTAAAACAATAGGCTTCATAATGGATTCTCCCGTAATCATGAATTTAAAAAAAAATATGTATTATTACTTTTATGATGTTCAGAGTAAATTCATTGACTTCTTAAATAATGATGGTGGATTACAGAAAATGATACGTTTTTTTTTCATATATTCAGTAAATAAGATATTGACGTGGCAATATTTATTATATATGATGTTATTTTTTTTAACTTTCAATCTCTATATTAAATAAACCGTTGCTCGTGGAAATGAATCCCGCCATTGACGTCATAAAGACATTATGGTCACTGCAACCGGTGTCAATGACCCGTAGTCAACTGAGATTTAGTGCACAAAATTTAAACAATCCAAAAATGCACTCTATTCACTTACTCTCTTCATTAACTGACAATTTGACACGATCCGAAAGAAATCATGCACAGGAGCGTCGATATTACGTTCCCTCTAAAGTAATGATAATTTACAAATAATTTGGAAAATCCAAAAGTGCACGCCTCATAATTTTTATATTATTTATCATTTGCTATTAGTCAATGCCAGAAATAAAAATAAAATTAAAGACAAAAGCCTTTTTTAAAAACAAGCTTTTATTATTTGCTAATAAAATAAAATAAAAAGTTAAAAATAAATTAACTCTAATAAGACATATATATAACACTTTATAAGTTCATTGTAACCTTTAACGATAAATAAGCTTCTTCGTCTACTACAAAATAATTCCATATACACATACATACGTACATATCATCACGCCATATCCCTTGCAGGGTAGGCAGAGAGAACAGAGTGCCAGAGAACTCTATCTCTGCATACTTCACTCGCTTCCTCAACATTCATAATTCTCTTCATACACGCTCGCCGGTTTCGGAGACTCTTGACTCCACCTTCACGTTTTGTTTTATAATTCCATATCATACATAATTATATATTTTTAACACGAAAACTTTACAACATAATTATTAAATCTTCCCGTTTCTATCACAGTCTCAATTTTATAAATAAAAGCGTGTTACATTTTGATGGTATGATTAAGAACATTTAGCACCTTCTTTTTCCTATGGCTAGTTTCCAGGTCCATGATCAGACCCTGGTTTCCATATAGTATTAAAGTACTCACCAAGACGAATCAAATAAGCCCAATTTCGATGGGGTTGCGTCGTTTAATTACGGAGTTCCTATGGCCAGCTTCTAGGTCCATCGTCAGACCCTAGTTACTTTTTACTCTCAAAGTAATCGACAAGACAAATCAAACGAGTCTAAACTTGATGAGTTTCCGTCGTTTAATTACGGAGTTCCTATGGCTAAGCTTCCAGGTCCATGGTCAGACCCTGGTTTCCATATAGTATCAAAGTACTCGCCAAAACGAATCAAATAAGCCCAATTTTGATGGGGTTGCGTCGTTTAATTACGGAGTTTCTATGGCTAGCTTCCAGGTCCATCGTCAGACCCTGGTTACCATATAGTATTAAAGTAATCATCAAGACAAATCAAATGAGCCCAAACTCGAAAGGGTTGCGTCGTTTAATTACGGAGTAACTATGGACAGCTTCCAGGTCTATCATCAGATCAGCTCTATGTCACAATAGTATTGCATTGTCATCCAATTTATATATGCATGCTAAATTTCAGCTTAATCGGAAACCGGGAAGTGGATCAAATTTAACTTGCAAGATTTGATTACAGACAAAGGGACAGGTAAAACTAAATATAAGCTTGTAATGAAAGAAAAGAAATACTTTTGATATTTCGTGCCATTCTCGACGTAAAGCTAAACATAGCTGTATAGGCTGAATGGGATTTATTTCCTTTGCCTGTTCGAATGGACGAACAAAAAATGTAAACGAACGCAATTTTCATAAGGTATACATACAATAAAGACTAAGCAGTTTAGTTTTTTATTAATTGCAATTAAACGACAATGAATTACCAAGCTATTTTCGAAAGGAAACAGCGCGTTGCGATTATGAAGCTTTTAGTAAAAGAAAAATTTCGATACATTCATTTTTACGGACGTGATCCTGCCAGATACAAAATATTTTCGCCGACGTCTTCGAATATTTTTTTTAATCAACTATTTTCTTACTTTAAACAAAATAATTGCTTTTTGAAAATATCAAATACGTTTAAACGAATGTTTTTTCTTGACATATCTATTATAATATTATCCTATAAGTGCAATGTGAGAAATTTACAATCATTTTTATGTTTGAAAAGTGCTTGATTTTCATATGTCGAGAGCAGAGCAAGACCTCAACGCTTCGCTTATGAGGCGTGCAATTATAATAATTAAACATGTGGAAAGAATGCCGAACGAACGTCTGGTTAAGAAGATATACAAAAGTGGAAGGATGTAGGTACCAGGGGAGACCGATACTAACCTACCTAGACCAGATTGGCCACGTCCTGAAGGAAGGTGGAGTCAAGAGTCTCCGAAGCCGGTGAGCGCGTATGAAGAGAATTATGAATGTTGAGGAAGCGAGTGAAGTATGCCAGGATAGAGTTCTCTGGCACTCTGTTCTCTCTGCCAACCCTGCAAGGGATATGGCGTGATAATATGTATGTATATATAATAATTAATATACGTACGTATTTCTATAAAATTATGCTTTAGATTTTAGTTTTAATATTTGAGTTGGAATTTTGTATCACAGGAACGCGATGACGATTTCAAATTCAGAGTAAAGTAAACTATTTTTACGGATTACATAATTTAAATTTATTTTTTTTATTTCCAAATATAAACATGGTGAAATCCGTAAAAATAGTTTTATTTCATAAGTTTTAGATTAACTGCCCAACTTTATCTATGTAAGTAAATTTTATGTGGACCAATGTATAATAGATTCGTAAGCTAATTTTGTAAAGACTATAAGATTGGTCTTTAAACAGAACACGTGAATGTAAGATTTAAAAACAATCAAATCACATTTCAAATTTAATTTACGACCATGATATAAAAAAATGGCAGTTGGTTTATTAACAACAAAATTGATCAACTTTAAGCAACTTTAATACACGAGCATGGTAAAAAAAAAACAACGTACATACGTCGTTATGTTTTTATTAATTCTAAATTAATTTACTCTATGGTACAACTGTTGCTAGTTACAACTAGTTATGATTATATTTTTGTAGGGAATATATCTTTGGACATGTAGGGGGTTTCGGGTAGACTACGGATGTCAAGGAATCGATACCAATAGGAAAAAATAAAAAGGAATCGTTGCAACTCGGTGGGTTCTGGAGCCGCAAGCCATCCTTTCGTCGCCTCAGATGAAATGGGCGAAGTCTGTCCAGAGCAAAGATTGCCAAAAAGGGCATTTATGGTACTTTTGGGATTGCCAAAAACCGAACTCGTATGACCATCATAGATACAGATAAATAGTTTTTTTTTTACATTTTATAGACTACAGTAATTATTTTTCATGTATATTCACCCAATAAATGAATGTTTTAATATAAGGTATATTATTAGGTTGATCATCATCATCATCTCAGCTTATATATGTTCCACTGTTGGGCTCGAGCCTCCTCCATAATGCAAGCGAAATTGACCTACTATACCATGCTGGTCAGACGTGTTGGCTTTGTTTCGAACTTTCCTTCTCTTGCATAGGTGTTAGATGCATTTTATATTCTTAAGGTATATTCTTTTCCAAGTAAGATAGGGGTTGGTGAATTGTATTCTTACTCCGTCACCACATGGATAGAATTATTAGATTGATAAAAATAAATTCTTATAGAAATACTCCCTAAAATATTCAACAAACTAAAAATTCTCTCTTATCTTTAAAGGTAAGCTGAGTAGATTTCGCTTCTAACGTGCAGTCCTACGACTAATATTTTTTTAGAGTTTTATGGCCCCAATGCAGGACAAAATATTGGACAGTTTATGTGTAAAATTAGTATTACGCAGATAAATTATTCTTTGAGAACACTATATGATATATAACTATATTTTAATTATTTTTAGCTATTCGTAAATCTGTATTTGATTGATCTGCGGTTGAAAATTTTTTCCGCCTGGTGACGGAGTAAGAATTTAAATCATGAATTAATAAATATCCAATGATTCAATTAACCGTTGTTGATCGTAAGAGACGACTTAGGGATATAAAACGCATATAACATCTATGGAAGAGAAAAACTCGAAACAAAACGCTATACCACACACGTCTAACCAGCGTGGTATAGTAAGTCAATTTCTCTCCCATTATGGCAGAGGCTCGAGCCGAACACTGAGACATATATGAGCTGAGACGATAAGATGAGATGTGGTTAAAATATTATTTGCGAATTTCGAAAACTAACAACTTATTTCCGACATTGCAAGTTAAATAAAACAGTTAGTAAATAGAGACTATGTACTATTTGTACTAAACAATGTTTACGAAAACCTTCATCTTTACAAGGTTATGTCAACAGTTAAAGGTACTGTAAGTATGATATCAGATCGACCATATCTGTCGACATTGGCAATAATGGTTGTAAAATTATAGTAGAGCGTCGATTATCCGAACGTCGATCAACCGAACGACCGATTATCCGAACTGCTATGCCTGTCTGATCCGCGCGTGCCGCAACTAAAAAATGGTAAAAGAGAGGAAATATTATTGCTGTTTGATAACGCCCCAACATCAAGTCATGTTTCTTCCACCCAACGTCACTTTATTATTAAAGTCCATCAATTAAAGCGTTATTGAGAGTATCGAACGATATGAGGCTGCTCGAACTAGAGTGGCCTAACTACATTTTTGCAACTTTTAACCTAATTGCAATTTCGTTATCTAGAAATGTTAATCTACAAAACCAGAGGCCTAAAATTGTTTACAAGCTCTTAACAATGGATGGCAGTACAAGTACATTTTCGGCTTATTTTCAAATCGATTAATACATACATACATATCATTACGCCATATCCCCTTGCAGGGTAGGCATAGAGAACAGAGTGCCAGAGAACTCTATCCTTCATACTTCACTCGCTTCCTCAACATTCATAATTCTCTTCATACACGCTCGCCGGTTTCCAAAACTCTTGACTCCTCCTTCCTTCAGTACGTGACCAATCTAATTAAATTGAATTAAATTTAACTTTAATTCCTTCCATATTGTAAAATATTGGATCTTGTAGTTAGGCCGCTCTGGTTCTAACAGAATCATATTATAGGAAAGAATTGTTACGAAAATTGCTTTTGAAAAAGAAAAGGAGATTTTTTTGTTTTTTCTTAATTACCAGTAAAGACATAAATATAAATATAGTTTATATTCATCTGACTGAATCAATACAGTTCAATTTTACGAAAATATCAGTTTTCCGAACACTCATGTTCCCGCCAATTAGTTCGGATAATCGACCTTCTACTGTATAAGGTATATGAAACTAATCATACATGATCATTGATTCAGAAAGAACTAGCAAAAATTGAACGAGACGTCATATGATATCTACGGAAATAATTTAATTCTTCATTAATCATTTTTGAATAGCATTGATTTTTTTTAAACAATATCCAGCACTAAGGAAATAAATTTTATATTGCGGGGGACTTTGCAAAGATATCCCGTGTGGTGACGGAGTAAGAATTAAATTCACCACCCACTGTCTTATCCGTGGACTATAAGAGACTAAGGAATATAAAATACATATAACATCTATGCAAGAGAAGGAAAATACGAAACAAAACCTTATACCAACACGTCTGACCAGCGTGGTATAGTAGGTCTATTTCTCTCCCATTATGGAGGAGGCTCGAGCTCAACAGTGGGACATATATGAGCTGAGATGATAATGAATTTAAAAGACCAGTGGATAAAAATTAAATAATATTTTAAGATGATATTCTAACTCCATTACTACTCGGTTATAAGTAGTATTACTTCAATAAAATATTATTATCATACTAAATTACAATCTATTTTGTAATACTCGAACATTCTGATAATATCGTGTGACATACGATACGTGTAACATAAGAAATAAAAATGTCGTTAGGTCATCTTCCTAAATTGATAACACTATCTATAAACTTTCTCAATACTAAGAATATGTAACATATTAGATAAATAAATATGATATGACCGGTCAATGGTATACATATAACATATACCTATTTATTATTATATTATAACAAAAAAAAAAAGAAATGGGTGCGTGTATTTATGTATGCGCGTGAGAAGTTATACTGCATTGGCATCATTAAATAATAATTTTTAAATACATGCAAATAATTAATTACAATACAATAATAAAAGGACTAGAAAAGGATAAGGTATTTTTTTATTCACTAATATTTACGAATAGTAAATAATATTAATCAAAATATTTATTGAATATAATTTATTAGCACATATATAATTCGCACTTGTATGAAACTAAAACACGTGTTGTGGATGTAGAAACTAGAAAGAGGTGATATTTCTATTTTGTTGGTAGCTTTTTTTTCGCGGCTTAATGAGCGGTTTCGAGGCCATCTTCATCCTGTTACTTTTGTGTTACAGTGATGCGCGCGCATTTTAAAATTTCACTCTCATCATTATTTCATAACGCGCCTGGCTGTCCTCCCGAGACCATGATAACTGTGAAGTGTTCGAAACGCCGGGTAATTCAAAATCAAATAAAACTAATTTTATTTTAATTGTGTAATACAATGTTAGGCTGACCGACCGCGTTCGTAACGACGACGTAAGAGAGCGAGTAGGTATGAAAGAGAGTATTGGTGTAAAGATGCGAAAGGGAATGCTCCGATGGTTCGGACATGTGGAAAGAATGCCGAACGAACGTCTGGTTAAGAAGATATACAATGCGAAAGTGGAAGGATGTAGGTACCGAGGGAGATCGAGACTAACCTACCTAGGCCAGATCGGTCATGTACTGAAGGAAGGTGGAGTCAAGAGTCTCCGAAACCGGCGAGCGTGTATGAAGAGAATTATGAATGTAGAGGAAGCGAGTGAAGTATGCAAAGATAGAGTTCTCTGGCACTCTGTTCTCTCTGCCTACCCTGCAAGGGATATGGCGTGATGATATGTATGTATGTATGTAATACTCGCGTAAACATTAAAAATCATTATTAATACTTGTCAACCGGTACATAGGAATAGCATCTTAATATCGAATACCATTGACTATGCAAATGAATTTAGTGAAAATCCCCCATATAATAAAATCATTCTTATTTTAAAAAAAGCAGTATCTTAGAAAATAGTAACCTCGATTCAAAACCCGTTTTACATATAAAATTATTAATTATATTAAAAAAAAAACCGATAGAATTACGTGCCTGACGCACGTAGCCTAATCAAGTGAAAGACCGGTATTATACGTACGAAGTAAAAAGATGTTTGTTATAAAAAAAAAAACTGATATGTTTATGATAATCTTATGCAAAACGTATATGTTTGTGCAAAAAGTTTAATTGTTTATTGTTTTTCACAGTTACCGGTGATGGTGCAGCGATGAGATTTAAAACTGGGAATCAAATTTTATTACTCCTACGAGTGCCACAAACATATTTTGTCATTCTAGATTATGTCTAAAATTAATAAGATATACCTAGCGTGAACGTGCAACAAGCTGATAAGATTCGCAAAGTTGGCTTGTCATTTTTTGGAACGAAGTTCCTTATCGCGCGTTGTGAAAGGGGGCTAGACGGAAAAAATTCTTACGAAAAGTTGTCACGACACTTTTTGCTATAGTAAGCTATTGTAAGCTGTGCGGCGTCGCATGTTTCTCTGTCTGTCTCTCTCTCTCTTATAGAAAGCAAGCCAGATATTTTCATTTCTATTTCGCATTGAACAGTGTGGTGTCGCGATGATTTTTTTATAGATAGAGTGATTCAAGAGGAAGGTTTATATGTATAATATATGCATAATGTACTAGAGAAACACTGATAATTTTAGAGGTTTCTAATGTGATGTCGTAAATAAACACATTATTTTGCGCTTACATTGCAAACGCTGGCTGAACCCTACGAAATAGATCAAAATAAAGTACTACAGTATTATACAGCTTAAAAAGGCCTACAAAAAAGTCCGCGATGGTATATATCTATCTCTTAAGGATAACATACTATATCCATTTTAATACTTTAAAAAATGTTCTATTATAAAACGGTAATTGAAAAGCTATTTACACAAATACTGTATTTATCCTTATCATTTTAAATACATTAGTTGGCTTGAGCATTTCATGAAGATATTTTTTTTCCTTCAGACCATGCAAATTAAATCAATACCTTAAGAGATATAGCAAAATCAAAATAATGCGCAACGAAATTATTTTCGCCCGTGACCGGGCCGCATGGCCGGCTCGCGTTCGAGCTCGGGGCCGAAAAGTTTTGGTAGTCTAGTGGAATTGTATATCCTATTATTAATATTATAAACGTGAAAGTTTGTAATAATGTATGGATGTGAACATGTTTGTTGCTCTTTCACGTAAAAACTACTGAATGGATTTTGATGAAATTTATAGTAATATAGCTTGCACATCAGAATAACACATAGGCTATAATTTATAAAGATATTTTGCAAATTGGCTAAAATATAACGATAAAAATCGCTTAAGGCAGAAAAAAATTATATAATTAAAATAGAACTTCGTTCCATTCGGGTGTCCCTTGACACCTCCGCTTTTTTTTTTATAGTTATTTATTTTAAATAAAATGGTATACAATATGTTTAGTAAGTCTTAGATTCATGTAATGCCTTTCAAATAAGGATATAATCTTTTTAATCGGTTGGATATGCTCTCCCACAAGAGGCACTACACGAGATAATTACTTAAGTGTTCATAATTTTCCTCACCTAGTTTGAAGGGAACGCAGACAACCATCTATTTGTCGAAAGCAGAGTCCTTTTCAGTAAATAGGATCAAATTATTGCGGATCAAACCTCAGCTTCCGATTTAAATTTAAAGATTAAAATGACATACAATTATTACGATAATATTCATTATAATTCATAAGACTAAACTTTATTGTCATAATATGTTACCTAAATACCTTTAAAAAATAAATTATTACATAATAGTTATATTCTGTTTTTGTATTTAGTTCCCTTTTCTTAGTTTTATATTTTATTGTACTTATTTTTTTAGGTTTGTATTAGTTTTGTATTCGGCTAATGCATTTTTTAAATTAATTAAATCTTTTTTAGTATTCATGTTAAAATTTATGTAACAAAAACACAAATTTTTGGTTGTGGAGGTGGCCGAGCCGAATCATATTAAATCTCACTTGGGGGAGAGGAGGGGTTTTGGCAAATATCACGTATTTTTTTAAACGGAAAATGCAAAATATACCGGCATCTCACTAGTGGGGGAGAGGTTCAAAAATATTCAAAAATGCCTCACGTAATTAATGGACGCCCCCCGTAAGGTCATTTGAGAAATTTAAAATAATTGTACTGCATTTATTTTTGTTGTCAAAGTCCTTCAAAGTCCAAAAACTGACAATAAATTATTTATAAATTTAAATAAATTCAAAGTTCAGGTTTGATTCTATACGATTCATTTTTAATAACAAGTTTATTGCCAATAGAATAATAAGATTATGCTATTGTATGTTCAAAACTTCAGATAAGTAAAAATCAAACGCAAACACGGTAAAATATGTAAAATTAGTTTTATTTTATATGCGTGATGGCTGCGCTAGTAGGTAACTCATGATTGGATGGCGCTTGTGAGATCTGGTTCAGCTATTTACATTGTATTTGAGTTTTATATTATATCGAGGTTATCGAGGAGCAGAAGGGCATCACACTGGAGCTAATTCATACTAAATATGTCATACTATTGTTTTATAAAAAAAAAGTAAAAAAAAAATTAGACTATCCCGCAGTGTTTCTTGCCTGATTTTCTCATTAGCGGTTACATTCGGATCCGGTAATAGTTTATTGTATTTATCCCTTTTTTTGTTTCGTCTATCAGCTAATAGTTCGGGTCGTTAATCTTTGAATGTGAATTAATACTTAGTATTATACGTATGGTTTGTAAGTAAGTCAAGTTGTTATTTTTAGCAGAACGATGATGGCACTATACAAAAAGTTTTGTCTAAAAGTTATGACAGACATTGCAACACATTTAAAGCACTATTATTACATATACAATACACTTTAGCATTTTTTTGTACAAAATAACATGTTTTTTTATTTCTTTTAAACACCACCGTGCATTAAAGAAATAATCCTTGAATTGCGGAGGACTTTAAAACATACAATTAACGCAGAAGAATTACACTCAGATGCAGAACAACAGTTTATGGATTGCACAAAATATTGTACTGCGTAGAAATCGAACCCAAGACACTAGCACAGCAAGTCTAAGGTCTGTAATTTATATTTAGTCATAATCATCATCACAGCCCATAAATGTCCCACTTTTGGGCTCAGGCCTCTTCCGTAATGGGAGAGAAATTTACCTACTATACCGCGCTGGTTAGACGTGTTGGTATAGGGTTTTGTTTCGAGTTTTCCTTCTTTCGCATAGATGTTATATGCGTATTCCCTTAGTCGTCTCGTACGATCACCCACGGGTAAGATATGGGGTGGTGAATAGTATTATTATTCCGTCACCACACGGAAAATATTTAATTAGTAGATAGTAATTATATTTAGTAATCTTCGTAAATTAAGTAATAATCAGCACAGAAAATGGTGAATAAAATAAATTGTCATTTTCGTAAATTTGAAGTTTAATTAATGTAGTTGAATAGAAAAAATAAATGATTTAAAAATGTTGAATGTTAACACAAGTTTTTTACCTTCATTCAATAATTTGTCATAAGACAAACTTGTTTATTTTTACAACAAAGTTGTCTCAAGACATTTATTGTAATAAAAAGTATGAAGCGATTTGTATTTATAAAAATTATTAAGACGAGACGGTGTTGCATGACTTATAACTTTGTCTTTTTTATTTGTATGACCATTAACGATGGGTAATTCGAATCGTTTAATTCGAATAACTCGAATAAGACTATTGACTCGTTCATTCGAATCGCCTTTGACCGAAACCGAATCAATTCGTTAACTCGTGTCGTACCTACTCGCAGCGCAGGCGACCGCTGCGGCGCAGCGATCAGTCGCCTCGGCTTAATTGGACATTCGTTGATTCGCTCTCTCGTTCTAATACGGAGTCGAATAATCTAACGAATGAATTCTACGAGTGAGAAAATACGAAAATACATGAAATGTTCTAAGAATCACGAATTGGTTGGATACAATTCCATTCGTTTAACGCACCTATTACATTTGCAAAGAGTCGTCTAGAGAAAATAAAAGTTTGAACTGGGAGTTTTTTAATAAAAATGAAGATGGAACCAGTTTCGTGTAAACTATGTTCTTGTAGTTATAAATATTGGTAGTACAACAAACAGTATAAATAATTTAAAATGAATAATAATGTAAACGAGTTATAAACTCGCCAACTCGGCTTAACAAGCGGATGACTCGACATACGAGTACGAATTCGACTGTAATGCTTTCGCGAATAGATCGCGCGATTTGACGACTCCCACGTGACGATTCGAATCAATTCGAATTGTGATTCGAATCAATAATAATTTTAATTCGATTGATTCGAATTGAAAAAAATACCATTCGTCTCATCGCTAATGACCATAGTTGTCAGTAAATAGATATGACAATTCACCCGGATTGCTGCGTCAGCCTCTAGAGCTCTCAACCTGAGTACTTTGACCTTTTTTTCTCTAATATGTATTTTGGTTACGGTTGACGTCGTTTCCAAGATGGATAGGAAATTAAAAAAAGAAGGAAAAACCTTTTGTCACACAGATTATGTAATATGTAGGCTAAAGATATGAAAAAATGGAACGTAATAATATTACGGCATATTAAAAAAAAATTAATGCTAAAATTGCGTACTGCTAAAATTGTGTTAGAAACGATTATTCAAGTGAAATCTAACGCCAATTTTGAGCCGCAACCTACGAGCGTCTATCAAAATCACGTCTTCATTACCATATCCCCATCTCAGCTCATATATGCCCCATTGTTGGACTCGGGCCTCCTCTGTAATGGAAGGTAAATTAACCTACTATACCATGTTGGTTAGACGTGTTGGTATAGGGTTTTGTTTCGAGTTTTCCTTCTCTCGTATAGATGTTATATGCGTTTTATATTCCTTAGTCGTCTTGTACGATCACCCACGGGTAAGATATGGGGTGGTGAACTGTATTCTTACTTCGTCACCACACGGAAAATAATAGCACATAATTACCATATAATAGCAGAAAAATAATTAAATAAAAAAGTAATTAAAAATAAATGTGTATTTACGTATCTAGAAATAAAATATGGTTGGTATTTTCGTGTTTGTATTTTCCATCTTACAAAATAAAATCATTATTTTAACAGAATCGTCGTTCGTTAACTCAAGTCCGTCTACTCTTCGTTTTCTCTCACTCATACATTCATTCCCTTTCACTCACCCATTTCTAACATTTCTTTTCACCTTACACACATATATTATTTATTGATAAAAAAAACTATGGTGAAGACCTGCATCCAAAAGTGGAGACGTCAATAGGTAATGAATAGATGAAAATGCAAGCACAATTTGATTGAAAAGTTTACAACAAGATATTATATTATGAGAAGTTTGACTTACCGTGAAGTATATTTTATTGACGGACTTTAAATTATGATCTGACCATATATCGGCCGAACTTTCTGAGTAATAAATACCAGCGTGGGACTCCACTATCATACTACCTTTTGGATAGAGTACCAATGTTGAGTTAATTAAATAACCTTATTATTTGCAACAAGTTTTTATGAGTACATAAACAGGAGCATAAATTTCTATATAAATTCCTCATGAAGGTTTCGTGTCAACATTTTTCTTAATTCATTACTTAAAAGTCACGTGTATATTATTAATTTAAACTGACAATGATATATTACAGTAATTATATTTTTTATTTTTATTAAGTTGATAATAAAATAAATATTTAATTCATTGGCAATTGTAGATTATTTAGAATGGTGGATTATGATAATTATTTACTTAGTTCATCATCATTCTCCTACTCTTATCCCAATTACTTGGGGTCGATGCAATATGTAGTCTGCCTCCATCGCACATATTGCAAAAGTCATTGACAATAGTTTTATAACCGGCCGCCTGCCAGACGTCAACCCTCCTTGGGAATGTAATTGTTGACCAACCGGCATCAAATGGAGTTGGCTCAGTTCGTTATAATTATTTACGTAGTTATGGCTTAGAATTAAAGGATAGTACTTTGAATTATCTGTAAGCCGGTCATTGAAGACAAGAACTCGATGCCAGTGGCCCGCCTAAATGATGGTAGAGAGATCCAGTATGGTACATTATGGGGTTACTTGCTGTATATTCCCCGCTCTAATATTTTGGTGGGATGTGAATGGACCACCGCATCGTTGGTAAGGAATATCCAACGAAAGGGCTATTGCCCTTTCGGTGGTTATTCCTTAAAAGTTATTGGCAATAGTTTTATGACAGGGCGCCTACCAGACGTCAACCCTCCTTGGGAATGTAATTATTGAACAAACGACATCTGATGGAGTTAGCCCAGGTCGTTATAAGACTCTTAGTCGTCTTTTATAACATCCACGAGTAAAGTAAGGGTTGGTAGTATTCGTAGCCGCTATCACACAGCAGATACTGAGAATATCTAAACGAATATTGTACTTTTTTTATTTATCGCCATATCGGATGAGAACAAGATAAAAACATCTCTTAACATTATGCTAACAAGTTTTTTTGTTAAACGGCTTAAAATATTGTGCAGTCAAATCCTACTAACTAAACGCGAATGATTATTTAAATATTGAAGTAAAGAAATCTACCGATTATAATTTATTTGATAATGTGATTTTATTGATGAAAAAGTTCACTAGTTTTTAGCATTTTAGCACAATATTGATATATATGTTAAGAGTTAAGCTGTGTGGTAGCGGCTACGAATACTACCAACCCTTTGTTCGTGAATGTCGTAAAAGACGACTAAGACCCTTACAACGACCTGGGCCATCTTCATCTGTTGCCGTTTGTTCAACAATTACATTCCCAAGGACGGTTGACATCTGGCAGGCGGCGGGTCATAAAACTATTACCAATAACTTTTACAATATGTACAATGAAAGAAGAGTACATATTGTATCGACCCCAAGTAATTGGGATAAGAGTAGGAGAATGATATATACGTTAGACTTAAAGCAATTCAGATTTTCTGTTTTTGGGTAAAAATCAGTACAGTAATACTACATTATTTAATTTAAACTTAAGTAAGCATACATTCCAGTTCTCCACAAATTCACTATTGAGATATCATGTTTTATTTTTCTTCGAAATGATAATATGCCGTCGGCTTTTATCACAATAACATTTGCCATGGGATTGCTGAGCGCTAGTTATAAAGTTCAAAGTTTGGATCATATTTTATTGAAAGTTCTATATATTACAAGAGTTTTAATAAGTTATATAAGTCACGTGTTCAACTTTAACAACTTTAAATAACGCTTATTTAATAGTAACATAAATAAAACTGTTTATTTAACAATTAAGTTTCTATTAACTTTGAAGATTTGAGGGCGGCTGTTGCACTTGTATAAGCTGAGATGATGATGATGATTACCATATGATTGCTAAGCGCTGTGCACCAGGTAGAAAGCCTGGTTCGTATATAATTGGACATTTTGTAACCACCTACATATTTAACTAACTAAGCCACATTCTAACCATTTTTAAGAATACTTCATGAATTCACATTTAAAATTATATATATTTACTTTAAATATAATAAATAAATTTTAATTAAAACTTAAAGTTAATTACTTACATAATTTGTGATAATCTGTATAGGATTAATTGCAGCAGAGACGATTGATATCAGGATAAGAAGCATACCATATGCCAGCTTTATAACGGAATCTAAAACAATGTATTTTATAATTATCTTTAGTAATAAAATTAATATCTAACTATTATACAAGGGAATTATTAAGCACAATAAAATTACATACAACTTTTATGAGCATAAAATATTAATAAATAATTTTAAAATATAAATAAAATCGTTAAAACTAAGTTACAAATGTATCAAACCAGGGAATGCTCCGATGGTTCGGACATGTGGAAAGAATGCCGAACGAACGTCTGGTTAAGAAGATATACAATGCGAAAGTGAAAGGATGTAGGTACCGGGGGAGACCGAGACTCACCTACCTAGACCAGATCGGTCATGTACTGAAGGAAAGTGAAGTCAAGAGTCTCCGAAACCGGCGAGCGTGTATGAAGAGAATTATGAATGTTGAGGAAGCGAGTGAAGTATGCAAAGATAGAGAAAGAAGAGAGCCCTGCAAGGGACATGGCGTGATGGTATGTATGTACGTATGTATAAATGTATCTATGTGGTGAAGAAGCTAGAATACAATTATTACCATCTCTTTCTTCTCTATTCAATTTATGTCGAGCATTGGACTTCGACAGGATGATGATGATGATGATGAACATCTTTAAAAAAACTTTACAAGCAAGGTATAATTTTGTAACACCACTTTGATAGACGGCGTATGGAACGTATCCAGAACAGACGAAGATACAGGCAAAAGATTTGGTTGCCACACGTGGCCCCACGCTTGTGTAATTTGGTAAAATAATTCAATAGATTTGAGTTCAGGACCCCCATGTGGTTATCATTTTTGCTGGTAAAAGATTTTTTATAAATAACCTAGTATTAAAGTTATTCTTTTCAATTTAGATAAATTACTGAGAAACATATTTACTTACGTCTTTTCTGTACTGTAAAGTTTTGTATTTTCTTTATAGATATCCTTCCCTTGCTGGGGACATGTTGCAATGTACCCACAACCATCCTTCAGCCTTCTGAAACAATAAAACAAAATATGAAACTTATTTTATTATTGTTCTCTGTTTTATTATTATATTTATTTTATTATTCACTCTGTTCTCTCTGCCTACCCTGAAAGGGATATGGCGTGATGATATGTATGTATGTATTTTATTATTAATATTCTTGTTAAGCGATATTTTTCACCCTATGATGACGGTATAAGAATACAGTAATTACAATCCTGTCTTTTTGAGCTACTTTGCTATCTCTTACTTAAGATCAGGAGATGATAGAATATATAGTAAAAAAATCACTTTACTTATAGCTGCGCCCTAGTAAGGTCCATGAGTGGCCGTAGCACTCGTTTGCCATCATCAGCAATAAAATAATATTAAATCAGTCTATTTTGGTATATGGCGTTGAGAATTAACTCTTGATAGCTATAAATATATTGCCCGTCTAAAGGCCATCGACACTCTCATAGAAAATTGACCTATGAGTGGTAGCTAATATACTGCGTTTCGTTCGATGAGCGAGAGATTCGGAGGCACAAACCTTACGGTAAACAGTGATTTAGCTGTACGCATAATATTGAGTAGATGGGCAACAGCTATCATTTAACATTAGGATAGCTGCTTGCTTATCTGTCACCATCCGGCAATAATATATTTTTTTATAAACATCACCTTTTTTTTGTGGTGGATTATGTTGGTGGTCATGTCCCGCCAGATCCATCCGGGACGACGGAAGAGGCGGAGCGCGACCCCATAGACCCACCCTGCAAAGCGCCTCTCTTCGCCTTGCGAACGGGCTACCGATATCTGATCTTTGTCTTCGGTGGCAAAAACATCACGTTTTTTTTTTTTTTTTTTTTTCCGCATGGTGGACCATGGATGTGGTCGCGCCCCGACAAATCCATCCGGGCCAACAAAAGAGGCGGCGCGCAACCCCATGGACACACCCTGCAAACACCTCTTTGCGCCGTGCGAACGGGCCACCGGTACCCGATCTTTGTCTTCGGTGGCCCGCAAAAAAAAAAAAAAACCTCACCTTGCACTAAGGAAACAATCCTTGTATTGTGGGGGACTTTACAAACATATTATCGCAGACAAATTTATACCCAGACACATAATAAAAATTTGTGGATCGCACAAAGTACTGTCCTGCATAGGAATCGAACCCACTGGAGTGGAAGGCCGGTACCTTAACCACTACGCCATCTGTGCAGTCAATTGACCGCATAGTCGAATTGACAACTGTGAATTAACTTTTCTAATCAGTTTATTTGCTTATCTATATAATAAAGTTATATTTATAAGTAATTTAGTGATAACATGTTTTCGTTTTAACCTTGATTTGTTTTTCTTAACAAAGATTATTAACGCATAAATACGAATCATCATTATCATCATCTTCACAGCCCATAATGTCCCACTGTTGACTTCGGGTTTCTTCCGTAATGGGAGGGAAATTAACCTACTATACCGCGCTGGTCACACGTGTTGGTATAGGGTTTTGTTTCTAGTTTTCCTTCTCTCGCCTATTGTTATATGCAATGTTAATGCTAATGCTAACATCTATTGTTATATGCGTTTTATATGCCTTAGTCGTCTCGTACGATCACTCACGGGTGAGATGTGGGGTGGTGAATAGTATTCTTACTCCGTCACCACACGGAAAAATACGAATAATGAAGCTATTAAAGAAAACAAGAGGTAATATGTATTTGTGTATTCGATCTGTATAAGTAATAGCGTATTTTGTGATACAGAGATTTAAAAAGGAATATTCTTAAAGAAATAATCTTGGAGGATATATTTTTCCTTAAAGGTATAAAATAGTGTGTAAAAAGAAATATATTTCACCTTTCAACATAAAAATTGCAAAAAAAAAATACGGCGCGTCGCACACGACTTATACGAATTTTAAAAATTTATGCGCAAATTTGAAATAAAACTGTTACGGCTTCTATTGATTTTTCATTTCTCGACGTTTCCAACACTTTATAGCGTTCTCAGTTACTGGTAGACTAAGTAATCTCACGTCAAACAAGTCATCGTTATTACAGAGAACAACCACTCGCTAGTCTATTAGTTATTAAATGTTGACTCACATTTTTGATACAAATTCATTGCCAATACAGAAATAAAATAATATAAAACACGCGTAAACATCAGAAATTATTATGAAAAAAATTTAGTATTCAAATAATTATCTTATATACTAAAATGAAATAATATTCATGACCACACAATTTCAATATGAAAATTTAGTATTCAAATAATTATCTTATATACTAAAATGAAATAATATTCATGACCACACAATTTCAATATGAAAATTTAGTATTCAAATAATTATCTTATATACTAAAATGAAATAATATTCATGACCACACAATTTCAATATGAAAATTTTCTTTAGCAATGGCAACAGAGAGGAATTTGAATGTTTAAGGAACACATACATGGAATTCTATTATCTGTTATCGACGGGCACTTTACTCGGTCTTGAGATCATTAACTTGTGTATAACTTGCAAATAAAGTCGTATACGTGTATAATACACGTATTAGAGCGCTTTTTTGATGTAAGAGAAGCCAGATAAAGAATCAGCAGGTGATTAGGCAGTAGTGTACTTTTTGTGCAACTTGAATACGAACTTTAATCGGTAACCCATCTGCCAAGTATTGTGGAGTTCGATAGATTGATGGATTGAAATATACGTAGCTTGTCATCATCATCATTATTTAACCTTTCGCAATCCACTGTTGGATATAAGCGTCTATGAATGAGAAAATAGTGTCAATGGCGATTGCAGTGTTATATGTTTCCTAATAGAAAACTGCTGTAGACACTCTTAATGAGAACTTTAGCCAATTTGTACGACACCCACTGATACGTAAAGGTTTTTAATTAAATTATAATTGTACTCTTATCTCATCACTATATATAAAAACGTGTACTCATATTAAAAAAAAAACCTAAACATGTAACACTTAACATGATTTAAAAAAGCGACGCGTGACTGGAATAGCGATACTGGTATTTTATGTAGCACAAAGCGTATGCATTACCATTTAACGTAGCAATACTGCCAGTATTTTGGGCACGTTGCCCACTGATAGTGGATTATTTCAATTAGAGTTTTAAAATAGGTTTTGTTTTCAATTTAATTTAAATGATTCAAAATCATGTTTCAAATTATGCGAAATTAAAATACATCGTCTTGGTTTGTAATTATAATAAAAATTAAATAGTTAATTGCTACAAAAAAACTATAAGAAATGGCTCATAATATGTGTAATTATCGATATTTATATTACAAATGAATTTAAATTCCTTTAATAATGTGCAATTATAAGATATTTAAAATGCAATGAATTTTTTGATTTCGTTTCTCACGGAGGAGAAATACATTGTTTCACGAATTGTTGTTCCGAGTTTGAATGCAATTTGTGTCTGTTAATTGTATGTACATATATGGTAAAGTATCATGCGATACAAGAATTCTTAGTGTAAAGCGCTGTCTTGTTAAAATATAGAGACATAATACTGTTATGTCAGATTTCTTGAAAATTAATGGATTGTATTCTAAATTTTCACAAAGTTCTTAAAAAAAAGGAATTTCCAATGAATTATAGATTTTTTTTAAATTAGAACATTTTATTTATTTTTAAAATCAGTCCTATTTATTTTTGTTATCAAATCATTTAAAATATATTGATCACATTCGATACATTTCTAATGAATTTATTATAACTTTTTACCTTTTTTTCTTATTTACGTTTTCCTTTTCTACACTCACGATCACAACATTTATTATGTATATGCCCAATATTGTACTTAAATATTGTCAAGTTCTCTTTGTTTAAAATAAAATCTAATAATCTATCACCAGATCGGAAATACGTCACAAACGAAAGAATCCATCTAAAAACTAATTGCACTCGTCATTTTTAAGTTACAACTTTCAAATAAAATTGTATACAGCATGTTTAATAAGTATTAGCTTTATAGTCCTTAAAATATAGCTTGATTTCTGTGACAGATAGCGACAAAACCGATGAAGTAATTATGAATACGCGCCATTATTACAATTTTAATTTGTATTTTTTTTTATTGCTTACGGTGGCAAACGAGCAAGCAGTACACCTGATGGTAAGTGTCACTGCCGCCCATGAATCTTTGCAATACCAAGGGTATAGGTTGGGCCGCTGCCTACCAATAAAATCCCCAAGCCCACCCAATTGGGCTTCCGGCTCTCTCGCTCACCGAATGAAGCGCACTAGCATATTGCCACTACTCAGACGTCGATCTTCTGCGAGAGTGTGGTACTACCCCGGACGGACCGGCACGCGGCTGTAGACAGAAAAGTGTCAACAGCGTGGTCCTACCACAATTGATTATATCGCCTATATTTTCATTCTTTAGGTGCCAGTTATATCTCAACTGAATTATGAATATAAAAATATGAATATTTACACCAAAACTAGTACCTCATATGTTTTAAAATACTTAGTAACCATTTTGTAAAACTATGGTGCTTACGCAAGTACAAGATCATACTGAACTGAGAATAAGATAGAGATGGGGCAATTGATAAACGTAAATCGATGACATTCTTATTAATTATTTATAAAACAAGTAAAACCAATACATTACCTATATAACCACATAGTTACTCTATAAAATAAGTAAATTGTGTTAATTTAGTATTCAGACATCAGTTATAATATTAATAAGACCATTTCTTTTATATTAAAATGATAATTTCTTTTATAAAATAAACATGATTATTAATGAAATAATCTGCGACCAAGAACTCATCATTAGTCATCATCAACCTACAGAAATGCCCCAGCGATAATGATAATAGTGACGATGAACTTGGATGTACTCCTTTCGAATAATAAAAGAATTAATTAACAGCTTTAGTTTAAATTAAATAAAATCCATTAATTTAAATTCAATAAGATTTTCGTAAATTATTTTAAATTTATAATCGATTCATTGATTAATTCAATTCACCATTTGATTGAAGTTCAATAAGATTTTCATGTATTGTTTTTCAATTGCAGTAGCAAATAACTTTAAAAAATAAGGAATTATATCGACAAAAATACAGACTGCATCGTAAGCGTGCGGGACTAGTGAGAACTGTCACAGAGATCAAGCTATATTTTATAGACTATAGTGTGTGTTTTTTTAAATATAGTAAAGAAAAACCAGATCCAACAAGCAACACCCGATAACGAGTTAACTACTAAAGCAGCCATTACAGTATTTTTACGTCATATTCTCAATTATGAATTTGCTGAGAATGGATTTTACTAAAATACACATGTTTGTGAGGCATGTATTTTAGATTTTCTTGTTTTTGATGTTATAACATCTTATCTGTCGAACTGTTTTATAACTGAAATGAAAAGTTAATATGGATTCCATTGTTTATGTTTGTTCGATTCATAAAAGTATGCAATTTTTCATCAATGTTTACTAATAACGTTATCACGTCAAATTATCGTCCATAAAACTACTTTACAGACAGCCTATCTGTTTTTTTATTTTAAATTATGTGTTAAGTGATTTGAAGTAAACAGCTTCAGTATTTACATTAGATTACAATATCTTTAATATACCTACATAATACAAATTTCCCCACAACGCGATAATTAATTATCGCTCAAATAATAAAATAAATAATTAAAATATATAATAATCATTCTCTATCTTTGACTACATTCTCTAATTAGATAAATATTTGTGTCGAAAGAAAAAAGAAATTCCCAGATTTAATTATAACTGAGTTTGTTATAAGATTCTCTCAGTTTGCGGTCGCCTTTCTATCTGGTGGTGGATATTAAATTTAGGGTGGCAAACGAGCTAGCAGTATATGCGCGATGATAAGTGTTACAGCCACCCACCTTTGAAATATATATTTTTTTTATTGTTTATGGTGGCAAACGAGCTAGCAGCACACCTGATGGTAAGTGTCACTACCGCCTATGGACCTTTGCAAGGCTATAGCTAGGCCACTGCCTACCATTACAATCCCCAAACCCACCCAATTGGGCTCCCGGCTCTCTCGCTCACTGAACGAAGCGCAACAGCACATTGCCATTACTCAGACGTTGATCTTCTGCGAGAGTGTGGTACTGCCCCGGACGGACCGGCCCGCGACTGTGGACAGAAAACTGCCAACAGCGTGGTCCTACCACAATATAGATACACTATACGGCTAAGCTACTGCCTAGCAATCAAAACCCATGCAGAAAGTTGGGCTTCTGGCTCTCTGACTCATCGAACGAAGAGTAACACCACATTGTCACTACTCAGATGTCGATTTTTTGCAAGATTGTAGACGGATCGGCCCGCTGATCTAGATAGATAATTAACTGTTAACAGTGTCACTCTACCACTGCTATATAAGGTTTTACTTCGAGATTTTCGTCCCTTTTATAGGTATTGTCTCTGAAATACTTTTTGAGATATTTGCGAAAAACCAAACGCCCTCTTTTCACTTAATTGTTTATAACTTTTGCAATTTTTGCGAGCGACCCTTCAATTTTCTCAAAAAATATGTGCATGTCATTTCGAATCGAATAATACCTTAATCGTAAATATTCGGAGAATTCGAAAAAGTTTTGACTTAAAAGCACTTATTGAACTATATTTGGTTTTTTGTGACAACCGTGGGCAAGAAATGGATTAGAAAACATCTTACTCAGTCACAACAAGGAAAACACATTCTGTTCTGCTTTTATTTACCAGATGACATCAGGCGGTCTTGGCCCAGAACGACATGAAGCTCTTAGTCGTTTTTTAAGACATCCACAATCAAATTAAGAGCAGATAGTATTCGTAGCTGCTACCACACAGCAAATAAACCTAATTATTATGCATTCTAAATATCAGACACCATAAGAATCAAAGGTTAACAAAATTAAAATGTAATTAACCGAATTGCGGTTTAAGGTATAATCAATAAATCAATTATGCTAATTATATCTATTAATGGACTTAAACATATCAATTTGTATTTCAACATGTGAACGTCTAAATACCGTACTCGATGCATTCCAGTCATAGTTTTTGTTAGATCATTATTCAAATATCTAACAAAAACTATAACCTATATATATATATATATATATATATATATATATATATATATATATATATATATATATATATATATATATATATATATATATATATATTCTTAGGGCCAACGCAGTATGTCATCTTCCTCCATGCAGTCCCATCAAACGTCATTTTTTGCAGTCACGCCTCACGCAGTACATCCATCTTTTCTTTGGTCTTTCTTTACCCCTAAAGCCTTCAACATTCATATTTAAAATATTCCTCACAATATTACTTTCATCCCGTCTCATCACATGTCCATACCATGTCAACCTTTCACTCCTTAACTTTTCCGTCACTGACGCAACTTTCAAACTTCCTCTTCTCAAGATTAATTTCCCTATTATTTTAGGGAAAAGTCGAGCTCAGTAATGGCACTTATATGAGCTAAAGTAATGATGATGAAACGGCACGCAAAATAAGGATAGTTATAGGTAATCATAATAGTAAAACAAATCTACATTCTGAGAATTTTAGAAAGTAAATATTAGATAGATATCTGATCGACCTTTACATTTCAGAACATACCTGATATGTTTCGCCATAACAGAACTAATATTTATTTATAAAACTAAACCACAGCGAGGCATTGAGTGTATATATTTTAAATTATCATAACACAAATGCATCTCAAGGGAAGGTCTTGGGGATTCCCTCGGTGTTGAAATCATCAGGATTGCATAACTAAACGTTAGTTAACAGTTAAATGAAATAAAACTATTTTTATGGATTTTATCGCGTTTATATTTGATTTTTACTTTCTAGAGTCCTGCCAAACATGAAGCTTTTTATATAATACTAGCGGACCCGGCACACTTTGTTCCGCCTAACAGTTAATGAATGAGATGAGCAGATTTCGACTAATTTAAAATTATTAAGTTATTTTTAGCTGTGTGGTGGCGGCTACAAATACTACCAACCCTTACTTTGCTTGTGGATGTCGTAAAAGACGACTAAGAGCCTTATAAAGAGCTCGGCCAACTCCATCTGATGCCTTTTGGTCAATAATTACATTCTCAAGGAGGGTTGACATTTGGTAGGCGGCCGGTCATAAAACTATTGCCAATAACTTTTACAATATGTACTATGAAAGAAGAGTACATATTGTATCGAACCCAAGTAATTGGGATAAGAGTAGGAGAATGATGAATAAATATGAATCCTTACTAATATTATTAATACGAAAGTAACTCTGTTTGTCTGTCTGTCGCTCTCTCACGCCAAAACTACTGAACCGATCTAAATTAAATTTGATACACAGCTAGTCTATAGCCTGATGAAGGATATAGGCTACTTCTCATCATCTCATTTCAGCTCATATATGTCCTACTGCTGGGCTCGAGCCTCCTCCTTAATGGGAGGATAATTGACCTACTATACCACGCTGGTCAGACGTGTTGGTATAGGGTTTTGTTTCGAGTTTTCCTTCTCTCGCATACATGTTATTTGCGTTTTATATCCCTTAGTCGTCTCGTACGATCACCCACGGGTAAGACAGGGGTTGGTGAATTGTATTCTTACTCCGTCATCACACGGTAAACTTATTAATGCAAAAAAGGGGTTGTAAAGGGGGATGAAAAGTTGTAAGGAATTATCGTCATTTTTAAAGCCAGAAGCTTGAAACTTATTTTTAGGCTATTGGTTAGATATAAATAAATATGACATTAATTACCCTTAAGGGGTAAAGTAAAAATAGGGGATGAAAAGCTTTAGGAAAGTAACCTTTAACGCATGCGAAGCCGCGGGCAGAAGCTAGTAATATATAAATTCAAAAAATCAAGTATTTTAATAACGTGCCAGCAAGACGAAGAATTAACTTGTGTTATACGACATTTTCCTTCATGTGCGTTGAAAATTAACTAATTGTTGATCTCTGCGATTTGCTCGACGATTTCGCATTGTCAACAGCACGACCTACCTCGCTTTACTATTGTGATTAAGAAGCACGGAGTTGGGCCTGGCGTCTTCCCGTGCAATAAATTGTTCTTCTGCCGTGGTTACATTCGTTATGTTTCGAATTCTAAATGCGTTACGGCTTTGTCGGGAAAGATTTGATTTTATTGGTCGCGCATTGTTGATGACAATATAGACATAATATGTTTTATTATAACAATATTCGTAAAAATTCGTAACACCCGCACAAAACGAACGCTGACCGGTCAAATTTAATTTCAACTTTTTTTTTTTTTTTTTTTTTTGTTGTGGCTCTGTTTATACTTAAGCCAATGTCAAAGTTAAGTTGCAGCTTCTTCTTCTTCTTCTTTTTATGTATTGGCAATCAGCTACTTATACGAGCCATTTTTGCCAGTGTCGAGTTATAATTATCTTCACGTTCTTAATCTTTTCAAGTTAGTCATTGTCTGTCAGTCAGTCGAATTGTCGCCATCAACACTGCTATGGTGACACTGTTAATGGTATGTTGTAGGAATTTTGATGGAAAACTAAAACGTTGTAAAGCACTTTTATATGATATTCACTACATCCCAGCTGTTCTGTCACATCATATTTCATAAAACACCATAAAAATTATCTAATATAACACGTTAAAACACTAAGATATCGAATATAATACAAGAGCACAACATGACGTTTTAGATTCCCGCCAAAAGTCCAATTTCAACTTTTCACTGTATTTTCCAAACAAACCATTAGACCACGTAATGACGTGAGCTGTCAGTTGCCAATGGTTACATCATCAACAAATGAACGTTTAGAACTGATGTTTTTTAACATATTTTTTTTTGTTTATTAATATTATATTTTAATATCCTATATCCTTATTCCCGACGACAACAAACTCAAAAACATAAAAATCATAAAAATTGGTCCAGCCGTTCTCGAGTTATAAGTGTTGCAACTAACACAACTTTCTTTTATACATATAGATCTGTAATACTGGCGGAAATATATATATATATATATATATATATATATATATATATATATATATATATATATATATATATATATATATATATATATATATATATATATATATATATATATATAAGAAATCATTAAGTAAAATAAGGATAGTTGAGTCCACTAATTTAGCTGCTAACGTTAACGCACTGTGTGGTAGCGGCTACGAATACTACCAACTCTTACTTTGCTCGTGGATGTCGTATAAGACGACTGAGAGCCTTATATCGACCTGGGCCAACTCCATCTGATACCGTTTGGTCAACAATTGCATTCCCAAGGAGGGTTGACGTTGCAGGCGGCCGGTCAAAAAACTATTGTCAATAACTTTTACTATATGTAATATGAAAGAGGTATAACTATTGCCAATAACTTTTACAATATGTAATATGGTACATATTGTATCGACCCCAATTGGGATAAGAGTAGAAGAATGATAATGATGAATGATGACGAATTTAAATATAGGTTAATTATAAAATATTAGACATTATATGCGTTTTATTATGTATACATTGAGTAAAGTTACTAGGTACCACACCTAGTAACTTTATCTATTACGGGGTTTGAAATAAAACTATTTTTACGGATTTTATCGCGTTTGTAGTTGATTATTAATTTCTTGAAGCTTCGAACACTTTAAAATCCAGGACTTCAGTCATCATGAATGTTGACAATTCCTCCGTGACCTTGAACATCATATAGTGTTCGAAATGTTAGCAAGTTAAAAATTAAATACAAACGCGCTAAAACCCGTAAAAATAGTTTTATTTCAAATGCGTAATACGCGTGTAAATATCAGAAATCATCATGCTATCTTGATGTGTTGTATATTTAAATATATTAATTGTTTTTTTTTTTTTGGCAAGGTCTACGTATACAGCGGATGTCCAGAAGCTGACAGCTAGATGGATATTATAGCAAAAATGTTTTTAGTAAATATGATATACTTATATGAGATTTTATTTGATATAAGATTACAAGATTACAACACTTAAGGAGGTCATTCGACTATTTGTGGTCTCCACGGCAAGGATATTCATAGACTTACGCTGATTGATCGTATAATAATTTAAATTTATCACAACTAAAATATTCATTAAATGCCGCAAGGTATGTTTAATAACATTGGTTTAAAAATCTTTATATTTATTAATGTTCATTTTTTAATAGTAATATTATAACTTTTAACGGTAATGTGACGAAATAAGAATTTATATGTTATTTAATTAGATAGCCTTTTTGTATTTTTAGGTAGAATATTGAGAGCAGTGTGGCTTACTATGATATTTTTTTTACATACATATCATCACGCCATATCCCTTGCAGGGTAGGCAGAGAGAACAGAGTGCCAGAGAACTCTATCCTTGCATACTTCACTCGCTTCTTCAACATTCATAATTCTCTTCATATACGCTCCCCGGTTTCGGAGACTCCTGACTCCACCTTCTTTCAATACGTGACCAATCTGGTCTAGGTAGATGAGTCTCGGTCTCCCCCGGTACCTACATCCTTCCACTTCATTCGGCATTCTTTCCACATGTCCGAACCAACTGAGCATTCCCTTTCGCATCTTTACACCAATAGTCTCTTTCATACCTACTCGCTCTCTTACGTCGTTGTTACGAATGCGGTCGGTCAGCCTGACTCCACAGATTTTCCGTAGAGATCGCATTTCGACCGCATTTTATCATTTTTATAATGTTTTTTTCATGGACCATATAATTAATTATTGGCATATTATGTGTAATTTATTCGCTTAGTCCGGATGTATGAACTTTTTTTTAAAAGTAAACCTGCAGTAAGGCAATTATCGTTGTATTGCGAGAGACTTTATAAACATATAATTGACGCAGACAAATTACACCCAGACTCAGGACAACAGTTTGTGAATCGCACAAAGTATTGTCCTGCGTAGGAATTGAACCGACGACTGGCACGGAAGGTATCTCAATCACTATGCCATCTGTGCCGTCATTTTTTTACTCTACCTTCACGAGGAATTTTATTATAAAAAATTAATAGTTATTATGTATTATTATTATTGATATTATCGTTAAAAAAATATGAATGAATGATCTACTATGTTTTAGGCAACAACCTATATTTAGGAAACAATCCTGGTATCGTAAGGAATTTTAAAAATATTTTATTAACGGACACAATTTATTCATCATCCCAGCTCTGTATGTCCAACTGTTAGGCTCGAGTCTCCTCCGTAATGGAAGAGAAATTGACCTACTATACCACGCTAGTCAGACGGGTTGATATAGGGTTTTGATTCGAATTTTCCTTCTCTTGCATAGATGTTATATGGGTTTTATATCCCTTAGTCGTCTCTTCACCCACGGGTAAGATAGGGGATGGTGAATTGTATTCTTACTCCGTCACCACACGGAAAATTAGATGTATAGCAGACTTTTATGTGGTAAATGTTAAGAAAATAATCTATTAGCATCCATAAACTTTTAAGTCTTTTTCACGCATATTTTATTAATGCAATTACCCTCTCAGTACTGAGGAAGGCTCGAGTCCAACAGTGGGACATGTATGAGCTGAGATTACAATGATAATGTAGTTTCAATCAAGATGGAAATCTCGATATAAAATTGATACCAAACCGTCTGGCTAGCGTAGTGTACATACGCCAATTTTAATCCTATTATGACGGATGCTTGCCTCGGCAGTAGAACGTACCTACTCGTATATAAGCAGTGAAGCAGAAGACATTTTAGCTTTAGCTACTTACCCATGATATCATTATTCACATCAAATTCGTAGCCATTCACAGATCAAATACAATTTTAATTAATTAATATATCAGTTATTACTTAAGGACATATTCGTGTTATAGAAAATAACATTTTTTTGCACAAATGTGATTATTAGTAAACTTGAACGCAGTTAGGTAACTTTGTCCGAAACGTCCGAACCTTCGAGGAATACTAAATGAATGAGGCCCGTAAGTATCTCATTGTAAATTAACTCTACGATTTATGGTTTTTGAAAGGACATTCGTCTGGTTTATAAGTATGGAATAATTTGTTGTATTTTAAATTAAATTGGTGAATTATAACTAAAATACAAAGAATATGTTGCTATGGGGATAAAAGTACGAGTGGTATACCGAGCATCAGAATGTCCCTCGAAATATGTTACAGAAAAAGGACAGCTTTTAATATTTTCTGATGTTTTTACAAGTATTACACGTATAAAATAAGTATTACACATATAAAATAGAGTTGGGTATGCAGAAAAGAGCATGAAAGTAAAATTAATGTGGTTGAAATGCGATCTCTACGGCAAATCTGTGGAGTTAGGCTGATCGATCGCATTCGTAACGACGACGTAAGAGAGCGAGTAGGTATGAAAGAGAGTATTGGTGTAAAGATGCGAAAGGGAATTCTCCGATGGTTCGGACATGTGAGAAGAATGCCAAACGAACGTCTGGTTAAGAAGATATACAATGCGAAAGTGAAAGAATGTAGGTACCGGGGGAGACCGAGACTAATCTACCTAGACCAGATGGGTCACTTACTGAAGCAAGGTGGAGTCAAGAGTCTCCGAAACTGGCGAGCGTGTATGAAGAGAATTATGAATGTTGAGGAAGCGAGAAAAGTACGCAAGGATAGAGTTCTCTGGCACTCTGTTCTCTCTGCCTACCTGATGATATGTATGTATGTATGTATGTAAAATTAAGTTATTTTTATAGATTACTTTGTGTTTGTATATATTTTTTTTTGTTTGCCTATTAATTATGAGATAGTCGTAACCAAGAATTATAAGGTAGAAGAATTATCTGTGTGTTACCTATTCGGGTACGCTCTTCCGTCAACGCTTCGTCAATATTTGTGACATTGCACTCTTACGTCGTCGGTCACTCTGCGAGTGTCAAATTAATCTCTAAATCCCCTGCAGCTCCCTTAACTAGCTTTTACGACTCCCATGGACAATTTGTTGATAGCACATTGTACTCTAGACAAAAAGAGATTAATAGTTGAAGTCATAGTGCAAATATTGTCTGTATATCTTTGTATATTATCTGCACTTTTCATTCCGTACTTATACCAGAATCCATTAAACTGTGACGCAAACCATAGATTTATACCGTAAAAAAAAAATCACCGATTACTGTTATTAGTAGTAATTTGCGATATTTTGCTTGCAACACTGTCAATTATCTTTTTTTATATTTGAATACAGGATATATATATATATATATATATATATATATATATACGTATATTTATATATATATATATATATATATATATATATATATATATATATATATATATATTTGATATATATTTATATATATATATATATATATATATATTTGAATACATTCTCTGGCACTCTGTTCTCTCTGCCTACCCTGCAAGGGATATGGCGTGATGATATGTATGTATGTATGTAATACAGGAAAAAATAACATTCTTGACTCAAAACTTTATGCTAACTAAGAAAAGTATTATGATTTCTAATGCATACGCGAGTATTTACACATTTGAAATAAAAATATTTTTACGGATTCTATCGCGTTTATATTTGATTTTATTATTTTATCGGCGTTGGAAAAAAAAATTACCGTCTCATTTTTACGTTACGCGCTATCTTTTTTGAAGGGAAACTTTTTTGGGCGCATGAGGGTAAACTTTTTACAGATGCAACGCGACACGAGGAATGCGCTACGAGAGAGAGAGAGAGAGAGAGAGAGAGAGAGAGAGAGAGAGAGAGAGAGCAGTACACGTTATTGGTTGATGTATATAAACGAAGTTTAAAAAATAGTTTGCCAAAGTTTCACTTCTGATATGTGTATTTTGTACGCACGCATATTTTTATTTTTATTGCCCGACGTTTAAAACACTTTACATCTGAATAGATTTGTTAATTTTTAAATCAGAAAATTGCCACAATAATAATTATTAAATGTTTAATAATAACTGATCATAAATAATATAAAATTATGATATAGAATCATTTTCTTTATGTACTGACGAGACCGGGGATGGCGAATTGTATCGAAAGTATTATCGAAAGTATAAGTATAGATGGTATAGATGTGAAATTTATTCATATTTCTATATTTTATAATAGTTATGAATATAATACCTACCCGTGTGGCGACGGGAATAGAATACAAAGGTCGTCGTCACCCCTTACTTGCCCGTGGGAGTCGTAAAAATCGGCTAAGGGTCTCACCGGGAGATTGGGCAGCGGCTATCTCCCGGGAAACTTAATAACATCTACCGCGATCGCCAATCCGCTCGCCAAGCGTGGCGATTATGGCATTATTACCCCCCCAAAATAAATATGGATGCACAAAAAGTCACGGCCCCCAGTCACGGCAGTTCCGCTGTTCCACGGGCTCATTTTGGTAGCGGGCCTGTTGGTGGCGGGGCAGGGGGTGCTAGGAATCTCCGGCCGCGATCCGGCTACCAAAAAAATCGACCCTTGGCCCTGGTAACACACAACGTTCGGACGCTTAGGACCGACGAGAGGGTCATCGAACTGGAAGAGGAATTGAGCAAAATCCGATGGGACATTGTAGGATTATCAGAAGTGCGAAGAGAGGGGGAGGGCACGATAATCCTCCGGTCTGGAAATTTGCTCTTCTACCGGGAGGGAGATCACCCATCCCAAGGCGGTGTAGGGTTTATCGTTCGTAAGTCTCTCGTAGAGAACGTGGAGAGGATCGAAAGTGTGTCAACAAGGGTAGCGTACCTTATACTCAGAATTACCAAACGGTATTCGTTGAAGGTCATACAGGTTTACGCACCGACTTCGACATACTCCGACGACGTAGTGGAGGCCTTATACGAGGATATCTCGAAAGCCATCCACACGTCCAAAACCCACTTCACGATAGTTATGGGAGACTTCAACGCAAAACTAGGCAAAAGGACAGACGATGAGTTGATAGTGGGGCAATATGGATTTGGACAGAGAAACCAAAGGGGCCAAAAACTGGCCGACTTTTTGGAGAAGGAAGGCCTCTTCATGATGAATTCCTTCTTCAAGAAACGGCCACAAAGGAAGTGGACCTGGATTAGCCCTGATGGATCCACTAAAAATGAGATAGACTTCATCTTGACGGACAAACGACAAATATTCAATGATGTCTCTGTGATCAGCAGGATTAAAACTGGGAGTGATCACCGCATGGTTCGAGGCACATTGAATCTTCGTACGAAAGTCGAGCGGTCCCGCTTGATGAAGTCTACACTCCGACCTACACCTGTCCAATACCAGAATCCCGATAGCTTTCAACTCGAATTACATAATCGCTTCCAATGCCTGGAAGAGTGCGAATCTTCGAACGATATGAACAACAGGTTCGTGGAAACTGTCCACGCGGTCGGGTCAAAATTCTTTAAGGCCCATCGCGCTACTAGAATAAAAAAGCTTTCTGACCAGACTCTTCAACTCATGGAGAGGAGAAAGGAAATGACGGTACAGTCTTCAGCCGATTGGTCCGAACTCAGGCAGCTTAATAGACAAATCTCTAAATCTATGTGACGCGATATTCGCCGATTCAATACACTGCGTATTGAAGAGGCGATAGAGCGAAATCGAGGCTCCAAAGTGTTCGCACGAGATTTGTCTATTGGGCAGAGCCAAATGACTAAGCTGAAGACCGATGACGGTACTGTCATTTCATCCCAGAGTGAGATCTTGGGAGAGGTCGAAAGGTTCTATGGGCAGTTGTACAAATCATCCCTGAATCCTGTTGTCAGCTTGGTCCAAGACCCCAGATCCAAGCTAACTCGGCACTATACCGAAGAAATCCCGGACGTCAGCTTGTACGAGATCAGAATGGCTCTAAAACAATTAAAGAACGGAAAGGCACCGGGAGATGACGGAATTACCACAGAGCTCCTGAGGGCAGGCGGCAAGCCAGTTTTAAAAGCCCTACAGAAGCTGTTTAATTCTGTCATTCTCGGGGGCGACGTTCCAGAGTCGTGGACCAGGAGTGTGGTGGTGCTGTTTTTCAAGAAGGGCGATAAAACGCTCTTAAAGAATTACAGACCCATCTCACTCCTGAGCCACGTGTACAAATTGTTTTCAAGAGTCATTACGAACCGACTCGCGCGCAAGCTAGACGACTTCCAGCCGCCCGAACAAGCCGGTTTCCGAAAAGGTTATAGTACCATAGACCACATCCACACGCTACGCCAGATTATACAGAAGACCGAAGAGTATAATCGGCCTCTGTGTCTAGCGTTTGTGGACTATGAGAAAGCCTTTGATTTGGTCGAAACTTGGGCAGTGCTGCAGTCCCTTCAGAGGTGCCAAATTGACTATCGATATATCGAAGTGCTGAAGTGTTTGTATAAAGACGCTACTATGTCAGTCCGCGTCCAGGATAAGAGTACGAAACCGATCCAGCTGCAGAAAGGCGTGAGACAGGGAGACGTTATCTCTCCGAAACTGTTCACCACTGCGCTGGAAGATGTCTTCAAGCTCTTAGACTGGACCGGACTCGGCATCAACATCAATGGCCAATACATCACTCACCTTCGATTCGCAGATGATATCGTAGTCATGGCAGAATCCCTGGAGGACCTTAGCACCATGCTCAATGACCTCAGCAAGGTCTCCCAACTAGTAGGGCTGCAAATGAACATGGACAAGACGAAAATCATGTCTAATGCCCATGTCATTTCTTTACCGGTCCTGGTTGGGAATGCGATTCTCGAAGTTGTCGATCACTATGTTTACCTAGGACAAACAGTTCAATTAGGTAGATCCAATTTCGAGAAAGAGGTCAGCCGACGAATCCAACTCGGCTGGGCAGCGTTCGGGAAACTTAGGAGGATCTTCTCGTCTAATATTCCGCAGTGTCTGAAAACAAAGGTTTATAACCAGTGTGTGTTACCAGCGATGACTTACGGCACTGAAACGTGGTCTCTAAATGTCGGCCTCATAACAAGGCTCAAAGTCGCTCAGCGTGCTATGGAGAGGGCTATGCTCGGTATTTCTCTACGTGATAAAATCCGAAATACGGAAATCCGTAGAAGAACGGGTGTAACCGACATAGCCCTAAGGATTAGCACGTTGAAGTGGCAATGGGCAGGCCACATCGCTCGATGAACCGACAACCGTTGGGGAAAAAAGGTTCTCGAGTGGCGACCACGAATCGGACGACGCAGCGTAGGACGACCCCCCACTCGGTGGGCTGATGACCTCATCAAGGTCGCAGGAAACCGCTGGATGCGGGTGGCACAGGACCGTTATAGATGGCATTCTCGTGGGGAGGCCTATGTCCAACAGTGGACGTTTACAGGCTGATGGATGGATGAATATAATTAGAAAAAAAGGAACGCAGTGAACGCATGGAACACATATATGAGTTGAGATGAATCATGTCACCAAATAAAACATTGGTATTGGTAATCCCCCCCAAATGGCAATACAGAGACACAGTACAGTAGGTTATTGAAGTCGCACGCTGTTCCTTCCACCGTCTGATTAGGCGGAGTGTAACCAACACATAGCATGTAAAAATTAAAAGAAAATCCACTATAAGTATTTATAGACTGCAAATATTCAAGTCAAGTTTGGTTAAGTTATTGCTCGTTAATTATATTTGTAAAGTATCTGACATTATACATTATATATGATACATTTACTTTAAAACTAATCGCGCTTTTTGTAATCGTTAATTGATGATTTTGATTGCAAAATCATCTAATGATATTTCAAAGGTATTTTTTTGTCATTATGAAATATCTGCAATAATTTTATTTTAATATAGGTATATATTTTATTCGCCATTTTGAAAATTATATTTCACCTCTAACGATGTAATATTCCCGTGTGGCTACGGTAATGGTAGGATCACGCTGTTGACAGTATTTTTGTCTACAGCCGCGGGCCGGTCAGTCCGGGGTAGTACCACACTCTTGCAGAAGATCGACGTCTGAGTAATAACAATGTGCTATTGTAATTCGTTCGGTAAGCGAGAGAGCCGAAAGCCCAACTGGGTAGGTTTGCGGATTGTAATGGTAGGCAGCGGCCTAGCTATACCCTTGGTATAGCAAAGGTTCATGAGCAGCAGTGACACTAACCATCAAGTGTGTTGCTTGCTCGTTTGCCACCAAAAGCAAAAAAAAAAAACCAGCTAAAAGTCCACCAGGCGATTGGGCAGCTGCTCTCTCCTGGGATACTTATAACATCTCACTGCAATCGTCAACCCTCCTGCCAAGCATAGCGATTACTGCTTTAACCCCTATTATGAGTAGGATAAATAAAAAAACAAAAGTCCCCCAGTCACAGACTTGGTTAAACGT
Organism: Lymantria monacha; assembly: GCA_905163515.2. Taxonomy (NCBI): domain Eukaryota; kingdom Metazoa; phylum Arthropoda; class Insecta; order Lepidoptera; family Erebidae; genus Lymantria; species Lymantria monacha. Next base: position 2,576,597 of record LR991091.1, on the reverse strand, counting down.
TGCTGGGTTTTTGGACGTGGGCGACACAGGACCGCATTTTGTGATAAGTGGCCGATTATAAAGTAAAAACTCTTAGAATAAATACGATGGACGAAGAGTAGATATTGCGTTAACCACCAGTAATTGAGATAAGGGGCCATTTATAAATTATGTAAGGCGTTTAGGGGAAGGGGAGTGTTGAGTAAATATTATAACTTTTTACTATAGGCAGGGAGAGGGTAGTGAACCTGACATTATGTAAGATATTAAATTGAAAATTATTAATTTTGGTCAAAACTATGATAGATTAATAAGATTAATGTTATTGCAGTGAGTTAATGATACCTACTTGTAGTAAGATGATTGTAATAAAAGATATTCAAAAGCCACTTCAAGAAACTTTGAATTATATAACATCAATATAATAATTAAAATACAAAACATAAAAAAGGCACGGACAAGTCTGTGGACCAAAACTTTATTATATAAAAAAATAAAAATAAAAGATATTTTCAAAATAAACCTTTTCTTACAAAAAATTCTTATTAAGGGGCAGGGGGAGTAGTTGGGGCCACCGAAGACAAAGATCGGGTACCGGTGGCCCGCTCGCACGGCAAAGAGAGGTGTTTGCAGGGTGGGTCTATGGGGGTGCGCCCCGCCTCTTCCGTCACCCCGGACCGATTTGGCGGGGCGCGACCACGTCCATAGCGCTCCGCAAAAAAAAAAGAATGATATGCTGTTTTACGGTAGGGGGGACGGGGCCTAATCATTCTTCAAAATTCCTTACGTAATTTATGAACGGCCCCAGCACGGTAACAGCAGGACTATGATGTTTTTATTCAAAAACTTAATCGTATCTTTTGTATATGACACTGTAAGTATATCAAAGCAACATGTCATTGCTATATTACAATTATTTACGTAATAATGCATCAATTAACGGTGCGGAATATTCGCACAGCATTATAATTATTACGATATACGATAATTAAGTGTAAATAAAATTTAAAGAAGCATAAACTAATAGATATGCAATATGTATAACTAATAGCCAATTGAGAAACAATTTTATAGTATTTTGATAATAATTATAATTCACGAGATATCTTCACGCTTATCTATGCATTCAACCGTATCTTTACAATGAAATTTAGTGAATGCATGTCGTTTAGATTATTTAAATAATTTGGAAAATCCAAAAGTGCACGCCTCATAATTTTTATATTACTTATTATCATTTACTATTAGTCAATGCCATAAATAAAAATTAAGGAAACAAAATACTTTTGAAATTTTGTTCCATTCTCGACGTAGTGCTAAACATAGCTATTCTGCTGCTGCGAATGCTGCAAGCATTGTAAACGAACCCATGGCTGTATGGGATTTATTTCCTTTGCCTGTCCGAATGGATGAACAAAAAAAATGTAAACAAACCCAATTTTCATAAGGTATACATGCATTAAAGACTAAGCAATTTAATTTTTTATTAATTGCGATTAAACGACAAAGATTTACCAAGCCATTTTTAAAAGAAAACAGCGCGTTGCGATTATGAAGCTTTTAATAAAATAAAAACTTCGATACATTAATTTTTACGGTCGTGAGAGTGCCAGGTCCTTACAGAAAATGGTAGAACTCCCACGGCCAAGCAAGGGTGACGACATTTGTATTCTTTTCTCGTCGCCACACGGGGGGTTAAAAAGTTTAAACGGAATGAAAAAAAAAACATAATTTTCTACAAATTAAACACAAGCCTTCATTAAATATAAATGAACACGTTATTTAGTATTTATCAATTTTCACCCACTAAGGGTGTAAATTATGGTGTTATATTTTACTATGATACTTTTACTTGACTTCTTATTGAATTAAAAATTAGCAATTAGCAGAAAAAAGTACCAGAATAGCGTTTTATTTTTATTATATAGCTACACTCTAAAATAGGAATATTCAGAAATCAACCCCTTAGAGTAACATATTCCTGGCTAAGTGTGTAAAATGGGCAATACATTTTCTTTTCACCCAACAATACGAATAAAGGTTGGTAAATCTATCAAGGTTGTCACACGTTCTACTCGGACAAAATCCAAGCAAGAGCATAGTACATTATATTATGGCGACCTCGTCTACACGTTATCAGTGTTAAACAATAATCATTTATAACAAATAAAAAAAACAACAGACAAAACAAATTATTTATAGAAAATAGGCCGTGTATAGATAAATATGATATTATATATTTTTATGTGTAATTAACTTTCGGGTTCTGATTGTACATGCGATCTTATTTTTACTCATAAACTAGATTCAAGTTTTTTTTTCTAAATAACTTGACCGCGTTTAATCGTAATTATCCCGCTTTTAGTTTAATTATTTGTAATCAACGCAATATGTAATTTTATTACATTGTATATATATATTGCAAAAATTTTAGACATAGTTTTATTAACGGCCAGCCTAACTTCAATCTTACCTTGAAGTATAATAGTTAAACAGATAGATCAGATAGAGTTGGTCAAAGTCAATGGAACTGCCTTTTACGAGACCTACGAGTAATGTTAGTGTTGCCAAACTCTAGGAATGAATTTTTAATACAGACTATTAAAGGAAAAAATTCCTCCACAATCCTCAAGTAATGATGGTTTAAGAATATAGTATATCTTCAGCCTTTACTTTTTCGAAGGAGTCGTAAAAATCGGCTACTCAAGCATTATTGGAGTGGCTTGAAGCGCTTTTTTTTTTGGGAATTTCGTAACATCAATTGCGATCGTCTGCGAATGTATATCCCCATTCACAATCGCCTCGTATAATAAACAAGACCATTATAGTATTATCCCTCCTTCGGGAGGTCTAAGTCAAGGTCTTTTACTTGTTAGATTTAACCGTTGACTGTCATCACTTAAAACCCACAAGTTCAAGTGAATTCTTTTTAAACGAATTATGTAATTACTCAAATTATTGAAATTTAGCATTTAACATGCTTGGTTATTTGTAAAAACTTGATTACGAGCGAAAAAATATTGTCACGTATGGGATTCGAATCCACACCTATTGGAAATCCGTTCCAATCGTACTAGCACTTACACCAACGTTAACTATTGTATGACATTGAATTTTCGCCTCGTATTATATATTTGTCTTTAAAGGAGAGGTGTGCCATCTACCCGACATTGTCTACACATTGTACAGATTTAATACTCTAACTTTGCAGTTAGAATTGTATTAAACGATGACACAACTTTGTTATTCAAATTACTGAAATGTTACATTTAATATGCTTGATTATTTATAAAAACTTGATTATGTGCTAACAGTTACATGTAAGTGGTAACACGACTGGAACGGATTCCAAATAGGTGTGGGTTGGAATCCCATATGTGACAATCATTTTTCGCTCGTAAATTAAATTAGTAATTACTATTTTTACAGTCTTAAATGTAGTATAATTAATAATTTAATGCGATAATATGAAAGATTTTCTTTTTATCTCTTCTTTGTAATTAAAATGACGTGGCCTTTTTTATTCAGGAATGAGAGTCTCCATGTTATTCATTTTATTAATTATTTACATTACCACAATTCAAATTAATTAATATAATTATGACAAAAGTGTATAAATATTCAAGATAATAAGATACTCCTTAAATATGTACTTTGAAGATACTCAACACACATTCGTTATATGACATAAAGAAAATAACGGATAGCAATTAACATTGCAAATATGCACACTTAAATACTTCTAGCGGTCAAAAATACACATAGGGCAGTTATTTCTAAGTTATATAAATATTTGTCTAGCATAGAAATAAATTACGTCTGGGGACAGGCTATGAAAACAATAAGTCATCACCCCTTATTTACTCGTAGGTCCTATCGCCAGCTCACCTGCCAAGCATTATATATAGCATTATCCCCAAGGGAGAGACCTACTCGAATATTCAAAATTGGACACCGTTTGATGGTATGCTTTTAAAGACGTAGCAATGCATGCTGTGGATTATGCACTAGAGATCTCTTCGTCATTCTATTAGTCTCTTCATTAGGTCTTTAGTAGTTAATGACTTATAGAAAATTAAGCGACATAATTCCTCTGATTTTATTACTTATGGTGGCAAACGAGCAGACAGCACACCTGATGGTAAGTGTCACTGTCGCCCATAGACCTTTGCAATACCAAAGGTAAAGCTAAGCAGCTGCCTACAAATACGAACCCCAGATCCACCCCAAATGGGCTTCCGGCTCTCTCTGATGTAATCAATATTAGGAAGAATTTAGACTGTTTATAATTTCGATGCGTCGGGATAGTAAAAACAAAATTAAAATGCAACAGAATCCACAAAAATAGTGTCCTTTGAAATGAGCAATAGAGGCGTTAAAAAAAATAATAATAATCCCACAGTTTCGAATACTTTATAACCATGGCAACAATTATCACGTCGCTCGCTCTTCCGTCGCCCTGAATGGATCGAACAGGGTATGACCAGACCATAGGCTGACACAAAAAACATGTTATTGGAAAAAGAATCATAATAAAACAACATAAAGAATCATTGGAGAAAGAATACTAAAGAAAAATGATTTCTAAAAATATAAAGTCGCTTCGTAGAGTCACACTAAGCTTCCACTAAAGACAAGGACTCGATAATAGTACCACCGTGATGGTACCATTACCTATAGTCCAAATGGTCATAATACCGTGGTCAAATATAGTGGTATAGCCACACTATTGACAGGATTCTGTCTACAGCCGGGATAGTACCACACTCTTCCAGAATATTGGTGAGTGAGAGAGCTGACAGCTCAACTTTTTTGGGTTGGTTTGAGGTTTTTATTCGTATGGAGCGGTCTAGCTGTACCCCTGGTATAGCAAAGGTCTATGGGCGGCGGTAACACACTATCAGGAGTGCTCTTACTCCTTTGTCATCATCAGCAATAAAAAAAAACCCTTTATATTACTGTGCCCAGCAGGATTGCGAACTGACCATAACCTATAAAAAAGGGGACTCTTTTAAAAGAGAGCTCGTGTTAAAACACGAATTAAGTAAAGTTAGAGAAATATTTTGTATCTATAGATGACTGGTTCATGGAGGCAGTGATCATAGCTGTATCGAATTATTAAGCCTTTATACATATGTACATATCATCACGCCATATCCCTTGCAGGGTAAGCAGAGAGAACAGAGTGCTAGAAAACTCTATCCTTGCATACTTCACTCGCTTCCTCAACATTCATAATTCTCTTCATGCACGCTCGCCGGTTTCGGAGACTCTTGAGTCCACCTTCCTTCAGTACGTGACCAATCTGGTCTAGGTAGATTAGTCTCGGTCTCCCCGGTACCTACATCCTTCCACTTTCGCATAAGCGTTATATATATACATATACATATATATGATAGCTTTATGTGTGTGTATGTGAATTGTGTATATTTGTTATAGTTTTTCTGTATTTCTTTTTTACAATCTAGAAATATTGTGTATAGTAATTTAACTTGAAAAATTGTTTATAGGAAGCGATTAATTAAACTGTTTTACAACCTATGCTGCCGTATATTTATCTGCAATAATTAATTATAATATTTTTTATTTTTATTTAATAGGACACTATCAACGCACTGAACAAATATATCCTTGTGTCGGAAGCTTTTACAAAATTACAATTAATGAACAGTAATTACTATATTATTATTTCATGCATTCATATTCACGGTTGTAAATATTTTCTTAAGAATTTTATCATGTTTAATCAGTATTATTTTATAAACAATAAAATCATTTAAAAATATATACAAAGTTAAATTATTTATAAATTCTATTTAATTACTTAATTTTACAAATGTATTATCTATATTCAAGTATTTGAAGCATTAATTTTAAATAAATCATCTATTTTATAGATCCACATCATAAGCAAATTACATTTTAACATATTATATTACATTTTTAACAATCAAAATATTAATTTAACATTTATTTTTTATTATATATAAAAGAAAAATATTTCTATATTTTATTAATAAATAAACAACATGATTATATAAAATTAAATAAATTAAAACACATACCTAATACAAGAAACACTAACAATCACTAAGATAGTCCAAAAAATATATGTTTTTTTAAAATTGTTAAAACACAAAACCGTCACTTTAGAATCTTTGTAACATTTTAACCGTATAGTTGTCGTGCATATATTGAACTGACAGATTTAACGTAAATTATTATATCTATATAGTGAGCTTTCAAATAACATTGACGTAGTTATACATATATATATATATTATACATAAGTATATACTACATATCACATTATACCGGTTTCATCCTTAGTTCGTCTTGATTGATTGATACAACGATATTTACATTAATAACCATATGGGTACGAATGACGTCTTTCTTTATCATTCCAAAAATTTAATAAAGATTTTATTCAATTTAATAACTTAAATAAGTTTTAATTTTAATGATGCGGCTACGAATATTAACAACTGTATTGCTTGTAGGTTCTGTAAAAGATGAATAAGAGCTTGCCATAGGTCTGGGTCAACTCCATCTGATGCCGTTTGATCAATAATTACATTCCTAAGTATGTTTGATGCTAAGCAGGCGAACGGTTATTAACGACGCTTATAAGCAATTATATTCTTATCCTATTATCATTTGGGGTGATTAGAATAATCATCATCTCATCTCAGCCCATATACTCTGTCTCACTGTTGGGCTCGGGCCTGTTCCATAATGGAAGGGTAATTGACCTACTATATCGAGTTAGTCAGACGTGTTGGTATAGGGTTTTGTTTTGAGTTTTCATATCTCTCGCATAGATGTTATATGCGTTTTATGTCCCTTAGTCGTCTCTTACGATCACCCACGGGTAAGATAGGGGGTGGTGTATTGTATTCTTATTCCGGATTATTCACGGAATTAGAATAATAGTTAAATTTATTCCTCGTATGGTGATCGGATTAAGAATAACGATATGAGCCCATTCCTTATTATTCTATGGGAGTTATAATACCGTTTCAGAGATCCATAAAATAATGGATAATTTGCCAAAATGTCTGTTAAGCGCGGATGTTATGATGTTATTTCTCTTATGGGGAGGTAATTTAATTAAAGTGTGTGCATATATTTATGGTGTGTGGTAGCGGCTACGAATACTGCCAACCCTTACTTTGCTCGTGGATGTCGTAAAAGACGACGAAGAACTTTATATCGACCGGGGCAAATTCCACCTGATGTCATTTGATCAACAGTTACATTCTCAAGGAGGGTTGATATCAGGCAGGCGACCGTTCATAAAACTATTGTCAATAACCTTTGCAATATATACGAGTACATATTGCGTCGACCCCAAGTAATTAGGATAAGGGCAGGAGAATGATGATAAGTTCATATATTTATTTCTATGAAGTGAGAAATTTAGATTCTTCTATGACACAAGTATTTACCGTGTGGTGACGGAGTGAGAATACAATTCATCACCCTCTTTCTTGCCTGTGGGTAGCGTAAATGACAACTAAAGAATACAATATTGTCTGCACAGATGGTGTAGTAGTTAAGATACCAACCTTTCCTATCAGTGCCGTGGGTTCGATTTCTGCGCAGGAGAATACTTTGTGCGATTCACAAAGTGTTGTTTTGTGTCTGGGTATAATTTGTCTACGTTGATTGCATGTTTGTAAAGCTCCCCGCAATATAAAGAGTATTTCCTTTGTGCAAGGTGGTGTGATTTAAAAAAAATGCTAATAACATCTATGTAAGAGAAGGAAAACTCGAAATTACACTCTATACCAACACGTCTGATCTGCGCGGTATAGTAGGTTAATTTTCCTCTTATTATATAGAAGCTTGAGCACTGCAGTGGGATATAGATCTCCCAGCAGTGGGATATACATCTGCTGAAATAATGATGATGATAAGTAAGATGTTTTTTTTTAATATCGGACTAGCATATGGCTTTCAGGCTATGTATATTAATCTTAAATTAAATGAGTCAGGCACTTTACAAATACGATTATTGAGTAACAGTTTATTTGAGAATGGCTTGAGTATTCTTTTAAAACACCCTGCACTAAGGAAATAATCCTTTTATAGCGGGAGAGCTTCTTCATTTCAGCTCATATGTCCCACTGTTGGGTTCGAACCTCTTTCGTAATGGGAGGGAAATTGATCTACTAAACCACACTGTTTAGACGTGTTGGTATAGGGTTTTGTTTCGAGTTTTCCATTTCTTGTATTGGTGTTATATGCGTTTTAAATCTCTTAATCGTTTCATACGATCGCTCACGGGTAAGATAGGTGGTGATGAATTGTATTCTTACTCCGTCACCACACAGGTAGATCGGGAGAGCTTCATCATTCATCATCATTTCAGCCTATCGCCATCCACTGCTGGACGTAGGCCTCCCTCATATTACACCACAGAGTGCGATCCTGTACCGCCGGCATCTAATGACGCCCAGCAACCTTCACCAGGTCCATAAACGGGAGAGATTACAAACATATAATCAACGGACAAAAAAAAATAACGCATCACACAAAGTATGATCTATGTGGGAACCGAATCTACGACACTTGGCACTGCAGGTCGGTATCTTAACTACTACGTTATCTGTGCAATCATATTTTTACTATCCTTCTGTTATGGCTCAATTGTAACATGTTTTATTTTAGTTGAATATCTCACACTTATACTTATATGTCTATCTAACATAGTAAGTAATTAGAGTCATTAGTTTTTCTTTATAAGAACATTTCGCAAGATATTGTGAGGGACTTTATCATACGAGGGAAATTGACCTATTCGGTATATAGCTGGTCAGACCGGTTAGTAAAATATTTTAACATTAAACTATGTATATTAGGGTGGTCCTTATTTCGGGTTTTTTCGAATTTTTTTTCACGATAGTTCTAAATCGGTTCGAAATCTATAAAAAAAAAATCATGCCAAGTTATAGCTCTTAATTTTAATATTAACACGCGCCCCCCGACAGTCAAAGTTTTAAAGGCAAATAACATGGGAAAACTTTAATTATTACTTTAGAATTTTTTACGTCATGAAGTAACCAACAGATCACATTGAAAAACATTATTTCCTATGTAAAATTTAACGCTCTACAAAAAAGGTTTCTTATGATTTTTCGATAACTCCAACGGTTTTGAAGTTATTCGAGATCTAAATTGAAACTATAGTCATTTTCATTGTTTTTTGTGTTTTTTTTTGGTCATTTAATAATTAAAAAATGATAGACGGGTGTCGAGTGAAAAAAAGTCATCTAATATGAAAAATAACTCGTTTATAAATTTTAATTATTAAATGACCAAAAAAAAACACAAAAAACAATGAAAATGATTATAGTTTCAATTTAGATCTCGAATAACTTCAAAACCGTTGGAGTTATCGAAAAATCATAAGAAACCTTTTTTGTAGAACGTTAAATTTTACATAGAAAATAATGTTTTTCAATGTGATCTGTTGGTTACTTCATGACGTAAAAAATTCTAAAGTAATAATTAAAGTTTTCCCATGTTATTTTCCTTTAAAACTTTGACGGTCGGGGGGCGCGGGTTAATATTAAAATTAAGAGCTATAACTTGGCATGATCTTTTTTTTATAGATTTCGAACCGATTTAGAACTATCGTGAAAAAAAATTCGAAAAAACCCGAAATAAGGACCACCCTAATGTATATATATTAATTTATATTAAATAATTAGAATATTAATTGTTTTATTACCGTTTGCTCATTGAATATATAATAAGTCGTGGAAAAGTCTTTTCGCATATAGTCTGTATACACTTTTAATTAAACATCTTTGGCTGTACAAGTTATATCTGGCTGGTTTTGATACCATTAAAAAGGTTACATTTCAAAAAACGAAACAATTTAGTAAAATGTTGTTTCCCGCTGTTTATTTATTTGTTTTTCTTTCTACTTAAATGTGTAAACCTAATGAAAACAATCATGTATTGATTGTTTTCATCAGATTTACAATTTCATTACAAAAAAGAAATAAATGCAACTCGAACCGTGACAAAACATTGTGACGTTTATGGACCTAAGGCAGTGGCAATAAGAGTAGCACAAAGTTGGTTTAAATGTTTTCAATCCAGGAATTTTGATGTCAAAGATGCACCTCGCTCTGGTCGCCCTTTCACTGATAAAATGGATGCCATTTTTGAAAAGGTGGGGCAAGATCGGCATGTCAGTAGTTACGACATGGCTGAAAATCTAGGAATTGAGTACAAAACAGTTTAGACCCATTTGAAAAAAGCTGGGTATACAAAAAATCTCGATATTTGGGTGCCACACAAGCTCACTGAAAGAAACCTAATGAACTGTGTACTCATTTGCTATTCTTTATTGAGACATAATGAAGCCGAACCGTTCACTTAACCCATTAATGCCCAAGGGTAAAATAAAAGCATATTTATTGGTTTTATTGTTTATTACGTTTATAAATACATCTAAAAATAGGAAATAATGGAAAAAAAAAATTGATTAATTAGTTTACATTCCGCAAAATGTTGCGTCTAAGCAACGTTGGGATTACTGCACCTCAATTTTACTTGTTAGTCTAACAACGCTAGAGTATTACCGTGAGTGAAATATTTTGAAAAAATCAGCATCAAGATGTACTTGACATTTTTTACACATATAAATTGTGGTACTGCTACACTGTCGACATCTTCTTCTACGTTTATTTTCGTGCTCTTTTTTCTATGACATGACCAATATTATCGTATCGAACATTGGAATTAGTCAATTGACAAGTTGTGTGAAAATATGCAAACTGAATATATTTTGGTTTATTATATTGAAAATGGGATGCAATTTAGCAAATATATCATTTGATCTAGGTCAGTATTATCACATAAATGAATATTTTTTTTCTATATAGAGTCGAATTTGTTACGACTCATACTCGTACATTTTTTTACAGTTGATACATTTTTGTCTTCATCTTTTGAACAGTATAATTTCGCAGCAGGCAAAGAATGATATCCAGTCAGTAATAATATACCGAAAAATCTTTTGAGTTCTGCTACTGTGAGGATAAGTGACGATTATGGTCACAAAGATATTTTTTCGAAAACCAACAATCTGTTCCCAAAATGTATCACTAAAAATAAGGAAAATGCTTCCTAAAGCCTACACGTGCCTTCTTCAATATTTTGTATCATTGCCTTTTCATCACTTGTAGCAAAAAGTGTATAAGTTGGACGTTCTTTTTCCAGTTTGGAACGCATTTTAGTGACTTCTTCGGCAGTCTGGGCCTTTTCGAGGTCGAAGAACCGGGCTCACCTTGCAGGCTATGTGGGTAAATCGCTGTGAGTTTCATACGTTCCAGCGATATAAGTATATATGTACACAGTATTGTTGTAATCACCAAGCGCGTCATCATCTAGGTCTTTCTCGTCTGTAATATTGTCAACCGTGAGGGGGATGTACACGGCATCAATTTGATAGGCATCTTCTAAGAATTTCTTGACAAGATAATGCTCCTTGCCAAGCCATAATGTTTCAACCTTTTACTTTTTATTCACTACATACATACATACATATCATCACGCCATATCCCTTGCAGGGTAGGCAGAGAGAACAGAGTGCCAGAGAACTCTATCTCTGCATACTTCACTCGCTTCCTCAACATTCATAATTCTCTTCATACACGCTCGCCGGTTTCGGAGACTCTTGACTCCACCTTCCTTCAGTACATGACCGATCTGGTCTAGGTAGGTTAGTCTCGGTCTCCCTCGGTACCTACATCCTTCCACGTTCGCATTGAATATCTTCTTAACCAGGCGTTCGTTCGGCATTCTTTCCACATGTCCGAACCATCGGAGCATTCCCTTTCGCATCTTTACACTAATACTCTCTTTCATACCTACTCGCTCTCTTACGTCGTCGTTACGAATGCGGTCGGTCAGCCTAACTCCACAGATTTGCCGCAGAGATCGCATTTCGACCGCATTAATTTTACTATCATACTCTTTTCTGCATACCCAACTCTCGCTTCCATACAGTAATGTTGGGACAAGCACTGCGTTATGTATTGCTACACGTGCCTTCTGGCTGAGGTGGTGGCTGCCGAGAAGTTGCCCCAACGCTCCGTTCACTCTATTTCCCGCATTCACTCTTCGCTCTATATCAGTGGTGTACCTTCCATCTCGGCTAAATCCACATCCAAGATATACAAATTCATCCACTTGCTCTAGTACATCATTACCTATTGTTACTCTTACATCTGTTCTGGCTTTATCTCTTTCAAATACCATTATTTTGGTTTTGCTCACATTCACGCGTAGACCCCTTTTCTTACAATCTTCTGTCATTGTGTCGACTAGGGTCTGCAGGTCAGTCGCTGACTGTGCCAGCAGGACTGTATCATCTGCATAGAGCAGAGCAGTGACCACTGAGTCGCCCATCTGGACTCCCACATTCATATCGTTCAGCCTTTAGAGACATTTATCCAGATATATGATAAACAGTCTGGCTGACAGAACGCACCCCTGCTTAAAGCCGATATTGACGTCAAACCAAGGCGACATTCCATAATCCAGCCGCACACAGGCTCTACAGCCCATGTAACTGGACTGCACAGCCTGTAGTAGTTTACCGTTAATACCATACTCCGGTAGAATGTCCCAAAGTTCCTTTCGTACAACCGTGTCAAATGCTCTCTGCAGATCCACAAAACTGCAGAAAACCCTCTGACCTAGAGCCAGATGCTTCTTCAAAATGCTGCGCAGAGAGAACACTTGATCCATGCATCCCCTTCCACTCCTGAAACCTCCTTGTGTCTCACACAGTAAACCATCGGACACCATCCTCATTCTCCTTTCAATAATTTTTCCATACACTTTTGCTGCCAAACTGGTCAAGCTTATGGCCCTGTAATTTGTGCAGTCATAACGTGAACCCTTCTTTTTAAACAAAGGCACGATGACTGCGCTATTCCAGTCCCTGGGAACCATTCCCGAGCTCCAACATAAATTGAGGAGCAACAGGAACGCCTCCCAGACACAAAAGCCACCAAGCTTGATCATCTCGGCAGACACCATATCAATACCCGCTGCCTTACCATTTTTCAAACTTCTTATCGCCCATTCAACTTCATCCATACTGATGCCATCGGAGGACGCCGTTGTCGAATGTTGATCTACTAAACCACATCCAACACCGGCGCCAACCGTAGCATCCGCATACATATCGCCAAAATATTCACTCCATCGGCTTAACACGTCTTGTGTTTGTGTAAGAATGTCTCTACCTTTAGACCTTATTTTATTCATTCTGAAGGCTGACCAACCACCCCGAGACTTCTTCACCTCCCTCCAAAAGAGTTTGGTGTTACCCTCGAAGTTTTTAGTCAGCCTATCTTCTGCACTCATACTTGCTCTATCACGTTTCTCTTTCACTAAGGCCTTGGTGTTATTCTTACATTGCCGATATATTTCTTTCTTCTGTTCAGTCATACTGTCATTCAGATTCAAAGAAGAGACATAGTCCAGCCACGCTTTCTCCTTTTGCTCTACGGAAGCTGCCACTTCCGCATCCCACCATGCATCACCATTTGTTTTTCTATGCTTCTTTGAACTTCCACATACTTCTTTCGCTGTATCTACCATACTCTCTTTCAATACTCTCCAGCATTCTTCAATGTCCGATTGCGGCTGGCTTGCCATCGTCAGCCGTTCTCGGACACCCTCTGCATACTTTTCTCTTACACACTCTTCTTGCAACCTTTCAACCTTTATTCTTTCAAGCCCTCCGAAGTGGACACGCTCTCGCCAGTGCCTCCACTTTCTGAACAGACCACTAAATCTCGCAATAACGAGATAGTGGTCCGTGTCGACTGTGGGGCCCCTGTAGGCTCTTGCGTCCAATATTTTGCTTCGGAGGCGACTGTCTACCAAAATTAAATCTATTATGCTTTTCTGTTCATTCCTTCTCCATGTATACATATGGATGTCCTTATGTTGGAAAAATGTGTTTGACACAATAAGGTTTCTCTCCATGCATACATCCGCTATGAGCCTACCTGCATCGTTCACTCTCTTATCACCAAATGGACCAAGTACGTCCTCATAGTCGGGACGCTTGGTCCCCACCCATCCGTTCAAATCTCCGCATACAATCACGCGTTCACTGGTTTCTGCCATATCCAGAACTTCCCTAACATTGTTCCAAAACTTCTCTAGGTCTGATGCCACCGAGGATCCTACGGGAGCATATGCTACAACCATGAATACCTTGGTGACACCTAGTTTTATACGGACCCAGAGAAGTCTGGGATCATACATTCCGTAATACTTCACACCTGAGGCCAAGCGAGAGGACAACAGCACTCCTACCCCCATGCTGGCTCGATCGCTCTGTGGTACACCAGACCACAGAGCCATCCCGTCACCAGGAAGATCGCAGGCGTCGCTGCCCCTTCGCTTGGTCTCTGTTACACAGAGCACGTCTAGCTGTTTGTCCGCCATGACGGATATCAGCTCGTGCAACTTACCTTCCACACAACCTCTTACATTCCACGTGCCCACCCGGCACTCCGTTCTCCTCGACTCGCCTCACTGGGCAAGGCGTGATGGGTGGCGGCCCCCATCGCCGCAACTGCCGATGTTCGTACTGACGGGGGCGGCTCGGTACGCGTCGCTTCCGGGGGACGCCCTAACCCGCATTGCGGTACGCATATCGAGCCGGATTAGCAGTCTAATTAGACTGGCAGGGGACGCGAACGAGCACGCTCCGGACTATGCCCGCCTTATTTTTAATCATTCATATGTGTAAACTCACTTATCGTTTTTTGAGAATGACTGTGCGACTCGGTTAGCTTGACATGCAATAATCGAATAACTTATAAAACAAAAGTGCTTGTAGTCATATTTATTATAAACAATGGGATCTCGGTACTTAGAAATACCGAGATCCCATTATTTATAATAAATCTCTAACATCAACCTCAACGGCAAGCTCTGTGACAATAACAAGTGACCATTATTTCTCCCAACGTTGCGCATACGCAACGCGTCTTGGAACTTTAAAAAAAAACAACACGTATAAGTGGTTTTGTTCAACAAAAGGGCTTATATCATAAATAAGATATTGCCAAAGCTTTATAGAGTGTAAAATGCATAGCTATATTTCAATCATTATTTTTTTACGATTGGATGAATCGGTCGATATTCAGATGGCTCAATAAGCCGTTATTGAAAATAAAAATAATATGTATTTGTATTTAAAAAAAACCATTAAAAAATTTTTAATCTTTCTCTTAGTTCTTCTTCTCAGGACTGGCTTATATGCCATAGATTTATTTTCTTATTTATAAAACAAAAAAAAAACAAATTTGAAATGTTGCGCTCGCGCAACGATGGGTAAAGATGGGTTAAGTAATTTTAAGACATAAATAATACTGCTTACCATCTTTGTTATAAGCAAGTTATATTTTTTTATAGTATAAGGTTTAATTAATAATAATTCTTCTAAATATTTGATTCCCTTTTAAGAATTAGTCAAATGAAATGTGGAAGGTACCATACGATATTACGTTTATGTAAATATCTACTATGAGAATTTAAAAAGTCATAATAAATAAAACATTTTGCCTGCACAGATGGCGTAGTGGTTAAGGCACAGACCTTGTGTACTAGTGTCGAGGGTTCGATTCCTATGCAGGACAACACTTTGTGCGATCTACAAATTGTTGTTCTGAGTCTGGATGTAATTTGTCTCCGTTAATTATATGTTTGTAAAGTCCCCCGCAATACAAGGGTTATTTCCTTAGTGCAGGGTGGTGTCATCGGCGCCACCGAAGACAAAGATCGGGTACCGGTGGTCCGCTCGCACGGCGAAGAGAGAGGAGTTTTACGGTGGGTCTATGGGGTCACGCGCCGCCTTTCGTCACCCCGGACCGATTTGGCGGGGTGAGACGCATCCATAGTCCACCAATAACAAAAAAAAAAGGTGGTGTCATCGAAAGAGAATATATATATATAGTAGGGGAAATAAATAACAATTATATTATAAAAATTACTTAAGAATGTTATAAGTTCTTCTAATAAATAAATTTCATTATAGTTTGTAGAACTTGGCACCCACTTTAGATGTCAAAATTTTACTGCTGAAGTTGAGTGGTGTAAGTGGCAGCACGATTGAAACGGATTTCCAATAGGTGTGGGTTCGAATTCCACTTGTGACAAAAATTTTTTGCTCGTAATCAGGTTTTTATAAATAATCAAGCATATTAAATGCTAAATTTCAGTAATTTGCTTAGCTCCCATTTTCATATTCATGCTCTGATAGGATATCATTACTTTTTGTAAGGTATGGTTATTGAGAAGTCATCAAACAAATTGACCCCGTTCGCGCGTCACTTAATTTTACAAATATATATTACAAATATATTACATATATATGTATAAGTAAGTATCTATTATACACTCATTTGCAAAAAAAACCTAAGCAATGAACCATTTCAAATGTTAATATTTCTTTGTTTGATAATTATAGGTAGTTTTATCCACACAATTTGGTAAATTAATAAGAAAATAATCGTTTTCATCAGTATTTCATAAAATTTAGATACAATTTATGGGAAATAATGCTAAACCTCGCTATTAGTGTATATTCGCTAGTAGTGCATATGCTCATGAAGTAAAAATAAAAAAGTTTTTTTGTTTGTTTTTCTTTAATAAAGTAAAAGCAGATAAATGTTTAGTATCGAGTGTGACCCCCTCTAGCTAAAATCACAGCTTGAATTCGTCTGGGCATGCTAGCAAGTATATCCCGGATACTTGCTTGCGGAATACGTTCCCACTCCGCAGTAATCACATTCTTCAGCTCTCTGATGGTCTGCGGAGCCGGGTGTACTGATCTCACACGCCGTTTCAGAACGTCCCAGACATGCTCTATGGGATTGAGGTCGGGACTTCGAGCTGGCCAATCCAAACGACGAATGCCGACCTCTTGCACATACGCATTAACATCGCGGGATCGGTGGGCGCGAGCATTGTCGTCCATAAAAATCGAGTCTTCACCTAGAGCGGCCAATGCGGGTTGTGCATGAGAAATTAGAACTTCCGTTATGTATCGATGCCCAGTCAGTGAGCCGTTTTCAATGAAGACTAACTCTGTACGATCCATTGAATTTATTCCTGCCCAAAACATAACAGAGCCTCCACCATAAGGTGTGATTTCTTCGAAACATGCCTCTGCAAAGCGTTCTCCTTGTCTTCTTAGCACTCGCCGACGTCGATCTTCACCGAACAGAGATATCCTGGCTTCATCAGAGAACAAAACCCTATTCCAATCGTCTTGAGTCCATGATTCACAATTTCTAGCGAACCTAAGCCTGTGAACTCTGTGCTCACGGAGTAATTTGGGGCCGCGGGCCGGGCGGTGACTGCGTATATTGGCAGCGAGAAGCCTCCTCCTGACCGTCCATAGACTAATATGCACATTTCTTACTTCTTGGAGGTTGTTCTTAAGATCCACATACGAAGATTTGCGATTTCTCAATGCGCGACTCACAAGAAAACGATCATCCCGTGGTTGGGTACATGGTTTTCTTCCAGAACCAGGCCTTCTCTCGACGGAACCAGTCTCCTGATATCGCTGCCAGGTCCTTTGGACTGTCGAGCGACTAACATTTAGCCTCCTAGCCACGAAACATTGGCTGCAACCCTCTTCAAGCAGCGCGATAATTTTGGTAGCTTTTACCACTTTATCTACCATTTTTGATACAGCCAAACAGCATTAAATAAAGCTTTGACAGTCAAGGATATGAAATTAATCGATAAAAATTGAATAAAAGTTATGAAAGTCGATGTTAACTTCTGGAACTTCGCGCCAAAAATGTAGGATAAAAAGGGGTTTTCTGTAAAAATGAACATCAAATGAAAAATTGAATTTAGAACGTACTTTTTTAAATACCACAGCATTTTTAAAACCGGCCAGTAACGTGTACAAACGATTGAAACCTTTTTGGTATTGTATCTTTTTAAATATGAATGAAAATCAAAACCGCCCGTTTTTTTTGCAAATGAGTTTAAATTGTATTAAATTAGCTATAAAAAACGATGAAACAACCTTTCATGATGGAGTTTACCATCCTGTGAAGAAGCTTTGGTTAATTATAAAACCGCTAAGTTTTACCTAATAAAATTGCTTCATTGTTATTTTTTTATTTTTTTTTGCTTTGTACACACATAAATTCTAGCTGGATTCCAAATTTGAAGTTTCTAGGTCGTCTAGAAATGACAAAAACCCAAAAACCTAACGAATATCTAGGGTTAGGTTTTGAGTTTTTAAACTATATGGCAGCCAGTCAGCCATAAAAATGACGATTTTTGGACGATAATATCTATTTATCTAATTAACTGGTTAAGCTGTGTTTATAAAATTTAGTATACAAATGTATGAAGCGAGTCTTCTCAATCAGATGGACCGGCAACTTGGTGAATGATAATAGGAAGCGGTGAATGCGTGTGGCACAAGGCCTTTTGGTGTGTGAGGGAGACCTACGTCCATCCGTGGATTTTTTTTTATTGCCGTTGGTAAACGAGCAAGCAGCACACTTGATGATAAGTGATACTGCCGCACATGGACCATAGCAACACCAGGGGCACAGTCAGACCGTTGCCTACCTTGAAGAAAGTGCTCTTCTTAAACCTCGTTTGAAGAAGAACATGTATTAGTGCTCGAAACACACAGCAGCAGGTAGTTCGTTCTAGATCTTGCACGTGCGTGGGAGAAATACATGTAATACATACATATATATATCATCACGCCATATCCCTTGCAGAGTAGGCAGACAGGACAGAGTGACAGAGAACTCTATCATTGCATACTTCACTCGTTTCCTCAACATTCATAATTCTCTTCATACACACTCGCCGGTCTCGGTGACTCTTGAGTCAAGAGTCTTGACTCCGCCTTCCTTCAGTACGTAACCAGTCTGGTCTAGGTAGGTTAGTCTCGGTCTCCCCCGGTACCTACATCCTGGGAGAAATAATCGCTGAAAACGTACAGTCGAAGACCGTATCGTTTCCAGGTGAAATGCTACTCTGCTAACTCTGCTGCGGCGTCGCAGTCTGCGTATGGAATAAGGGCGAATAATGAAAAACCTCCCTCTTTACGGCGGAAATGAATTTTAAAATAAAATACTTTTTGGTTTAGGGGCAAGGGAAGATCGAATAAAATATGGATAGATTGCTTGAATCTGGACATGAATAGGAAAGCTATGAATACAGAGATGATATCTGCTAGGGTTGCTGGAATAAGTTTAGGATAAAGATTACGAAAAATGTAAAGTACAGTGGTTAACACGGACAAAAATCATTCCCGTTTGATTTATAAACGAACGATCGGCATCCTTTTTCACCCTTATATAATCTACTATTACAAGTTTGTATAGCTAAAAATTTTTATTGCAAACGTGCAGTCCTAAGGCTGAGAAATAGTTTTTATAAATTACTAGCTTTTACCCGCAGCTTCACTCGCGTTGAAGCCCTTAAATAAATAGCAAAGATCATACATTCCAATAGAACTGAATCAATATGAATGACGTTGCCCTCCGTAAAAAAATATTTAAAAAAAAAACATAAGTATCCTATGTCCTTTGTAATACCTCGAAGACTATGTGTACAAAATTTTATGAATCGGTTCAGTAGTTTTGGTGTGAAAGCGTAACAAACAAAATTACATTCACATTTATAATATTAGTTGGGATAGACAATTTATTCGTCATTATTTCAACAACCAATTTATTTGTACGTAGTTGATTCAAAATAATTACACGTACCTACATTGTATCTTGTCGATTTTCCTCAATGCTTAAAAACGTGCTTATTTATATGTAATAACTTTGTTTTATTACTCGTCTATTAATTTACTCACAAGACCATTTTTATCAAATGCTAAATATTACTTATATGCGAAAAAAAGTGGGGTGTGAAAGCGGCTACGAATACTATCAACCTTTACTTTGCTCGTGGATGTCGTAAAAGACGACTAAGAGCTTTATATAGACCTGGACCAACACCATCTGATGCCGTTTGGTCAACAATTACATTCCCAAGGAGGGTTAACGTTTGGCAGGCGGCCGGTTATAAAACTTTTGCCAATAACTTCTACAATATGTACTATGAAAAAAAGCGTACATATTGCATCGACCCCAAGTAATAGGGATAAGAGTACGAGAATGATGATGAGATGTTACATGCGTTTTATAACTCTTAGTCGTCTCTTTCGATCATCTACGGTAAATAGGGGGTGGTGAATTGTATTCTTACTCCGTTTTCCAAACGGACAAGGACATGTGTATTTCATTATTATTTTTCCGTATGATGACAGGGCATAAATATAATTCACTTAATTTTTCTTCTTCTATCCAGTAAGTCATGTGTAAAACAGCTAAGGTATACATTCATCCATCTCAGCTCATATATGTCCCACTGCTTGGCTCGAGCCTCCTCTAAACTAGGTGGGAATTTGACCTACTATACCGCGCTGGTCAAACGTGTTGGTATAGGGTTTTATTTCGCCTTTTTTGCTTTCCTTGCATAGATGTTATATGCATATTTTATTCCTTAGTCGTCTTTTACGATCACCCACGGGTGAGATACGGGATGGTGAGTTGTATTCTAACTACGTCACCACATGGAAATAAGGTATACGTTATGCAGTTAATATTAATAAGAGAGGGAACTGGAAGGTAGATCCTATACCGACCCATTCGACCACCATTATGTAGGTCAATTTCTCTAGTATTGTGGAGAAGGCTCGAGCCAAGGTGGCATCAGGCGCAGGCATGCGCGCCTGACCCGCCCAATGCGCTGGCGGCGGAGTGTGTCAGCCTTTTTTTTTTTTTTTTTTTTGCGGTGGGCTATGGACGTCGCACCCCGCCAAATCGGTCCGGGGTGACGGAAGAGGCGGCGCGCAACCCCATTGACCCACCCTGCAAGCACCTCTTCTTCGCCGTACGAGCGGGCCACCGGTACCCGATCTTTGTCTTCGGTGGCCCGCTCGGCGGTATGCCCTCTTGGGCTCCTCTCCTGTCGACGCCCCGACAGCTTTCGCCGTCGAAGCGTCGTCCTCACGCGGTGGCCTCACGTCGGGTGACCGGACAATTCCCCGGTCCGATCACCCGAAGCCTCGGTTAGGGCGGCATCAGGCGCAGGTACTCGCGCCTGCGCCGCCCCGGCCGCGGGCGGCGGCCCGGGTCACGGGAATCCTCCCGGGCCCGTTCCGCCGCCTCCTTCTGCGAGATGACAGCCTCGCAGAAGGCGGCGACCGCGTCCCAATTCCTGACGCTGTCGACCATCGCTCGCGCAACAGCCGGCAGCGTCAGGTCGGCACCGATGACAGCGACGAGGTCACGGCGCTGCCCGTCCCAGCCCGAACATACCTCGAGCGTATGTTGCGCCGTGTCCTCGTCGCTACTGCAATGGTGGCAGGACGGAGTCCACTCCCTCCGCACGACCGTGTGCAGGTACTTGCCGAAGCAACCATGCCCCGACAAGACCTGCACCAACCGGAAAGAGAGGACTCCGTGCCGCCGCTCCATCCACTCCATCAGTACGGGCCGGAGGGCCTCAACGGTAATAACACCGTATCTAGGCCTCTCCAGCCGCGTAGCCCAACGGGCGATGACTTCTCGGCGGGCGTCCTCGCGCCAGGTGGCTATCTCGTTGAACGATGGGGAGCCACCCTCTTCGCGCATTGAGGTAACCCGCCGGTAAAGGTCGGAGAGCATCTCCGCCTCTAGGTCCCACGGGGGTGTCCCGGCCAATAGGCACGCCGCCTCTGTCGACACCGTGCGGTACCCGCGAATGGCTCTGACCGCCATGACTCTCTGTGGCCTCCACAGAACCGCCCTGAGTTGGGCGTTCAGAGCTCTCGCCCATACGGGTGCGCCGTACATGGCCATTGAGCGGATCACCCCCGCATACAGCCGTCGGCCCTGAAAACTGGGTCCGCCCACGTTCGGCATGAGCCGAGAAAGGGCGGACGCCGCGCCGACCAGCCGGGGAGCAATTTGACGAAAATGCTCCCGGAACCACCATCGCCTGTCGAGCACCAGACCCAAGTACCTCATATGGGCCTGGATACTGATGTGGATGGAGTTGACGACTAACGAGGCGCCGATGGGCAGCCTCACACGGGGCCCATGGAATAGTAGAGCCTCCGTCTTGTTTAGGGCCACCCTGAGCCCCAGCGCCTCGATTCGCCTGACCATCTCCTCGGTGCCGAGAGTGGCCAGGCTCGCCGCCTCTTCGAATGTCCTGCCCCGGGCTGTGACGAGCGTGTCGTCAGCATAGCAAATAACGCTCAGCCCGGGGGGGAGACTCCCTCTCAACGCCCAGTCGTAACCGATGTCCCACAGAGTCGGCCCCAGAACCGACCCCTGCGGAACACCGCACGACATGGGCGTCCGCACAATGTCCCCTGCGGGGCTCGCGTAGAGAACACTGCGCCCCTCCAAATAGTCTGCCACCAGCCGCCTGAGGTACAGAGGCACTCCGTGGAACCGGAACGCCTCCCTGATGCAGCTGAATGGCAGACTATTGAAGGCGTTGGCGATGTCCAACGACACCGCCAACAGCACTCCTTTGCCGGCGACAGCCTCCGCGGCCATCTGCCTCAGGCGTAGCAGGGCCCCGATGGTCGAACGCCCCCTTCGAAACCCAAATTGAGCGTCCGACAGATCGGGCCCCACCTCTTCCAGGTGCTGGACGATGCGGGCAGCGAGGACACGCTCCAGCAGCTTACCCACATCGTCCAGAAGCACAATGGGCCTGTAAGCCGACGGCGAATCCGGGGGCCGTCCCGGCTTTGGCAGGAGAACAGACCTCCCTTCCTTCCAGCACTCAGGGAACTGTCCAGACGTCAGACAGGCGTTGAACAGTCGCCTGAGGCGAGGTTCGAGATGCTCGAGGAGCAACGTCAACACCCGGACTGGGATTCCGTCCGGGCCGGGGGCCGTGGTGGTGGAACGAATCTTCGCCACGGCTGCCCCCACTTCCGACTCCGTCACGGGCGGAACACTCTCGACGGCCTCCCGGTCGTGATCTGGCGAAGCCATGACCGGGGGCGTGTGCTCCGACTGCCGCGGGAACAGCTCCTTGACCACTC
Organism: Lymantria monacha; assembly: GCA_905163515.2. NCBI lineage: Eukaryota > Metazoa > Arthropoda > Insecta > Lepidoptera > Erebidae > Lymantria > Lymantria monacha. Next base: position 2,553,472 of record LR991091.1, on the reverse strand, counting down.
TACGAAGGAGGCCGGGCTGTAGGGTTTCGGTGAGGGGGGGGCCCTGCGCGCGAAGCTTATTCAGCGACGCGCGATACGGGCGACCCCAGGGGTCACGGTCAAGACCGTCCAGCATCTCCTGCCAACTCGCGTCCTTGGCGGACCGGATGGCCAGCCGAAAGGCGGTACGCGCACTGCGGTACGCCTCGTACAGCTGGCCCTCCCGCTCAACATCGCGGCGACGCCGCCGACTGCGGGTGTAGGACCTTCGGGCACTAATGCACGCCGCACGAAGGTCCGCCAGTCTTGGGGACCACCAGTAGACCCCCTGCCTCGGAGGTAGACGCCGCACCCTGGGCATGGCCGCATTGCAGACCTGCCTTAACGCACTGCGGATGCGGACAGCCTCAACGTCCACTCCGTCCGCTGGGGGTGGTGAGGACAGCCACGTGTTCACGATGGCCGCCTCCGCCAGTAGGTCCCTATCCAGCCGCCCCACAGCCCACCACGGAAATGCGGGAGCTCGGTCCGCCCTGTGACCCCTGCTGGGGTCCCGGAGAGGGGAGACCTCCATCCGGATGTAACGGTGATCCGACAGGGTCTCCGCCTCCTCCAGGACACGCCAGTTCCTCACTCGTGGTGCGACAGCGGGGCTAGCGAATGACAAGTCCACTATCGACCCACCCTGCTGTCGCACACACGTGTTCACTGAGCCTCTGTTTAGGACACAGAGGCCCAGTGACGCCGCCCACTCCACGATCGCCCGCCCGCGATCGTCCGTCATCGGGGACCCCCACGCCGTGCATTTGGCGTTGAAGTCCCCCAGGACCAGGACGAGGCCCGGTGCCAGTCGCCGTATCGAAGCCTCCAAGGTGGTGAGGGAGGCCCCGAAATCGTCCATCCTCCTATTAGGGGAGAGGTATACACTGTAGAGCGTGACCCCTCCCCAATCCACCGCGACAAATTCCTCGCCCCTATCCAAGAGGGATAAGGACGGGAAGTGCCGCTGCGTGGAGGTGACGATTGCCGCGGTTCCGTTCCGGCTGACCACCCAATTGGGGCGATCAGGCACGACGTACGGTTCCGCGACTACGGCTGCACCGATCGACCACTCCGCCATGGATTGCAGGAGGAGGTCCTGCGCACCGGCGGAGTGGTTGGTGTTGGCCTGCAGGAGGTGAGTGGACTGGGCAGCCATTAATGGGCTGTGTCCATCATCACCTCCTGGCTTGCGGCGGGCGATCGGGCCGCGCTAGGAGCGGGAGCGGCCGGGGTCGAAGGGCCGCCCCGCCCCTTTGGAGCCGAAGCCGGAGGTCTGCACGCCCCAGAGCCCATGCGGTGCTTGGCAGGTTTATTGCCCGCCGCACACGCGGGGCAGTGGGGCGGGGCGGCGCAAGATGCCGCCATATGCCCAGTCTGACCGCAGCGGAAACAGAGTCCACCGCAGTCAAAGCAATTAGTGCATGTTGGCCGGGTGTGCCCGACCGCCATGCACTTGAAACACCTCGCAGGCCGGTGCTCCAGCACGGTGACTCGCGCTGAGCTCCAGCCCACGAGGAGCCTGCCTGAGCCGGCCAGTTGCCTGACCGACTCCACTGGGCACTGCACCCAGGCGGCACCTACGCCGCCCGGACCGGGCCGGACGGCGCCAACCCGGACGGTGTCTATGGGACACCCGGTTTTCGAGGCAATGGCCTCCCGGATGTCTTCCACCGTCACAGAGTCGTCCAAACCCGCGATGTGCATTTCGGCGCACTTTACGGGTCTGGCGATTTTGACGCCACCCTCCTCGGCGAACAGACCTCGCAGCTTCGACGCCACGCTATCGGCCGTCCTGGTGCCCTCGGCCCCAGGGAACTCTAAGATCCGAGCCCCTGTCCGGGCCTTGCGAGTCCTGGCTTCGACGCCTCCTATGTCGGAGACGTCGAGCTTCCGCCGGGCTTTCCTCAGAACGGCCTCATAGCTGAGGCCCCTTTCTGCCGCCTCAGGCAGCACAGTGATCACCACTGCAGCTGTCTTCGGCGGCCGGAGCCCCTTGCGCGGCCTCTTCCTTTTCTTCTCGCCTCCGGCTCCTGCCTGGGGAGCGGCGACCTCAGCGGCGCGCTTCGCCGCCGCTCTCCTTCTCTGGCCACGACTCTTCCTGCCGCGCTCGGCCACCTGCCAACCCTGTTCGCGCGCAGCGGGTGTGCCAGGCGCGGCAGGCGCAGTCGCGGGTGCGCTAGTCGTCGCCGGCGGTGTCGGTGCGGGCGATAACTGCGGTCCGGCAGAAGCCGGTGCCGTCTTGCTCTTCGGAGCGGGCCCTTTGGGCTTGGGCCCTGCCGCGGCTGCGGCGTAGCCCCCCCCACGCGGCCACCCTGACAGGGTAGCGGGGCGGGGGCTGGTGCCGCATATGGCCGCTTGTCCGCGGCAAGAGGCGGCCGAACACGTGGTTCTGGAGGCAGCCTTGCCTCCAGAACGGCCAAGCGCGCATCGACCAAATTGCCGATGGTGTCAATAATGGCGCGCAAGGCCTCGTCCGGCACGCCCTCCACCGCGGGCAGCGGGGTTGGTGTCGCCGGCTGGACCTCTACCAGGGCCCGCTCCGCAACGTTTGACGGCTTCCTTGCCGCGGCGGCCCGGCTAGCGGTGGCTGGCGGCGCACGCCCTGCAGTCGGCGGCGCCTTCTTCTTGGGGGCGGCGACCTCGACTCCATCGCGGCTAGCGCTGGTCGGCGGCGCGGTTGGCGCAGGCTGCATGAGCCGCGCCATTTGGGCCTTCAGGTCAGTCACGTCCTTGGTTAGGAGGCGGTTGGCCCTCCGTACCGCGGCCAGCTCCGACTCCAGCCGGCGGCTCTGGGCCCGCAGGCCTGATACCTCGCCACCAAGGCGGGCGTTTTCGGCCTGCAGGGCCTCCATATTCGTGGCTGGGGCGCTCGCGCGGGCACCAGCGGCCGCCACTTCGGTGGGAGGGATGCCGGACAACACCCCCAGCACCCTCGCGGCGGCCGCCTCATTATCGGCCCGCCTGCCAGCCTCCACCCCTCCATGCACTCCGCCGGCCGGGGAGTGGGTCGTCCTTCCCGACGCCGCGGCCCCTCGCCCTCTGCGAGAGCTCCTTGGTCGGTGCCGGGCCCTCGGCAGTTCGTTTTGGTCAGTTTTGCATTGGCTTGACGAGGCCGTGATGTGGGAATCCGCTGGATTCCCGTCTGGTAAAATATTATTAGGCAAATCCATTTGATTCCCACGAGTATGGGAGAACTAACGGTCAACCCGGGCAGAGATCCCTGTACCCGGGCAAGCCTACATTTACCAACCAGGGGGTCGGCCGGTACCCTGGCTGGAGCGTGCTAACGACAGAACAACCCATCTGCCATGCATCTTCTCGCCGCACGCCAGAACTTAAGATTCTGGGTGATTTCCGAATTCGAATGTTGATTCGAACTCTTTATAGAGGTTTTCTTCCTCGCGATCCAGGCGGTTAAGCCAAGACCCTCGTTCCTGATACTACGCCTCACGACAACTTGTCTTGAAGCAAGATATCAGGTTTACGATATGTCGGCGGTGGCATAAGCCTGCCCAGCCCTCAAATGAATGAGTGACCGGGCTCGTCCGAAATTTCGCCTCCTGAACCCTCTACAACTAGAGGGTCAGGAGCGAATTGGGGCTCAACCCATCGCTGGGGAACCCCCCCTCGCGCCAGAGATTCGCTACGGGCGACAATTCGACAGAAGGATCTGGGGGACTGTCGCCCGCGCCCAGGGTACACCACGCGGAGGTTTCTGGCATCGTACCCCGGAGTGTGTCAGCCTGAAGAATTTTTCTCTCTGACACGCCCCACCGCCTCCTGCCCACCGCAACGACCACGTCCTAGTTCCTGACGCTGTTGAGCATCGTCTTAGCTTAGTCGGCAGTGTCAGGTCGGTGCAAGCATTATCTAGAAGAGGATATTGCGCTAAATACTATACGCTAAATAAATGAGATTAGAGCAGGAAAATGATGATAATAATATTTAAACACAATTTATGCAGTGTGGTGTTAATGGTGTATGAATTTAACTCACTACCTTTCTTGCGGTGGGCTATGGTGTAAACACGCCCCGCAAAATCGGTCCGGGGCGACAAAAGACCTACCCTGCAATGCACCTCTCTGCGCCGTGCGAGCGGACCACTGGATCCCGATCTTTGTCTTCGGGGCCCTTACCTAAGGTCTTACGACTAAGTGATATAATATGCAGAAAATATCTCTGCAAAATCAGAAAAGCTTGAAATTATTTTTATAACTAACGCGTCTAACCGGTGTAGTGTAATTTCCCTCTTGTTTTGGAGCAAATTCGAGTCCGGGAATGAGACGTATATGAGCTGAAATCGTCAGGACGATGATAAAGCACAACATATGCTATTTAAAAATGATTGATGTACAATTAAAATGTATTAATATATACCAATAATTAAAAGTAGGTATTAAGTAATAATATCTGATGTTCACGCGAGTATTATAGATTTGAAAAACAAAACTATTTTTACGGATTCTATCGCGTTTGTATTTGATTTTTTTTTATGACGTTTCAAACATTTTACAGAGTTCATAATCATAGGAGGACTATCCATGTCCTCCCATGTCCATTAATACTGTATTTTTTTTTTTTTTTTGGTGGACTATGGATTAGTCTCGCCCCGCCAAATCGGTCCGGGGTGACGGAGAAGGCGGCGCGTGACCCCATAGACCCACCGTAAAAACTCCTCTCTCTTCGCCGTGCGAGCGGGTCACCGGGACCCGATTTTTAACTTCGGTGGCCCGCCCGGCGGTTCACCCTCACGGGTTCCTCTCGTCGACGCCCCGACAGATTTCGCCGTCGGGGCGTCGCCCTCACGCGGTGGCCTCACGTCGGGTGACCGGACAATTCCCCGGTCCGATCACCCGAAGCCTCGGTTAGGGCGGCATCAGGCGCAGGTATTCGCGCCTGCGCCGCCCCGGCCGCTGGCGGCGGCCCGGGGCGCGGGAATCCTCCCTTGCCCGTTCCGCCGCTTCCTTCTGCGAGATGACAGCCTCGCAGAAGGCGGCGACCGCGTCCCAGTTCCTGATGCTGTCGACCATCGCCCTTGCGACGGCCGGCAGCGTCAGGTCGGCACCGATGACAGCGACGAGGTCACGGCGCTGCCGCTCCCATCCCGGACACACCTCCAGCGTGTGTTGCGCCGTGTCCTCGTCACTCCTGCAGTGGTGGCAGGCCGGAGTCCACTCCCTATACACGACCCTGTGCAGGTACAACCCGAAACACCCGTGCCCCGTTAATACCTGCACCAGCCGAAAGGTGAGGACTCCGTGCCGCCGCTCCATCCACTCTATCAATACAGGCCGGAGGGCCTCAACGGTCTCCACACCGTGGCTAGGCCTCTCCAGCCGCGTAGCCCAACGGGCGATGACGTCTCGGCGGGCATCCACGCGCCAGGTGGCTATCTCGCTCAACGATGGGGAGCCACCTTCCTCGCGCGCTGTGATAACCCGCCGGTAGAGGTCGGAGAGCATCTCCGCCTCTAGGTCCCACGGGGGTGTCCCGGCCAACAGGCACGCCGCCTCTGTCGACACCGTGCGGTACCCGCGAATGGCTCTGACCGCCATGGCTCTCTGTGGCCTCCACAGAACCGCCCTGAGCTGGGCGTTCAGAGCCCTCGCCCACACGGGTGCGCCGTACATGGCCATCGAACGGATGACCCCCGCATACAGCCGTCGGCCCTCGAAACTGGGTCCGCCCACGTTCGGCATGAGTCGAGAAAGGGCGGACGCCGCGCCGACAAGCCGGGGAGCAATCTGTCGGAAATGCTCCCGGAACCACCATCGCCCGTCGAGCACCAGACCCAAGTACCTCATATGGGCCTGGATGCTGATGTGGATGGAGTTTACCACTATCGAGGCGCCGATGGGTAGCCTCACACGGGGCCCGTGGAAAAGTAGGGCCTCCGTCTTGTTTAGGGCCACCCTGAGCCCCAGCGCCTCGATCCGCCTGACCATCTCCTCGGTGCCGAGAGTGGCCAGGCTCGCCGCCTCTTCGAGTGTCCTGCCCCGGGCTGTGACGAGCGTGTCGTCAGCGTAGCACACCAAGCTCAGCCCGGGGGGGAGACTCCCTCTCAACGCCCAGTCGTACCCGATGTCCCACAGGGTCGGCCCCAGAACCGACCCCTGTGGAACGCCGCACGACATGGGCGTCCGCACAATGTCCCCTGCGGGACCCGCGCAGAGGATACTGCGGCCCTCCAAATAGTCTGCCACCAGCCGCCTGAGGTACAGGGGCACTCCATGGAACCGGAGCGCCTCCCTGATGCAGCCGAATGGCAGACTATTGAATGCGTTGGCGATGTCCAACGACACCGCCAACAGCACTCCCTTCCCGGCGACGGCCTCCGCGGCCGCCTGCCTCAGGCGTAGTAGGGCCCCGATGGTCGAACGCCCCCTCCGAAACCCATACTGAGCGTCCGACAGATCGGGCCCCACCTCCTCCAGATGTCGGACGATGCGGGCAGCGAGCACACGCTCCAGCAGCTTACCCACATCGTCGAGGAGCACGATGGGCCTGTAGGCTGACGGCAAATCCGGGGGCCGTCCCGGCTTTGGCAGGAGAACCAACCTCCCTTCCTTCCAGCACTCAGGGAACCGTCCAGACGTCAGACAGGCGTTGAACAGCTGCCTGAGGCGAGGCTCGAAGTGCTCGAGGAGCGATGTCAGCACCCGGACTGGAATTCCGTCCGGGCCGGGGGCCGTGGTGGCGGAACGAATCTTCGCCACGGCCGCCCCCACTTCCGACTCCGTCACGGGCGGAACACTCTCGTCGTCGTCGGCCTCCCGGTCCTGATCTGGCGGAGCCATGACCGGGGGCGTGTGTTCCGACTGCCGTGGAAACAGCTCCTCGACCACCCTACGAAGGAAGTCGGGCTGGAGGGTCTCGGTGAGGGGGGGGGCCCGCGCGCGAAGCTTGTTCAGCGCCGCGCGATATGGGCGACCCCAGGGGTCACGGTCGAGACCGTCCAGCATCTCCTGCCAACTCGCGCCCTTGGCGGCACGGATGGCCAGCCGAAAGGCAGTCCGCGCACCGCGGTACGCCTCGTACAGCTGGCCCTCCCGCTCGACGTCGCGGTGACGCCGCCGGCTGCGGGTGTAGGACCTTCGGGCACTGATACACGCCGCACGAAGGTCCGCCAGTCTTGGGGACCACCAGTAGACCCCCTGCCTCGGAGGTAGACGCCGCCGCACTCTGGGCATGGCCGCATCGCAGATCTGCGTTAACGCACTGCGAATGCGGACAGCCTCAGCGTCCACTCCGTCCGCTGGGGGTGGTGAGGACAGCCACGAGCTGACAATGGCCGCCTCCACCAGTAGATCCCTGTCAAGACGACCCACAGCCCACCGCGGAAACGCGGGAGCTCCGTCCGCCCTGTGACCCCTACCGGGTTCCCGGGGGGAGACCTCCATCCGGATGTACCGGTGGTCCGACAGGGTCTCCGCCTCCTCCAGGACACTCCAGTTCCTCACCCGTGGCGCGACGGCGGGGCTAGCGAACGACAAGTCCACTATCGACCCGCCCTGCCGCCGCACGCACGTGTTCACCGAGCCTCTGTTCAGAACACAGAGGCCCAGTGAAGCCGCCCACTCATTGACCGCCCGCCCGCGGTCGTCCGTCGTAGGGGACCCCCACGCCGTGGATTTGGCGTTAAAGTCCCCCAGAACCAGGACGAGACCCGGTGCCAGTCGCCGTATCGAGGCCTCCAAGGAGGTGAGTGAGGCCTCGAAATCGTCCATCCTCCTAGTGGGGGAGAGGTATACGCTGTAGAGCGTGACCCCTCCCCACTCCGCCGCGACAAATTCCTCGCCCCTATCCAAAAGGGACAAGGACGGGAAGTGCCGCTGCGTTGAGACGACGATTGCCGCGGTACCGTTTCGACTGACCACCCAATTGGGGCGATCAGGCACGGCGTACGGTTCCGCGACTACGGCTGCACCAATCGACCACTCCGCCATGGATTGCAGGAGGAGATCCTGCGCTCCGGCGGAGTGGTTGGTGTTGGCCTGCAGGAGGAGGTGCATGGCTGGTGTACCCATTATCGGGTTGTATCCATGACCTCCTCGCCAGCGGGCGATCGGACCGCGCTAGGAGCGGGAGCGGCCGTGGTCGTAGGGCCGCCCCGCGCCTTTGGGGCCGAAGCTGGAGGTTTGCACGCCCCAGAGCCCATGCGGTGCTTGGCGGGCTTATTGCCCGCCGCACACGCGGGGCAGTGGGGCGGGGCGGCGCAAGATGCCGCCACGTGCCCGGTCTGACCGCAGCGGAAACACAATCCGCCGCAGTCGAAGCAATTAGTGCACGTCGGTCGAGTGTGTCCGACCGCCATGCACTTGTAGCACCTCGCAGGCCGGTGCTCAAGCACGGTTACCCGCGCCGAGCTCCAGCCCACGAGGAGCCTGCCTGAGCCGGCCAGTTGCCTGACCGACTTCACCGGGCACTGCGCCCAGGCAGCACCTACGCCACCCGGACCGGGACGAATGGCACCGACCCGGACGGTGTCTATGGGACATCCGGTTTTCGAGGCAATAGCCTCCCGGATGTCTTCCACCGTCACTGAATCGTCCAAACCCGAAATGCGCATTTCGGCGCACTTGACGGGCCTGGCGATCTTGATGCCACCCTCCTCGGCGAACAAACCTCTCAGCTTCTCGGCCACGCTGTCGGCCGTCTTGGCGCCCTCGGCCCCTGGGAACTCGAGAATTCGAGCCCCCGTCCGGGCCTTGCGGGTCCTGGCTTCGACGCCTCCAATATCGGAGACGTCTAGCTCCCGCCGGGCCTTCCTCAAGACGGCCTCGTAGCTGAGGCCCTTCTCGGCCGCCTCGGGCAGCACAGTGATCACCACTGCGGCCGTCTTCGGCGACTTGAGCCCCTTGCGCGGTCTCTTCTTCCGTCCGGCTCCTGCCTGAGGAGCGGGGACCTCAGCGGCGCGCTTGGCCTCCGCTCTCCTCCTTTGGCCGCGACTCCTTCTGTCGCGTTCGGCTACCTGCCAACCCTGTTCGGGTACGGCAGTCGTGCCAGACGCGGAAGGCCTCGTCGCGGCCTCGCTGGTCGTCGCCGGCGGTGTTGTTGCGGGCGACTTCAGCGGTCCGGCAGGAGCCGGAGCCGTCTTCCTCCTCAGGGCGGGTCCCTTCGGAGCTGGGCCGGGGCCTTTGGGCTTAGGCCCGGCCGCGGCCGCGGCGTAGCTCCCCACGCGGCCACCCTGACAAGGCAGCGGGGCGGGGGCTGGTGCCACATGCGGCCGCTTATCCGCGGCTAAGGGCGGCCGGACACGTGGTTCTGGAGGCAGTCTTGCCTCCAGAACGGCCACACGTGCATCAACGAGTTTGCCAACTGCGTTGATGATTTTGGCGAGGGCCTCGTCCGACAAGCCTCCCACCTCCAGCGTCGGGGTCGGCTGAGCCCCTCCAGGGGCCCGCTCCGCGGCGCCTGGCGGCTTTGGCGCCGCAGGGGCGCTAGCCGGCGGCAAGCGGTCCGCGGGGAGAGGCGTCAACCTCACCACGGGAACAGGGAGTTTCACCGCGGTGACCGCGCCAGCGTCAGCCGGCGGCGCGCGCTTCGCGGCGGCAGGCGTCTTCCTCGCCGCGGGGACGGGTGTGACGCTAACGCCATCACCCAACGTCGTCGGCGCCGCAGCGCGAGGCGGCTTTGGCGCCGCAGCGGCCGCCGAGTATCCGGCCCTGGCCGACAGCGCGGCTGGCGCGGGTGACACGAATAGCGCCACCTGCGCCTTGAGGTCGGCCACGTCTATCAACAGCTGGCGGTTTGCGCGACGCATTTCCGCCAGCATGTCGCCCAGGTTCCGGTTTCGGGTCCGCAGGCCTGACATCTCGCCTCTAAGGCGGACATTTTCGGCCTGCAGATCCGTGGCCTCGCCGGCGCGGACAGCGACCGCCGCCGCCCTTCCCATGACCGAGGTCCCTCGCCCTCTTCGGGAGGCCTGGATCTTGGGTGGAGGCATGTTGGCCACGCTCCCCTCGGTTTCGGCGCTCGAGCTGCCTCCCTTACTCAGGGGGCGCTTTCGCACCTGCGAGGGGAGGGCCTCCTCCTTCTTAGTCGCGGTCGCCGGCGGCGTCTTTGCTGCTAGACGCGCCGACGACCTAGTGGGGCCTTCACCAGCCGACCCACTGTCCTTTTTGGACGGCCCTGCGGGAATATCACCGCCCTCGTCCATTCTGACGGTAGATCCGCCCCCCTCGTCTTCGGACGGCTCTGCGACATCGCTGTCGCCCTCGTCCGTCGACGGCTCTGCTGCGAGTCTACCATCCTTCTTCTCTTCAGCGGCGGCAGCCTCCCTGCGCGCTCGCCGCTCCTCCAGCCGCCTTTTGTGGCTCAGGCCGTTGCCCCGAGACTTTCGAGGCGACCTCCTCTTCTTCTTCTGGGCCTCCACGGTTTGTGCCGGGCCCTCGGCGGACGCCTCAAGTCCTGAGGACGAGGCGTCGTCTTGGTCAGTTTTTGATCGGCTTGACCGGGCCTTGGGGTGAGGATCACTACAATCCCCGTCGTTATTTTTATTTAATTTATCAGCATCCATTATTGATCCCACGATTATGGGAGATACAATACGTCGACCCGGGCAGAGATCCCTTTACCCGGGCAAGCCTACATTTACCAACCAGGGGGTCAGCCGGTACCCTGGCTGGAGCGTGCTAAGAACAGAACTACCCATCTGCCATGCATCTTCTCGCCGCACGCCAGAACTTAAGATTCTGGGTAATTTCCGAGTCCGAATGTTACTTCGAACTCTTTATAGAGGTTGTCTTCCTCGCGGTCCGGGCGGTTAAGCCAAGACCCTCGCTCCTGATACTACGCCTCAAGACAACGTGTCTTGAAGCAAGATATCAGGTTTACGATGTGTGGGCGGTGGCATGTGCCTGCCCAGCCCTCAAATGAATGAGTGACTGAGCCCGTCCCAATATTTCGCGTCCTATAACCTCTACTACGACTGTAGTAGAGTGAGGAGCGAAATCGCGCAGATATTCGCTACGGACGACAGTACAACAGAAGAACTGGGGACCGCCGCCCGCACCCAGGGTACACCGCGTGGAGGTTTCTGGGATAGTACCCCATGTCCATTAATACTGTAAAGTGTTCGAAAAATCGGGCAATTACAAATCAAATACAAACGCGATCGGGTTCGTAAAAATAGTTTTCATTTCATACATACATATTATCACGCCATATCCCTTGCAGGGTAGGCAGAGAGAACAGAGTTCCAGAGAACTCTATCCTTGCATACTTCACTCGCTTCCTCAACATTCATAATTTTCTTCATACACGCTCGCCGATTTCGGAGACTCTTGACTACTCCTTCAGTACATGACCGATCTGGTCAAGGTAGGTTAGTCTCGATCTCCCCCGGTACCTACAGTATTCATTTCAAATGCTATATACGTGTATTACAAATTGCACGTCTATCGTGAATATTTACAACAAATCCTGTTTTTTTTTAATTTGTAAACATAACATATTTAAAAAAAGAAATGTAATATCTGCATGACTCGGTATTTTTTTTAGTGTTTTTTTGGCAAATGTTATTACATACATACATATCATCACGCCATATCCCTTGCAGGGTAGGCAGAGAGAACAGAGTGCCAGAGAACTCTATCTCTGCATACTTCACTCGCTTCCTCAACATTCATAATTCTCTTCATACACGCTCGCCGGTTTCGGAGACTCTTGACTCCACCTTCCGTCAGTACATGACCGATCTGGTCTAGGTAGGTTAGTCTCGGTCTCCCTCGGTACCTATATCCTTCCACTTTCGCATTGTATATCTTCTTAACCAGACGTTCGTTCGGCATTCTTTCCACATGTCCGAACCATCGGAGCATTCCCTTTCGCATCTTTACACCAATACTCTCTTTCATACCTCCAAATGTTATTAAATATTTAAAAAAGGAATATAGTAAAAAAAAGGGAAAATCGAGAATCGAACTAGTGATGTTTGAATTAGACCCTCGGTTTTCCAACTCAACTATATCTATTTTCAATGACAGTGACCAAATTTGCCTTCACATTCTAACAGTAAAAAGTATATTATTGTTGGTTCAAAACCCCCCTTAAACCAAGATTTCTATAAATGAAACCTAGCTTAGATGGATTAATTGACCCTAAAAGCTCTTACATACTAAATTTCATGAAAATGGTGTCGTTGCTAAATTCTGAAAATATAGAAATATACAAATAACAATTTATTGCTCTTTTAGAGATATAATTATAAATAGATAGAATAAAATCTCTGTGGTAGTAGGGTAGGCTACAAATACTACCAACCCTTACTTTGCTTGTTGATGTAAAAGACAACTAAGAGCCTTATATAGCCCTGGGCCAACACCACCTTATGCCGTTTTGTCAACAATTACATTACCAAGGAGGGTTGACATTAGGCCGGTTATAAAACTATTGCCATTAACATTTGCAATATGTAGGAAGTGGAGTACATATCGCGTCGACCCCAAGTAATTGGGATAAGAGCAGGAGAATAATGAGATAAAATATTTTATTTTAACTAGGTATATATCTTCTTATCTTATCTTATAATTATATATATATAAATTACGTGTCACGTTGTTTGTCCGCGATGGACTCATAAAGTACTTAACCGATTTTAACCAAATTTGCGCAGCATGTGTAGCTTGATCCAACTTAAAAGATAGGATAGCTTAAATCTCAATTTATAGTAATATTATTTTATTGCAAATTATTTGTTTAATATTTGACAGTCAAAATCATATGTTATATCAAAAGGATTTTAAAAGATGGCGGAATCTGTTGACTGGATTCAGTAAGTATTTAATAGATGGCGCTATGTTAAATGTACAAACATGAAGCGTTTAAGCTGAAATTTGTTAGAATAAACAAAAAGTGTTACTTAGGCTAACCTAAGCCACAGTAACGCGTGGCCCGGTCTGCTAGTATATTATATATATATATATATATATATATATATATATATATATATATATATATATATATATATATATATATATATATATATATATATATATATATATATATATATATATATATATATATATATATATATATATAAATTACGCGTCACGTTGTTTGTCCGCGATGGACTCCTAAAGTACTTAACCGATTTTAATCAAATTTGCACAGTATGTGTAGTTTGATCCATGTTAAAAGATAGGATAGCTTCCATCTCAATTTATAGTCGCAATATTATTTTATTGCAAATTATTTGTCTATTATTTGACAGTCAAAATTATCTGTTATCTCCAAACGATTCTAACCGATGGTGGTATCTGTTTACTGGATTGAGTAGGTATTTAATAGATGGCGCTATGTTAAACGTGCAAACTTTTCACATAAGCTACAATTTATTAGTATAACCACCACGTGTTACTGAGACTACCTTAGCCACAGCAACGCGTGGCCGGGTCTGCTAGTATGTTTATATATATATATATATATATATATGTAATAACAATGTTAAGTAATATTAAATATTCTTTATAACAGTACAAGCTTGATAAGCTTGTAGCAATTAATGTAATAGGTACCTATAGCAAAATTTTATAACTGGTGTTTTATTGCCATTGTAAAAAATCTGCCAAGCTGTTATTAATCGTTACGTTGTGTGTACGAACACGTGTTGAATACGTTATTAAGATTAAACACCAAGGGGGGGCTAACACGTAATGACGCACGTAAACGAGTTTACTAGGTAATCCTTTTTTGTCGAGGTTTTTGAGAGGCTATACGTCCGGTCACATCCCATCTAAATTGTTCAAAGCGAAAGAGTGGCGGCAAATCAGCCTAGTGATGGTGTAAAAATACAAGTCACCACCCCCCTTTCCTACCCGTAAGTGTTGTAAAAGAGGACTAAAGAAAGGATATGCATATAAAATTTATTCAAGAGAAGGAAAACTCGGAATAAAACCGTCTAACCAGCATGGTGTAGTAGGTCAATTTCCTTCCTATTTTGGAAGAGGCTCGAGCCTAACAACGAGGCTTGTATGAGCTAAGAGGATAATAATGATAACTTATTCAGCAGATCACCGAAGGATCTTAGATGTAAATTACTGAGATTTTAGAAACTACAATATATGGGGCTTGAATCCATATCTATAGCAAATCTACTCTAATCGTCTTTCGAATTCCCATTAGCGCGACGTGCAACGCTTTTTTTTTTTTTTGCGTTGGACTATGGATGCGTCTCGCCCCGTCAAAACAGTCCGGGGTGATGGAGGAGGCGGCGCGCGACCCCATAGATCCACCAACCCACCATGCAAACTCCTCTCTTCGCCGTGCGAGCGGGCCACCGGTACCCGATCTTTGTCTTCAGTGGCCCGGCAACGTGCAACCCTACGACTTGTTGTAGACCTATTGCCATTTGTACGGGCTACCGATACGTTTTCCTTGTCTCTGACGGGGCTTTGTTGTCCTGCGGTAGCATACAAAACTCGAGCATTTTAGATTAAGAATTGATACCATATATGTATTGTATGACGGCTGCGAATACCACCAACCAACCCTTAACCTTTACATTACTCGTGTCGTGAAAGGCGACTAAGAGTCAAAAAACACTTATATCGAACTGAGCCAACTTCTTCTGATGCCGTCTGATCAACAATAACATTCTCAATGAGGGTTTATTCCAGGCAGGTGGCTGATCATAAAACTATTACCAATAACTTTTGCAATATGTACAATGGAAAAGAACTACTAGATCGTACATCGACTATAAGTAATTAGGATAAGAGGAGGATGATGATGATGATAAATTAGTATTATAATTTTCTTCTTCTCAGCCAATATACGGCTTCACGGCTACGATACAGAGTGGTGAATTATATCTTGTAACAATACAAAAAGCGTAGTATAGTAGGTCGAATTCCTTTGTCATGTAGGTAAGCACATCGATATTGATGGTGAGCCCAAGAGACTTATGGGAAGATAATGCAATAGTTTATGGGGCCGCACGCCAACCTTCTATTGTCCCAAAACGATCAGAGGGCATATGTCCTGCAATAGAAAAAAATAAAAAAAAGTGATATTCTCTTCCACTGTGGAGGAGACTGATATCTGTTAGAATGAATATAGGCTAAAAGAAACCAGAAGGATAATCGTATAATTAACTCTTAAACGCAATCACCGATATCAGCTTGGTAATTTTTTTTTTATATATACAAAAATATATGAAATTATTAATACTTTGCGGTAAGATACGTTTTTGTATTTGTCAGTCTCTTTTACGCATACCATATACGGTTATTAAGGGAATGGTTGTTTGGCTTTGTGTATACAATTTTTTGCAAGGTCGTTTAAGGAATAAAATTAAAAAGAAATGCAAAAAGCTATACAAAAGGTTGTTATGTGACATAAAGAATCATTTTATTCATAAGTAAAATATAATTATCTATTCGCGTCTCCACGAAAAGGTATTCAAAATCATAAAATGCATATCCATTTCTGAGGATATAATCCTTCACCACACATCACAGCCCATATATGTTCCACTGTTGGGCTCGGGCCTCCTCCGTAATGAGAGGAAAATTAACCTACTATACCACGCTGGTCAGACGTGTTGGTATAGGGTTTTGCTTCGAGTTTTTCTTCTCTTGCCTATGCAATAATATCTGTATGTTATATGCGTTTTATTTCCCTCAGTCCAAAAAAATCATAGAAAGTCGAGGAAATTTGCAGATCCAATAGCATTTTTTTTTCTATGCGCAAACCAAGTTTAATCAACATCGTATGCTTAACGCCAAACAATACGAAATGTAACCACTTCAGTGTGCTAATTTTTTTTTTATTTAAAGACACCTCCCTGCACTAAGGAAATAATCCTTGTATTGCGGGGGACTTTACAAACATGCAACTAACGCAGACAAATTACACCCAGACTCAGAACAACACTTTGTGGATCACACAAAGTATTGTCCTACGTGGGAATCGAACTCACGGCACTGGCACGGAAGGTCGGTATCTTAACCACTACGCCATCTGTGCAGTCAACCAGATATTGTCCTATAATTTTTAGACTTGAAATAATAATGTGTCTATTAATAAATTATGGTCGGCTGTGTGGTAGCGGCTACGAATACTAACAAACCTTACTTTGCTGGTGGACGTCGTAAAAGACGACTAAGAGCCTTATAACGACCTGGGCCAACTCTATATGATGACAATTACATTCCTGAGGAGGGTTGACGTCTGGCAGGCGGTCGGTCATAAAACTATTGCCAATACCTTTTACAATATGTATCTACTATGAAAGAGGAGTGCATGTTGTATCGACCGCAAGTAATTGGGATAAGAGTAGGAGAATGATGATGATGGTTGGCCCGGGAACTGAGAATAGTCCAGCACGACAGTCAACATTTTTTGTTATAGCTTATGGTGGCAAGCGAACAGACAGCACACCTGATGGTAAGTGTCACTGCCGTCTATGGACCTTTGCAATACCAAGGTATAGCTAAGCTGCTGCCTACCAATACAAACCCGAAACCCACCCCAGTTGGGCATACGGCTCTCTCGCTCACCGAACGAAGCGCAATAACACATTGCCATTAATCAGACGTCGATTTTTGCGAGAGTGTGGTATTACCCCGGACGGATCGGCCCGCGGCTGTAGACAGAGAACTGTCCACAGCGTGGTACTACCACTATTAAACATAGCAACATACCTGGAGCAGCTTTCTTTCTTCCCTCCAACATGGTTGAGGATAATGATAATTGTTCTAGTACTTAACTCGTAGTCGATTAGATATTGCTTGTAGAATTTTGTCCAGCCACAGTTTTAAACATTGAATTTTTGAACATATAATATTGTTTGAAGGGCACTGGAACTAATACTTATTAAACATACTGAATAAAATTTTATTCAAAAGAAGAACTAAAACGAGCCTTCTGAGTTCCTTGCTGAATTTTCTCAACTTGTATCCGCATTTTCGATCCGTTCAGTTATCATTCATCATCATTACAGCCTATATATATGTTCCACTGTTGAGCCTAGGCCTCCTCCGCAATGGGAGGGAAATTAACCTACTATACTGCTCTGGTCAGACGTGTTGATATAGGGTTTCGTTTAGAGTTTTTCTTCTGTAAAATGCGTTTTATATCCCTTAGTCGTCTCTTACAATCACCCACGAGTAAGATAGGGAGGGGGTGGTGAATTGTTGTTAAAGTACTAGATTAATTTCAAACAAAATGTAAAATTGACAATTTTTTTTCTAATGTTTTACGCAAGTATTACACATTTGAAATAAAACTACTTTTACAGATTCTATCGCGTTTGCATTTGATTTTTAATTTCCCGACGTTTCAGTCCTCCCGTGACCATGATCACTGTAAATTGTTCGAAACGTCAGGCAAATAAAAAAAAATCAAGTATAAACGCGATAGAATTCGTACAAATAGTTTATTTCAAATTGACAAATTTTAATAAAAGTCTTCACAGGGCTTATACATAATTAATGGACTTGATCAGATACGTATTACCATATACGGGTCACAGTTAGCTGATACTTGCCTTTTAGATCTTTTTAGCGGGAAACTATAGTAACATTATATACTCGATCCTCCCGAGGTCGGTAGTCGCATTTTAATCAACGCTGATTATAGGGAACATTCTGTACTAAGCTATCATTCGATTTGGTAAGACAACTAATTCTATTTAAAAACCATAATTTAAATTAATAAATTCAGCCATAATTATGGCCACTAATTATATATTTGAGATATTTCTTAAAGGACAAATTTCTTATTCCAAGGTTTTGTCTTTTACAATCATCATCCAGTTTTCATCCCAATTACTCCCAATTATTGGCAATATCCACTCTTTTTGCCACAAAATCCTATCTGATGTGATCTCTGTGTTCACTCCTTGTCTGTGTACGTCATCCTTCTATATTTTATTGGTCTTCCCCTTAAAGCCTTCAACATTCATATTTAAAACATTTCTCACAAAATTAATTAATGACACCATGATGATACAGTAGATTAATTTGTCAGCCATTGTGAAAAAGGTCTTTTTTTTTTTGCGGTGGACTATGGAGGTTATCGCGCTCCGCCTAATTGGTGCGAGGTGACGGCAGAGGCGGCGCGCAACCCCATAGACCCACCTCTCTTCACCGTGCGATCGGGCCGCCGGTACCCGATCTTTGTCTTCGGTGGAAAAGGTCTGAGCGTGGGGTCAGGGGTTGGATTCCCATTCAGCACAGTACTTAGACCAATTTACAAATTATTATTCTGAGTCCGGGTATTATTTATGGCCGTCAATTGTGTTTGTAAAGTCACAGAAAATACGTGTATATGCAAATTGTGAGTCTGCAAAATGCAGTAGTGTCTTTTGCTACGAAAACTTCGTAAGTGTAGAGATATTTTTGACTGATTACGATCTGGTCAACGTCAGACCAAATCGTCCTGAGCGATGATAGCGTAATTGTCAGTCATATGACTGACAGCAGCGTGGTGGGGCTCTTTCTACGACGTCGTGTACAAAACGTGTGGGATAGGAATGTAAGTCACAATTTTAATTCGTCACTACAGTAATATTTTTTGAATTCATAATACCTTACTTGTAGTTTTTAAGCAATTCTTGTTCAATAAAATGTATACCAGATAACTCTTAATTTAATTATGCCTTGATATTCATTTTCTCCTATCTTCACTACAACCTATATATATATATATATATATATATATGTACTACCATCTCCATCATGAACCTGCTCTAATCCCAATTACTTAGAGTCGACGTAATACATACTCATTTTTAATCCTATTAAATATCTGTGCTGTCGTTTATTCAGGTCATATTTCACGCAATCATCATTTGAAATAAAACTAGTTTAACCGACTTCAAAAACAGAGGAGGTTCTTAATTAATCTGTTTTTTTTTTATGTTTGTTTCCTCATAACTTTCGACTGGGCAAAGCGATTTTAATGATTCGTTTTTTATTGTAAGCTCGCTTTCTGTGTGGTTCCATTTCAATTTGGTCCAGTTCTGACAATGGCATCTATGAGAAAACCATATAAGTCTAAAATTAGCATTAAGTATGAGTGCGACAAATGAACGAATAGCTCAGGCCCATCGGGTACCGGTGGTCCGCTCGCACGGCGAAGAGAGAGGATTTTACGGTGGGTCTATGGGATCACGCGCCGCCTTCTCCGTCACCCCGGACCGATTTGGCGGGGCGAGACGCACCCATAGCCCACCAATAAAAAAAAAAAAAAAAAAAAAAAAAAGGCCCCGCTACTAATAGAACAACCTATATATGTCTGTAACACTAAAAAGTAAATATAAAAAAAAACTACGTTTAAAAAAACCGACTTTGTAACTGAAAAGTACAAAATAACTTATGATACTATCATTTGTATGTTATTGATAGGTTTGAAGTCGGTGCCGGTATCGGTCATCTTTAGTGTAGGAATTTCATTACAGTACATACCTAAGCTGTTTATAATTTTGTTTAGGGCTTGGCACCGATTTCAAATCTATGAATAGATAGCACATACAAATAATAGTATTTTAAGTTATTTTGTACTTTTTAGTTTTTAAAGTCGGTTTTTTTAAAACGTAGTTTTTACGGATTCTATGGCATTCGTATTTGATTTTGAATTGCCTGACGTTTCGAACATTTTACAGCATTCATGGTTACGTGAGGACTCCTCCCGAAAAGTCCGCCCGTGACCATGAACGCTGTGAAGTGTTTGAAACGTCGAAAAATTAAAAATCAAATACAAACGAGATGGAATCCGTAATATCATATAATAGTTTTATGTCAAATGTGTAATACTCCCCAAAATAAACGTCAGAAATCTATCTTTTCTCTGCCTTACCTCTAAAACCTTCGACAATAATATTTAAAGTATTCGTCATATTGCTTACATACTGTCTCATTACATATCCATATCATGCCAGATGTTCTTTAACTTTTATGTTCTTCAACTTTCTCTATTACGGTCATTCGTTATTTTATCCATTCTAGAAATTAATTTATGCAAATATGTTGATTTAAAAACGTGTTCAGTGTGGTGACGGAGTAAGAATACAATTCACAACCCCCTATCTTACTCGTGGGTGATCGTAAGAAACGACTAAGGAATATAAAATGCATATGACATATAAGTAAGAGATGGCAAACTCGAAACAAATCCCTATACCAACACGTCTCCGGGCGGGCCACCGAAGACAAAGATCGGTTACCGGTGGCTCGCACGCACGACGAAGAGAGGAGTTTGCATGGTGGGTCTATGAGTTCATGCGCCGCCTCTTCCGTTACCCCGGACCGATTTGGCGGCACGAGACGCATCTATAATCCACCGCAAAAAAAATACCAACACGTCTGACCAGTTTGGTATAGTAGGTCAATTTACTTTCCATTATGGAAGAGGCTCGAGCCCAATAGTGGGCAATATATAAGCTGAAATGAGATGATGATAATTTAAAAACAGTAAAATATTCCTATAACCAAGACCTCTGCACTTTAACCGTTAATTCATTTGAATGGTCATATGTTTCCACGGCACAATTAGCACCTACATGATTGTTCTACGAATAAAACCCGTTCATCTTGCTAACATTATGTTTTATATTGACAAAAATAGCAATGACTTGTGTTTATTATAAACACTATGTCATTTGACAACTTTTTTTTTTAAATATTTATTATGCGGTTAGAATTTGAGTTACATCGTGAAGCAAGTGGTATAATCGTATGACGTGCGGTCGTTAATTCTGAGGAACATATTCTGCATTGGACTAAGTAAATATTGGGACCATATCATAATTTTTGAAATTTATAATCTCTTATGAGAAAATATAATGATCTAAATTTTTATTTCTTGCAGCTATAGTAAATGACATAATAAGAAAAAGAAGTCAAGTCCAGCCATGACCATAACACCGCCGCCGGTACCTTAAATAGCGCAGCCGCGAGTACCTTCGCCTGATGCCGCCCTAGCCGGCAGGCATCGGGTGACTGCATCGGGGATTAGTCCGGTCGCCCGGAGTGAGGCCACCGCGTGAGGACGATGGCCCGACGGCGAAAGCTGCATCGACTCGAGAGGATAGCCGTTAGGGTAAACCACCGAGCGGGCCACCGAAGACAAAGACCAGGTACCGGTGGCTCGCTGGCTCGGCGTAGAGAGGTCCATGTAAGGCGGGTCTATGGCGTCGCGCGCCGGTTCTTCTGTCGCCCCGGATGGTTTAGCGAGGCGCGACAACTCCATAGATCACCACCAAAAAAAAAAGAAAGCCATGGCTTTCTTTTTTTATAGTGATATTTACTTTATATCGTTTATGGTCATGCATGACCATAAACGATATAAAGTAAATATCACTATAAAAAAAAATTAATGCAAACACGATAGTATTCATAAAAATAGGTTTTATTTTAAATAAGAGAAAGAAGCTGACAGTACAGCAAAAAAAAAAGTGAAGTTGAAATAAAGCACTGATAAATCCGTCAGGCGCGCGTAGATTAATATCCATCTCATTGATACTTCAACCTACACCAACGCCAAATTCTGAAAGAAATAAACGTTATATTTGGAAGGAAGGTGCGAAATAATCAGCTAGAAATTGACTGCTGAATTTTTTTTTTGGGTAGGCTATGGCCTAGACACACGTCGCCCGTTCCGTCCGGAACGACGGAAGCCACTGATACCGCTTCCGTGACAGACTACCGGCGACCGCGTCCTAGTTCCTGACGCTGTCGAGCATCGCCTTAGCGATGGTCAGCAGCGCCAGCTCGGCACCGATGTTTGCGACGAGTTCACGGCGCTGCTCTGCCCAGGCCACACAGACCTCGAGCGTGTGCCGCGCCGTGTCGTCGTCGCAATCGCAGTGGTGGAACTGGTGGGCTTTCCATTATTCGACAGCAAATCTAATTTTCAATGGATCCCGACTGTTCAATTGTCATGTTCTATTACTAAAATATATTTCATTTTCTGCAATAGTATTTATTCAATAATATATTATGGAATTCTAGACCACCGAACATCTAAGTGCTTGTTTTTTTCTTTTCAGTTTTTTTATTATGTATGTAGTTTTGGTGACTTTTTACGCAGTCGGATTTTTTGATTTTTTTAATCATTTATTGTGGGGCTGTATTATTAATTTATCACTAACCATTCGCTAATCTACAACTATGAGCAATGTAACAAAATAACCATTAAGTACCATACGACATGACGAGGCAAATCTTTAAAACATACGAAATTACAACTCAAGAACATCCGGCAATTATAATTAATTGGCAAAAAAAAAACCGGTTATTGTTTTGACCATTATATTACTTGGAGTGTCCAAAATTCGTAAATTAATTGAACATGAATGAAAGAACCAACGTTTAATGAAGGGATAGGAAAACAATGAGATAAACCCTCTTATTGTCTTGTAAATTATCTGTGAAGACACCAGGAGTGATTCTCCTGTTCAGCACTCTTTTAGCAAGCTTATTTCACCAACTGCGGTCACCTATTAGTATATCTCGAGTGTGTTATTATTACGTCTTTCCCAGTGGTGACAGTCTAAAAATTCAGACAGGGGATGTTAACATCTGCGCAAGAGAGGAAAAGTTCGAAATTAAACCCTATACGTGTCTGAGTAGTCTGGTATAATTCAATTTCCCCCCTGTAGAAGAGGCACACACACTTTAGAGAACACGCCGATATATATATATGCAATTAGATGATAATTATTACCTCTTGTAATCCAGAAATGGAAGTCGATAGGCTGGTAGAGAAAATCATCCGAGAGCGTAGTGTAAATCGATATACTATTTACAAATAATCTAATATTTTAAATTAATTACTCCCAGTGGTGACGGAATAAGAATACAAAGTTCTAATGACCATTCCTTTCTCCTACTTTCTTTTTTGTAGTTACCATGTCGCAGTATATACTGCTCTGGTTATACCTGTATAAAAATAATATATGCTGTTTAGATCCTATAAAAAAGATACAAAGTCAAAAGAATAATATCAGAAATACTCAACCAACTTTTTACGTATAGGAAAAAAAGACCATGGCACAGTTGAGCCATACTTTTTTCGGTCCTCGTATGATAAAAACACTTGTGTTTAGAGGTAAGGACTTCACGGTGGAAGTTATAAAAACCGACTAACGGATTACTAGAGGAAAATGGACAGCATCATTCTCATGTGAAACTCATATCACCGTGAGTCTTGGCAAAACTCGCTGTCCAGCTTGATAATCCGGACTTTAGCCTTAAAAACTGAATGGGAACTATAGTGAATTGGAAATTAAAACTTATTATATGCTCCGCGCTGTGTGGTAGCGGCTACGAATACTAACAACTCTTACTGTTCTAATAACTAATACTAATACGACTAAGAGCTTCATAACGACCTGGGTCAAATCCATCTGATGCTGTTTGGTCAACATTTACTTTATTTTCTAGGAGGGTTGACGTCAGGCAGGCAACCGATTATAAAACTATTGCTAATTACTTTTGCAATATGTACAATGGAAAAGTAGTACATATTGCATCGACCCCAAGTAATTGGGTAAAGAGCAGAAGAATGATGAATGATGACGATGCTTCCCATTTAAATATATAACCCATGCTATAAAATTTCATGTAAAGTAACAAGCTTCTTGTGTGAAAACCAGTATTGGAATGCAGTTGTATTTCAATATTTTTTCAAATAATTGATTGGTTTATAATTGTGTAATGATTCTATACTAGTATATAATGCAACTTTTTACATGCCATCTAATAAATTATATTAATCATTATTTTGAATTATACTAGCAAAAAGCTGAGCTTTATGATGGCTCGCATAGTTTTTCTAATGGGTAATAATTTTTAAGACAGTTTTTTTTAGTTCTGTTGCAGCGATGTTAACTCTTTGGTGTTCTAACAGATGGTGTTAATAATCCCTATAACATTCTATCAAATTAATACAAAATTGTTAATGTTAATTTTTTTTAATTGTTATAATTTTTTTAATTACTGAAATTTAGCATTTAATATGCTTAATTATTTATAAAACCCGATTACGAAGCGAAAAATGATGTCACAAGTGGGATTCGAACCCGCGCCTATTGGGATTCCGTCCCAATCGTGCTGCCACTACACCACCGTGACTTATTGTAGGACATACAAATTTCGCTTCGTATCATATTTACGTCTTAAGGTGACGGTATGGCATCTACCCGACAATGTTTACACATTGTTATAGGCTTAATACTTCAAACTCACGTCAAACAACTCACTTCAAAGTCACGGTGGTGTAGTGGCAGCACGATTGGGCCGGAATCCCAATAGGCGCGGGTTCGAATCTCGCTTGTGACATCATTTTTCGCTTCGTAATCGGGTTTTATAATTTTTTTTTTCACATCTAGATATGAAGATAAATTACTATTATAAAGCACAAATTTATAGGCGTGTTAGTTTTTCAGCAAAGTGTATTACAAAAATGCTTAGGTTGTGCGATAGTGTAATTTCCTAATC
Organism: Lymantria monacha; assembly: GCA_905163515.2. Classification (NCBI taxonomy): domain Eukaryota; kingdom Metazoa; phylum Arthropoda; class Insecta; order Lepidoptera; family Erebidae; genus Lymantria; species Lymantria monacha. The sequence continues at coordinate 2,529,005 of LR991091.1, read as the reverse complement.
ATCATTCATCATTCTCATACTCTTATCCCAATTACGGGGGGTCGTTACAATATGTAATCTTCTTTCATAGTACATATTGTAAAATTTATTTGTAAATAGTTTTATAACCGGGCGTCTGCCCGACGTCAACCCTCCTTGGGAATGTAATTGTTGACCAAAACGGCATCAAATGGAGTTGGTCCAGGTTATAAGGCTCTTAGTCGTCTTTTACGACATCCAAAGCAAAGCAAAGTAAGGGTTGGTAGTATTCTACGTAAGGGTTGGTAGCAATGTGCTTCAAGCGAGCAGCCTCCATGCGTACATCGCGTAGATCGCCTGTTTGAAGTCCGTGGCAAGTGGCGCGGTAAGCGAGGAGTCAATTATCGGGTGATATATATTGCTGTATAAGAGCGGTCTTGTACAAGTCGGTTGCGACCCTTCTAGTCCTCCCGTAACTATTTTTTTTTGGCGGCGGGCTACGGTACGTCAAGCTCCGTTAATCCGTTCGGGATGACAGAGAAGCGGCGTACGACTCCGTAGACCCGCCTTACATATACGTCTCAACGCCGTGCGAGTGGATCACTGGAACGCAGTCTTTTTCTTCAGTGGCCAGTCCTCCCGTAACCATGAACTTTGTAAAGTGTACGAAACGTCAGGAATTTAAAAATCAACCACAAACGCGATAAAATCCGTAAAAATAGTTTTATTAAGATAAAATTTAAAAAAAAAACCGATTACGAGCGAAAAATGATATCACAAATGCGATTCGAACCCACACCTATTGGAAATCCGTCCCAATCGTGCTGCCACTTACACCACCGTAAACTATTGTGTAAACATTGTCGGGTAGATGGCACACGTTTCCTTAAAGACGTAAATATAATACGAAGCGAGATTTGAATGTCCTACAATAGTTTACGGTGGTGTAAGTGGCAGCACGATTGGGACGAATTTCCAATAGGTGTTGGTTCGAATCCCACTTGTGACATCATTATTCGCTCGTAATCGGGTTTTAAATTATTTTTATACAGTAATTTTAAAATTATAAAATTGACAGCATTTACCTCCACGGGGTTTTATTCATACCGTTTATAAAGTAACCCATATATAAAGAATAACTTATGAATCATGATTTTACAATGTATTGGCAATAATAACGTCAATTAACATGCTTTTATCAACTACTACATACATTTAAACCCCACAAATCAATTAGATAATTACTAAATAAGGTTTAATATAAATACTGGCATACATAGCTATGTAGACAAGGACGCTTTGACATGTGATGTTATCTGAGTCTCCTACTATACTAACACATGTAAAGTCGCGATAGGCTCCCTTAAGTCTATGCGAACAAAAGTTATTGGCAAGAGTTTTCTGACTATTTGCTTGACGTCAACCCTTCTTATTTGTTGACAAACGGTTGATCCAGGTCGAAGACAAAGATCGAGTATCGGTGGCCCGCTCGCACGGCGAAAAGAGCCGCTTTGCAGGGTGGGTCTGTGGACTCTGTGGCGTCGCGCGCCGCCTCTTCCATCGCCCTGGATTTGGCGACACGTGACCACCTCCATAGTCCACCACAAAAAAAAACGTCAATTTAAATCTCTTAGTCGTCTTTTACGACATCCACAAGCAAAGTAAACAGAAGTAGTATTGACACACAGCAAACCTATTTGATTAAATATTGGTACCTAGCGGATTAAAGCAAGCAATTATATAGCGACTTACAAAAACTTGATTACGAGCTAAAAATTAATGTAACACGTGGGATTCGAACCTACATCTATCGGAATACCGTTCCAATCGTCCTTGGACAAGTGTGAGCGTATGACATTCAATTTTCGGCTCGTATTATATTTTCGTATTTATGGGAGACGTGTGCCATCTACCCGACATTGTTTACACATTATACATATTTTTCACTCGTAATCAAGTTTTTTTATAAATAAGCATGTTAAATGCTAAATTTCAGTAATTTGAAAAGGGATTGTTCCGAAACGCATCCACGTTAAGGACCGTATACTCTTGGTCCGTTGATCTCTTGGGAAGTAAGTCTATGAATAGAGTAAAAAATGTACAATGCATTACGACAGCGTAATTGATTTTATATAACTATCTCTTTTTCGTACACGTTATTTGTTTTACGCTTAAGCAAATCAAATATATTTTACTATAGTCAACTTGAACGCTAAATACTTTTCAGTTCTTGATCTTAAATTATTGCCTTTATCCTTTTTAATAACTTTTTTGACTCATTTGTTATTAACACCATTCAATTAACATCTTTACATTGACGTCATAAACACCATATTTGAAACAATATGTCATATCCGTGGCGGTTATAGTTCAAAGATGACGTAACTACAGATTGGTCTGAGATAATTAGTCTAAAAGAGAGTATACATTACACTTGAAAACCGAATCGGAATGTAAATTATAGACTGTTATTTTTAAAAGGCTAAGATAGCGACACCGGAGCAATGGGAGAAAACGAAAGGTCTGCACGAATCCCCGGCACCTGCCGCCTTTCTGGATTAGATTTTTTTTGCTGTACTAAGCAAACAATACTTATATTGCGGGGGACTTTATAAACATTAATTATAGTATCAATTTACACCCAAACTAGTTCTGAATCAATAATTTATAGATCACCCAAAGTTTTGTACTGAGTGGAATCGAACCCGTAACACTTGGCATGGTAGGTTGACATCTTAACCGCTATGCCATTTGTTGAGTATTATCTGACCCTACATCGTTTATTATCTTATTCTTCACGTAGTGATATAATTAGGAAATTGATGAAGTCATTGTAAAATGGACTTCTTAGATGATGTATTCGTTATAGAAGAGACGTTCCATGTCCACAATTTTGTATAAATGCATTGAAAAACATTAAAGAAAAGAAAAGCCCACTGAATTTCTTTCCGGATCATCTCAGTGGTGGTCGCGTTCCAGTGCGATGGTAGTTTAACGCAATAATATATAAAATTGATAATTTGATAATTTGTAATTGGCCCATCGGTATTTATACATAATAAATGGGTTTTCCAGGATGTTGTCACCTTTAACTTGCTTGTGGCAGTCGTAAAAAATGCGTTGTGTCTTAGCAGGAAAGTAAGCAACAGCTATCTTCTGGGAATCTTAGAACATCTACTGCAATTGCCAATTTTCCTGCTCGCGATTATAAGCTTTCGGAGAGATTAACAGTAGATATTAATGGGCTAGGTTAGATTTTATAACAAACACGATCCGATCCGGTAATCATCCGGCTTGTAAAGCACAGTGTAAAATCAATTTAAGTTCTTTAATAACGTTGTAAATAATAAATGTTTTTAATCTTTTAAATTTGTTTATCCTGATGAATGAATGTTATAATCAAAATGTGAGAACAGGTTTAACTTGTATACCAACATTCTTTCATTTCGCGATTGTGTGCAACCAGTGGCAAGATTGTAGGAGTCAAAGTGCTTCCGTATTTTTTCTTCATTAATAGTAACGTTTAACGTGGGGATTTTATAAAACTTAGTACTTATCTTTTTAAGTTCTTATCTTTTTCATACACTTTTTATTACTGTGGTTTTTATGTAGCGTAATTTTGGTACGTGATTTTCAACCCCTTTGAAATCCCGGATTAATTTGAAATTTTGCACACTTATCAAGGACCACTGATAATGTAATAATTTATATAGTTTTTCTTTGCCTAAGTCTGAAATTTTCCGTGTGGTAACGGAGTAAGAATACAATTCACCATCTTACCCGTGGGTGATCGTAAGAGACGACTAAGGGATATAAAACGCATATAACATCTATGCAAGAGAAGTAAAACTTGAAACAAACCCTATACCAATACGTCTGACCAGCGTGGTATAGTAGGTCAATTTTCCTCCCATTATGTAGGAGGCTCGAGCTCAACAACGTAACATATATGAGTTGAGATGAGAAGGTGAATCCTAAAAATAAAGATAATGATACTTAGTAAGATCTTCAGGGTTTTGCCATCTTTTTATATCTATGAGATTTTGGTGACTCGATAAATCTCACATTTTTTCTGAATCGTATTTTACTTTTAATAGTATAAATTAATCGATGTAGATCAAAGTCCGTTTACGCCATGCCTCAACCCCAACCTTTTAGTGGCTTGAGTTAACAATACCCTCTCCAAGATTTCAACGATACGTTGTACCTAACATTTATTAAATGACTCTGATGATGACGTTACTGTCGCTCAACAAACAGCATATATGACCCGCGAGACCATAACACGTCAGTAGGTATACGTTACGCAGTTCCGCCCTTGCCGTCGAGGTCAGCGGCTGCCTCAAATAACAGTCAATAACTCAAACGTGGTACATTTTACCATTAGCGACGCCCAAACCCCAAATCTGTAAGCCACAGGAGGTTCCGATTAAAATTTTAGGGCCAAAACCCAAATCCATATATCACTGGGAATGCCGATTAAATGTTAACCTGATCGAGAGCCCTTGGCGCTTACTTATAGTCCGAACAAAGCTGTTAAAAGCTATCTGCGGCTAGCAACTAAGCATAAACAAAAAAGAACTCAAAATACTGCTTGCTAGTGATAAGTACAAAAAAGTAAGGAGCTTGTATGAGGTACTTTTTTTTTCAAATGAATTAGAAGTATTATACCGCCTCGTTTGAGCGAATTCTCAATTGAGAAGTACATAAAAAATCAAGTTATATTATATTTTAACACGCTTGCATTAGCTTGGTATATACGTTTGTAAAAAAAAAACACAAAGCAGTCGTGAAATAAAAACTTAAACCTATGAAAAGAAAACAAATATAAAAAAATAAAAAAGCGTGCCCCCAGGGAGTATGTATGGGTGTGACCATACCAAAGCCAGCCGTCGAAAAAAAATATTTTGGTATGGTTAGTGAATAATTTCACACGTATTGCTTTACAGTGATGCCAATTTAGCATATTTTATGCTAGATTTGGCATATTTTCATGTTGTTTAGCAAACTTTTTTGTTGTTTAGCATATAGCATATTTTTTAGCATATTCAAAATTACGGTAATATATACCTACGAGTATTGGTGTAAAGATGCAAAAGGGAATGCTCCGATGTTTCGGACATGTGGAAAGAATGCCGAACGAACGTCTGGTTAAGAAGATATACAATGCGAAAGTGGAAGGATGTAGGTACCGGGGGAGACCGAGACTAACCTACCTAGACCAGATCGGTCTTGTACTGAAGGAAGGTGGAGTCAAGAGTCTCCAAAACCGGCGAGCGTGTATGAAGATAATTATGAATGTTGAGGAAGCAATTGAAGTATGCAAAGATAGAGTTCTCTGGCACTCTGTTCTCTCTGCCTAACCTGCAAGGGATATGGCGTGATGATATGTATGTATGTATGTAAAATTACATAAATGCGTACAATGTAAATTTTGTAGTTTTTTTATAAAAAGCCGGTTACGGTTATACGGTTATTATATCCATTTATATCCTTTTCTCTTTGTATTTCGTACGGTAGGTCTCGATATCCTTCCGTTACGACGTATGTGTGCCTTGTGCTTACATCCATACATTACTCATTATTGAATAATATAATCGAAAATTCAAATGCACTATCTCGCTGTTCGTTATTACCAACGAATCAATACACATGGCTTCATTCGCACTGCCTGCTCGCTGCCCACAGGCGCGAACGTGTATTGCACAATATGCACCTACCAGTCAAGTTATTGCACTGCTCAACTCATTGATTGCTCAGTATCCGGCGGTTGTTATATTTTTCACCAAAATCGATGATTTTTAGAATTGCGTTTTTTTCCGGGGTGGTCCACGGTTGGCGCACTCCTCGCACAACTCCGTCTGGGCCGACAGAGGGGCGTAGGCATGCACACCCGTAATCCACCCGTGATACGTCGCCTTCGTCGATGGGCCCACCACCGGAGCAGAGTGACTTGACGTCAGTGGCCGGCTCGACAGAATACCCCTGAGGAGTACCCTCTCCTTGATCGACGTCTCTCCCTCAGAAGACGTCGCTCTTTCCTCACGCGGTCAGCCTCTCGGGTGGTTACGGACTAATTCCGCGATCCAGTCACCCACGTTTAAAACTTTGTTAGCAGAAAAAGGAAAAAAAAATCTTAGCACAATTTTTAGCATATTTATGAAGGACTTGGCATATTTTTGGCATAATTTTAACACCATTTTAGCATATTCTTCATTGATCTTATTGGCAACACTATTGCTTTATTTATCAGTATAAAAGTACCTACTATCATTTATGTGGTTAAATACAATATCCACAATTCTCCTACGGTCTACTCTCCCTTTGATCATTTTCGATCAAGTCACGAAAGGCCTGAAGCGAGTTTACCCATCCCAAAAAAGTGCACAACGCCGCTAAAGAAGTTTTGATTTCAAAATATATTTCTAGAACTTTGCTGAAAATTTATAACTCATTTTCACAAACGATTCCTAATCTTTAAGTGTCACCTAGAGCAATGTAAATGGCGCATAATATTTATGATAGTTATTTTTTTATGTTTATGGAATTTGAATATAACATATACAGATGTACCTACAAAATAAGGAAAACTCGAACTAAAAACCTATTTAAACCGTTGCTTATATGGAGCGTATATATATATATTACGCTTTATTGCGCCGAGAGTTACTCGGGACACAGAGCCTCCACTGTAACGCTCCGCACGGAGCGGGCGCACCGTGCACAGCGAGTGCTTAACCATTTATAAACGCAGTGCGTTATTTGATAGGACCCCCGTCGGGGAGGATGTCGATCTTTTCCTCACGGTCAGTCTTTCGGCGGGTGACGGACTAATTCCTCGGTCCAGTCACCCGCGGCCTCGGCTAGGGCGGCATCAGGCGCAGGTAATCGCGCCAACGCCGCCCCAGTCACCGGCGGCGGCTCACGTCGCTGAGGAGACGCTCCTCACGCACGCGCTACGCCGCCTCCTTCCGCGAGACTACTGCCTTGCAGAAGGCTGCAACCGCGTCCCAGTTCCCGACGCTGTCGGGCATCGCCCTGGCGATGGTCGGCAGCGTCAGGTCGGTACCGATGATTGCGACGAGTTCACGGCGCTGCTCTGCCCAAGCGGCACAAACCTCGAGCGTATGCTGCGTCGTATCCTCGTCCCAATCGCAGTGGTGGCAGGACGGTGTACTATCCCTCCTGACGACCGTGTGCAGGTATTTGGCGAAGCATCTATACCCCATCAAAACCTGCACCAGTCGAACGGAGAACGGAGTGTTCTGCAGGGGACGTAACAAAAACATGATTAACGCAGACAATTTACATCCAAACTCAGAACAACACTTTGTGGATCGCACAAAGTACTGTCCTGCGTAGGAATCGAACCCACGGCACTAGCACGGAAGGTCGACATTCACACAATGGTTTTAAAATATATACAAAAGCAATGTTTACATTAAAATATTGCTATTAAAAGCCAGAAGGCATTTCTAACGCGTTTCTGTTAACTTGATTTGTATATCGAAGTATTTCAAGGTAATTTTCACGTTCTTCTAAATTTCGGATTATTTAGAAACTGCACACTTACCAAAGAGCAAAATTTATATAGTTTATCCCATAATCCTTACGAGATTAGTAATATTCTTTTATATCCATGTCTGAGATTTCGTTGTGGCTCGATAGATGTCGCTATCCCAATTTTCTGCATAGCACTTTAGTTCGACTATCTGCAAAAGCATGGTTTTTAGTATTTTAAACTATTTTATTATTACACGACTACTGCGAAACCTAAAGGATGGATGATGATTTTAGCAATAGTTAAATATTATTTTATTTATCTTTAGTAGGATAAAGTAACCCTTAAAGGTCAATAACTGATTATAATCAGTATTGTGGTGCTGGCAGAAATAAACGTTTGTTTTTTTGTTAAATAGTTTTACGGCTGACCCGTACCGGCTGAGGTTGACCTAACGAGCCAAGTATCACGGGGTCGAATCACACGCAGCATTGTACACGCAAATTGTTGTTGTCCGTAAAATTTGAAGTTCTTAAGGTACCACGCGATACCAGGATTAACTAGTTAGTCTTTAAAGAAAATAAGAAGAAGGAAGAAAAACGTAATATATAAAATATACAGATTTAGGTACAATGGGTACCTAAGTAATAGTAACCACACAATAATATAAGTAAGAGTACACAAATATATAAAAAAATAAATCAGTCGATTATGGGGCTCACACCAATGAGTTTTATTTCGTACTTACTACCGAAATAGTGGACCTACATATACAATTATACATATCATTCATCATCATTCTCCTACTCTTATCCCAATTACTTGGGGTAGGTACAATATGTACTCTTCTTTCATAGTACATACTGTAAAAGTTATTGGCAATAGTTTTATGACCGGCCGCCTGCCAGACGTCAACCCTCCTTGGGAATGCAATCGAAGAAAAAAACGGCATCAGATGGAGTTGGCCCAGGTCGTTATAAGGCTCTTAGACGTCCTTTACGACATCTACGAGCAAAGTAAAGGTTGGTAGTATTCGTAGCCGCTACCACACAGCTGGATTTACATACATATACATATATTTCTTTTGTGTCTGTCTTTTAGCTGTTAGCCGCAGATGGCTGTCACAGCTTAACCCGGACTATAGGTGAGTGTTGAGGGCTCTCAACCCGGATACATATACTAAACAGAACTGTAGGATTTATACAAAGTGTGAACAATGTTACGTGGCGTATCAAAATAAAGGGCTTAATTGGCACATTTTAAATCTATTTATACTGCTAATGTATAATTTATATTTAAAGTTAATAGATTCAATTAATTATATTCAGTTACTTTACAGGTATAACATATTGTGGTTGTTCATTATAAAATACTTATACATACATACATACATATCATCACGCCATATCCCTTGCAGGGTAGGCAGAGGGAACAGAGTGCCAGAGAACTCTATCCTTGCATACTTCACTCGCTTCCTCAACATTCATAATTCTCTTCATACACGCTCGCCGGTTTCGGAGACTCTTGACTCCACCTTCCTTCAGTACGTGACCAATCTGGTCTAGGTAGGTTAGTCTCGGTCTCCCCCGGTGCCTACATCCTTTTAAAAATACTTATATAGCAGTAAAAACTCAACAAAACTAATTTAAAAATAAATAAATAAAAAATAATATGAAAATTCAAATACAACGACTTCGAAATAATTTTGTTTTTAATAAAATATGAAACAAACAATATTCTTTTATGATATTCTTGTTGTACACAAACTGTAAAATATGTATGATTTAAACAGAAGACTACTAGACTAGAAGTATACACTACTAGACTAGAAACTACTACTACTAGACTATAAGTATACACTAGCTAGCCCGATGGGTTATACTCTTGGGTGTCCTCCCCTAGGTAGATATCCCTTATGTTAAATTAGATTACGTATGTAAATAAATTCAACAACGAAATCTCATCTAAAACAACGAAATCTCTCTAGACATTTATGAGGATAAATGTCTAGAGAGATTTCGTTGCAATTAATTTTCTGTTTGATTGGTAATTTGGATTTACAATTAATCTAATAGATAACGATACGATCGCGTGCAGGTATTTGCTTATAACTTTTAGATTTATACAGAATGTCTCTTGAGTCAGATCATCATCATTTGCCTACTCTTATCCCAATTACTTGGGGTCGATACAATATGTACTTTTCTTTCATAGTACATATTGTAAAAGTTATTGGCAATAGATTTATGACCGGCTGCCTGTCAGACGTCAACCCTCCTTGGGAATGTAATTGTTGACCAAACGGCATGAGCTGGAGTTGGTCCAGGTCTATATAAAACCTCTTAGTCGTCTTTTACAACATCCACGAGCAAAGTAAGGGTTGGTAGTATTCGTAGCCGCTACCACACAGCAAGTGGAATCAGCCAGTAATCTTCATATTTATTATCTTAGCTCATATAAATCTCACATCTTACATCAGGCGTGGTACTTAATAAGAGGGAAATTAAACTAATATATGCTAGCACATCTATTAGTATAGATTTTCATTGCTTTCATTTGAATATATATGATATGATTATTATATCCCTTACTCCATTTTACTATGGAAGAAATATAGAGGTTAGTGAGTTGTGAACACACGAAAATGAATCCAATGACCTATATTATTTAATTTTTAAACACTTGCAACATTTAGTAGTTCGTAAGTATTTACATAATGCTAAATTGTTCTGAATACATATTTAAAACAATTGTTTCAAATGTAAATAAATACATTAATTCAAATGTTAACTAAATATTTGAAACAGTTTGCCGGATGAATGGGTCCGATTTGATTTCAATAAATAATCCAAATTGTTTAAAATTGAATTTGGGGTCACTCCGTAATAGGCGAGGAATAACTAGGCGTTCAGTGTTATACGTATAAATTCGCGACTCCATAAACAAGGAAAGATACTTTCGGCTATACATCGATTGAATACTAGAAACATTGAGTCAGCTGACGTTCGACAAACTTCTTTAATCATTTAATTTGAAATTGTATCTATACTGGCAGCTTTATTAAAAGAAAGAGCTCTTACGGTATACAAGAGTTCAGTAAGAGAGAGCAATCAGACGTAAGAAATAGAGGTGGCAATGTAGCCCACACTCTTATCTACGCATGATTTTGGGTATCAATTGTTACGTCATCTTGTATTAACGTATTTACTCGTACTAAAACCTCGGTGGTCTGCTCTATACTCGTAGTGTATTTATTATTTTGTATATAAGCTAAGTCAACTGATAGATTGCCTTTAAACTCGTGATATAGTGGAGACCACGAACCCTCGTTTTCTATTTTTCCACTACTATATTCAATACAGCACCTTTAGACTTTTCTACTGAAATCCAGTAACAAGATCATGCAGTTCTGAGTCCAAATGAGATCTCAAACGCTATTCCTGTTATTCGTGATTAAGTTAATATACCAAAAATTTATGAGTTGTGTGAATTTATATAACACATGTTCATTTAAAAAAAAACTATTTTAATTTTGTTGTGTTGTTTATCAACGATCCATAAATTGTAGATAACACCTAAAATAATATAAATGACACGTAGAGTCAACATTAAGTGTGAAATATATCACCTTAGTTGTTATCTAAAATTTAAATATTCATCATCATCATCATCTCAGCTCATATATGTGCCACTGTTGCGTTCAGCCTCCTCCTTAATGGGAGGGTAATTAACCTACTATACCACGCTGGTCAGATGTATTGGTATAGGGTTATGTTTCGAGTCTTCCTTCTCTTGCATATATGTTATATGCGTTTTATATCCCTTATTCGTCTTGTACAATCACCCACGAGTAAAATATGGGGAATTGTATTCTTACTCCATTACCACACGGAAAAATTTAAATATTATTTATCAAGACAAAAAAATAAAATTAATGTCTATTATAATGCTTTAGGTGGCATCAAAAATTTAGGGCGTAATTGGTGAAAACGAAAATCAAATAAGTCAATTTTCCTCTTATTGTGGAAAAGGTACAAAACATATATAAGATATGATTACTACATCTTATTCCGAAAAAAATATCCAAAATTATATTATCTAGAAAAAAACAATCTATTCATGGTACCACACAATGTGTTAGGTCATGTTACTTAATATATTCAATGGACCAAATCTATTATACGACATTTGAATTAAACATTAAATGGAAATAAAGTCAGACGTATAAGTCACAAAGCATTGTAGTGAGTTACTTAAACATTTTTAGAAACCAGTGTGCTGAGTGTGAGTTTTGTCGCTAACATTACGCGCACGTCGTAGAGCGCGTAATGTTAACGACAAAACTCACACTCAGCACACAGTACCATCATATGACGTCACGATAACAAACAAGCTTAGCTTGGTGTTTTCTTTTTAGAGTATTATGTAAAATGTATTTAAATATTAAAAAAAATGATTGATTAAAAAATAAAAACCAATAATTATATAGATTTAAAAAAAAAAATAAAAAAGAGAAAACCTATGTCGAAAAATCAAACGGAGCTGTTTAGATGAGACTGCTCAATTTCCTAACTGAGTTATATCTATTCTAAAACTGTGACTAATTTGCCTTCAAATGAAAACACTGACAAAACAATATTTTCAATAAATAAAACATAGCTAAATCGATTTATTGTCCCTAAAATATCTTGCATGATTTTCAATGAAAATCCTTGGTGTCGTTGCTGAGATCTGAAAATGTACAAGAATTAAAGATTAGATATAGAATATTGAAGTCTACTTTAACGTTTCAGTTCTATATATCATCATAATTTTCTTACTTTTATCCCAATTACTTGGAGTCGATACAGTATGTACTCTTCTTTCATAGTACATATTGTAAAAGTAATTGGCAATAGATTTATGACCGGCCGCCTACGCGCCTGCCAGAGGTCAACCCTCCTCGGGAATGTAATTGTTGACCAAACGGCATCAGATGGAGTTGGCCCAAGTCGTTATAAGGCTCTTAGTCGTCTTTTACGACATTCACGAGCTGAGTAAGGATTGGTAGTATTCGTAGCCGCTACCATACAGAGATCAGTTCTATATATCTATATTCTGTATATATCTATCGACTGCACAGATGGCGTAGTGGTTAAGATACTGGCCTTTCGTGCCAGTGTCATGGGTTCTATTCCCATGCAGGTCAATCATCATCATCATCACAGCCCATATATGTCCCACTGTTGGACTCGGGCCTTCTCCGTATTGGGAGGCAAATTAACCTACTATACCGCGTTGGTCAGACGTGTTGGTATAGGGTTTTGTTTCGAGTTTTCGTTTTCTTGCATAGATGTTATATTTGTTTTATATCCCTTAGTCGTCTCTTACGATCACCCACGGGTAAGATAGGGGGTGGCGAATTGTATTCTTACTCCGTCATCACACGGATGCAGGACAATACTTTGTGCAATTCACCAACTGTTGAGCTGGATCTGGGTGTAATTTGTCTGAATTAATTGCATTGCATGTTTGTAAAGTCGTAGCGATAAAAGGATTAATTCATTATTCAGAGCGGTATTTAAAAAAAAAAAATATATATACAATATCTTTAAACGTACAACAATCCTTGTTTGTTTCTATGGGTACTTTCACAATCTCAGAAACGGCTCTAACGATTTTAATGAAATTTAATAAGCAGGCAGTTACCGTTATAATAAATAGATTTGGCTTAGTTTTATTTATAGAAAATCTCGTTTTGTTAGTGTTCTCAATCAACGAAGAGAATATAATTAGAACATGAAGGTAACTTTAGCTAACATTAACCAAGAATAAAAATAGCTCGGCTGGGAACTGGAGCAGTCGCTTAATTCAGATAGCTCCGCTTCGATCGTTAGTTTTCCTTTTGTTATTATTTTTCCCTTCATTATTTCATCAAATATTTATTATATATTATATTATTTAAATAACTAGTTCATTCCGTGTGGTGACGGAGTAAGAATACAATTCACCACCCACTATCTTATCCGTGGGTAAGTCGTAAGAGATGGCTAATTCCAACCAGAACCAGTAATTCAGATATAACATCTATGTAAGAGAAGGAAATCTCGGAACAAAATCCTATACCAACACGTCTGACCGGCGTGGTATAGTAGGTTAATTTCCGTCCCATTATGGAGGAAGCTCGCGCCCAACAGTGGCATATACACTGGTTGTTAAACTCTTGAACATATAATCGTGAGTTTTGAACAGATTGCGTCTTTTCTCATCTGAGTAAAGTTACGCATATTTTATGGAATTATCGTTACATGGCACTGTCCTAATACGATGGAATGTGAAAAAAAAGCGTGTGTGTCAGCTCCGACGCACGACTGGAGTTTACTCCTTAAGTACGATTATCAAAACAGGCGCAAAAAAAGCTCATTTGACTAAAAATAATATATATATTTTATTTGCATTTATTAAAACTGTTCAGTGAAGTATTATCTCACGTCAGAAAGTGAAAGGTTGCGCACCAAAAACGTAACGAGGTCATTCTATCACTAGATTTTACTCCTCCAATTTTTCTCATACTGGGCGCCTTATAAGAAAATCGATTCTTAAGGAGTAAACTCCAAAAAACTTAAATATCGTTATGAAAAAAAAAATATTTTTCTTCCGAATCGATTTTTTTTCTAGCCTATCATTACAAGTAGGTAGGACTAGTAGGGTTACCTGTCTTTGTTTTTGGGAGCGGTCCACTTCCACCTGTATATGCGCTAAGATGAACGATGATGAAAAGCAGTTCATATCCTTCTTATATGGGTAGGATATATCAATATAAATATTAAAATACTAAGTAATTTGTATGTAAATATATTCCAGAACGCCTAACCCTTTAATATCTAAACATCTTTTTTTAAAAATCGCTATTTAGAAAACAAAGGTCGTCCATACATTTATTCAATACAAAAACTGTTCCTCGAGAATACGTTTGAGGCATGAGGAATACACATACATACATACATATCATCCCGCCATATCCCTTGCAGGGTAGGCAGAGAGAACAGAGTGCCAGAGAACTCTATCTCGGCATACTTCACTCGCTTCCTCAACATTCATAATTCTCTTCATACACGCTCGCCGGTTTCGGAGCCTCTTGACTCCACCTTCCTTCAGTACCTGACCGATTTGGTCTAGGTAGGTTACTCTCGGTCTCCCTCGGTACCTACATCCTTCCACTTTCGCATTGTATATCTTCTTAACCAGACGTTCGTTCGGCATTCTTTCCACATGTCCGAACCATCGGAGCATACCCTTTCGCATCTTTACACCAATACTCTCTTTCATACCTACTCGCTCTCTTACGTCGTCGTTACGAATGCGGTCGGTCAGCCTAACTCCACAGATTTTCTGAAGAGATCGCATTTCGACCGCATTAATGAGACGCATGAGGAATAAATTCCAATATATTGCTTAAAATAGGATCTGTCTTTTGGCATACATATTTGCAGGTTATAAATTTTCATACGGCGTATACTATAACACTACTTTTTTTTTTTTTTTTTTTTGTTACACATACATACATACATATCATCACGCCATATCCCTTGCAGGGTAGGCAGAGAGAACAGAGTGCCAGAGAACTCTATCTCTGCATACTTCACTCGCTTCCTCAACATTCATAATTCTCTTCATACACGCTCGCCGGTTTCGGAGACTCTTGACTCCACCTTCCTTCAGTACATGACCGATCTGGTCTAGGTAGGTTAGTCTCGGTCTCCCTCGGTACCTACATCCTTCCACTTTCGCATTGTATATCTTCTTAACCAGGCGTTCGTTCGGCATTCTTTCCACATGTCCGAACCATCGGAGCATTCCCTTTCGCATCTTTACACCAATACTCTCTTTCATACCTACTCGCTCTCTTACGTCGTCGTTACGAATGCGGTCGGTCAGCCTAACTCCACAGATTTTCCGCAGAGATCGCATTTCGACCGCATTAATTTTACTATCATACTCTTTTCTGCATACCCAACTCTCGCTTCCATACAGTAATGTTGGGACAAGCACTGCGTTATGTATTGCTACACGTGCCTTCTGGCTGAGGTGGTGGCTGCCGAGAAGTTGCCCCAACGCTCCGTTCACTCTATTTCCCGCATTCACTCTTCGCTCTATATCAGTGGTGTACCTTCCATCTCGGCTAAATCCACATCCAAGATATACAAATTCATCCACTTGCTCTAGTACATCATTACCTATTGTTACTCTTACATCTGTTCTGGTTTTATCTCTTTCAAAGACCATTATTTTGGTTTTGCTCACATTCACGCGTAGACCCCTTTTCTTACAATCTTCTGTCATTATGTCGACTAGGGTCTGCAGGTCAATCGCTGACTGTGCCAGCAGGACTGCATCATCTGCATAAAGCAGAGCAGTGACCACTGAGTCGCCCATCTGGACTCCCACATTCATATCGTTCAACCTTTGGAGACATTTATCCAGATATATGATAAACAGCCTGGCTGACAGAACGCACCCCTGCTTAACGCCGATATTGACGTCAAACCAAGGCGACATTCCATCATCCAGCCGCACACAGGCTCTACAGCCCATGTAACTGGACTGCACAGCCTGTAGCAGTTTACCGTTAATACCATACTCCGGTAAAATGTCCCAAAGTTCCTTTCGTACAACCGTGTCAAATGCTCTCTCCAGATCCACAAAACTGCAGAAAACCCTCTGACCTAGAGCCAGATGCTTCTCCACAATGTTGCGCAGAGAGAACACTTGATCCATACATCCCCTTCCACTCCTGAAACCTCCTTGTGTCTCACACAGTAAACCATCGGACACCATCCTCATTCTCCTTTCAATAATTTTTCCATACACTTTTGCTGCCAAACTGGTCAAGCTTATGGCTCTGTAATTTGCGCAGTCATAACGTGAACCCTTGTTTTTAAACAAAGGCACGATGACTGCGCTATTCCAGTCCCTGGGAACCATTCCCGAGCTCCAACATAAATTGAGGAGCAACAGGAACGCCTCCCAGACACAAGAGCCACCAAGCTTGATCATCTCGGCAGACACCATATCAATGCCCGCTGCCTTACCATTTTTCAAACTTCTTATCGCCCATTCAACTTCATCCATACTGATGCCATCGGAGGACGCCGTTGTCGAATGTTGATCTACTAAACCACATCCAACACCGGCGCCAACCGTAGCATCCGCATACATATCGCCAAAATATTCACTCCATCGGCTTAACACGTCTTGTGTTTGTGTAAGAATGTCTCCACCTTTAGACCTTATTTTATTCATTCTGAAGGCTGACCAACCACCCCGAGACTTCTTCACCTCCCTCCAAAAGAGTTTGGTGTTACCCTCGAAGTTTTTAGTCAGCCTATCTTCTGCACTCATACTTGCTCTATCACGTTTCTCTTTCACTAAGGCCTTGGTGTCATTCTTACATTGCCGATATATTTCTTTCTTCTGTTCAGTCATACTGTCATTCAGATTCAAAGAAGAGACGTAGTCCAGCCACGCTTTCTTCTTTTGCTCTACGGAAGCTGCCACTTCCGCATCCCACCATGCATCACCATTTGTTTTTCTATGCTTCTTTGAACTTCCACATACTTCTTTCGCTGTATCTACCATACTCTCTTTCAATACTCTCCAGCATTCTTCAATGTCCGATTGCGGCTGGCTTGCCATCGTCAGCCGTTCTCGGACACCCTCTGCATACTTTTCTCTTACACACTCTTCTTGCAACCTTTCAACCTTTATTCTTTCAAGCCCTCCGAAGTGGACACGCTCTCGCCAGTGCCTCCACTTTCTGAACAGACCACTAAATCTCGCAATAACGAGATAGTGGTCCGTGTCGACTGTGGGGCCCCTGTAGGCTCTTGCGTCCAATATTTTGCTTCGGAGGCGACTGTCTACCAAAATTAAATCTATTATGCTTTTCTGTTCATTCCTTCTCCATGTATACATATGGATGTCCTTATGTTGGAAAAATGTGTTTGACACAATAAGGTTTCTCTCCATGCATACATCCGCTATGAGCCTACCTGCGTCGTTCACTCTCTTATCACCAAATGGACCAAGTACGTCCTCATAGTCGGGACGCTTGGTCCCCACCCATCCGTTCAAATCTCCGCATACAATCACGCGTTCACTGGTTTCTGCCATATCCAGAACTTCCCTAACATTGTCCCAAAACTTCTCTAGGTCTGATGCCACCGAGGATCCTACGGGAGCATATGCTACAACCATGAATACCTTGGTGACACCTAGTTTTATACGGACCCAGAGAAGTCTGGGATCATACATTCCGTAATCCTTCACACCTGAGGCCAAGCGAGAGGACAACAGCACTCCTACCCCCATGCTGGCTCGATCGCTCTGTGGTACACCAGACCACAGAGCCATCCCGCCACCAGGAAGATCGCAGGCGTCGCTGCCCCTTCGCTTGGTCTCTGTTACACAGAGCACGTCTAGCTGTTTGTCCGCCATGACGGATATCAGCTCGTGCAACTTACCTTCCACACAACCTCTTACATTCCACGTGCCCACCCGGCACTCCGTTCTCCTCGACTCGCCTAACTGGGCAAGGCGTGATGGGTGGCGGCCCCCATCGCCGCAACTGCCGATGTTCGTACCGACGGGGGCGGGTCGGTACGCGTCGCCTCCGGGGGACGCCCTAACCCGCATTGCGGTACGCATTTCGAGACTTCATTTTTTTTTTGTTCACGCTGTGGAAATGCATTTGCGCACTAGCCCTCGCCGGTGACAGACGAGGGGGTGTGTGGGACTCGCCGGTCAGCTGGTTCGACCGAAATACCCACTAAAACCACAGCGGTCCCTTCCGCGCTTTTACGGGATGCCGAAGAGATCGTCTATTGACATTCTATCCCCGACACCCCAACGCTAGGCCATCTGGCCACGTCCAGTCGACAGTCAAGGCGGCGGGAGGAGATGCGCGTAACGGCGCCTCCGCCTTCCTGGCCGCCGCCTACGGAGTGAGTCTGCAGAAGCAAATGCCTCACGTATCCGCTCCGCGGCCTCCTTCGAAGAGATGACCTCCTCACAGAAGGAGGCCATCGACGACCAGCACCTGTCGCTGTCAAGCATCTTAGATATGATGGTCAACAACGACAGGTCTATTCCTATCACCGCCGACAGGTCGTGGCGCTGAGGCCCCCAGGCGGGACATACCTCTAAGGTGTGTCGCGCATCATCAGTTAGCGCGCCACACTCATGGCATCCAGGGGCCTCTTCCCGTCCGATTCTGTGCAGGTACGTACCGAAGACCCCGTGTCCGGTAAGTACCTGCGTCATCCTGAAGGACAAGTTGCCGTGCCTTCTCTTCATCCAGCGGTGGAGGTGGGGCGCAATTGCCTCAACGGTCCCCCGACCTGCTACAGGGGACTCTAATTCCTCCCTCCACCGCCGTATAATTGCCGCTTGAGCCGCTTCTCTTGCCCTAATCAATTCCCCCACGGTAATATGCTCGCCGCTTTCCCGCGCCGCAGCGCAAAATCGGTAGACCTCCGCCTGTGCCCTAGCCTGGAGCAGCCAGGGTGGATCACCTGCCAGCAATGTGGCTGCGGTCCAGGATACCGTTCGGTAGCCCCTTATAGTCCTCACCGCCATGGTTCTTTGTGCTTTACGCAGCAAAGCCTTATTAGGGGCGGTGAGAGACTCCGACCAAATTGGGGCACCGTACAATGCCATGGACCGCAAAATACCCGCATATAGACGCCGGCAGGACGATCCGGGACCACCAGTATTTGGCAGAAGCCTACCCAGCGCCACAGCTGCTCCGACGAGCCTGGGGACTAAATGGGCAAAGTGCGGCCCGAAGCTCCATTTACTATCTAGGTGCAGACCCAGGTACTTCATCCGGGTCTGCACCGGCACGGCAACTCCAGACACCCTGATCTGTGCTCCTCGGGGAAGACCTTGGCACCGGCCATAGAATAGGAGGGCCTCCGTCTTCTCGAGAGAGACTCTGAGACCCAACTTGCCTATCCGGTCCACGAGGAGCGCTACACCAACCTCTGCCACTCGGGCGGCCTCCCGGAAGTCAGCCCTCTCCACCGTGATGAGAGTGTCATCTGCATAACAAATAACTCCCATCCCGGGAAGGAGCTGGCCCCGTAAAAGCCAGTCGAACCCAACGTTCCACAGGGTCGGACCAAGGACCGAGCCCTGTGGAACGCCGCATTCCACCCTGTGGTAACGTACGCGCCCGTCGTCCCCCTCCCAGAGCACGTGCCTTCCCTCGAGGTATGCCTCCAACAGCCTCCGGAGGTACAGAGGCACTCCATGATATCGGAGTGCCTCCTTCAATGTCTCGTGTGGGAGACTATTGAAGGCATTCTTAATGTCGAGCGAGACTGCCAGTAACACTCCTTTCCTGGCCACCGCTTCAGTAGCCAGGGTCTTTAGGGCGGCCAGTGCGCCAATTGTTGACCGGCCGCATCTGAATCCGTACTGTTTATCTGACAGTCCCGACCCAACAACCTCGAGATGCTGGACGAGACGATCCGCGAGCACCTTCTCAAGCAATTTCGTCGTCTCGTCCAGCAGCACCAGGGGCCTGTACGCAGAGGGTGAGTCGACCGGGCGACCCTCCTTCTGCAGCAAACAGAGTCTGCCACTCTTCCATTCCTCCGGGAACTGCCCGGAACTCAGACATTCATTGAGCAGCTCCCGGAGCTTCTCCTTCCAGTATTCTGCGGCGATGCCGAGCACGAGACCCGGGACACCATCCGGGCCAGGCGCCTTCCTCTTCCCACGAAGTCGGGAGAGGGCCACTTCTAATTCATCGGCAGTGATAGGGGGGGATAGGTGTCTCCGCCTCCACTGCCGACCGAGGAGCCATTCTGGGGGGAACGTGTCCCACAGAACGCGGGAACAGTTCCCCCATTAGCCTCGACATGAGATTCGAGTCCAGTACTATAACACTACTAGGATGAGTCTTCTTCAGAACAGAAGTTAGTCTGCCACGGATGTCAAGGAAGCGGTACCACTGGCCGGTCGGTCCCAGCGACGGGGAGGGTATACGATGCTTATGGGGTCACGCGCAGCCGGGTGGGCCACTGAAGAAAAAGACCGCGTACCAGTGACCCACCCGCACGGCGTCGAGAGGTATATTGTAGGGCGGATCTACGGGGTCTTGCGTCGCTTTTCCTGTCGCCCCGGACGGATTAGCGGGGTTTGACGTACCGTAGCCCGTTGCCAAAAAAAAAAATGGGGTCACGCGCCGCCCTTTCGTCACCCCAGACAGAACGGTCGGTGTGTATCCAGACCAAAGTGCTAAAAAAAAAAGAATGGAAGTTAGTCTAATATCTTACGCTAATGAGACAAGTTGCGTTCCGAGTTTTTCTTCTTTTACACTGATATTAGTCATTGCTTGCGACACAAACGGACTACAATGGGTTGGTGAACATTGGTGAGATCGAGAGAAAAGTTGATTTGCAACTCGAAATCTCGCAACACCTGAGTATCAGAATAGAAACACCTGTCTCGACAGTGCAAGGAATCATCTGTCGCTATTTTTATCTGACTACAGCGGCGGATGTAACCGAACATACCTAGTTAAAAAAATTAGCAGGTTGGCAATGGACAGGCTATATCGCTCGTGAAGATCATGAATCAGACGACGCAGTGTGGGATGACCCTCCACTAGGTGGACTTACGACATCCCAAAAGATGCAGGGAGCCTTTGATGCAAATGGCACTTGATTATATTGAGTGGAAAATAGTGGTAGGATCACACTGTGGACAGTTCTCTATCTACAGCCGCGGGTTGGTCTGTCCGGTGTAACCAACTGGGGTGGGTTTGGGGTTTGTATTGGTAAGCAGCGGCCTAGCTATACCATTGGTATTGCAAAGGTCCATGGGCTGCAGTGACACTTACCATCAGGTGTGCTGTCTGCTCGTTTCCCACCATAAGTAATTAAAAAAAGGATGTCTATGGGCAGATGGATGGATGAATGTTCATCTGTTCCCTTATAACCTCTAAGCTACTTATAATAATGTGAAAAATTTGATATTATTAGAGCTCTGGTCACAGACTGTGCTATATCACAAGAATAATCTAACAAATATATCTATAAATACAACTACCGATAACTTTATCTAGGATTGTCGTCATAAGTAGAATAAACGTCAAAAAAACTAATTTATACACTTCATATGAATATCTACCGAGTAAAGCTCGCCAAAGAAAATAATAACAAAAAGTCGCTGGCAGAATGTATTGAGTTGCCTGTGCGCTGAAAAAGTCAAGGACATCAATATTGAATGTTGACAAGAAAAAAGCTGCACGGTACCAACATAATCATAACAATTCAATTAGCAATTTAATAAACGGTAATGACTCCTTCTGCTAATACGATAAAGTCGATTTTACAATGATAAGAAGTTCGCGAAGTGTTATGTATATGTAGTAATTACCATGACAACAAAACAAAACAAAATTTAGTTAGTATGGCGTCCGCGCTGGTGAAGTGTGTGTGTGAATAGTGTTATTTTTATTATTGTAAAATGAATGTGATATCGTTAGCAATATGGACATTAGAAAAGAATTGTTTCACTGTGTACACAGCAATGATAGTTTGTTTTATTGCTTTTACGTTGTTTCATAAAAATAAATTGGAAGTTTATTATAACGAAGCAGCGAAGAAGAAAAAATTGGCGCGAAATGGGAATAGCGGAAAAGGTTAGTATTAATATTTGCTGAAGCTATTTTTTTTTATTATTACTTTTTTACTTGATCGTATCTTGGCCATCGAAGTATATTGTTTCTATAATTATGGTACTATAGTAATTATCTGCTCCTTTAATATACCTATAAATATTTTTTAACACCAAGCAGACCTCATTTACCTCATTAGGACAGTGGTAGGTATTAATATTTTACAGCACATTGTGGAGTTCCGGGTTCAAATCCGGTGAATCATGAAGTGTTTTCCCATTCAGTAATATTCGACTGTAGCATAATCTTAAACACCTATACTTAGAAAAAACACAATTTACCTACTTAGACTCACTAAGACTTAAAATATCACCTATGCTTTTATATCATTAAAAAACAGAAAAAGGTAACAAAAAACTTCAACAATGACTATCTTTGATTTTTTTGTATTGACACAAAAAAAAAGCAATTTCAATGTATCATATTTTTTTTTTTTTTTTTTTTTTTTATTTATTTAAAAACAATCTTATACAATTCCTTTAACATTTAGCTTATAAATACGACAAAAGCCTATGTTGGCTTATACGCGTATTTGATTCGTCTGATATTTAAATTAAAATAAACTAATTACATAAAAAAAATACTAATATACAATATTGTTTTAAAATTAGGATAAAAATAAAAATATACCTAGGTCAAGCAAATTTTATAGCTAGGTAATTTAGTTCTCTCTATTTTTGTAATACTCTTGTGTATTTGCTTGTTTTAAAACGCGATTTTAGATATTTTTTTTTGTATTTTTAATATTGTTGTAAAGCATAAAGTAAATTAATAAAAAAATATGTTTTTTTTAAGATACGGAAACGCACGTAATCTTTCTTAGGACTTAAAAAAAACATTTATTTTTTTTCTGATCTATCCATGCAGAAAAAGGCAAAAAAATCTACAAAAAATCATCTTAAATTTTAAAATTGGACCATTATACCATGTTCCAAATGAATTAGAATAAAGGGGGTTTGGCGGGCACGTGAAAATGTCGTGTTATTGTTTTAGAGTCTCATCCATCTATACAGATAAAATTCGAAATAAGCTTTACGTGTGTTTATATTTTTAAAATGCTACTAAAGGACAATGACTTTGAACAAGTCAAGTAACATGAAGAAACTGAAATATACCATATTTTTAAAACTTTGTTTGTGAAGAAAATTAATAAAACTTGGTTGCATGTGCTTTATTTCCTTTGCGGATCCGAAGATGTGAACCAAAATAGAAATTAATTAGCTTAGAGCTTTTATACTCAGAGTACTTTATCGTGCAGTATGGTTAGTAGATTTTTAAGATATTCTCGTTATAGAACGGTGTTGTAATATTTTGTACTCTTAGTATAATTTTTAATTTTATATAATGTTATTGCCAAACCATGAAGTGCCGAAGCTCTAGGGTTTGATGAGTCAAACTTCAGGTTTTCGAAAAAATCTTATACAAAAATAAAATCAATACCGTTTTTCCCATTAGAGACAAACAAAATTATATGCAATTCCATAACGACGTTAGTCGACGGAGTCTAACGGAGCTGTTTTTGCGTGCGTGACCTGAAGGAATTTAATAAACCCATAGTTATAGAAGTGCCTAAATTAGTCAATTTCATATACCTATAATACTCGAGTAAATGTAAAGATATCTACACAAATATTGGTTTCATCTTTGATTAAGATGTTTTGTCAAACTTGAGGTTTGACTAGTCAAACTAGTGTTGCCCAAATGCAGAACTAAGACTTGTAGCAAGAGTCTCGCAAGTGTTGCAACTCTCGCTGTTAGAAATAACACAGAGTCATTTGCTTTGAGCACATGTCATAGAAATGAAAAATCCAACTAAATTAATGATGTTCCATTCATCTAGCGGCGCTAACTGTACAACTATCTATAATTACGTACATACCATTTACCGGAGTTATAATCACAACTATCTGTCATGAGACTGTTTAAAATAACATCAAATTATTCACCCATGTAGGTACTGGTATTAAAAATACAAAGTGTTGACAACCCTTCATTTGCCAAAGGAGTCCTAAACTGCTGTTTAAAGGAGCACTGCGAGATCTTGCTGCAAATTTTAGCCTTGCATTTGGGCAATACTAAGTCAAACCTAGGAGCGTCAGCACTTCAAGGTTTAACTTTAAACATATAGGTACATATAATTTAGTACATGTTATTGTGTATTGTTACTAGTTAATTAAAGTTAGCGATAAGACGAAGGTTAAAATATAATTAGTCGTAATATTTAGTGGTAAAGCTGCATTCAGTGAGTTAACTTACGATTAGGTCTTTGACCTTCACACGTTCAACGAATAAATAATGACTTCTAATGTTTACGCGAGTATTACACATTTGAAATAAAACTACTTTTACGGATTCTATCGCGTTGGTCCTCCCGTGACCATGATCACTGTAAAGTGTTCGAAACGTCGGGAAATTATAAATCAAATACAAACGCGATAGAATCCGTAAAAGTAGTTTTATTTCAAAAGAATAAATAATGCTAATAATAAACATTAAACTTATATTCACGTGTGTATGTGGCTGATGTTCTCGTAAACGGCTGTGTCGATTTTGTTATTTTTTTTTTATGTGGATAGATAGATTTATAAATAATAGTTTAGATTAACAATTGGAGTCGGTAGATGACGCTGCGATCAATTTCAAAGAAGCATATATTTTTTTTTGTATAGAACATTTTCTATCGGTTCGTTTAGTAATATTATAATATACACCAGGGTCGATAATTTTTGAGACCTAAAAATAAATAGTAGGATGAAACCCATTGGAAAAAAAGGAAGAGAATATAACAAAAATGAAAGGAAAAATAATTTACGGGCGATCAGAGGTCGGGAAGCGGAAAAGGGTGAGGTTTTGAGGGTAAAACACGGTTTATCTCGATTTCTGTCAAAACTAAAAGTCCTATGGAAAAAGTTAAACGGCAAAGTTGTAGGTAATAAAAAGATCTACAACTTTTGTATTTATACTTTTTTCACATAACCTCGAAATTTATTTTAAAAATTGAAATAACCAAGATTTTGGTTTTTTTATTTTTATGTTTTACAAAGTATTTTTGTCACAAAATTTGGTGCAACTTACCTTGTCATGTTCCAAATACATTGTAATCTTTTTGATTTAAGATATCCTTTTTTAAAAAGTTGATCGGCTTTTTGTTCGTTCAAATCTCTACTTTCTGATGGTGTGAAAAATATACATTACTATGGTTCATTTTCTGTTTTTCTATTTTACAGTTGCTACGAAATAACAGGTAGTAAGATCCAGACCCTCCTAGCCCCTTCCCCACTTCTCTACAAAATTTACTTTAATTTTTCTTGGTAATATTACACTAAAGGTAATATCTATTAAAAAAATAAATCTCGCCATCTGTTGGGGAATCCTAATAAACTTTATGATCTTTACAAAATATTTACATAGTATTTGTTAATTTTATATTTGTAATAATACATAATATTTGTAAATTTTAATAAGTTAAAATAACACAGTTTATTGTGTTTAAGTATTCTGAATTATTTGTCCGACTTTTATAAAATAATTTTAATTGAATAATAACTTCTTTTTAATCAATTTTCTAACTATTTGATGACGTATCAAAAGATTGATTACAACAACTTGTGTTATTAAAATAGCAAAAACAACATTCTTGTGTGATTTATTATGACCTAAATAGTTAGAGAATCAAATTAACTATGAGCTATGATAAATAAACAAAGAATAACAATATTATTTACTAGAAATATATCCGCGTAATTACGGGGCTTTGTTACTTTTTTTTATTTTGCTGTGTAGTAGCAGGCTACGAATACTACCAACCCTTACTTTGCTCGTGGATGTTGTAAAAGACGACTAAGAGCCTTATAACGATTTGGGCCTACTCCATCTGATCCCATTTGGTCAACAATTACACTCCCAGGGAGGGTTGACGTCTGGCAGGCGGCCGGTTATAAAACTATTGCCAATAACTTTTACAATATGTACTATGAAAGAAGACTACATATTGTATCGACCCCAAGTAATTGGGATAAGAGTAGGAGAACGATATCCGAGTAATTACGCAGTAAAAACTAAAATTCACTACCCTCTATCTTACCCGTAGGTTCCATAAAAGACGACTAAGAGTCTATAATATGCATATAACGTATATGCAAGGAATGGAAAACTCGAAATAAAACCCTGTATTAATACATCCGACGAGCGTGGTATAGTAGGTCAATTTCTCTTCTATTGTGAAGGAGGCTCGACCCCAGTAGGACGTATATGAGCTGAGACTTAATTGTGGTAGGACCATGCTGTTGACAGTGCTTTTTCTACAGCTGCGGGCCGGTCCGTCCGGGGTAGTACCACACTCTCGCAGAAGATCGAAGTCTGAGTAATGGCAATGTGCTATTGCGCTTCGTTCGGTGAGCGAGAGAGCCGGTAGCCCAACTGGGTGGGTTTGGGGGATTGTAATGGTAGGCAGCGGTCTAGCTATACCCTTGGTATAGCAAAAGTCCATGGGCAGCAGTGACACTTACCATCAGGTGTGCTGCTTGCTTGTTTGCCACCATATGCAATAAAAAAATATATGTATTACTCGCGTAAACATTAAAAATTATAATAATATTTTTTTTTTGCTGAACCATTACTATTTTTATGAAACAAAGTTTAATTTAAATTTCAGATTATTTTTTTACTACAATGCGCTACAATTATTTTTAATTACAATTGATATTAATTATCTTAAATGAGGACGTGTGTATTGTCCAAATGAGCGTTAATAAGGCAAGAGGGAATCATACCATTAAACTCCATTCTTGACAGACGAATTAGAGCTTAGGGAACATACCCAAACTACGTGCTCGTTCAGGAGGAGGTCATTAAAAATACCTGACACCTAAGGCCATATAAATGACATTTAACATTGAAGAGAGTTATTTTTTTATGTTAATTAAAATTAAATAAGCTGTTTAGTCAGGGAGTAAGAATACCATTCACCATGCGCTATGCTGCCTGTGATGACGACTTAGTGATATCATTTCGAGTTGTCTTCGTCAAGACAACTCGAAATGAAACCCTACATCAACCTGCACGTCCAATACGGTATAGTAGGTAAATTTTTCCTCTACTTATATGGGCTAGCCCAGCAGTGGGACGTATAAGGTGAAGATGTTAAATAAAATTATAACTTTATGTACTTAAGGCGATATCAATCAGATATAACATCAATATTATGTCTTATTTATAATGGCTTAAGTGTTACTTATACTAAAGGTTATTTAGGGGTCTTTGGTTAAAACGTGCGTAGAGAATGTACAAATTTCGAATTCCAATTATCGGTCAATTGATACGTGATATCATTAATATGTGTTCTAAAGATATATCAACTGATAATAGAATTGACAACAACTCACGTTATCTTGTTAAACACAGTCACGAGACTAGTTTTTGGTCATTTTTTATTTGGTTTATGAAGTGGTAACAGGATAAGAATACAGTTTTCGCCACTGCTAATTTGTTCGTGTCGTAAAAAGTGGAAGACTGGAAGTGAATTGCGAGCGTGGGCATTATAGGATTATTTCTGTTTGTGAGACTATGGGTGTTTGGTAAGCTGATATGATTGGTTTCATCGTACTTCACCTGGATATTGGAGTGATGATAGTATAGTATGGATTTTCATAAACCTTGATGTAGACTATTGAACTTTTGAGAGATGAAATGACAACCTATTTAGGTTATTTAATTTTAATGTGATTTTAGGATTGTCCAAAAAGAGATATTTTTTAATACAAAGCACCCTTTTTTTTTTGCGGTGGGCCATGGACGTCGCACACCGACAAGTCGTTCCGGGGTGACGGAAGAGGCGGCGCACATAATAATACAAAGCACCCTAAACTAATGAAATATTCCTTGTTTATAAAGATAAACATATAAAAAAAAGCAAGTTTCGAGACTCACAATAAAAACTTGTGCATCGCACAAAGTATGGTCCTGCGGGAGTATCAAACACGACACTTGGCAGGATATACGTTGTCTTAACCGCTACGCCATTTGTGTAGTCAACTATAATTTAAACGGTAATGACTATTATTAATATAAAATATATAAAGGTACGTATCCATACTACGTGTCCCATTTTTAGTAATTTTAACGCCCTTTCCTACCCTCGGTGACCGTCCTTAGTTTGCGGCCAAGACCCAACTTAAACCAAGGTATTTTTAAAGACGTCCTCCCGTCTAAATAAGTCACGCAGTTTGTGTATGCTCCCTAATAAATACAACAATATTATATTATACATTTATTATATTGCCATGTAAATATCAATAAGTTTTATCACTAAGATATATATTTTTTTTTATAATATTTTTGTCATATCTGACCTAAATATTTTGATGCGTTATCTGTCATTGTTATTTTATCCATCCGCTGATCGACCTATTTACAGCAACGAGATTATTATAACCTTCAATATATTTTCGATAAACATGATATAATATACATAATATTAAAATCCGTGTGGTGACGGAGTAAAAATACAATTCACCATCCCCATAATTCACCTTAAACTCTAAACAAAATCCTATACCAACACGTGTGACCAGCTTGGTATAGTAGGTCAATTTCTCTCCCATTATGGAGGAGGCTTGAGCCCAATAGTGGGACATATATGAGCTGAGATGATGAATATCAAAATGTTTTCTTAATCAAAATTATCAATAAAATTTTAGTTAAATCAGGAAATCTTGAAATGTGCAAGTTCAAAAAACCAAACAAATTCTGCCGCTTTATTATATATAGTACCTACTAGCTTCTGCTCGTGGCTTCGCCCGTGTAAAAGATTACTTTCTTAAAGTTTTTCATCCCCTATATTTATTTTATCATTTTTATCCCTTAAGGGTAAATTTTTTACAAAATGTTAATGTCGTATTTATTTATATCTAATCGATAACATAAAAATAAGTGTCTAGCTTCTGGCTTTAAAAATGACTATACTTCCTTACAACTTTTCATCCCCCTTTTCAACCTTTTTTTGCATTAAAAAGTAGCCAATGTCCTTTGTCAGGTTCTAGACTATCTGTGTACCAAATTTCATTTAGATCATTTCAGTAGTTTTGGCGTGAAAGACGACAGACAGACAGAGTTACTTTCGCATTTATAATATTATTAAGGATTATACGAAGAGATCGTTCTTGAAATTATATCTAAGTAAAATTATTTGTGCCAACAGTTTCGTTTGCCTAATTGTATGTTATTATTTTATTTAAACATCTACATCGTCCCGAGGCATTAATATTAATATCAACTTTAATAACATTCACAATACATCTATCATAACTTTAGTTATCTCAGCAGTTGTTATGAAACGACGACTGCACAGAACCACAGGTTACTTAATAAATAACAGAACTCTTTTTTTTTTTTTTGGTGTGACTTAGTTGTTAGCCTCAGATGGCAATGACAACTTTACCCGGACTGTGGGTGAGCGCTGAGGGCTCTCAACCCGTTGTACAGATTTCAATATGCGATGAACTCAATATGCGATGTCCTATTATTACCAAATATGCCCGCTCCTATTTATCGAATCGTTAAACGTAAACTTTTCTCGATAAAAAGGCTATGTTACACAATAAAGTTTGCCGGAACACAAGTGGTAGTGCAATTAACGCAGTCAAACGAACAAACAATAATATTATTTAAACATATATAGCCTCACGCCTGTTTTCCAGAGGGGTAGGCAGAGACTACAAATGGCCACAAACCACGATCCTAATATTCCTTTATCGCTTCAATCACGCTCATAACAGTCTTCATGCACGCTCTACGATTACGCATACTTTTAATATGACCTCTCGTCAACACATCTCCAATTTAGTCCAAAAAATGTATGACATGTTCTTCCCCTTGCATTCGTCCCCGTGGACAAGGAAAAGACCCTTGCATTCGTGCCATTTACACTTGCGTTATACATACATATATTTGCTTCGTCAACCTCAACTCAACCCATTTTTTCTACGCGTCCAAACCACCTCAGCATATTACCCGACTGCGCGACGCAAAGAAGTGGTATTGTGTTTAACAGTCTATGTATGTATGTATGTATGTTTGTATGTTCCTTTGAAGCACTATATAAACCAAACGCCTGAACCGATTTTTATGATTCACAGGACAATCGATTCCCTTTAGTCCGGCGAGTGTCACTAAAGACATGACGTTAATGAAAATTCAATATGGCGACTACTGGACGCCATATTGTGAAAATGAAAAAAATGAAAGTCAACAAACTATGTCAAATGGGGTATCGTTGAATAGGTATTTAAAAATCAATTTTAGTTTTCTCTCAACATTTTTCGATTCGGCTGATGGTTTAGAATCTATATCGATTTAAAGTTTCGTAACAACTTTTCTCACATATAGGTTTTTAGACAGTAGAATTTTACGATGAAAAGACGAAAAATTCGTATGATTATTCGACAGTAAATCTAATTTTTCAATGGAACCCGACTGTTCAGTAGTTACGTCCCATTATTAAAATATATTTTATTTTCTGCAATAGTATTCATTCAATAATATATTATAGAATTCTAGACCACCGGACATCTAAGTGGTTGTTTTTTCTTTTCAGTTTTTTATTATGTACGTAGTTTAGTTCGCTTATTATCTTTGTCACTACATCTTCATTCACACTACAAGCGCTCTGTTATAATATATTTAAAATACTTTAATATTTGATTTCAATTAATTAAAACTGTATAACAGACAGTAACTATATATAATTATGTAACAAAGTGTAACAGTAATAAATTCAACAGTTATAATATGATGCTCAAGGTCGGAATGCACGTTACCGTGTACTGATCATAGATACACAAGTAATCAAACTGCATAGAAAGAAAATACAGAGTGTTTAAGATTTGTTCGTATTCGTTTTTAAAATTAAACTCTTTAAAAGAAAATAATATAAGATAAAGATTGTGGATCAGAATTTCTAAGTTCGCCTAGAACTTAGAAATTCTGATTCACAATCTTTTTTTTTATTGGTTCTGTTCGTCCAGTCCAGTCCAGGATGTAGGTACCGGGGGAGACCGAGACTAACCTACCTAGACCAGATCGGTCATGTACTGAAGGAAGGTGGAGTCAAGAGTCTCCGAAACCGGCGAGCGTGTATGAAGAGAATTATGAATGTTGAGGAAGCGAGTGAAGTATGCAAGGATAGAGTTCTCTGGCACTCTGTTCTCTCTGCCTACCCTGCAAGGGACATGGCGTGATGGTATAATATATGTCTGTTCGTCCATTCGGGCAGGCAAAGGGATCATAGCCCATACAGCCAAGTCTTATTTTTGGTTTCTTTATTATTTATTAATTCTTCGTATTGTGTAGCCTTAATAGTCATTGTCTGTCAGTATGTCAAGTCGTTACCATCAATCGGGCGCTTATAACCTTATCAATGATTTATAAAACCCGATTACGCATATTAAATGCTAAATTTCAGTAATTTGACTTATCAATGATTTTCTTGGGAATTTTGGCAAAATATGAAAATACACGTAAACCACTATTATACCATATCCACTACACTTCAGCACTTTAACTGTACCATATTCCATAAGATATCAGCAAAATTATTCGATAGAACACTAAAAAACACTAAAGAAATGAATATAATATAAGAGCGTGATATGACATTTCCACATTCGCGCCAAAACTCCTGATCCACAATCTATTTTTGTGACAAAAAGTTTTTATTTATATTTTTTATGGTGGCAAAGAAGTAAGCAGCATACCTGACAAGACTGCAATACTAGGAGTACAGCTAGACCGTTGTATACCAACTAAAACTAAAACCCAGCCAGAAAATTAGCTTCCGTTCCCTCACCGAACCAAACGCAACAGCATATTGCCACTGCTCAGACGTTGATTTTGTACGAGAGTCTGGTACTAGCCCGGACGGAGGTACCCACGGCTGTTGATAGAACACTGTGAGGCACTATCTCTAAACTAAGTACACAGGAATAAGAGTTATGGCCTACTTACGCGTATTCACTTCAAATTGCGTAAGTTCGCGATATTGGAAGTACTTTTTCTTGCGAACTTGAGAAGAACAGAGACATACGATCTTATTGTTTTCATAATTCTATCGTCGTGATTTTACAAGACCCTCGTTTAGATTTTTGTTTAGTTATTTATATTATCCTCGTCATCCTCCTAACGTTGTAAAAGTTTTATCCCCTTGAGCATGAATTTCAAACAAACTACTACCAAAATTTCCTATTTCTAGTTTCAGTAGTTTCGGCACATCGTTGATGAGTCACTCAATTTTTTTATGTATATCTATTTGTTGTATATAAAATGATCTATTTATATTCCAAACTCAACGGTGACTGCTCTAAGTCTATACATATGCTAGTGTTCTCGTAAATTATGTATAAATATCTTGTTTTTTAATACCGTCTGAATTGAAACAAAGGCGATTAGGTAAATCATTTGATTTAAATCTTCCGTTTAGCATTCAGTAGGATATATTTTTCTATAGTTTTATCATTCAGTCTTTCATTATTATTTAGTTTTATCATTCAGTCTTTCATTCTCATTTAGTTTTATCATTCAGTCTTTCATTATCATTTAGTTTTATCATTCAGTCTTTCATTATCATTTAGTTTTATCATTCAGCCTTTAATACGATCAGTACTATATACCTAGGTCATCATCATCATCTTGCTCTTATCTCAATTACTACCTTGGGGTCCACGCAATATGTCATCTTCTTTCATACGATCCTATCAAACGTTATCTCTGCAGTCACTCCCAGACTATCCATGTCACGCCTCACGGAGTCCATTCATCTTTTCTTTGGTCTTCCTTTACCCCTAAAGCCTTCAACATTCATACCTACTATATACCTTAGTATGTATGCTAATTTCGCGGTCCAAATAAAAAAATCTATCGTATTATGGAAAAGACTTACCGTGTGGTGACGGAGTAAGAATATAATTCATCACCTATCTTGTGCGTGGTTGTTATAAAAGACCATTAAGTGATATGATATAATGATAACATCTATGATAAAGAAGGAAAACTCTAAATAAAGCATATTTATTCAAATAGTGGTAGGACCACGCTGTTGACAGTTCTGTGTGTAGCCGCGGGCCGGTTCGTCCAGGGTAGTACCACACTCTCGCAGAAGATCGACGCCTGAGTAGTGGCAATATGCTGATGTGCTTCGTTTGGTGAGTGATAGAGCCGGTAGCCTAATTTTCTGGGTGGCTTTGGGATTATTGGTAGGCAGCAGTCTAGCTATACCTCTGGTAATGCAAAGGTCCATGGGCGGCAGTAATATTTAGCATCAGATGTGCTGCTTGCTCGTTTGCCACCAAGAGCAATAAAAAAAAGTATGTAAAACCGTCTGACCAGCATGGTTTTAGTCCGTTAATTTCCCCATCAACCAAAACGCACACCTATTGGTAATCCGTTTCAATCGTCGTACCACTTAGACAAGTGTGAGCTGTCATATGATATTCAATTTGCGCCTCGTATTATATTTTCGTATTTAAAGGAGACGTGTGCCATCTACCCGACAATGTTTACACGTTGTACAGATTTAATACTCTAACTTTGTAGTTAGAATTGTATTAAACGATGACACAACCCTGTTATACAAATTACTAAAATTTAGCATTTAACATGCTTGATTATTTATAAAAGCTTGATTACGAGCGAAAATAGAATGTCCTCCTATTATAGAGTTATACATGAGTTGAAATGATAGGCTAGCTGTGTGGTAGCGGCTACGAATACTACCAACCCTTACTTTGCTCGTGGATGTCGTAAAAGACGACTAAGAGCCTTATAACGGCCTGGGCCAACTCCATCTGATGCCGTTTGGTCAACAATTACATTCCCAAGGAAGGTTGACATATGGCAGGCGGCCGGTCATCCAACTATTGCCAAAAACTTTACAGTATGTACTATGAAAGAAGAGTACATATTGTATCGAACTCAAGTAATTGGGATAAGAGTAGGAGAATGATAAAAAAATAATGACATGAGTTGAAATAATAGAGAAAATCTTTAGCCAATAGCAAGGCAAATATGTAGTGGGGAAGAAGGAGAATGCAAATAGAACGTAGGTACAATATATTCTATTATTATTATCGTTTTAAACTTTATCAAACACTAATTGACCCAATGACACTAAGTGTATTCTTAGACGTAATAGTTATATAAACGAACTAACCGTTCTGATTGAATTTCTAATATAGAAAGTTCAATAACCCCTGTGTGGGGATCGGTTAAGGATACTGCCAATGGGCGGTGACATACTGTTCTTATCCCTCTTATCCATTTCCTTTATAATAGTAATAGGTATTGGCTTTGTATGCTATGTGGTAGTGGTTACGAATACTGCCTAGCCTTTGCTCATGGATGTCCTAAAACACGACCAAGAGCTTTAAGACTTTTTTTTTTGCGGTGGACTACGGAGGCGGTCGCGCCAAATTGGTCCGGGTTAACGGAAGAGGCGGCGCGCAACCCCATAGACCCACCCTGCAAACACCTCTCTTCGCCGTCCGAGCGAGCCACCGGTACCCGATAAGAGCTTCAATACCTGGGCCAACTTCATCTAATGATGTTTTGGTCAACAATTACATTCCCAAGGAGGGTTGACGTCAGGCAGACGGCTGGTCATAAAACTATTGCCAATATTTTTTCCAGGCGCCTAGTAACTGGGATAAGAATAGGAGAATTAATGAAATTAGATATGATTGGTTTTGATTTCTGATGTTTGCGCGAGTATTACACATTTGAAATAAAACTATTTTTATGGATTCTATCACGTTTGTATTTGAATTTTAATTTCCCGACGTTTCGAATACTTTACAGAGTTCACAGTCACGAGAAGACTAAGGGGACGTCCATTAATCACGTGATATTTTTTTTTTTGCTTTTTTTTTAACCCCCCCTCCCCCTTGGTGATACATGGTGAGGTTTAAGACTATGACCCCCATCCCCACCAAGATCACGTGAATTTTTAGTACCAAAAAGAAGTAGCGGTTTTTTGCTTTTTTATACTTTGCAAAAAGGTCTTTATACAGATCACCTATGGCAACGGCAAGTCAAAGTCACTACACGCCACTTTTCAGTTTAGAAATCTCAGCGTTTGACGAAAAAATATATACACGTGATATCTTACTACAGCCCCACTGCCTCCCTTCCCCTTTCCAACCTCACGTGATTAATGGACGGCCCCTAAGGTGTCTCACGTCTATCATCGTTATTACAGAGATATAATCTACCCGCTACAGTATCAGCTATTAAATATTAACGCAATTTTTTAATACAAATTCATTGCCAATACAAAAAGAAAATGATTCTATATATAAAAATTTTAATATTGTTTATGATCAGTTATTAAAAAGTTATTAAAAATTAAATACAAACGCGATAAAATCCGTAAAAATAGTTTTATTTCAAATATGATTGGCTTTATTTCGAGTTTTCCTCCACTAATCGTTTTTTTAACATCCACGGCAAATAACTCATTTCGAATTGTATTCTTGCTGCGTCACCGCATTGTCTTCGTACAACGGAACTTTATTCGCAGTATTCATATGATAACACTATTTAATTAATTAACTAACATATATTTATATGATTATGTAAATGAAGTGTAGCATTTTCAACATTCTGCAACGTGACAAGATTGTAGAAAATTGTATATGGATACGATAAGGTACTTTTAAATTACATAATCGTGTTACTGAAATTTAGAATTTAATATGCTTGATTATTTATAAAAAAACTTGATTACAGACGAAAAATGATTGTCACAAGTGGGATTCAAACCAACACCTATTGGAAATCCTTTCCCATCGTGCTGCCACTTACAACACCGAACCGCCACGAACTGCGGTATAAGTGGCATCCCACTTGTGACAATCATTTTACGCCAGTAATCAAGTTTTTATAAATACATAATCATATACATAAGATGTGTAGTAGCGGCTACGAATATTACCAATCCTTATTTTGCTAGTGAATAGTATGCGGGAGGTCCTCCCATAACTATGAACGCTGTAAAAAAATCTAAATGTTGGGGCAATTAAAAATCAAATACAAACGCGATAGAATTGGTAAAAATAGTTTTATTTCAAATGTATAATACTTACGAAAACATCAGACATAAGTTCTTGTGAAGAGATTGCGAGTACTATACAAACATAATTACCGAAAAACAAATAACACCTAGAGTCAGAACAATCATTAGTGAATCGCAAAAAGAACTCCTGCACAAGCATCGAACCCATGACACCGCATAAGAGGTCGCTACTGAAATCATTACACAATTGGTGCGGTCAGTTATCAATCATGGCCATGATATTATCGACATACAAAAATCGTGTAACACAATTGTTAATATCTTGCTTTTAAATTAAAACTGACATTCGTACGTAATAAATACAGACCTTGAGACGTAACCTTATAGAAGAAATAATCAATTTAAATGTTTAAGTCACCCTTTTAAACTTACTTTTCTACTGTGGGTGGTTGGTTAAAAATACAATGAATCATTATCCCTTATTTTCCCTTGGGAGTCTTAAAAACCATCTGAATGATCACTAATAGAATGGGGAGCCACAATTTCTCTGTGGAACTTACAAGTTCATTTATACATGAAACCATTGCAATGACTAAATCACCTGCTCAGCATGGCAGTTATGGCCTTATCCATCTTGGTAGAGGCCTATTTCCAAGAGCAGATGTAGATACGCTAATGGTTATTATTAGGTAATGATTTTTTTTAAATTAGTACGTAGTTGTGGCATGTTCTATGACGGTTGGTCATCGTCATAACGTAGTTATAGAATAACAGGTAACAGAGGAAGAATACAATTCACGGCCATCTATCTCCGTGGGTGTCGTAAAAGTCGACAAAGGGCAAAGCAAGAGAAGGAAAACATGAAATAACCAACTACACCAACCTGACCTGCATGGTATAGTAGATTAATTTCCCTCCTATTGCGGAGGAAGCCCGAGCCTGGCAGTGGGACGAATGTGAGTTGGGAACATAAATTAGAGTTATGTGTTACTTTTCTTTTCAGACCATGTTGTGCAAAACAGCAGCCTCTAAATAAGAGATACCACGTTAATCAGACAGTATGGCCTATGGAGTTATTTCGAGTTATCTCTTATCTACTGATTGCCCAAATGCAAGACTAAGACTTGTCGCAAGAGTCTCACAGTGCTCCCTTAGACAGCATTTTCCGATTCCTTTGGCAAAGAAAGAATTGTCAACATTTTGTATTCTTAACGCCAAGTACACAGGGAAATAATTGGTGTCAGTAGATAAATAGAATTTCATTAATTTAGTTGGATTTTTCATTTCTATCAAAATAAGTGACTCTGTGTTATTCTAACAGCGAGAGTTGCAAGACTTGCGAGAGTTGCAAGACTTGCGAGACTCGCAAGAATCTTGCATTTGAGCAACACTACCTTGCTGGATGGTCTTCTCACAAGGAACCAGTTATCTGCCTTAGTCTTTTTATTATTCTTGTTATCTCTCAATTTATTTTATCTGGTCACTTATAAGTTAAGTAGATGGTATAACTCATTCCTGATCTTCCTGTAGTTTTTCATACATGTATAACATATTGTCGTTCCCTCATTCACATCATCATCCTGCTCTTATCCTAATTATTTCTTGTCGACGCAATATGCACTGGTCTATCATAGCACATATTGCAAAAGTTATTAGCAACAGTTTTATGACCAGCCGCCTAACGTCAACCTTTTTTAGGAATATAATTCTCCAGACGGCATCAGATGGTGTTGGTCCAGGTCCAAATAAATCTCTTAGTCGTCTTTTATGATACCTACGAGCAATGTAAGGGTTGGCAGTATTGGAAGCCGCTACCACACAGATCTTTTCTTCATTCATTGTGAGAAAAAAATTGACCTATTACCTCATTGGTCAGAAGATTTTTTTATAGACTTTATTTACGAGTTTTATCTCTTGTAGCGATGTTATTTGCACGCGTCTATTAGACATCTTTTATGATCACCTTTGAAAGAAAGGTATATATGTATAGGTATATATAATCATACTCCATCTCCAAATCACATGGGTATGGATCATTAAAAACAAAATTACTACCAAGTAATGTTGGTTTAATGTAAAAATGATTATTTATATAATAATAATAGTTTATGTAAAACGGAAGTGATGACGGAAATACATTAAGATAATATTTAATGTATTGGCGACCTGTATTACTGTAGGCTATCAGTCGGACTGTCAAAGTCATGCCAATGCCAATAAGGCGTGCTTCTGACGTATTATTGAAGGTTGAGGAGAACGATAGCTACGCTAGCAGATAACTCGTGATCGAGTGGCTATTGTGGCATCTGGTCCAAGTATAAGTTTTTGCCTTATATTTTGGAATTGCTATACCTTGGTTTGAAGGTCATCACGAGCTAATACCACAGATTAGTACTAATACTTACTAAACATATTGTATACGAAATTAAGTCAAGAAAAAGTCACCCTTTTGTCGATTCAGTAGTAATACAATCAAAATCATCATTCTCCTACTCTTATTCCAATTACTTGGGGTCGATACAATATGTACTTTTCTTTTATAGTACATATTGTAAAAGTTATTGGCAATAGTTTTATGACCGGCCGCCTGCCAGACGTTAACAATCCTTGGGAATGTAATTGTTGACCAAACGGCATCACATGGAGTTGACTCAGGTCGTTATAAGGCTCTTAGTTGTCTTTTACTACCTCTACGAGCAAAGTAAGGGTTGGTATTATTCGTAGCCGCTACCACACAGTTATAATACATTAAAAATCATTATGTATAAACTCAGTGAAGGCACCTTCACATTGTCAATTTTACATTTTATCTTAAATGAATCCAATAATCTGCCACGGGATTGCGACTCAGCGGTCACTGTCAAAATCGGGTAAGAAACTTGGTGAACCTGTCTTATTATTTTTTTTATAAATTACTAAATTGTTCGTGCAATTTCCTTTGTATCATATAGGGGGAAAAGAGATAGAAAGAGTTCTAGAGAGAGTATCGTAGGTAGTTATAACACGCCGCACACTCAAAAGAAGCCCTCAAAAGTAGGAAAGTTGCTCGTTTCTACAACATTTTTCATTAACGCTCCTCTCTTATTAGTCATACGTGGTTTTATATAGCCTTCCACGATAAATAGGCTATCCAATACTAAAAGAATTTTTCAATTCGAGCTTGTAGTTCTTGAGATTAGCGCGTTCAACCAAACAAACAAACTGCTCAGGTTTATAATATTAGTATAGATTTATGTATACATACATACATACATATCATCACGCCATATCCCTTGCAGGGTAGGCAGAGAGAACAGAGTGCCAGAGAACTCTATCTCTGCATACTTCACTCGCTTCCTCAACATTCATAATTCTCTTCATACACGCTCGCCGGTTTCGGAGACTCTTGACTCCACCTTTCTTCACTACCTGACCGATCTGGCCTAGGTAGGTTAGCCTCGGTCTCCCTCGGTACCTACATCCTTCCACTTTCGCATTGTATATCTTCTTAACCAGACGTCCGTTCGGCATTCTTTCCACATGTCCGTACCATCGGAGCATTCCCTTTCGCATCTTTACACCAATACTCTCTTTCATACCTACTCGCTCTCTTACGTCGTCGTTACGAATGCGGTCGGTCAGCCTAACTCCACAGATTTTCCGAAGAGATCGCATTTCGACCGCATTAATTTTACTTTCATACTCTTTTCTGCATACCCAACTCTCGCTTCCATACAGTAATGTTGGGACAAGCACTGCGTTATGTATAGCTACACGTGCCTTCTGGCTGAGGTGGTGGCTGCCGAGAAGTTGCCCCAACGCTCCGTTCACTCTATTTCCCGCATTCACTCTTCGCTCTATATCAGTGGTGTACCACCTTCCATCTCGGCTAAATCCACATCCAAGATATACAAATTCATCCACTTGCTCTAGTACATCATCTATTGTTACTCTTACATCTGTTCTGGCTTCATCTCTTTCAAAAACCATTATTTTGGTTTTGCTCACATTCACGCGTAGACCCCTTTTCTCACAATCTTCTGTCATTGTGTCGACTAGGGTCTGCAGGTCAGTCGCTGACTGTGCCAGCAGGACTGCATCATCTGCATAAAGCAGAGCAGTGACCACTGAGTCGCCCATCTGGACTCCCACATTCATATCGTTCAACCTTTGGAGACATTTATCCAGATATATGATAAACAGCCTGGCTGACAGAACGCACCCCTGCTTAACGCCGATATTGACGTCAAACCAAGGCGACATTCCATCATCCAGCCGCACACAGGCTCTACAGCCCATGTAACTAGACTGCACAGCCTGTAGCAGTTTTATTATGTATAAAATTGTTTGTTTTATGTATAAAATTGTATAAATCTTTTATTAAGCGTTTAGCTTCGAACCGGGATCTATTTTTTCCAATATAAGCCAAAATTAAGGCTGAGCAAGTACCTATTGAAACAGCAGACATAATTAAATATTTATTTGTTTGTACAGATGGCGTAATAGTAAAGATACCGACCTACCTATCAAGGGACACGGGTCCAATTCCCAGGACAATATTTTGTTCGACCCACGAATAATTGTCCTTTTTTTTGCTATCGCTGTGGAAACGCAATTTACGCGCTATCCCCCGTCGGTGATTGACAGGGGGAGTGTGGGACTCACCGACCAGCTGAAGCCCGACCGGAATACCCACTAAAACCACAGCGGCCCCTTCCGCGCTTTTACCGGGGCACCGGAGAGATAGTCTACTGACATTAGATCCCTGGCACCTCAAACGAATAGTTGTCCTGAGGAGGAACAAGGAATTATTCTTTAGTGCAAATCTTTAAACTAAAAGCAAATTGCATTCATAGTAAAACAACACGAATAAATTATTTTATAATTAAACCTGAAACTATTACATCATTATATCCACTGAATAATAACTATAAATTTATTGACATAACTGAATAAATACGACACGTGCACAGTCGACGAAATGTGACACGAAATATATATACACGTTACAATAGGCTGTGAGACTGTTTATTACTTTTGGTTCCGTACACAATAAAGTTATTTTTGTACTTAGATGATGTTTTGCAAAGGGGCCAGGAACTAGCTGAACAAAAAATTTTTTGACCAGACTCATGGCGACTGGAAAGAAATGATGGTAGTTTCAGCCGATTGGTCCAAATTTAGGGAGCTTAGTAGACAAAACTCCAAATCTATGTGACGCAACATTTGCCGATTCAATACACAGCGTATTAAAGAAACAATAGAGCGAAACCTAGGCTGTGAGACTGTTTATTACTTTTGGTTCCGTACACAATAAAGTTATTTTTGTACGTAGATGATGTTTTGCAAAGGGGCCAGGAACTAGCTGAACAACAAATTTTTTGACCAGACTCATGGAGACTAGAAAGAAATGATGGTAGTTTCAGCCGATTGGTCCAAATTTAGGCAGCTTAGTAGACAAAACTCCAAATCTATGTGACGCGACATTCGCCGATTCAATACACAGTGTATTGAAGAAACAATAGAGCGAAACCTAGGCTCCAAAATATTCGCACGAGATTTGTCTATCAGGCAGAGCCAAATGTCTAAGCTGAAGATCGGTAACAGTACTGTCATTTCATCCCAGAGAGAGATCTTGGGCGAAGTCGAAAGGTTCTATGGATAATTGTACAAATCATCCCTGAACCCTGTTATCGGCTTAGTCCAAGACCCCAGATCCGACCGAACTCGGCACTTAGCTAATTTGGTAATATTAATGCACAAAAAGGGAAATTGGATATGAAACACCATGTCAAACTGTCTGACCTACGTGATAAAGTCCATTGTTCTTCCATTGCAGACTTAACTCTAAGAGGAAGCATATTATGCTGAAAAATAAATTTTAGAGTTACTATTATATATATATATATATATATATATATATATATATATATATATATATATATATATATATATATATATATATATATATATATATATTTATTGCTTATGGTGGCAGACGAGCAAGCAGCACACCTGATGGTAAGTGTCACTGCTGCCCATGGATCTTTGCTATACCAAGGGTATAGCTAGGCCGCTGCCTACCATTACAATCCCAAACCCACCCAGTTGGGCTTCCGGCTCTCTCGCTCACCGAACGAAGCGCAATAGCACATTGCCATTACTCAGACGTCGATCTTCTGCGAGAGTGTGGTACTACCCCGGACGGACCGGCCCGCGGCTGCAGACAGAAAACTGTCAACAGCGTCGTCCTACCACAATATAATTTTAGAACATATTTATGCATAAATATGTTCTAAAACGGAGGAGAGGCAGGCAGACCCACCACTTTCTCACAGTTAACCACTATGCCGTACACCTCAAGAAAAGAAGGAAGAAATACGGGATGGGATTAAGGTGGAATAGGATATAAGGAAATTTTACTCCTTGATGAGCACCCCTCCAGAACTTCAACTTGCAATTTTCCGCAGAACTTCCAATAACACACACACTATATTTACCTAAATATGGCGCGTAAATCCTGTCGGAATGAAAATAAAGCTTTAATATTGCCTACGGAATTCTAAAAAATAAATGCTGTCTCGCCGAATATCAACAATATTTATTTAGTAATCTGTGACAATATGTCCTGTGTATAGACCTTGGCAGAAATGTTTATGTACGCTGTTTAAACGATTTATTTGTGAATGTGCGATTAATTCCTTGAGCCAAATATCATGCGTAATATTATTATGAATATAATAAATGGCAGATATTTATATCAGTTATTATTTTGAACATAAGAAAATGTTACAAGTAGGGTTGCGATCTTTTTTTGTACAATCAAAATATATTTGGTTAATGAATGTAGAAAAAATAACTCTGTCTCAAAATAAAGTCCATTATAATTTTAAACATATTTTTGATTATTTTTAGGAAAGTTTCAGCAAATAATATCACTGTTAAACGATATATTTTTTTTCAGTCATATTGCATTCTATACATAATTTAAAGTATCCAAATAAATAATTACTTTTTTTTTATAAAAATCCGAGATAATGACTTGCGATGTTGTGTGTTGCGATAAGAGAAATAAAACTATTTTTAACCGACTTCTGAAAGGAGGAGGTTCTCAATTTGATTGGTATTTTTTTATGAATGC
The DNA here is from genome assembly GCA_905163515.2 of Lymantria monacha. Classification (NCBI taxonomy): domain Eukaryota; kingdom Metazoa; phylum Arthropoda; class Insecta; order Lepidoptera; family Erebidae; genus Lymantria; species Lymantria monacha. The sequence continues at coordinate 2,485,636 of LR991091.1, read as the reverse complement.
TATCGCATTTGTTGATTTTCAATTGCCCGACGTTTGGAACACTTTATAGCGTTCATAGTCAACCGGAAGACTATTCTCAATCAGAGATACCTACTCTATTTTTTTATTAAGCCATTTGGTTATCGTCATAGAAAACTCTTTGCAGAAATGGGAGGAAGAGACATTAGAAATTAAATAAATTTATTCGAATTTAAATAAATATCACGATTCGAATAAATGATCAGTCCCCTTACCGTATAAGCTAGGCTTCGGAACAATTTATTAAGAGAATTACGAAATCGCTTTTTCTGTTAAATGATTGACGAGTCGGCATCAGTCGAGATTGGGGGGGATGTCGGTCGAGGAGAGGGTACTCCTCAGGGGTATTCCGTCGGGCCGACCACTGACGTCAAGTCACTCTGCTCCGGTGGTCGGCCCAACGACGAAGGTGACGTCACGGGTGGGTTACGGGTGTGCGCGCTTACGCCCCTCTGTCACCCCGGACGGAGTGGTGCGAGGAGTGCGCCGACCGTAGCCCACCCCACAAAAAAAAAAAAAAAAAAATCAGTCGAGATTGGCCCAGATTTATGTAAAGCTTTTCATCGCTTTTTACAACACCCAAAGTAAGGGTTGGTGGTATTCGTAGCCGCCACAACTTAGCAATAAATATAACTACAGTTAGATTATACCTAAATTAACTAACTGAAATTTCACGGGTCACTTGACTGTTCGCACTGAAATTTAAAAGATAAGGTCTCAGATCGCAGACGATGATCATGATAAGATTGATAAGGCAAAAAATTGTCTGTTCCAAAAACAAAAAAAAAATAAAGTTGTCTACAGATGTCCGTATGGTGACGGAGTAAGAATACAATTCCACCCCCTATTACATATAATGCATGTAACGTTTATGCGAGAGACGGTAAACTCGAAAGAAAACCCTATACCAACACGTCTGACCAGCGTGGTAGCGTGGTATGTCAAGTTCCCTCCCTTTATGGAGGAGGTTTGAACACTACAGTGGGATATACAACATGTATTTGAGCTGAGATGATGATGATGACAGATATCTTAGCTTTTCAATAGATTTTATTGATTTTTTTTAGTAGCACACTCGCAGCTTCGGCAATAGGGCCTTTCTGTCACCTAAGATTAGATCTATTCTTACCTATGGGGATATAGGAGCGAGACTATAATAAAATAAACAAGAATTTATCTGTTCCAGCTCGAGATTTACCAGATGATAGTGACGATGACCCGGACATTCTCATCTCCGCAATTCCAGAAGACACAGCGCACATTTCATACAAGCCAACTAAAAGATCTGACGAAGAAATTCTTAAAAGATCCAAGGAATACTACGAACTGATGGCTGAAAGAAGAACTGTGAGATTATTCAGCCAGGAACCTATTCCACAAGAGGTGTGGGATAATTTGATTAAGACTGCTGGTAAGGATGCCTACATTAATATTCTGATAGTATTTCTCATCTAAAGACTGTTCTTTAAATAAATATGTATAACCAACATTTTGATGCATATTTCGTCATCCGTATTAATTTGTACAATGTAGATAGCACGATTCGGAGTTCGCCGAGACGTCACTCATGGGTATTTTGAAGGGTAATATCCTAGGCCAGTCCCACTCGCCGCAGTCAAAATAGAAGGCTCGATAAAAAAGGAAAACATTAAATGGAGGCAGCGCGAATATGACGATAAAGATATTAAACTTTATAGTATACTAGCAAACCCAGTGCGTTTGTTGGTTTGTAGAAGTTGATATATCGTAGTGCCACCTGCTGGCGAGTTACATCAGTAGCAGTAGCAGTATATAAAACTTCTCCGTGAAGAAGTACATATACATACCAATTTTTATAATGATCGGTCACATAGTTTTTGAGTTTAGCGATGTCATACATTTTTACAAACATCTTTTATAGATATAGATTCCACGCACAGATACAAGAATATTACTAGTAAAAACAAACAGTACTTGCTAAACTTGCTCACCAATTATCCTCTTAGGCTCCAGCTTCGTCCACAATATGAGGTAAACTGATCTGACGCTACCGCGCTGATCGAACGGGTTGGTATAGGAGTTTATATCAAGTATTCTTTCTCTTTCATATATATTACATTCATATTCTTTCATCTTCTTTAATGACATCTAGAGGCAAGATAGGGAGTAAAAAATTGTATTCTCACTCCGTCACCGAGCAGGTTACTAATTTGCAAACTAGATAGGTTAAATTATCAGTTCCTTTTAAAACAAAAGTTAAAATAAATACTTTTATCTATTTTATTTCAAGGTAATGATAACACTACTATTTTTAAAATGATCTGTGTATACTCATATCTATAGCTACCTATGTGATAAGGCTATCTGTTCATTTATTAATTCACTAACATTGTCGGCAACTTTGCTCGTGACTGTGTGCATCCGCTTTTCTGCGGATTGCCGGATTCTATCTCGCAAAGTAATCCCGAGCATAGCTCGCTCCATAGAACGCTAAGCGACTTTGAGCTTAGTCATTAGACCTACATTTAGGGACACTACGAATTAACAAAATTTATACACACATATCATCACGCCATATCCCTTGCATGGTAGGCAGAGAGAACAGAGTGCCAGAGAACTCTTTCCTTGCATACTTCAATCGCTTCCTCAACATTCATAATTGTCTTCATACACGCTCGTCGGTTTCAGAGACTCTTGACTCCACCTTCCTTCAGTACTTGACCAATTTGGTCTAGGTAGTTTAGTCTCGGTCTCCCTCGGTACCTACATCCTTCCACTTACGCATTGTATATCTTCTTAACCAGGCGTTCGTTCGGCATTCTTTCCACATGTCCGAACCATCGGAGCATTCCCTTTCGCATCTTTATGCCAATACTCTCTTTCATACCCACTCGCTCTCTTACTTCGTCGTTACGAATGCGATCGGTCAGCCTAACTCCACAGATTTTTCGTAGAGATCGCATTTCGTCCGCATTAATTTTACTTTCAAGCTCTTTTTTGCATACCCAACTGTCGCTTCCATATAGTAACGTTGGGACAAGCACTGCGTTATGTATTGCTACACGCGCCTTCTGGTTAAGGTGGTGGCTACCGATAAGTTGCCCCAACGCTCCGTTCACTCTATTTACCGTATTCACACTTCGCTCTATATCAGTGGTGTACCTTCCATCTCGGCTAAATCCACATCCAAGATATACAAATTCATCCACTTGCTCTAGTACATCATTACCTATTGTTATTCTTACATCTGTTCTGGCTTCATCTCTTTCGAAGACCATTATTTTGGTTTTGTTCACATTCACGCGTAGACCCCTTTTCTTACAATCTTCTGTCATTGTGTCGACTAGGGTCTGCAGGTCAGTCGGTGACAGGCGACAGCAGGACTGCATCATCTGCATAGAGCAGAGCACTGACCACTGGGTCGTCCATCTGGACTCCCAAATTCATATCGTTCAACCTTTGCAGACATCCAGATATATGATAAAACAGCCTGGCTGATAGAACGCACCCCTTCTTATCGCCGATATTAACGTCAATCCAAGGCGACATTCCATCATCCAGCCGCACACAAGCTCTACAGCCCATGTAACTGGACTGCACAGCTTGCAGCAGTTTACCGTTAATACCATACTCCGGTAAAATGTCCCAAAGTTCTTTTCGTACAACCGTGTCAAATGCTCTCTCCACAAAACTGCAGAAAACCCTCTGACCTAGAGCCAGATGCTTCTCCACAATGTTGCGCAGAGAGAACACTTGATCCATGCATCCCCTTCCATTCCTGGAACCCCCTTGTTCCTCACACAGTAAACCATCGGACACCATCCTCATTTATGCAATGAATAATATGATTGATCTCGTTATTTTTGGTCATATGAGAATATTAGTAAAGAATTAGAGATATTAGTTGGACTGTCTTCAAAAAGTTAGTACATAATTGTATTAATTATAGAGTGAGTTAGGTTTTATACAATTATGAAAATTTCGTTACTAACCTGCGTTTACGTACCAATCCTCTCTATCACCATTCTGGCTAGCTACCGCTATGGTGTCCTTTTCTTTGGTGGTCTGAACAAGTAGCATGGCCGTACTAATGAAAAAAATGAGTTAAAGATAAAAATAACCAATTTAAATGACCAAATAAAAAATAAATTATCATAATTGCCTTTGTCGTATTGTTCATCTTTATAGCAATTTAATCATGACCTAAAATTGAATGGACAAATCAATTGATATAATTTTATAGCAAAATTATCAGTAATTATTGTACAAAGCGTTTATATCACAGTCCTTGATTATAATTTATTCAACTTAGAATTATACACACGAAATGTTAATTTATTTTTAAGTTACCATTATTATATTTTATTTTTTTAATAATAAATCACTGGTTTATTTCATCGTCATCTTAGCTCATACGAGTCCCAGTATTGGACTCGAACCTCCTCCAAACGTGAAGGATATTAAACTACTATACCACGCTGCTCATGCATGTTGCTATAGGGTTTTGTTTTGAGCTTTTCTTCTCTTGCATAGATGTTATATATAGTCGTTTCTTACGATCCTCCACGGGTAAGACGGGGTGGTGAATTGTATTCTTATTCCGTCACCACACGGAAAATGATTTGTTTATGACGTACATATAGCATAAGCAAGAGAAATAAACAATAATAATGAAAAATATATAGTGTTCGCTACAAAGTCTCAACTCAGCATAATGCTGGCCTTAGTTTGCAACACTAAGGAGACGTCCATTAATCACGTGATTTATTTTTAGCATTTTTTAAATCCAATTGGTGATACATGGTGAGGTTTAAGACTATGACCCCCTTCCCCTACCAACATCACGTGAATTTTTAGTACCTACAAAGAAGTAGCCCACAGCTCATTATATTCTCGGTTTTTTGCTCTTTTATACTTTGCAAAAAGATCTTTATACAGATCACCTACTTTAAACGATTTCATTCCTGGCAACGGCAAGTCAAAGTCACACTACACGCCTCTTTTCAGTTTAGAAATCGCAGCGTTTGACGAAACAATGAATACACGTGATATCTTACTACACCGCACCTCCCCTTTTTCCTCACCTCCGATTTTTGTCAAAAAAACCTCCCCCCCTTTCAAACTTAACGTCATTAATGGACGGCCTCTAACTATTGATAGAATACGTGATGGGATCCTTTAATAATTATTCTGAGTCTGTGTTAGATAATTATTTATTTGTAAAGAGCCCATGATAAAAAAAATATACCGTATTTTTACCCGACTGCAAAGGAGTGGTATTGTGTTTAACAGTCTATGTATGTATGTATGTTTGTATGTTCCTTTGAAGCACTATATATACCAAACGCCTGGGCCGATTTTTATGATTCGCACGTCAATCGATTCCTCTTAATCCGGCGAGTGTCACTAAAGATATGATGTTATTGAAAATTCAATATGGCGACTACTGGACGCCATATTGTGAAAATTAAAAAAATTAAAGTCAACAAACTATATCGAATGGGGTATCGTTAAATAGGTATTTAAAAATCATTTTTAGATTTTTCTCAACATTTTTCGATTTGACTGGCCGTTTAGGATCTATATCGATTTAAAGTTTCATAACAACCTTTCTCACATATAGGTTTTTAGACAGTAAAAATTTGGGATGAAAAGACGAAAAATTCATATAACTGGATGTGGATGGACATATACTGAAGTATTTAGTAGGTATATTGTCCAATATACCATAGGTAGTTCTACCTAAAGTATCTAATGTATGACGCGGTCGCCCATCTCCAATTTCTAACGATTTAGTACTAAACTTCAGTCGAAAAACTATATATGGTTAGGTACTTACCTACTTTTAATAAATAAGATAACTATAGCTACCTAGGTATTTATAACTAAAAAGTGTAAAATAAAAAAAATGATTAAAAAAATCAAAAAACCCGACTGCGTAAAAAGTCACCAAAACTACGTACATAATAAAAAAACTGAAAAGAAAAAAACAAGCACTTAGATGTCCGGTGGTCTAGAATTCCATAATATATTATTGAATAAATACTATTGCAGAAAATGAAATATATTTTAATAATAGAACATGACAACTGAACAGTGGGGATCCTTTATTCGACAGCAAATCTAATTTTTCAATGGATCCCGACTGTGTGAACAGTTAAGTTTAAAAATAAGTTATACGGGATTTCACAATAGTTCCTAATGTACACCGCTGGTACAAAGAAGCAATAGTTACTATTTTTTTTTCGTACCCTTAAATCATATCGCTGGTCCGCAAGAAACAACTCTCTTGACACAACTCGAAAAAGTAAAAATTTTTCAAGAGGATCAAAATAGGGGTTGTCCTTTCATTCAGCGTTCTTAAAATACGATTCGAAATGCATGAACGTTTGCATAAATTCCTTAAGAATGACGACGTATAATTGATAGGGAGAACTTATACAGGGTAGAAGTGGAGTGCTTCCGAAAACAAAGACAGGTGACCCTACTAGTCCTATTTATAATGATAGGCTAGAAAAAAAATCGATTCGGATATAAAGAAAAAAAAATTTCTCAACGAATTTTTATTTTTCTTCACATTCCATCGTATTAGGACAGTGCCATGTAACGATAATTTCATAAAAATACGTCACTTTACTCAGATGAGAAAATACGCAATCTGTTCAAAACTCACGATCATATGTTAAAGAGTTCAACGACCTCGCGTGGTGAAACAAATTTTTTTTTCATCCAAGTCCATTTTTTTCTAGCCTATCATTACAAGTAGGACTAGTAGGGTCCCCTGTCTTTGTTTTCGGGAGCGGTCCACTTCCACCCTTTATATTAACACCCACCACCACCAAAAATTGGATTATAATTAAAATAGATTTTGTAGAGTTGTATCACTTTTCTTGCGGCCAGCAATATATGAGTATGTTCCACTGTTGGGTATGAAAGCCTCCGAATGACAGATTGATTGGCGTATACTACGCTAGCGCGACCTATTGTATAGAGTTATCTTACTATTATTAATAATAAAAATATATTTTTTCAGGTACATCTCCATCAGGAGCTCACACAGAACCCTGGACATTCGTAGTAGTTCAGGATCCAGAAACCAAAGAAGCAATAAGAAACATAGTCGAGGAAGAAGAAGAATTGAATTACAACAAGAGAATGTCCCGACAATGGGTCACAGATTTAAAACCTTTTGCGACAAAACCAGTGAAGCCTTATTTGTCGGATGCACCAGCGTTAGTGCTCGTCTTCAGACAAACGCATTCTTGGAGAGAAGATGGCAAGAAGAGAATGCATTATTATAGTGAAATTAGTACCGCAATAGCAGCTGGGATTCTATTAACTGCTATTCAGGTAATCTGAATTTACTCCATAATTAAAAGCTCAAGTCTTAGCTATATGATAGCATCTGACCATCTTGACCATCAATCGCGATAAGGTCTTTTTAGTCGTCTATTGTCTAACCGCACAATCCACATGTCCAATTTCTTGACGTTTGTGGCCCAGCCGCAAGGTCTGTTAGCCTTTTTTTTTTTTTTTTTATTGGTGGGCTATGGGTGCGTCTCGCCCAGCTGAATCGGTCCGGGGTGACGGAAAGGCGGCGCGTGACCCCATAGACCCACCGTAAAACCTTCTCTCTTCGCCGTGCGAGCGGACCACCGGTACTCGATTTTAACTTCGGTGGCCCGCCCGGCGGTTTACCCTCGCGGGTTCCTCTCGTCGACGCCCCGACAGATTTCGCCGTCGGGGCGTCGCCCTCACGCGGTGGCCTCACGTCGGGTGACCGGACAATTCCCCGGTCCGATCACCCGAGGCCTCGGTTAGGGCGGCATCAGGCGCAGGTATTCGCGCCTGCGCCGCCCCGGCCGCTGACGGCGGCCCGGGTCGCGGGATTCCTCCCGGACTCGTTCCGCCGCCTCCTTCTGCGAGATGACAGCCTCGCAGAAGGCGGCGACCGCGTCCCAGTTCCTGACGCTGTCGACCATCGCTCTCGCGACAGCCGGCAGCGTCAGGTCGGCACCGATAACAGCGACGAGGTCACGGCGCTGCCGGTCAAAGCCCGGACACGCCTCCAGCGTGTGTTGCGCCGTGTCCTCGTCACTGCTGCAATGGTGGCAGAACGAAGTCCACTCCCTACACGCGACCGTGTGCAGGTAAAAGCCGAAGCATCCGTGCCCCGACAACACCTGCACCAGTCGAAAGGAGAGGACTCCGTGCCGCCGCTCCATCCACTCCATCAATACGGGCCGGAGAGCCTCGACGGTGACGACACCGTGTCTAGGCCTCTCCAGCCGCGTAGCCCAACGGGCGATGACGTCTCGGCGGGCGTCCTCGCGCCAGGTGGCTATCTCGCTCAGCGATGGGGAGCCACCTTCGTCGCGCAGTGAGGTCACCCGCCGGTAGAGGTCGGAGAGCATCTCCGCCTCTAGGTCCCACGGGGGTGTCCCGGCCAGTAGGCATGCCGCCTCGGTCGATACCGTGCGGTACCCGCGAATGGCTCTGACCGCCATGACTCTCTGGGGTCTCCACAGAACAGCCCTGAGCTGGACGTTCAGAGCCCTCGCCCACACGGGTGCGCCGTACATGGCCATAGAACGGATCACCCCCGCATACAGCTGTCGGCCCTCGAAGCTGGGTCCGCCCACGTTCGGCATGAGCCGCGAAAGGGCGGACGCCGCGCCGACCAGCCGGGGAGCAATTCGGCGAAAATGCTCCCGGAACCACCATCGCCCGTCGAGCACCAGCCCCAAGTACTTCATATGGGCCTGGATGCTGATGTGGACGGAGTTGACGACTAGCGAGACGCCGATTGGCGGCCTTACGCGTGGCCCATGGAACAATAGGGCCTCCGTCTTATTTAGGGCCACCCTGAGCCCCAGCGCCTCGATTCGCCCGACCATCTCCTCGGTGCCGAGAGTGGCCAGGCTCAAGGTCTGTTAGCCTTAAAGGCCCCACTAGTGGTGAGCGCAGAGGATTCTCAAACCAAAACATTTAAGCAACGGGACTTAAGGGCAACTGTGGTGTACCAACCTTGGCTTGTGTAGTTATTGAGGGCAATGATAGTTATTGAGGGAAATTCTGACTTTCGCTGGAGCTTTTTGGTAGCTTATTATATATATCTGATCCATATGTACCCTATACCCCACCCAAACCGTCCAGACCGGCGGCGTGTGATCCAATAACTTACCACATTACCCCCCATTCCTTGACCTGGGTCTTGGACTTGGGGATCTACTAGGCGTGTAGGCCCCATTTTCTTAGTGCAGGGCGATGACTTTAAAAAAAAATATTCTCGGTTAACCTAATTGCTCGTCGACCATTAAAATAATAAATAGTCTTCTCTTTAGAGATAAAAATTTAAGATTCAAAAACTATATAATTACCTTTTGGTATCATGTTATGTGTTCGTGTATTATTTTTATATATATATATATATATATAAACAATATCTTATATATTTAATGATGAAATATAATTAACCTTTACATCAGTAATTACTATATAATATTACGCGGCTATCGTAAAACTATATCATGGAACTGCACGAATTCTAATCGTGACTCATTTCTTTATTGCCATCACTTGAAAGTAGTAGTTCTTTCGTATACTAAGGGAATTGGTATACAAATAATACTTATCCGTGTGGTGACGGAGTAAGAACACAATGCACCACCCCCTATCTTACCCGTGGGTGATCGTAACAGACGACTAAAGGATATAAAACGCATATAACATCTATGCGAGAGAAGGAAAACTCGAAACAAAACCAACCAACACTTTTGACCAGCGTGGTATAATAGGTCAATTTCCCTTCCATTATGGAGGAGGCTCGAGCCCAACAGTAGGACATATATGAGCTGTGATGATGATGACAAATAATACACCAAAATCTCTGTATAGTGAAGAGATAAGAATACGACCCATTGTATCTCCCCGTGGCAATCATAGAAATTGACTGAGGATGGAAAAAGTGGGTAGTAACTATGCAGTAAAATTTTATATTCAATTAATAATACAATGCTTATTGATTTTTTTTTATTTTTCAGTACTGTGGTCTAGTTGCTCTAACGTCCACACCACTGAATTGCAATGCTCGTCTTCGAAATCTACTATCCAGGCCAGTAAATGAGAGGCTCGAACTGTTACTACCAGTCGGTAGACCTCATGAGGAAGCTACAGTTCCAGATCTACAGAGAAAGAACATAGACGAGATCATGGTCAAAGCTTAAGTCTAATGCGATAGATCTGAATTGTTATTTCTTATTTCGACAGAATATTAATATTTGATGTTTTTTTTTACTCCGAATAAAATGTACATAATGAAAAAAAAACTGTATATGTTATAGTATTCCTCCTAAACAGCTGGATCAATTTTTTTTTAATTTATTGTGTGTATTCGAGGGGACTCGAGAATGGTTTAGATTCGCAATTGGACCTGATAGGTGGCGCCGTTGTCGGTATGTCAAATGACTGGATCGATTGTGATGAAATTTTCTATTTATATTCCAATGGGTCCCTGGATGATTTCAAAACACAATTGGACCCAGTAGGTGGCGCTGCTGTCATGCATATTGCTTAAAGCTTTTCCGGGCAGGACGATGTCTGCCGAGACAGCTAGTTATGTACAAATTTCTACAGCTTTTATATCTTGTCAAAATGTTGATAACTTATCATCATCATCTTCTACGCTTATATACGTCCCATTGCTGGGCTCGAGGCTCCTCCAAAATGAGAAAAAAAACGACCTACCACGCTAGCCAGTCGAGTTGATATAGTGTTTTATTTTGAATTTTACTTCTCTTAGGAATAGTAACAGCTGATTTTAATAATTGGCGTATATATTAATAAATAACGTAAGGAAGGAAAACTTTAAGTAAATAGGAATTCATTGTGATTTCTGATGTTTACGCTAGTATTAGGTACACATTTGAAATAAAATATTATGTATTTGATTTTTTTTTATTTTTTCATTTATCAATGTTTCGAATACTTTAAACAGCGGTCATGGTCACGGGAGGACTGACCATGAACGCTGAAACTGCTATCCTCCCGGGACCATGAACCCTGTAAACTGTTACATAGGTACATACTATCACGCCATATCCATTACAGGGTAAGCAGAGAGAACAGAGTGCCAGAGAACTCTATCCTTGCATACCTCACTCGCTTCCTCAACATTCATAATTCTGTAAAGTGTTCGAAACGTCTAGAAATCAACAATCAATTACAAACGCTATAGAATCCATAAAAGTAGTTCTATTTAAAAAAAAAAATATGTATTTTTTATGTACCAAATTAGTTAACCCGTTTGGCAAATGTTGTATATTATCCTTTTCAATATCGTGAATCCTATTGTGTAATATTGTGACACATTATAGTTAAAAAAAATAAAGTGTGATAAGTTTTCTAAGACTTTAATTGGTAGATAACATACACACATCACGCTATATCCCTTGCAGGGTAGGCAGGGAGAACAGAGTGCCAGAGAACTCTATCCTTGCATACTTCACTCGCTTCCTTCACATTCATAATTCTCTTCATACACGCTCGCCGGTTTCGGAGACTCTTGACTCCACCTTCCTTCAGTACATGACCGATTTGGTCTAGGTAGGTGAGTCTCGGTCTCCCCCGGTACCTACATCCTTCCACTTTCGCATTGTATATCTTCTTAACCAGACGTTCGTTCGGCATTCTTTCCACATGTCCGAACCATCGGAGCATTCCCTTTCGCATCTTTACACCAATACTTTCTTTCATACCTACTCGCTCTCCTACGTCGTCGTTACGAATGCGGTCGGTCAGCCTAACTCCACAGATTTTCCGTAGAGATCGCATTTCGACCGCATTAAGGGTGTAGATCGTGAAAATCACCGAAAAGAGTGTTACGATTTTTCATATTTAACCTATTTACATATGATTGATATCAATGATAATTTGTATATATTACAATCAAAGACCAATAAGTATGTTCATGCTTATATTAAACTCTTAAACCTAATAGTTGTTATATAATAAACGTCAACAAACGCACAAAATTGAGTAAAAATGCAAAAACATGACTTTGTATTTTTCAGATTTAACCCCATAAATCAACACAAATTGATAAAAAGAAACACTTTTTGAACACTGAAGAAACCAATAAGTATAGCTGTATACTTCTTTTTATACCTTTACAAACAAAGACTTCCTCTTTTAAAGCCCTAAAATCTAGATATATTTTAAGGTAAATTTTTCATACACAAATGTATGGGATAAAGCATTCGTTTCATTCGTGCAATCTCGGTGGTCACTAACGGCAGTTCCTTTCTGTAAGTGAACGCGACACCACGCTTGTCGGCTGCAGACAGCAGAATTACGTATTGTGAATTTGTGTTTTTTGTAAAAAACTGTAAGTATAACATTTTTATAATTAATTTATTATAATAATTAATTTATTTAGTATTATAAAGAGGAAAGATTTGGATTTTTGTATGTAACGAATAAACTCAAAAAGTACTGGACCGATTTTAATAATTCTTTTATCATTCGATGGAGTAACATAGGCTATTTTTTTCGCAGGACTGATTGAATTTGAGTGTCATGCCAGGGAAAAGAAAGTTTTGTACGCATTATAAAAATATGAAAGCCAAAAGATCTCGGAATAAAATGTAAGTTCCTCCCTACTTATTTATTATCGCATTTGAACAGGGTACATTACAAAGCTAATACAATATGTCATATGATTTAGATCGCCCGATTCAGACATATACCTACAATAACATGTAAATATTGGTTTGTATTATCTATATATATACTGATAAATAAAATTGAAGTATCTGTATGTAATATCAAAATAATAGGATTTTTAAAAAAAAAAAAAGGCCATACGGAGTTCGCCGGGTCGGCTAGTATTGTCTAAATATCAAATTGTGGAAGTAGGTAGGCGACAGCGCAACTTTGTCGACATACCTATACCTATACCGCCAAACAGACGCGAGGCGCCTAGCGTCTGGCTTAGGGTTGTACAAAATAAATAAAAAGTGGATAATATTGATGAATAATATTTCCAGTATTGAAAATAAAGAAAACCTTGGGGCCGAGACTCTGAGCAACAATGCTACGCGCTGTATAGAGGTAAGTTGTTATACGTAATTCTTGTAGACTTGTTACATAAATAAACAAACTACTTAGTTAGTGATGGGCGAAGACAAAATCTCAATACCTACCTATAGATTTTTTCTTGCAATATTTATTATTTTCATCGAGAGACAAACACCTTAGTACCGAAATACTTCTCAATTACTTTCTCAAAAGAAAATTTACGTTCAAATAGGTGACGTCATAAAAAAACAATACCTAATGCGTAAAGAAATTATAATTTCTATTCATTAGGAACCTAATATTGTATTAATTCTTTTGCATTTTTTTAAACGTTTAATTATTTTTTATAAAAAAAATCAAGCCATTATCTTTCTTTACAGGAACTAGTTATTGAAAACGACCAAGAGGGAAAGGTGGATGAAATGGAAGTTGGGCGTAGAGTTGTAGACGTTTCTTTTTTTTTTAAAGCTCTTCAGGCCATAGGGGACCACGGTCCAATGGATTGTAAGTTAAGTTACCTCAGTATAATAGGTGAAGTAAAAGTTGGTCTGGACTCAAAACTCATCATGAAATGTAGTATGTGTAGTATGAAATTTACTGTGTGTTTGATTGAAAAGAAAGATGATAGAATGGAAGTGAATCATCAAATTGTATCTGGTATCATATCATCTGGTGGGAGCTACTATCAGTTAAAAACATTAACTGCCGCAGTAGCCCTACCAATCATGTCACCTTCATTATACAATGAAATTAATAATACGGTTTGCGATTGGTGGGAAAAGACAGCAGCACATTCCATGGCAGAAGCTGTCAAGGAAGAAGCGGAGTACGCAGTGTCTATAGGTAGTGTTGATAAAAATGGTACACCATTAATATCTGTTGCTGTTGACGGTTGTTGGAGCAAGAGATCTTATGGTAAGAATTTTTCCGCCTTGTCCGGCGCAGCTGCGATAATTGGCATTAAAACTAATAAAGTATTGTTTTTTGGAGTTAAAAATAAATACTGCGTAGTTTGTGCACGAGCCGCAAAGAACGACAGTCAGCCCTCGGAACACCGTTGTTTCAAGAATTATTCGGGATCATCTACCGGTATGGAATCGACCATAATAGTTGAGGGGTTTAAACGTTCCATTGTTGATCACGGTGTAATTTATAATAAATTTGTAGCAGACAGCGATTCCAGTACTTATAAAAAAATATTAGATTCGCGACCGTACGGTAATTTAACAGTAGAGAAAATTGAATGCAAAAATCATCTTTTACGAAACTACTGCAATAGCTTGGAGAAACTGTCGAAAGACACTAAGTATCCTTGCGAATTGCGGAAATTCCTAAAAGAAAGGTATTTGCGTTTAAGAACGGGTGTAAAATGCGCTATTAAATATTGGGGCGATCAAAATCAGTCACTCGAAGAAAAAATAAAAAATCTTAGTGAAAATATCCTAAATGGTCCACAACACGTATTTGGTAATCACCAATATTGCAAGGAGTATTTCTGTAGACCTGATACTCGTCGAATAGAACCTGTTGGGTTGCTTCCAGCAATTGTTGGATGCGGATTAATGGACGCGGTACACATTTTAAGTAAAAGACTGTCATATCATTCTAGAAGTTTAATTCATAATTGTACAAGTAATATAGTTGAAAGTTTTAACGCAGTGATTGCCAAATTAGTAGGGGGTAAGCGTGTAAATTATTCTTCCCGTGGTTCTTATGCGGGCCGATGCGCAGCTGCTGTTGTGTCTTTTAATACAGGATCGATTCATAGTAAAACTCATGAAGTAATATTTAAATCTAGTCCTAATCCTTTGATCGCGAAAGTGGAAAATTGTAATCGTAGAATCCGTTTAATTGATAAACCTAAATTAAGATTGAAAAAGAGCCACAGCGCTGTATCGAAAGACGCTCACTATGAACCAAACTGCGAAAAACCTGATCTGAGTCCAGAATTATATGAGAAAGCCAAGTCATCTTTTTTAGCCGATTTAAAATTGTCTTGTGCTGAAAGAGAGGAGCTTGAAAGGTCGACCCATTTGCAAAGAAGTAGTTCTGAGTGGATGAGTACAAGGAGAAAATTACTAACCTCATCATCGTTCGGGGAAGTTTGTAAAAAATGAGAGAGCACAAGTTGTGCTGTTCTTATTCGTAAAATCGTTTATGGTAGTAATATCTCCAGTTTGCCTGCTGTACGGTACGGTATCGAAAACGAAGAAACCGCAATTAAACAGTTAGAAATTCAAGAGAATATTAGTATACAAGGTTGCGGTTTGTTCGTCGACGATCAATATGAATTTCTTGGTACTACACCAGATGGCATTTATGCAAACGGTTTAATTGAAATTAAGTGCCCACATTCTTTAGCTGGCATGACTCTTGATGAAGCAATGGCCAAACATACCTTTTGGGTTAAGGACAAGGCTTCCAAGGGTTATGTCATAAATAAAAATCATAACTGGTATTTCCAAATTCAGGGACAGGTACATATTACTAAAAGAAACGTTTGCATGCTTGGCATCTGGTTTGGTGCTACTATACCTATGAAAGTTTATATTATAGAAAAGGACGACAAATTTTGGGAGGAGAAAATGGAGATGAAATTAGTTAGGTTTTATTACGATTGCCTACTTCCAGAATTAGTTGATCCTCGGCAGTCACGAAGCATGCCTATTCGTGACGCGCCCAGTATCATAGAGGCTATGAAAGAGAGGAAAGAAAGAGCTTTACGTGTTATGAAAGAGAAGAACGCCTAATGATTTTGAAAGATACAGGTAACTTAACTACCCAGCCAGTCGATTCACGTAAACACGCCAGTCCAAAAGTCGTTTTAACTTAGGAAATTAGAAATCGCCTTTTGGTTTTCTGTTTTAAACGCACTTACTTATCTAGTCTTGGATTGTCATAAATCTTCCAATAGCTCAATTACTATACAATTTCTGAGTTACCTGGTGTAAAGAATCATAAAAATTGGTTCAAAAATACAGCGAATTGAGAATTCTCCTTTTTTTAAGTCGGTTAAAAGGGCTAAATTTGCAAAAAACGAAGTGACGTCACTGCGCTACGGTTTTTATTACTTACGTGAATCGGGCAGCTGGTAACGTTTTCATTCTGATAGGTTTTGTGATAGCCATTGATTTTATCATCAAATTAGCAGAAATCAGAACTTGATCCGTAATCGAATGAAAAAACATTAGAATTTTGAACTCATATTTCGTTATTGTTTAATTACATACTTTTAATTAGTATATTAATAATTTACAAACTTCTGTTAAAATTAGTAAATAAATGAATTATTTACTAATTTTTGTACAACCCTAGCACGCTTTTGAGATAGCGAGTAATGGCGACTCATATTTGTTATTGTGTAGTAAATAAATCATTTTTATACTTGTGTTTCATTTATTGACATTTTTTTTAAAACCCTAGGATTTTTTTTAGATATCGACGAGGTGATCGTAAACAAAAAGTAAGTATTTGAGTTTACGCAATAGGCACATTTCCTTGCGTAGAGATAAACACACTTCCTACTGAATTTGCAATTATTTTATTGAATGAATATTTTACGAATTAGAATAAATTTTGGTAGTGAAATTACAAATAAATACATAGTTGGAATTTTAGGTAAGTAGAATACAAAAATGTCAGTCCGGACCTGCTCTTGATTGTATATTATATTATAAACTAGTAACCCGCCCTCGCTATCTTCGCTATCTTCGGCAATATTCACTTAAATTACATACTATAAAAAGCATATTGATCTATAATAAATGCACAATTTATTTAAGGTACTTAATTGGATAAGGATTAATGTATAAAATCACTTAGTAAATAATCATTTTTTAGTAGAGGATTAAAAATGGTTATGGTGGGTTATCCCTAAGAGATAGACATATGCCATCGTGGACTTTTTGTTGAACTTTTTAAGATGGATAATACTGTAGTACATTATTTTGGTCTATCTCGTAGGGTTCAGCCAATGTTTGCAATATAAGCGCAAAAAAAGTGCTTATTTACGACATCACATTAGAAACCTCTAAATTAATCAGCGTTTCTCTACTATATTATACATGTATTATACATATAAACCTTCCTTAAGAATCATTCTATTTATTAAAAAAAACTGCATCAAAATCCGTTGCGTAGTTTTAAAGATTTAAGCATACATAGGGACAGACAGACGGCGGATAGCGACTTTGTTTTATACTATGTAATGGAATGATAGAAAAACATAAAAATTGTGTCTCAACTACTCTTATTAATCTATTAAAAAGAATCAACAGCTAGTTTCCAAAAAATCAACGTTATTGTTATGCTGTAAATATTCAAGTTCAATAACAATTTCTCAACGTGGAACGTTTGTTGCAAAACATTTTGAAAATCGCGCTCTCTAGGTCATTCATCCGCCCCGTCGGATGTTACATTAAACTTTAGCGCTGCGGTCGCTCGAAATCGAGATCTCAGGCCAACAATCTACACCCTTAATTTTACTTTCATACTCTTTTCTGCATACCCAACTCTCGCTTCCATACAGTAATGTTGGGACAAGCACTGCATTATGTATTGCTACACGTGCCTTCTGGCTGAGGTGGTGGCTACCGAGAAGTGTCCCCAACGCTCCGTTCACTCTATTTCCCGGATTCACTCTTCTCTATATCAGTGGTGTACCTTCCATCTCGGCTAAATCCACATACAAGATATACAAATTCATCCATTTGCTCTAGTACATCATTACCTATTGTTACTCTTACATCTGTTCTGGCTTCATCTCTTTCAAAGACCATTATTTTGGTTTTGCTCACATTCACGCGTAGACCCCTTTTCTTACAATCTTCTGTCATTGTGTCGACTAGGGTCTGCAGATCAGTCGCTGACTGTGCCAGCAGGACTGCATCATCTACATAGAGCAGAGCAATGACCACTGAGTCGCCTATCTAGACTCCCACATTCATATCGTTCAACCTTTGGAGACATTTATCTAGATATATGATAAACAGCCTGGCTGACAGAACGCACCCCTGCTTAACGCCGATATTGACGTCAAACTAAGGCGACATTCCATCATCCAGCCGCACACAGGCTCTATAGCCCATATAACTGGACTGAACAACCTGTAGCAGTTTACCGTTAATACCATACTCCGGTAAAATGTTCCAAAGTTCCTTTCGTACAACCGTGTCAAATTCTCTCTTCACATCCACAAAACTGCAGAAAACCCTCTGACCTAGGGCCAGATGCTTCTCCACAATGTTGCGCAGAGAGAACACTTGATCCATGCATCCCCTTCCACTCCTGAAACCTCCTTGTGTCTCACACAGTAAACCATCGGACACCATCCTCATTCTCCTTTCAATAATTTTACCATACACTTTTGCTGCCAAACTGGTCAAGCTTATGGCTCTGTAATTTGCGCAGTCATAACGTGAACCCTTGTTTTTAAACAAAGGCACGATAACTGCGCTATTCCAGTCCCCGGGAACCATTCCCGAGCTCCAACATAAATTGAGGAGCAACAGGAACGCCTCCCAGACAGGAGCCACCAGGCTTGATCATCTCGGCAGACACCATATCAATGCCCGCTGCCTTACCATTTTTCAAACTTCTTATCGCCCATTCAACTTCATCCATACTGATGCCATCGGAGGACGCCGTCGTCGAATGTTGATCTACTAAACCACATGCGACACCGGCGCCAACCGTAGCATCCGCATACATATCGCCAAAATATTCACTCCATCGGCTTAACACGTCTTGTGTTTGTGTAAGAATGTCTCCACCTTTAGACCTTATTGGTAGATAAAATTCTATAATAACTATGATATAATAGACCTGAAATAATTTAGTGCTTCCTGGATCTTAGATCTTCAAGTATACTCAAATTTTCAGAATTATAAAGACAAAAAGAAATATTGTTAATTACACAACTTCAGAAAAAAGTTGGTTGTGCGACGAATCAGACTAAATTTTTTTCCAATGTATTTTGAGCTGCTGAATCGATATTCGAAGTCAGAATTAAGATCCTGTGCACCATTTTTTTTACAGATACCTACACAAGCCTCAATAGTGTTTGAAATTTGTTAGCGTCATAAAACGAAGGAAAAATATGTTTTTGTATAGTTTTCGCTAAATACTTAAGTCCCATCGGTCCTGAACTCATTTTTTTTTGTTTTTACGATGTTAAGACTTCTAATCTTGTCTCAATGTAAAGTATATATCAAGTATATATTAATAATTAGGTATGATAAAACCAGTGGGAAGAGGAAGAAGAGAATAAAGAAGATATACAATACGAAAGTGAAAGGATGTAGGTACCGGGGGAGACCGAGACTAACCTACCTAGACCAAATTGGTCATGTACTGAAGGAAGTTGGAGTCAAGAGTCTCCGAAACCGGCGAGCGGGTATGAAGAGAATTTATAAATATTGAGGCAGCGAGTGAAGTATGCAAGGGTAGAGTTCTCTGGCACTCTGTTCTCTCTGCCTACCCTGCAAGGAATATGGCGTGATGATATGGATGTATGTATAAAGCCAGTGGGTTCTTTCAAAAAGATTTAGTTGACCCTAAACGAGAAAAATAAAGTTTTGTGTTTACCTGAAAATGGTATACAGGATCTTAATTCTGTCTTCGAATATCAATGCAGCAGTTCAAAATACAACGGAAACGTATCGTCTGATTCGTTACACCATCAACTTTTTAATGGAGCTGTGTAGTTTAAGATTATCTTCATTTAATGTATTTAATATTTGCAAACATATCGGAAATCATTACCTACTTATCTTTTGTTTATATAACACGTGAAACTCAGATGATTTACGATGGAATTATGCACTTTTTTTTGTAGCTTATCATTATAAACGGTTTGTCATATATTTAATTGATGAATAGCAATCGTAAAGAGGAGTCGACAAAATAGTCATTTTTTTAATCTCAGGCTGACTCAAAATTAGGCGCTCTTAAAAAAGATAATCTGTAAAAAAACCTCACCAATTATTTTCTGCCTGACTCGAAAATCAATAATAAATATTTACCAAACTTCGATTGCAGTGCCGCTTTTAATATCTGCAGATATATTACAAATATTTATAGCGATATTACTTATAAACAACTGTGTATCCTAACAATATTAATGTAAGATTTTATTGCCGCCACGGCTAAGTATTTTCGAGTGTTTTACACTATATTAATAAATAAACTAGATCTAATTAGCAATACAAAACTGTCTCTACGAAATATATACGTCAACTGGAAAAAGGAAAAGACAAAATAGCGAAATTAAAACAGTAGAAATAAAAATATAAATAAATCGACAAAACACTAAAGAAACCCATATAATTCATGAGCGTGACACAACATTTCTCGATCATCCCGCTAAAAAACCGTAGCAATATCATTTTTAAAGCATTGATGTTTTCATATACAGTATTTCATCTAAGGTCAAATCGTTTCAAGCTATTTTTAAATTATTTATAATAATAAAAATAAACATATTAATAAATAGTAATCAAGATTTTTATGAAAGAGGGTTTTGTTAAAATAAGAAATCTTAAATAATATAAAACGTATAACGTATCTGGCGTATAAAGTGAATAGTTTCAATATAGTTATTTGGATAAAAATATAGAAAAAAAGGCTTCTAATTCTAGTTGTCTTCAACGCTCAGTTGTAAGGTTTTGATTTGTTTTATATAGAGGCCTTTATAAGACTTTACTTTGCCTTTGACTTGAAATAAAAAGTAACTTATATATATTTGAAATTAGTTTTAATTTCAATTTCGAGTCTTGTTTAGTGAATGAGATAATCGGCGGCCCTAACACCATCTTACAGTTGCCAGCGACGTAATTGTGCCCCTGGTATTGCATAGGTTCATAAGAATCCATTAATTACGGTTCGGTGAACGAGATAACTGGCACCCCAAGTTTTTGGGTGGGTTTGAAATTTTCATAGGTGCCGCCTATCTGTATCTCTAGTATAGCAAATTTCCATGGGTGACAATAACTTTTACCATCAAAAATGTTTGGTATTTAGCTGGCTTTATAAAAAGCAATAGTTAATTTGCATATGCACCGAGTTTATCGTGACAGAGAATCCATAAAAATATTATTATCGCGATCAATATTTTTCGGTGCCTTATGTAAATATTACAGCAACTGTTAGTTCAAATTACTTGCTTTGCTAATTTGCCATCTGTAAGGTAATTCTAACTTTAACAACTTGACTGTCCAATGAGTCACATATGACTCATGACGAGCTTTAGGAATAAGTTCATGAGTCACATGTGATTCGTTTTTTGATGCAATTTAGGGATAACTTTTTGTTATGAACGTGGCATAATGTACCAATATAAATTATGTGAACTTGTAGTAAAAAGCTTGAATTTTAAGAAAATGAAATAAAATTTCGCAAAAGTTTTTTTATATATTAAAGATGAATAATAATCATGAGTAGTCCTATAGGCACCTGGTTTTTCATTTGTATGAAATAAAGTTAAAATAAAACACAAAGAAAACGTTTTATAAGAAAAATATTACATGAACTGATTAATCAAACGTGTTTTTCATTGTACAAAATGTTTTTTTACATGTTTTGCATTTTGTATGCACTTGTTTGGCTTTACGAGCCAACTGTCCCTGAATTTTGAGTTTGGCATAGCAATCGCTGCATCTCTTTCGAACTAATACTATTTACTCTCTACTAACTACTACTCTTACTACTCTTTCTAACTAACCTTATAATATTACGCGGAATTTCTTAAAGACTGTGATCAGAAGAAAAAAAAGATCTAAATATCTTGTAGCCAGAGACAGCGAAGGTCTTTGGGACACTTTCGGTTCTGTAGTTGTCACTGCTGGCCCGAGAAAATATCGTACTAATTGTTCTTGAACTTGCAAAATAGATAACTTATGACATTCTGACTCCAACTCATTATAAATGTACCTAGAATTTATAACAGCAACTTGAAATAAAATATCTACGGCAATTCTTTGTACCCGGTTAGGCTCTTCCGTAAAGGCGAGTGAAAGGATGCAAGCTGGTCAGAAATATCTATGCCTTTTTTTGCCTCATTGTAATCTATTATCACATCAGGTTTTATGACATTGTCTCTCTTTGTAGTCACCTTTGATATGTCATCTCCGTTACAAGTAGAGATCGTTAGAACGTCACGCTTATGGCGCCATTTCAGTACTGCATACAGATTATCTTTTTCCCTTACAATTTGCTCTCCTCTTTTTAATTTTTATTAACAACTTCTCCTGGTAGATTTCTTTTGCGTAAGGTACCACAGAGGTCCGTTCTCAGTTCTGTTAGGCATGTTGCCAGTGGAACGCTGAAAAGTGAACTAATTCTTTCGTGGTGACAGTTCTTCTAGCCATTTTAGACAATATCAAATGAAATTACAACCTCAAATAGTAATGAAATTATTGCGCGGGTAGGTAATCAAATATTTAATGGCGGTGTATAGATAATATAATATTATTGACTATTTTTCATCCAATTTATTGTCTATAGTCGGTATGTGCACATGTGACTCATTGAACTTGGGAATGATTTTTCCTTAACCTACGATCATGAGTCATATATGGGTCACAAAAACAAATATATAAAACAAATTAAAAACAATAACTGTTTTTATGAAATACTGTTCTTTTAGATAATGTGAATGTTCTTTAATCTAAAAGAAAAAAAAATATGATGGACGTGGGGTAGTCGTACACTCTGTTGTATGGGGACAGTTAAGTTGTTAATAATGGAACTTTAATGGACACAAGTAGAGAAAGTTGAAGTTAAAGTTATAAAAAAAAATATTTGCTGTGTGGCAAAAAAACAAATACTACCAATCTTAAATTGTTCGACGGATTGTTAAGAGACAACTTAGACCTTAGTGCTTCATCGAGTTTTTTTATTTTCATTCGTGAGAAAATGCGTTCTTCACATATGTCAACATTGTCAACCTCTTAGGAGAAAGGTGGGGTATGCCGGGCTCAACACCAACTAAATGTCAGCGCCACTGCAGTAGTCTAGGCGGTGCTAGCAACCACACTCTGTTCCCACCTACCGGTTACATCGAAATCATGGGACCGTTTTCAGACGCGGTGCAACTTTATCGGACAGAGAGATTTATCGACCGCATACTACTGCATCTAATAACATCTTTTCAATAATTACATTCTCAATAAGGGTTGATGTAAATCAGGGGGCCCGTTATAAAATTCTTGCCCAAACTTTTTCAACATGGACGATGAAAGAAGAGTACGTATTGCGACAACCCCAAATAATTGGGCTAACTGCAGAATGTTGATGATGAATAGTAGAAAAAAAACCCGTTCAACGATTTAGAAACCACAAACAGTTGAAGATTCGATTGCGAAAGAGTTACTGTGCTTTAGCGGGCAGCAGCATTACTTGTAGTCGACGCAATATGTACTCCTCTTCCTAAACATTGCAAAAGTTATTGGCAATAGTTTGGGAATGTAATTGTTGACCAAACGTCATCAGGTGGCGTTGGCCCAGGTCGATATAAAGCTCTTAGTCGTATTTTACGACATCTACATGAAGTTTTTTTTATTGCATTTGGTGGCAAACGAGCGACGAGCACGATCTTTGCAA
Source organism: Lymantria monacha (assembly GCA_905163515.2). Taxonomy (NCBI): domain Eukaryota; kingdom Metazoa; phylum Arthropoda; class Insecta; order Lepidoptera; family Erebidae; genus Lymantria; species Lymantria monacha. The sequence continues at coordinate 2,461,963 of LR991091.1, read as the reverse complement.
TATCAGGGGTATAGCTAGGCCGCTGATTACCAATACAAATCCCAAACCCACCCCATTAAGCGTCCGGCTCTCTCGCTTACCGAACGAAGCACACAGCACTTTGCCTTTGCTCTGACGTCGATCTTCTGCGAGAGTGTGGTACTACCCTGGACGGACCGGCCCGCGGTTGTGGACAGAAAACTGTCAACAGCGTAGTCCTACGGAGTCCTACCACAAATATAAGTAAGGGTTGACAGTATTCGTAGTCGCTATTACACAACTTATACATGATTATCTATTATAAAAATAAAATATAATTATTTAAGACCCAAGTTTATACTATTTCTTAAAGTATGGCATTGGCAGCTATTCTATGCATGACATTACAAATTGTAGACACAAGGAGAGACACAATATATAACCTTGAATTTTTTTGTTTAGCATTCTACTATAGTCTAAATAAAACTTTATTTATTGGATCTGAAAATGACTAATTTTTTTCCAATTATTGTGTATTTGCGAGGAATTAAATTGGACTGCTAGCCAATCTTTAGACATTATTCTGTACCTACAAATTAAAAAATAATAACAGGATTAGAATAATACTCAACTACTCATTTATATCATTTCAAAGAGACCAAATATCGTAGAGCTATCTTGTTGCACGTATTAGATCCAATTATCACTTTATCTTCTTCATTATCACGTCTTATAACATACCTATAGGTATGTAGTAGACATAATAATATAGGTATATAGTAGACATAATAATAATTTCAAAGAGCCCAAAAGACGAAACGGCAACCGTGTATGGGTTAGGAATACATCTTATGGCCAATTACCCATTCACCATCAGACCAACTCAATAATATTATTATATTTACATAGGTTTCATTGTTTGACTGGAGTGGAAACCCATGAATGTTCACAGGATTCTGAAGTTTGGCTCATCTTAAACAGATGACCAGATAGCTCCTTAGAACTGAAGTGTTATTTTCAAAGGTATAAATAATGAGGAAACCACTGCGAATCTTAGCACTTGCGATGGTGAAACCGATGCCACATTAACAATGATAATGATATTATCATTCATCAAATAGGGGATCCCTGTTGCCGATATGACTTGTGTATTTGAGGCGACAATTCAGGGAGACTATTCAGCAAATTGACGAGTCACCGCCTGCTACCATACAATGCTAGTACGGAATTGAAGGTAGGCAATAGTTTGAAATTTTGTAATTTGTATTAATAAATGTTATACTCTGGAACTGTATAATGTTAAATATAGCGCCACCCGTTGACTAACTAAAATAAGTATCGTCTTAAACCAATAAATTTTATTATTTGACTTCTCTTCACCAGTTCTTTTCTTTGTAATGTGCTCAAATATGTAGAAATTATTTTTAAGTTATATTCATTCATGAATGAATATATGATGAATGACATATATGAGCTGAGATGAATCTCAGTTCATATATGTCCCACTGTTGGGCTCGAGTCTCCTCCATAACAGGAGGGAAATTGACCTCCTACATCACGCTGGTCAGACGTGTTGGTATAGGGTTTTGATTCAAGTTTTCCTTCTCTTGCATAGATGTTATATGCGTTTTATATCCCTTAGTCGTCTCGTACGATCACCCACGGGTAATATATGGGATGGTGAATTATATTCATACTCCGTTACCACACGGAAAGTTTATTTCTAGTAAAATAAAGTTAATTTGTGTAATAAATAGCTTAATAGTCAAATATCCATCATTCCAATATGATAGCAGTCCGTAGTTAGGCATTATTAAGGAAAATTAGTAAGAAAAAAAAAAAAGGAAAAGGGAAGCTCATACGTCGTGTAAAATACAGTTTAGAGTAAAATACGTTATAATCATCAAAATGGCTAAACAAGCAAGAATAGACCTAACGATACCCATCTTTGATAGCGTAAATTATACAAATTAGAAATTAAGGTTTAGTAACTTTATTAGATGACAAAGAATGTAACGAGTCCGGTATTTGCACGATGCCTGTTAAATAAAAAGATCATGAGGAAGAGTGGAAAACATATGGATTTAAAAGCAAGGACTATAATAATAAGCAAAATTTGTGATAAACAATTAGAATATATTAGTGAATATACAACAGCTTACAAAATGATGTTGCTTGAAAAAGTTATGTTTTTAAGGTAATGAAAAGAAATTAAATGTAATGAGTTTAAATGATATAGAGAAATAACATAGAGCACTTGGTCATGTAAATTTTCAATATTTAATTAAGTCAATAAATAATAAGTAGAAGGTTTACCAGATATGATTGAAAATTAAATGTTTAAACTATATTTTTATTGGTGGCAAACGAGCAAGCAGCACACCTGATGGTATGTGTCACCACCGCCCATTAACCTTTGCAATATCAAGGGTATAGCTAAGCCGCTGCCTACCAATACAAACCCACCCAGTCAGGCTTTCGGGTTTCTCGCTCACCGAACGAAGCGCAATAGCACATCGCCATTACTCAGCCGTCGATCTTCTGTGAGAGTGTGGTACTACCCCGGGCGGACCGGCCCGCGGCTGTATACAGATAACTATCAACAGCGTGGTTTTACCACTATTACTCTGTTATAGACATAGGCAGATGCTTAATGAGAGAAGCTAAAATTCAAAGAAATTATAAAAACAGCAACACATTTAAGAGATAGAACAATTGGTAGTACAATAGAGAATAAATTAAACCAAATGTGCTCTACATTTAAAGATTTATAGGAAATAGAGTCCATGTTAGAGTTCTAGAAGTTTTATGAAAAAGTAAATGGGATGATAAAGCACAATTAGGCGTTTTATTGAGTAACAGAATAGTGAACTAGACGAGACTAGTTAACTAGACTAGATAGTTAATAGACTAGATAGTTAATAGACTGTGCAGAAAAGGATATTACAGCATTTCGGATTATATAAATGATAATACGGAATGGTTATGAGCAGCTCCTCTCTCAGCAATTGCTTTTTTATTTTTATCTCTTACAGCGTTCTGACGCTGATCGTGAGGTGAGGGGTGGTGTCTTGTATTATTGTATTATCATAATTGTACAGTGTAGCGTGTTTTGCCTAACGAGTTATGTATTTATTTATCCAATTCCTTTTTTTTTTTTTATTAAGCAGTTGTCCGAAATACTTTTACGCACCACCCCCCGGATCGGGGAGTGCGGGACTCGCTAGCCTCGGGGCTAGAATAACCACTACAACTGCGATCACTGTTAGCCGAGAGGGCTTTGACAGCTTAACCGGACTATGGGTGAGCGCTGAGGGCTCTCATCCCGGTTTATTTATCCAAGCTATCTGTTTCTAATTTATAGATTATGGTGTGGTCATGAACAGCACTCATCATCACTGAACAGGTCTCTGCTTGCGGTAGCTACGTGGAGCGGGTCTCTCCCTTCCCTCCAATGTGGTTGAGGGGCACGATGGCTGCTCTAGTAGTTAACTCGTGATCGGGTGCCGCTTGTGGGATCTGGGCCTATCCTTACTCAAAGGGCATTTTACTGGAGCTAACATAAATTAAACAATTAACCAATCACTTTCGTGAAAATATATAATTAAAAAAAATGACGAGCCCACTGAGTTTCTTGCCGGATTTTCTCAGTATGTGGTTGCTTTTCGATCCGGTGGTAGATTAAGATTAATTATTTTCTAAAAAAATATGTGAAATTGACAACATGTAAGTGCCCCTATGGGGTTTATGCATCATAATAAATGATTTGATTTGATTTGAAAATGATAGACATGTACAGATAGTCGAAGAAATTACTCAATTAATTTGTTTAGAAAAGGTTGAAGACGAAAATGATACTGTCTTGAAGACTAATAAAACTTTAAATATAGAAATTGAAGAATTGAAAACTGAAAATGATGAAGACTATGTAGATGATAATGAAACTAGTTCTAAAGATACTGTGAATGACCTTGTTGATAATGTTGATTACGCATTCTGTAAATTGAAAGCCACGATCTTGGCTTGCCTCCATGACTTCAATCACATCATCAGCATTCTAGCATATCCTACAGTTACGCATATTCTTGATATGAATTGTCACTAATTTGATCCAGAAACGTTAGAGGCGGTCTTTCCTTTATAATCGTCATCACATGCTCTGGATATTTCCTTCCTTAAACTCTCTTCAGTAATTCTTTGTGCGACTTTTGCGTTCATTATCATTACGTAATTCATTTCATTATTTAATTAAGTTTTGTTAAAATTACAATGGAGAATAATAATTTTCTCTACAATTGAAATAATGATAATGAATACATTTATGTACGCTGAGTAGAAAATGACGATAAAATGTATTCACGTCTAAGTACTTAAATTTAGTTAAAAGAAAATCGATTCTGTTCTTGTCTAAAATTGTATTATGTCATTGAAATTTGTCAGCATACGGCACAATAAAATGAACAGACATTTTCATTTGAAGTAAGACATTTGTTAATTACCCAAATTGCTCGTTTTAGAAATTCTTATCACATTTGGAACGTTTAGAAATACAGAATATTTATATAAGTAACATTGTGAATATCAGCACTTAATGACTGATATGGTATATATACCAGTGAATGTGGCAACAATTTGTGAAACATTCACAATGGTACATCTCGTCACTTATGTGTTATTAGTTGCATTTACTATCTTTGTGGTAATTATGAATTTAACCGAGGCAATGTACAGATGCAAAAATACTGGCGAAGCGGTAAGTACATCTAATGTTATTTGCAAGACCATCATCATTCTCCTATTCTTATCCCAATGACTTGGGGTCGATACAATATGTACTCTTCTTTCATAGTACATATAGTTAAAGTTATTGACAATAGTTTTTGACCGCCCGCCTGCCAGAGGTCAACCCTCTTTGGGAACGTAATTGTAGACCAAATGGCATCAGATGGAGCTGGCGCTGGACGTTATAAGGCTCTTAGTCGTCTTTTACGACATCCACGAGCAAAGTAAGGGTTGGTAGTATTCGTAGCCGCTACAACATAGCTAGTTAGTTGCAAGACCATGATAAATAATATTCAAAAAGTACCTATCATCAACAAAATTAGTGATATCAGAATTTAATATTGATATCGACAGCTATTGGTAATCTGTACTCAAGAGTTCCAAATTTTGTCTAACTTTTGGGCATTTTATGCTTATTTGAACATAAACTTAGGCATTTTGTTACTTTATAGTATCAAGACCTTATTAAGAGAGTACAACACTTAACTCATTGTTGACACAGTATATGTACATTAAAAATATATATTTATTAGGTTTAATATTCTCTCCTATAACATAAAATTATGCTTGCATACAAGGTACACATCTCAGAAGTGAAACTAATTTTTAAATCTCGTTTACATACATCAACCAATAGCGTGTATTCTCTCTCTCTCTCGCGCCGCGTTTCTCGTGTCGCGTTTCATCTGTAATAAATTTACCCTCATACGCGCAAAGAAGTTTCACTTCAAAATAAATATGGCACGTAACGGCAAAATGTGACTTACATTTAAAGATGGCGTGTAACAGAAAAACGTTACAATTTTTTTTCTCCCACACTAGTAAAGAAGATTTCTCTTCAAAAATGAGAATGATATTTAGAATTTATTAGTTTTTGGGTGAGATATAATTCAACCATTCTGATGGACTATATCTCTAAAACTAGCCTTATTTTAAAAGATATGATTCATTGTACGTGTATTATAAAGTAATATGATATTATTTCTGTTTATTTCTATTTCAGTGCACTAAGAATGAATAATGTTGTGGAAACAATACTTGTGCATTAAAGGTCATATGTCTTGGAGGAAAACTTTAAAATATTACCAACTATTAAAGAGCTAAACATGTATCTATCAATTATAATATCTTAGCATTTTCATTACACTAATAAATTTATTGATCAAGTTGTGAATGTTTTATATAAAACAGGCAAATGTCAACTTCGTCAACGATCAAAGTATATGTGACATACCATCCACGGTAACATCCACGGTACCGTAGTAAGTACTACGGTACCGTGGATGTTATCTAAGAGGTAGAGAGAATATTAACTAATAATACTATTAAAATATTGTAACTTTTTTATTTCTACATATAACTATTACTTATTTCTTCTCAAATTTGACTCCCAATCCCACTACATAAGCACCTTAAACGAGACTTTTAAGCTATTAATTGGACCTCTTGGCTAATAACCTTTTAGTTAAAATGATTATCGATACAGTAATTGCGGTATCATAGCCCACATACTGATAATTTCGTGAGCTATGTCTTGATATTTTATCTATTCATCTTTCTCAGCTTTCACGAAATTTCTGTCAAGGGAGATAATCACATCGATTCTTATTTCACCACGTTCTAGACGATTTATTACTACAATATCAGACTTGTTGGTTACATTAGTTCTATTGGTATTGCTAATTCCGTGGTCAGTACAATGTGGCCCCATCGTTTTTGGGAACCGACTTTTGTATATACGAGTACCTGTAGTACAACAACTCAAGGCTCACAAGTTTGTACAGCGCAGCAAGCTATTGATCCTAGCTACTTAGTTCTGAATTAAAATTTATTATTGTGCTTGTAGTAAATGAAACTACGGTTGGAGTCTAATTGATATTTATTTTATATGTTATCTTAACGTAGACAAATCAATAGCATCAATAAGGTTGTATACACTGCACATCTCCCCTTTAATTATGCGTCATTATTTAACTTAAATTAATATTAAAAATATGTACATGTTGATGAAACAGAAAGGAATTAAAAGGAATATTAAAACTAGTACCTATACTATATAGTGCTTTTTTATCTTTTTAGACCTTTTTATTATGTGAAACATCTATGGGCGAGGGGTAAACTGATTAGACGTGTAAGACGGGCGGCCGTGGCGAGCGACGCATCGACGCGCTATATGATCCAATATATTTATGTACTTACTATACGTTGTAGTGTGTGAGACGTAGCGACGCGATGTCATGCCCAAGCCACTGTGCGCAATCTCTCTCGCCGCACTGAGCTCGCGTAATAATATAAATTAATAATTAAAATATTTAATCACTTTTTAATGTAAATATTTTTCTCTATATTATGATCATTATTTTAATTTATTTAAAATATTTTTATAATGACAAAGTTGTATATATAAATATTTCTAATTTACAATATTATTGATAATAATTTTTATTAAAACCAATGGCTCATATACATTTAAGTTTCAGTAGAACATATTAGAAAATTGGAATAAATACATATATAAAAAGTTAATAATTATTAAACTGCTGCTTATATTAAGAAAACAAAAACCTATTTTATCGGATAACTTGATTTTCAACAACGGTTACAAATTGACTGCGACGAATAGGTGGATAGGCACAGCAGTGTCTATAAAACTTAGCAAATCAGGTGTAATTTAGTGTAATCACTGTGGTTATAGCAACTGATGTTATAGCAACAATTGCCATATCTCCATCACAACATGGTCTTAAGAATGAACGAAATGCATGATGATGTTAGGGCGTACCCCGAAAGCGACGCGCAGGCGCAGCACCCGACGCCTGCGGGAAATGGACCAGGGTTGTCGCATCAAGGACGGGTGCGACGTAAGACGCGAGTCCGTGAAGTAAGAATGAGGATGGTAAGCTGGAATATAGGTACGATGACTGGAAGAGGAAGAGAGCTAGCGGATGTTTTGGAAAGGAGACGAGTGAATGTAGCGTGTGTGCAAGAGACAAGATGGAAGGGTATGAGAGCTAGAGAGATTGGAATGGGTTATAAGTTTTTCTATTCTGGAGGTGATGGTAAGAGAAAGGAAGAAAGGAGTGGGTATAGTGTTGGATAAAGAATTGAAAAAATGTGTGACGGATGTAAAGAGAGTGAATGACAGAATTATCGTTATTAAAGTGGTTTTAGAAAATTTTGTATTGAACATTATAAGTGTGTATGCGCCACAAGTTGGATGTGATGATGTAGCGTAAGGTAAGTTTTGGGAGGATTTGAGTTCAATACTAATGCGTATTCCACAGAGTGAGAAAATATATATGGGAGGTGATTTTAATGGACATGTAGGAAGGATGAAAGCAGGTTATGAGAGAGTGCATGGCGGGTGGGGCTTAGGGAGGCGGAACCCGGAAGGCGAAACCCTACTGCAGGCTGCGTCAGCCTTCGATTTGGCTGTTGTTAATACTTTCTTTAAGAAGCGTGAAAGCCACTTAATAACATATAAAAGTGGGAACCACAGCAGCCAAATAGATTACTTTCTTCATAGAAGAAATAACATAAGCGCAGTAGTGGACTGCAAAGTAATTCCGGGTGAGCCTTTAACTTCCCAGCATCGCTTATTGTTACTGGAAGTTAAAATCCCAGTGCAAATAGCTAAGTTTAAACCTAAGCCCCCACCAAAAATTAAGTGGTACATGCTAGAGAAAGAAGATTGCGCGAAAGAATTTCGAAAGAGAGTGGTTCATAGAATGATTGAGATGGAGAAAGGAATGAAGGAAAAGACTGTAAATGAATGTTGGAATGAGATGGCTTCCTATGTAAGGGAAATAGGAAAGGATGTTTTGGGTGAAACGAAAGGTAAAGGCATGATTGATAGAGATACATGGTGGTGGAATGATAGTGTACAAAATGTTTTGAAAGAAAAGAAGAATGCTTTTAAAGAATGGAAAAGTGTGAGCGATGATAACCCGGTGTTGAAAGAGAAAAAAAGAATAGTTTATATGGAATGTAGGAAAAAAGGTAAGAAAAGTGTCGCAATCGCTAGAGGTAAGTTTCAAGACAGACTATATCAAAGTCGCGATGGTCCCAATGATAAGAAACAATTATACCGTCTAGTGAAAGCGAGAAAAAGGAATGCTAGAGATATTGTGCATGTTAAATGTATAAAAGATTGTAATGGAAGAGTTTTAATGAATGATGAAGATGTAAAAATTCGCTGGAAGAGTTATTTTGAAAAATTGATGAATGAAGAGAACATTTGGAGTGGTAAAATAGATAATCTACCGACCAATTTGGGTTTGGTAGAGGAAGTAAGTATAGATGAAGTAAAAAAGGCTGTCCAAGGTATGAAAAATGGTAAAGCAGTTGGCCCAGACAGTATACATGTGGAGGTATGGAAATTTCTGAAAGAAGACGGATGGAACTGGCTGACTTTGTTCTTCGGCAAGTTGTTGCATGAAGAGTCTAGCCCGAACGAATGGTGTTCCAGTTCCCTGGTGCCCATCTATAAAAATAAGGGAGATGTACAAGAATGCAACAACTACCGAGGAATAAAGCTTATGTCACATAGCATGAAGATTCGGGAGAAAATAATAGAGAAAAGAATGAGAGAGGAATGTAGAATAACCCAGAACCAATTTGGTTTTATGCCAGGACTAGGTACCACGAACGCAATTTTCGTCTTACGCCAACTTATGGAAAAATACCAATGTGCGCATAAAAACCTGTACATGGTATTCATAGACCTAGAGAAGGCGTATGACCGAGTTCCCCGGGAAGTTCTGTGGTGGGCTTTGAAAGAACGAGGAATGCCTGGGAAGTATGTAAAATTAGTGAAAGCTATGTATGCAGGAGCGCGAACGAATGTCTGGTCCGAAGCCGGCGTTACTGACGAGTTCAATGTGGCATTAGGTTTGCACCAGGGTTCGGCTATAAGCCCTTATCTGTTCCTCCTGGTGATGGATGCTCTGACATCGGACATACAGGGGGAAGCACCTTGGTGTATGCTGTTTGCAGATGACATTGTTCTCGTCGGAGAGGACGCAGCTGAGGTACAGAGCAGACTGGCAAAGTGGCAGGAGAGGTTGGAAAGAGTTGGCCTTAAAATCAGCCGCACCAAAACTGAACATTTGTTCTTAAACTTCAGTGGCTCTTCCCAATTCTTTCATATTGCCTTAGATGGAGTATCGCTACCGGTCTGCTCCAATTTTAAGTACTTAGGTTCGCTTCTCCAAAACGATGGCAATATTGACCGGGAAGTTAGTAGAAGAATGAATGCAGGCTGGATGAAATGGCGACAGGTCTCGGGAACAATATGTGACGCGCGGATGCCCCTTAAACTTAAGGGGAAAATCTACAAAAGCGTTATTAGACCTGTCGTTATGTATGTATGGATCAGAATGTTGGGCATTGAAAAAGATGGATGAGAGAAGATTGCATGCTACTGAGATGCGTATGTTAAGATGGATGTGTGGGGTGACAAGATTAGATAAGATACGAAATGAGTATATTAGGGGAAGTTTGAAAGTAGCACCAGTGATAGAGAAGATTAGGAGCGCGAGATTCTCTTGGTATGGACATGTGATGAGGAGGGATGAAAGGCATGTGACAAGGAGGGTTATCAATATGCTTGTGGATGGGCGTAAGAATCGGAGGAGACCCAAGAAGAGATGGATGGATTGTATAAAAGAGGATATGTGTATGAAAGTCGTGAATGCAGATATGACGGCTGATAGAAGTTTGTGGAAGGCAAGAACGTATTGTGCTGACCCCACTTAGCGTGGGATGAGGGCAGGCAAATGATGAATAACGATGTCTTACTGGGCGTGAGACACATTAGTCCTCCCGTGACCATGAACACTGTAAAGTATTTGAAACGTCGGGCAATTAAAAATCAAATATAAATGCGATAGAATTTGTAAAAATAGTTTTATTTCAAACATGTTCTATTAATCAAAAATAATTAGGGAAACTGAAGTGCAATTGTGGACGATGAAATGCTGCAGGTTCATGTAATCCACGTAAACAAAACTGCATATATAACTATTAAAATATATTTTTACATAACGAAACTTAGAATAGTTTTAAAGGGCTCGTTGGACCCTTAACACGCTAGTTGCCATGTCGGGCTATATGTCCGAGAAATGAATGTATCATTCAGGCCTTGTCGGACTATATGACCGACAAAACATAGCTAAATTCGACGTATGTAGTCTGTCGGGCATATTTTCAATTATTTTATCTAAACAGTGGGACCCGGATGGCCCCTAAGAGCATAAAAATCACATTGTCCACCTAACTTTTGTTCTCTCTTAGACTGGTAGAGGTTTACAAACTTTGAATGAGACATGAAATACAATAAAAATTTTAATCATTCAAATATTAATTTAACATAAATTACTTGGAATTTTAATTATTTATAGAAATAAACTATTCATAATATTTTGTCTTTTATTAAAACTGGATGTTCAGTTATGTACTATAATTGCTATTAACTTAAAATATCATGAAAATTATAAAAGTTTATAAACATATTTAACGATGAGAAATATTGTAGCATTTCAGTTAAGAAAAAGATGAGGTTGCGATGGACAACCAGGACAGTAAGTTGTAACCTTTTTGGTTTTATTACAAGCTTGTACTCTTCCTAAAACATTTACGTTGTTTTTATAACAATCTTGACAATTTCTGCGAACCCTTTTATTATCACCATCTTTGTATTTTAGTTGATGATTGTTTCGTTTTGGTCTTGCTGACTTGGGTATGTCATCCTCCAGTGTTTTAGACGTCATATATTTGACGATAGCCTGCGTAAATTTTTACAATAGAAATCTTTTTCTTCGTAGTTGACTTGTATAGCACCAACGAGTTTACTATGGATGTATTGAGTAATAATTCACACGCAAGCTTTCGGTACTACTTTACTATCTTTCACAGCGGAGTGGATTAAGGTGACATTTGGTCAGAGAGATACAGCTGCCTTTGCTTGATTGTAGTCCAAAATTATCCGTGGTTTCTTAGTTACAACACCTCGTTTTTAGTACTGTATCTGAATGTGTTATTATGATTAGTAGACAGTAAAAGGACTTCACGCTTATCTCGCCATTTCATCACGGTAATACGTCTTTGGTTCTCGAACTAGAAAAATGACATGGCGAAAACCTACTTTCTGATCGCAAATCAAAACGACTATGTTATTGGTCCTCTTGTTCGCGCGCAAAATTTGACGTTGGATGTACTTGTCCGACAGAGTGACCCGCGCGGCGCAGTGAATAAAATTATTACATTCAGGCTATGTCGGGTCATATGTCCGACATAAAGTATATATGTTAAATTTAGTAAATATAAGCTATGTAAAAATGTGGGAAGGTATTTGCAGACCTAAAACACCATATTGAATAAAAAATCATAAAGCATCTTTTTTACGATTTCCTATTGATTATGGCAGTTAACGGGTTTATAACACATCTATTTGCAAAAATGGTGCAGGTGCCATCGTCGCAACACGGAGAACTTATTTCACACTGAAACCAAGAAATATAAAATCAATGCCTCATCTAAGTTTTACACATGGTTGAAAGAAAATTACAGTAACGTGGCATATATATAAAAAAAAGTGTAACTTTGGCGGGAATGTCATCTGGAAAACTTATATTACATATTTTAGTGTATTAATGTGTTACATTATATATTTTAATAACGTTTTATGTAAAAATAGTAATCTGTAAATATAATATATGTATGTAAGTATAAAAAATGGTTAAAACGTAGTGTATATAATATATATTAGGGTGATTTCTTTTTCAACTATTTTTTTTTTCAGACCCATCGTGAAATTTTGTTGCAAGTACCCAAAAAAGAATTCCCTGAAAATTTGGATTCTTAATATATTCGACCACGGCGTGTAAAGATTTCCCATTAAAAAAATAGGGAAACTCTGATTTTTTATCTTTAAAGTTCTGTAGCTCAGTGGTATTTCATAGCAAGAAGCTTCGACCAAGAACGGTTTTTTTTTAGAATTGAATGCTCTACAAAAGTGGCCAAGCCGCAATGGATACTTTTGTAGTTACACACACATATCTATATATATATATATATATATATATATATATATATATATATATATATATATATATATATATTAGACTTGCAACCCCATAACTTAATATGTATTGAAAATACTCACCTGGTCTCCAGGTTTTATACAATTTTCGGCCATTACGTTTACCAAGATTGTAAATACGAATCACAAGAACAAAGTAATTCGACAATGCATTTTGTTATATCTTAACAATTAAAGTAAAATTTGTGTTGTCACATTGTTATATATATACGGTGCCTATTACGTATCGTTGGTAAAGATAAGGACGTTACAACTGCTAATTTATTTATCGACACTTGTTAAGCAAAAAGGCTTAATTTAACATTTGGAATAAGTATTTTTTTTAAGTGATATTTTCTTTAAGCGCTTTGAATACTTTTTGTATAAACAAAAATCATGGAACTCGCTGTACTGTGTATAGTACATAGATAGAAGCTGTGTGGTAGCGGTTACGAATACTAGCAACCCTTAATTTGCTCGTGGATGTCGTAAAAGACGACTAAGAGCCTTATAACGACCTGGGCCAACTCCATCTGATGTCGTTTGCTCAATAATTACATTCCCAAGGAGGGTTGACGTCTTGCAGGCGACCGGTCATAAAACTACTAATAGTAACTTTTTTAATATGTACTATGAAAGAAGAGTACATATTGTATCGACCCCAAGAATAGGGATAAGATTACGGGAATGATGATGTATATAGATATATCTTCGTGTGTTACTTTTTATATTTATTTTCACTTCTGTTAGCAGTCCTTGTTTAGGACCAACGCCTACTCAAATAAATTCAGCAATATGCTGTCTGCGCGCGTGTAAATTCTTGAGTCTTCGATCCAGACTCATAAAATCAGTGCGCAATGAACTACCGACTTGTTAATATTATATTTTGTAAAGCAATATTTAAGTATTTTGGAGCCTCATTTTCTAAGTCCTCTCCAAGAAGACCTGCACATTCATTTGGTGACCCCGACGTGATCAACTTCGACTGGATTCAAAGGCGCCCAACGGTTATCACAAAGTTGACATTTGCAAGAAACGGAACTATCCTTCAGGAACTCGCCAGCATCCAGCTGCAGCAACATTTCTGAGGGAAGTGCATTCATTTTTTCTCCATTTAATCATCCTTTCCACTTCAATTTGCGTAAATTAAATCATTTTATACATGTATCTATCTACCATTTCTTCGTCATTTAAATTTATTTTTTCTTGTATTCTAGCTTAAATTCGCAATAAATCTTTATTTCTTTACAAGTAATACGCATTGTGTGGTGTTTTGAAATCGTTTAATAACTAAACAGATATCTGTGAATGAATAAACTCAATAAAAACGTTAATTTCAATTGATAGTCGGTTTCATCTGACCGTTAAGCCTAATAACTTTTTATTTACATAATTTCAAATATATGTTGCTAAAACTTAATATTTAGGTAACATAACACCTACACTAATTTCTTTTTAACATTGTTTAAGTATCTATTTTAATATAATTACAGTTAAGTTTTGGCGGTCCTCTTCATGGAGGACCATTTAAATTAACTCAGGCTAACTTCGAGCTTTAACACAAACAGACACGGTGTTTGTTCGTATGTGCTGCATCGCTAGCGGCCCGCTGCGGGTTTGTTATCAGTTCGCTCGACCGTGACTCACATATTGTATTCATTTATTTACTTTTTATTCTTTTCATTAGTTAGTTATTGCAGTTTTGATATATTTGCACCGACAAAATGAGTGAACTTAAGGATTTAATTAAACAAAGGGGACATATTAAAGCTCTATTAATAATTTCAGAAAAATATTTAACGCCTTTATTAGATTGTAAAGAAACCAGTGCAGTAAAATTGAATGAGTTGCGTTTGCGCTTAAGTAAGATACGCGATCTTTTGTGCCGCTTTGACGATATTGAATTCCAGATTGAAATGTTGGATGAAGATACCGTTAAACAAATGCAAGAACGTAAATCTACTGAAAATTTGTTTTTTTATTTATTAGCTGAGGCTCAATCTCCTAGCTTAGAATTTTTTTTCGAAATTACAAATAAATTGGAATCTTCATCCAATACAACTCGTAAGGGTACTCATTTAAAATTAACTCAAATAAAAATCTACTCCTTTAACGGTGAGGCAATAAATGGCTATCATTTAGAGATACATATTTATCGCTAATACATGAAAGTGAATTGATGATATTAACTAATTTCATTAGCTTAAGACGTATTTAGAGGGTTCAGCTAGTGCTGTCATTAACTCCGTTACCGTATCGATGGATAATTATATAATAGCACTCAGTTTGCGAACGGTACGACAACAAGCGTCTTTTATTAAATGAACACATTAAGTGCTTATTTTCTATTGAATCGCTATTTAAAGAGTCTTATGTGGGTATTCGTAATCTAATCGATTCATTATCGAAAAATTTGAGCGCCTTGCAATCCTTGGGTGAACCAACTGATAAATAGGATACTATAATTATTTACATGGCCTCTGCCAAGTTAGACAGCACCACTTTCAGATATTGGGAGGAACATAGAAGGGGTAAAGATTCGCCCACTCTAGAGGACTTCTACTCATTTCTACGCGAACGAGCTGTTGTTTTAGAAACTATCAACGTAAGTAAAATAAACATAATTGAGACACGTCACAGTTTACCCAACAGTAAATCATTCCTTAGTTTGTCTGTCGAACCAAGTTCACCGTCTTCTCAGTGTCCTGTCTGTAAGGGAAATCATAGGTTATGGCCTTCAAATCATTACCAGTTTTTGATAGGATATCCAAACTTGCGCAACTAAAAGCATGTCATAATGTGGAATGTCCATTTATTTTTATTTTTTGTAATCAACCATTTGGAGGTTATTCCTCCAAATGGTTGATTACAAAAAATATTTTTTTTTTTTTGCTTTAGGTTGCTGATCACGATGCATTACTTAAAAACTAATAACAATCACGGATTTTTATTATTTTAGACTTTAATTGAATAACCTTCATTTGACCTTATATGAAGTCATCATTGGCTGAATGGATTGAATACCTAAGCCTACAAACAACGTCAGTTTTCTGTCATTAAATTATCTAATGTCAAAATAGTTAAACATAACCTTTCATAGAATGTACTTTACTATTGACGGGAATTGGAAAACGTCATGTGGTGCTCTTGTATTATATCCGATATCTTAGTGTTTAATGTGTTATATTACATAATTTTGATGGCATTTTATGTAATGGGATGCGGCGGAATTACTGGGATGTAGTGAATATCATATAAAAGTGCTTTACAACGTTTTCGTTTTCCATCAAAATGCCCACAAGATACCCTTAACAGTATGGCCATAGCACTGTTGAAGGTGACGATTTGACTTAGACAATAACTAAAACGGACGATTTGACTTAGACAATGACTAAAGACTATAAACGTAATAATAATTATAACTTGACACTGGCACCAATAGCTCGTATAAGTAGCTGATTGCCCATACACGAAGAGAAGAAGAAGAAGAAGAATGTACTTTTGATTTCTACACTGCTTTTATCAACTTAATCAAAACCACAATCAAACTAAATATGAAGTATAGAAAGTGTTTTGTTCCGTTCTGCAATAATGACACTAAAAACAGTTCCAACAAAATGTTTGTCCGTATACGGGAAGACTTGCGAGAGAAATGGTGTAAAAAAGTGAAAACGGAATACTTTAAGACATACTCTATTTATTGTTGCAAAGATCATTTGGATGTAAGTTCCTTAAGACCTATTTTGTTTATTATTCACTAGTGCGAACTTTAAGGCATCACACATTATGAAAAATTTTAATACCTAGCTGCTGCCACTCATACCTTCTCTAGTCCTGAATTGTTATGACAATGTTTTTATTTTTAAGAATTTTAATTATGTACTATTTAAATATAATATACTATTTAAATTCTGTTTTTAGCCTAGATAAGATTTGACGAATTATTATCAGTGCAAGTTAATGAAGAGAGAACCCCGCTGAAACAATCGGCTACACTTCGAAATATTCCTCAGGATACAAGGAGAGATTCATCTGAGTTATCTAGGATACTGTTACAACAGCCCAGCAATAGCAAGGCACTAAAAAGAAAGCATGAAGATATAATAATGCCAACTACATCTTCCTGCTCACTATTACCTATGAAGGTAGATTTCAATTATTCTTTTTTTTTGTGTTGGAAAGTGAGTTTACTTTATTATGTTGTTATCCTAATAAACTTATGACCTACTTTACAGATAAATGCTGCAAGTCAGTGTGAAGTTAAGATGGTAGATAAAGTACCAACTATAAAATTAGAAAAGGCCCAACTAATATTGTTTCAATGGAAGTGCAATCTTCTCAAGACATATCTTCCGCCACTACTCCTTCTGTATGTGATGGCAGTTATGAAATAGAAGAATCTCTAGTGTGTGATTCAAAGAAAGTTGTACTTAATCATAGGGACACTATGTTAAATATCATATAAAAAAACCCAAAATGTATTCAGGGTTACTCAAACAATATTTGTGGCTTATTGCAAACATTATCAGTAAAAGTTCAACAAAATTTGAGTCTCTTCACCGCCTTGTAACATTGCTCAAAATAAAACAAAATGACTCACTAGAGAGAATCAGTGATCAATTTGAAATATCTCAAACAAAGCTATCATCAATAATGTTTATGGGGATAGAAGTATTAGGTAACTTTTTTCAAAATTTTGTTTGTAATTCAAAATTCAAACTGATGAAAGCTAATTTATCATGCGTATATAAAATCAGATATTCAAATGTTCAGATGATTATTGATTACTTTGAAATACAAATTTCTAAGCCCTCAAATCCATTAGAACAAGTTCAGACACGATCACAATTGATTAGTTAACCTAATGAATTTATAAGCTTTACGGGGAAGGATATCAGATAAAGTCATTGTGGAAAAAGTTGTTTATTAAATGTTTTAAACTGTGGTTCTATTATTTTAGCTGATAGAGCGTTTAAAGAATGTCATTATTCAGTTCACAGGATATTAAAATTTTGAGGCCAGCAAGTATTTATTCAGGTACCAAGCAGAGTCTTTCTGAAGTACTACAGAATAAAGTAATTGCCGGCTTCGCAAGCCGGCAATTACTTTATTGTCCATGTTGAAGAAGGATAAGGGAGTATGTACTGCTCAAACCTCACTCTTTGTTTAATCACAGATATGTACCTTACTTGGACGAAATTGTAATGATTGCTAATGGTCTAATTAATCTATAAGGAAAAATAATAAAGAGTTATTAAAATGTGATGTGTTAGTTAATAGTTAAGTTAATATCACTTTCAAAGTAGCTTTAGAAATATATATTTACTCCCAACAACATTCTGCTCATTTTATTATAAAGGTAATGGTAGTATCTATCCAAACAATATGGATATTTTTGTAGTTTCAAATAAAGGATCTGCCACACGCAATAGTCCTATCTTTTCTTATATCATTTGACACATTATTTGTCTTAAATTTTGCAATAATTAAATCATTCTCAAAAATGTTTTGACAACTTTCTCTGATGCAGGGCATTTTATTTCTATAACAATATCTTTTCCAACTCCATCGGGGGAAGCTCCCAAGAAACCATTTATAAGATGAAGCCAGATTATTCTTCTACTTGATGAATGGCTACTGTTGGCCGATGACCACAACTTCGTCAATGTCCCGTAAGACTGGTTCGTAGGGCGTCAAGCGAGGTAAAAAATAATATTTAAAAGACCGGTGAATACAACTCCAAGACAAATTATTTTTTTTTTAATTCAAAACTACGGTATACGGTATGGTACGTATTCAAAAGTACTTAAAGAAATTTGGGCAAAGTAGTTTAATTCGCACACGAATCAACTTCACACTGTACCGAACTGAGGCAGGGAGGGGAATGAATAGACGCCTTTTATACAAAAAAAAATGCATGTGATCGGTATATCAGTAGTTATGACGTAGTCGAAAATCTGAGAATTGACCACAAAACAGTTTTGACCCATTTGAATAAAGCTGAGTATACAAAAAAGCTCGACATTTGGATGCCACTCGAGCTCATTGAAAGAAACTTAATGAACCGTACACCCATTTGCGATTCTTCATTGAGACGTAATAAAACCGAACCGTTTTTGAAGAGATATAAAACTGGCGATGAAAAGTGAATCACAAAAACGTCGTGGTCAAAGATCGGTCAGGCACAGACTGTGGCAAAACTTGCTGTGTGTATCGTGGGATTGGAAGGATATTATTCATTATGAGCTTTTACCGCCGGAGAGAACCATCGATGCGGAGCTCTACAGCCAACAGATCATCATTCTTCTAGTCTTAACCCAATTATTTGGGGTCGACACAATATGTACTCTGCTTCCATTGTCCATATTGCAAAAGTTATAAGCAATACTTGATCTGTCACTGTTGATCTAACGGCATCAAGTGGAATTGACCCAGGTTGATATAAAACTGTTACTCGTCTTTTACGACATCCCCGAGCAAAGTAAGTGTTGGTAGTATTCTTAGTCGCTGTCAGCTCTCTACTACCAACAACTAATGAGATGAAAGCAAGAAATTGAGAGAAAGCGGCCGAAATTAATCAACAGAAAGTCTTTCATCACGATATTGCTCGACCACACATATCTTTTGTCACTCAGCAATAATTAGAGAGTTTAGTTGGGAGGTGTTAATACATCCATCGTTTAGCTCTGAACTTGCACCTTAAGATTTCCACCTGTTCCGCTCTCTTCAGAATTTTTTAGATAGTATCAGGGTAACATCAAGAGAAGACTGCCACAACTGCTTGTCGTGTTTTTTTTCTCATAAATCCCAAAACTTCTACAGCACCGGGATCATATCACTTCAAGATGGCAGACAGTCATTGAACAAAATGGCGCATATAAATTGTAATTAAATCTAAATAAACTTTGCGAAAAAAATGTCTTAAAGTTTCATATATAATCGGAAAAACTTTCTCTCCTTTTCCCCCCTACCTATTAAGTTACCTTTTATGCAGAAGCCATTGGAGACAAAAATAATCAGATAAATTTCATTAATAATTCACATTAAATTATCCAATATAAGTAATTATTTTATATATTTGATCAGATCCATCATATCATTATTTCAGATTGCATATGTTTCATTGCTGGGCTCGAGCCTCCAAAGTTAAAATTAACCTACTAGACCACGCTGGTCAGGCAGGTTGATATAGGATTTTATTTCGTGTTTTCCTTCTTATTCATATATGTTATATGCATATTTAATCCCTTAACCGTCTTTTACTGAACTTTACCGAGTTATATTTTGACTCCATCTTCATACGGATATAATCCATAATTATACTCAGAAATTAAATACTCTCAATTACTTCAATATTTCGCATTTTAATTTGAATTAGTTTTAGTAACCACTGAGTTTTCTTGTCGGATATTTCTCATTTTGGTCATGTATGGCCTTAGGTCTTTTGATATTTTTTTTTTCAAATTAACACCTTTCCATAATATAGTTTATTAACTAACGCTATTTTTAATCTAGGCAATATTATCGCCTAGTCAACGAAGTCTAATTATAAAATAAATAATAAAACGAATGCTTTTCGTGAATTCATTAAAAAAATAAGTTTAAATAGAATTTTAAAATTTCTTCTTGCTATTAATCTATAAAAAGATGTTTGTATATCGTATATGACATCGCTAAACTCAGAATCTATTTGACCTATCATTATGAAAATTGGTATGTAAATATATGTATTTTTTCACTGAGAAGGTTTATATGTTATCCTCATTAATGTAACTCGCTACCAGGTGGCGTTGCTATATATCGACGTCTACTAACAAACTAACAGACTAGGTTTGCAAGTGTTGGGCCACCGAAGACAAAGATCGGGTACCGGTGGCCCAGTCGTACGGCGAAGAAGAGGTGCTTGCAGGGTGGGTCAATGGGGTTGCGCGCCGCCTCTTCCGTCACCCCGGACCGATTTGGTGGGGTGCGACGTCCATATCCCACCGCAAAAAAAAAAAAAAAAAAAAAAAAAAAAGGTTTGCAAGTGTCATATAGAAGTAGGTTGGCAGCTAATATTACAGCAGATATACAGAAGTTCTATAATAACGATATCATATCGGATTTCAAATATTTCACCCACTCATGACCATGAATATTATATACCTAAAGTTTGGAAAACAAGATCAGATTAAAACAGGATGAAATTTGTAAAAAAGTATATTTTAAATCTCTAAAATAATAATGTTGATATCTCTAAATGGCTTTATGCCTGGTGTCAAGCGTCAAACCTGTGACTTATTTTGTTTGTATACATATATACATTTCTATAATGAAGTTTAATGTTGACACAACTTAAACCTTGAAGCGCAGTCTTTGACATAAATAATGTTCTTTCACGATTCCCAAATCAAACCATGAAATTGTTCAAGATTAATTAATTACTTCAATACCATTTCAATGAAATTTTAAGAATATTTATAGCTGTCCACAATTTTGCAAAATTGATCATTGCGAATTACTGACAGAAAAAATTGATGGGAGAAAAGTCCTCAAAATACCTTGCATCTTTTGCATAATAATTATCAACCATATGTCGAGCAGTCAGAATATAGTATTTTTAAGTAATTAGATATTATTTGTCGAGATAAATATCACTCTTATATTCCCAACTCCAATCATTATGGCTTTCATCAATATTTGAGCTTTCACTGTGATACTTTTGGTGCCTTTCATGCTGATGCTTTATCTTTTTCCATCTATTATTATTTTCTTTAATAAATTCCTTAATTTTATAAAGTGGAGGGTGGTCATGTATAACCGGTTCATAATATGTTCTCATAGGTAGTATAAGTGGCATTTGAGGATATATTGGAAATGGTATTGGTATTGGTATCGGCGGTATAGGCATTAATGAGAACGGCATTAATGGAATTGAAGGAGAAGGTGAAGCTGTTGATTTAGTTGTTGGTGATTCCGTAACTGTCTTCTGTGTTACCGCCTGTTTCGTAAGGGTATCTTGAGTAATCATCTCCTTAGTAACTGTCCTTTCAGTAATTATTTCATTAGTAACTGTACTATTAGTAATTGTATCTGTACTCTCAGTAATTGTATCACTTGATTCAGAGGTATCGTCATTTAATCTAAGGTATTTTGTAATTTTTGTTACCATTTCTATTTTTATTGCTTTGTTGGGATCTCTTGTTTTAGTTCTTCGGTGTTTTATTTTCTTTTTGTTTATTGATTTTGCTTCAGTTGTAACAACGTTTCTAAGTAAATTTGATAGCTTTGTTTTAGTTATAGTATTAGAATTAATAGCTTTAGAATTATTTTCATGTGTATCCTTTTCACATCTTGAATCTGGATCTCCAAAAACTTTAGGATCTTTTAAATACATATCTAATATTTTCATTTTGAATTCTTCTGGAAATTCTGGTGGCAATGTTTGTATAATCTTTCCAAAGTGAAATGCAAAGCATTTTACTGTGACCGTTAGATAAATAGAAATCTTTAATACTTCCATTTTTATAATACAAGTTAAATCTTCAATAATGTTAATAATTTGAAAAATTAAGTAAATTATTTTGTTGCACCCTTACTTAAGCCCAAATTTCTTTAAGCTCTAAATTTTTTTTATGTTTTATTGTACTCAATACTGTTTAACATCTTTCTAGTTTTAAAAATGCTTATTAGCTCCGGAAACACTTTATACTATACTAAATAAAGTTTCAACGATATTCGTTACATAAAACGTTATTGTTTGTTGTTTGTTTCATTGTTTCTCTGTCGTAATCAATTTGCATAATGAATGACTTTTGAAATTTACCTTAATGACTTTGTTTATTTTTAAACGTTGTTTCTTTTTAATTACGAGTACTATTGTCAAGATGTTTTTTTATTGCTTATGGTAACATGTGAGCAAGCCTGAGGGTAAATGTTTTTGCCGCCTATTGACCTCTGCTATACCACGGATACAGTTACTTCCCTGCCTAGCAATGAAAATTCCAAGCCCATCCTGAAAGTTGGACTTTCGGCTCTCTCACTCACTGAATGAAGGAAACAGCACACTGTCATTACTCAGACGTTGAGTTTCTACGAAAGTGTGGTACTACCTTATACGGACCAGCCCGTGGCTGTAGACAGAAAATTGTCAACAGTGTAGTATTAGCACTATTAAACTATTTACTGCAATATGCTTTGAGTTATGATATTTTAATTCTTAACCATCATGTTTACATAATCTTGGAACTCCTATAATTATCTTATCTTCCGTTTTAAAATAATTATATATTTGCCATATACCGTTTAATTATGTATTTTTATTTAGTTACCCCCACTAAGTGGACTGACAACTTTATGAGGAAAACGTTTGGGTGCAGATGGCACAAGATCATTCTAAGTGTCATTCTCTTGAGAAAGTCTATGCCCAACAGTGGCTTATAGATGGATGAATGAATATTTTGTAAAAAGTGCATCAAATTAATTATTGTTTTTGGTCAGTCGCGATCCTATTTGAATTGTTTTTAATTGCCAGTGTAGATATGACCACTATCAGTCTTCAGCCCTATATACATGCCAATATGGTTCCCACATCACAACAAAATACAAAAGAACCGATGCTGACCAGACTGTTCGCATAAAATTTTGATTAGAGTGGCTTCCTTCTATGGGAGAGATATGATTTGATCTATTGATCTTCTTTTATAAAAGCTATCGCAAATGTTGAACTCTCTTTCCTGAAATACTGCAATATAAGCTAAATAACATTTTTTAAGGTCTGGACACATGCCGCCCGTTCAGTCCGGAGCGACGGAAGATCAGCACGTGGCCCCATAACCCACTGTTTTCCCTTACCGTGGCCATTGGGTCGGCCACTGGTACCACTTTCTTGTCGTCTGTGCTAAGCGAGAACATGAGTAAGATAAGAAGGACTTTTAATTATTACTTCAATAAGTAGGTAAATTACATTTTAATCAGTTTTAACCTTTACTTTCTATAATGCCACACGTAAGAGTTTTGTGATAAAAGAGCTTACATCACAATGCACTATTAAGAAAACATATTGGTGAAACATAAATATATATGTAAGTGATTACCTATACGCCACCATTGTATCAAACGTACATATTTATACCGGTATAGGAATGATATCAGTGAGTATATTTTTAAATCATTTTTATTAATCATCGATCATCAAAGGATTCATCCTTTACTTTTATTTTAATTTTATTAATCTTTTTTTAATCCGTCTTATTCTTTATTTTAATCCGTCATTACTTCAGTAATGACGGATTAAAATGTATCACTACTACTTACTATTTACATGGGAGTTGTAAAAAATTACTGAGAAAATTACAACGACAATCTATTATTACTTTATTTCTTTCTTCACTGCCCCAAGATATCTATATTCAGTTGGGCGTTAAGAGGATGGACGGTGGATGGATTGTTATTACTGAATATTTAAAAATTTGGTATTTGATAGTGGTGCGGTCACATTGTTGATAGTTCTCTGTCTACAACCGGGGTAGTACCACATTATTACAGAAAATTAGCCTGACTTTCTGAGTGGGTTTTGGGGTTTTTATTGGTAGGCCGGCCTATCTGCACCTCTAGTATTGCAACGGTTCATGGCGGCAGTAAAACTCACCATTAGGTGTGTTGTTTGCTCGTTTGCCGCCGTAAATAATTAAAGAAAATTAAGATTAGTTGTCATCAATGACTTGATACATTTTGCGCTAACTCGTATATTAATGTATTATTTTTTATATTATCTCGACTTTGTAGTTTATTTCCGTGTGAACTAATTCTTCTTGTTTTTATTTGAATTTTATTTAATTCTTTTGAATTTTAATCTAATTAAAGATACTGTTGAAGGTTAAGATAACCTTCAACTAGGAAGCACTAAAAGATAATTACAAATTTAGCTGTTTGTGTGACAATTCTTATTATTGTTTATTTTTTTATTCGTTACCTGCTTTTACTAGGTTTATATATATATATATATATATATATATATATATATATATATTTCATGGCCACATTACTAAGATGAATTTATGTCCAGTCCAGTATTCAGATCATAAAAGTTGACCTAAACCCATGTAATATGGACTTTTGACTTGTATTAATTTTTCACCTATACATAAAGCTATAATAAACGCTAATAGCTGCTTTATAGACTAGAATAAGAGCACAATAAATACAATTAAAATTATCTTATTAACTGAAATTAAATAAATTCATGATATTTTTTTTAGGATGCGTTTAGAAAATGGTTGATGGTAATATATGTAACTTTAAGTGTTGCAAATCCTCAATTCCCAATGCTCATGTCATTTCCACCTTTCCCACCAATTATGTCACAATTCCCATCAATGTCACCCGCTATGCCACCATTTCCACCGATAGCACCAATGGCACCACCACCACCACACATGGTTCAAATGATGCCACCACCCCCACCTAATTATATGCAACCACCGTTCAAGCCTATCCAAATGATGCAAGCACTTCCACCTAACATACCTTTTCACATGCCCATGCCGATGGGAATAGGAATAGCAGTCATTCCAGATAACCATAACTCACCCAGGACAACAACTACTACTACCACTACTACTACAAGGAAACCATTCTTAGATAAAAATGGCGTACTAAATATACCTGGTAATGTGGATGATATTGCTATAGCATTACCTATGCCGATGCCAATGGGAATGCCTATGGGACCTTTACCGGCGGCACCTCCGCCATTGGCTGTTCCACAAGCAGTTCATTTCGGGTTTCCGGGCGTTATACCCAGTTATTGCAAAATAAATGGTGGCAATTCCATTTGTCCACCATGTCCACCATGTTCTTGCAATCCATGTACACCTTCCTTCTTCTCCTATTGTTCACCCTGTCATCACAAATGTAGATGTAGGAAAAGGGAAGACACGCCTATTCCTTTACCACCTCAGCCTCCTATACCGATGCCAAGATCAGGTTTTGCATTACCCTATCCTATGCCCTTGCCTATGTCTGGGCCTGCTCCTGAGTCTGTTTCGTCAAAAGTTTTAATGCCTTATGCATCCAAGAGAGTTCACTCTAGACGTCATTCAAAACGAGGTGATTCTACGCAACGAGAATATGACAACGATTGGGAAGATAGTAGCTATGACTATTGGAAATCTAATTCGGATCGTAAAACACGTTTGAGATCAAGAGCAAATAACTATAGAAATCACAGGAAGAACCACAGAGATTCAGACATTGATTTCGGTGGTCACATACTTGCAAAACCAGAACTTAATTATATTGGTCGAGATGGGAAAGTTAAAATAAAAAAGAATTTGAATAAAGAGGAAGCCTTCGAGTTGATGCATGATGATGACTACGATGAAAATGTCTATATACATACTGATGATCATTTCAAAGACGGGCGAAACCATTCGATAGTTTTTAATTTTAACCAAGACAAAAATTAGAAATATAGAAATATGAAACTAAAACCGGATAATTTCTAAAAAGTTAATTTAGTGGTTATAATGAAAAGCTAAAATCTAGTTATGAGACATCTAATGGCAATCTTTGAAGATTGAAAAAATCCAAAATATAGTTTTAGTTTCCTTTTCTTATATTCATACTTTTTTATGAAAGATATTTACATATACGCAATCAGAAATATTGTTTTATTTAGAGTTTTATTTATTTATACATTTATTAGTTGTTAGTTATATACTTATTTCATCATTCTCCTGCTCTTATTCCAATTACTTGGGCTCAACGCAATATGTACTCGTACATATTCCACAAGTTATTGACAGTTTTGTGACTGGCCACCTTCTTGACGTCAACCCTCCTTGGGAATGTAATTGTTGACCAAACGGCATCAGGTGGAGTTGGCCCAGGTCAATACGAAGCTGCCGTCTTTAACGACATCCACGAGCAAAGTAAGGATTAATAGTATTCGTAGCCGCTACCCCACACCAAGTGTGTATATATATATATATATATATATATATATTACTTGCTTATTGCATAGTATCTACCCGACTATCATGGTCCGTGATCTGACAAGGGATGTAGCTTTCCACCTACCTGCATTGATTGCGTAAAACATATGTGCAACGAAGGTCGCGTGCGTGTTTGTGTACTTGTATATTACTAGTGGCACATGAAAGTGACACGTGATGTCTATTAATATTATTGAACTGTAGAGTTTGCTTTGTTGAACGAAATATTCTCAAAAAACTTCATACTCGATTAAAAAAATATTTTAGTATTGGATTTACCATTTACCACGGAAGGTTATAAGCTATATAACATCACGCTATGATCAGAAGCAGGAGCGCATCAATAAAAATATTACAAAATCGGGGCAAATATGTTCAATTTTAAAGGTGTGCTGCGCCTATATACTTACGACGCATTTTATCAAATCCCCTCTCTCTTTCTCTTATATGGTGCAGATGAAGGATTACTTTCATAATGTATAAGTATAATTACAATTATCTTTTCACTTCTGTTATATAATATATGTCCAAAATTATGAAATATGTGATGTTTTGCCAATTTTAAGTTACACATTTAATTTGCCGTTGGAAGTCGTAAAAACTGGTTGTAAAAACCAAGAGATTGCCTTGCATGATTTATTTTCCTAGAATTTTTTAAACAATAATAATGACTGCTAATCCGACTGCAACTATGGCAATATCTCCACTGATTAGGCCTATGTACAGCAGTGGACTGTGGAGTAAATATATTTGATGGATAGATAAATATCCAAAAGCTTCTATAGAGATAGGGAGTACTCGAAATTAATGGCGTCGCCAAGAAAGGGAAAGAAGAATAAATATTCTTCTCAGTCAGTAAAGTAATATACTGACTAAATACTTTACTGACCAAAATTTAGATTTATGAATATTACCGACCTCTTTTTTTTTACTGGGCAGACTATATATTTTGTTCTATGATTTAAGAATCTTTTTACTGCAATTGTATACACAGCAAGATGAATTAATACAAAAGTTGTTGCATATTCAGCAACACACCAACTCAGATATTTGCAATATTAATTACACAGCTCATAACGAAGCGATTTTTTATAGCTCAGAGCTTAAATTTTGCACATACAAGTCGAATAGTTAAGTTCAGTGTACTAAATGGCAGCTCCTTTTCTTTAAAAATATCAAATAGGTAATTTACTTAAAAATGTCAAATCACTGAAATTTAGCATTTAATATGCTTGATTATTTATAAAAACTCGATTACGAGTGAAAAATGATTGTCACAAGTGGGATTCGAATCCACACTCCAAATCCATTCCAATCGTGCTGCCACTTACACTACCGTGAACTGTTGTAGGACATTCAATTCTCGCATCGTATTATATTTTCGTTTTTAAAGAGATATGTGCCATCTACACTACATTGTTTACACATTGTACACACACAAAAACTTGAGCTATTCCATCTAGCACACATGATATAGCCCAATTTTGCCTTCGGTTATACAAAAGACCGTTTACTATAGCTGTGTGTATATAAACCAAAGCATAAGAAGTCCGGGTAGTACCACACTTTCGCAGAAGATCAACGTCTCAGTAATGGCCATGTGCTAATGCGCTTCGTTCGATGAACGAGAGAGCCGGCAGTCCAATGGGTTGGATTGGGGTTTATATTGGTAGGCAGCGGCCAAGCCCTTTGTATTGCAAAGGTCCATGGGCGGCAGGGACACTTACCATCAGGTGTGCTGTCTGCTCGTTTGCCACCATAAGTAATAAAAAAAAATGTTTTAGAACATACACATTCTCTTGTATTAAAATATTAGAACTTTATAAAAGTAAAAATGAAAGTTGAAAAATGTAACTAGGATTGAGGACCAGATGAAATAGAAATATCCGATTTTCTTTTTCTGTTCTTGTTCTTAATTTGTACTCTTGTTGGTGAAGCAATCACTTCTTTTGATTCTTCGCTATTATCTTGAATGCTAAAGTCTTTACTTTTAGGTACTCCTTTATTGTTTATTACTGCTATATTATCTTTGCCTATTTCTACTATATCATTGTCAGGCTTTTCTATCTCTTTAAATTCAGGTTTTTTGTATTTAGTATTTCCTTCACGTTCATTCTTCACCAGTTCTTTAATTTCGGTTATTGTATTAGCTACGGTACTCTCTTTTGGTCCCAACCAATCTACTGCTTCATTGTTAGTTATTTTCTTTTCGTAAATTACATATCCATCTTTTGTTACATATTGAAGTATTGGAGTCAATAGATCTTTCTTTTTCTTTTTTCTTCTTATATACCTATTAAATCGCCTATAAATACCATAATTTTTATGATTCTTTTTCATTTTCTTCTTGGAACTATGCCACCAACCATCCTCACTAGATCCGTTGTCATCAGATGTATCATCAAACTCATCAGAATTCAAGTCTACTTCAAATGAATCATGTCGATGAGATTTTTTATTATGTGTATTTTTGTCACGATGTGGTGGTCTTGTGAATGACTTACGATCAAGAGAGTAAAATGGCATTACAATAACTGGCATTTTATTTGGTGCTGCGCCTTGTATAGATAAAGGCATGGATCCTGGTAGAACTGGAATAGAACCCGGCATTCCTGGTATAGATCCAGGCACAGGCATCGTCATACCCGGGGGTAATGGACCCAGGCCACCAAGTGGAAACGGTGGGGCAGGAAATGGCATTGGCATCGGTAATTTATCTGGAGATGGATTTTGAAAGTAAGGATATTCAGGAGAAGGGGATAAGTTGGGCATTTTTATAGCTTGACGTTTTTCAACTTTACCACTGGAACTATCTAGGTAGTTTGGTAATTTAAATATTTGACTAGCTGTAATTTTTGGCATTCTGCAATGCATTGGAAGTTCTTGTGGCAAATATTGTATGTTTATTGGACATAATGGTAGCTCTAGATCATCTTTTTTAGCTAACACTAGAAGTATGCTAAGAAAGAATACACAGACGTGCAGCTTCAGCATTTCATTCTGAAATCATAAACGACATTATAACTATAATATAAAATATATTGAAGGTATTTATGCGATACATAGTTATAGGTAATTTTTGAGAATTTTTGTCTAGGAATTTAATCCTTAAATTGTAATAGGGAGTATTATGTCGTAATACCTCCTTATAACTAATAGTTGTCTAACATCTGATATTAGTATTTTAAAATAGCATCCTCCACATATAATATACGTTTTACTTATAAACTTGATTCTCATTACATGAACATAAACATTTTAATAAAATATGACACAAATTATACCTAGACTATATACATATAATATTATCAATATATTTTAATTTATAATAATTTTACCTATTTATTGCCCGAGATGATGTTCCATTTGCTACAAGCGAGATTTGTAATGTCGGTGTAGAGATTTTGACAGGCCTTTTGTAAGAGGTTTTGAAACAGGTGTTAATACAAAAACAATGGAACAATCTTGCCGCGTAACGCTTACTTTTATGTAATGAATCTACAATAGTAAGTTACATACCATACGTTACTATACACTTTTTGTGTTTGAGAGTTCTTGCATTATTTGTTTTACAACAACGATTTATCCTCAAAAGTTGTAAGGAGATTTGCAATACATCTGTTTATTGGTAGAATATCAGCGCTATTTTATATGAACAGATAGCATCAGCTGAGCCAATAAATAGCCTTTTTTGTTTCTCGTTAACATTTGATTATTTTATGTCAGAAGTTATTTTCTTTAGTTATATTTATTAACTTTTAACGAGAGCGAAATAAATGTGTTTGTTTATTTCTTCTTTCTTCCTCTTGCTATCTAAATTTTAATGATACTTCATCGGAAATTATTGCTGTTAACTATTTAAATTGCAAACTTCAAGATTCTTATGGATAATTGCCAAAAAAAATATCTGCAGTAAACATTTTTTGTTGGCTGATCCATTAATATTCGACGAAAGTGTGCGCACCAAGCTTTTTAAAAATTCAAAAACATTGCTAGCAGTCAGACTTGCACATACCGGGCTGAAATTTGCAATCACCCGCAATACAAGGTGTAGTGTTAAAAATATCAATTCTCGAAGCTTCCGTGATATAAAATTAAAAATATTCATTCTTCTCACACATGAATGTAAGTGGTATTATTCATGCAAGGGGTTTTGCATGGGTTGTATTATTTAACATAAGTGAAGCAGGAAGAAGGAAGTCAAGTATTATTAACTAATAAAACATCCTGAGAAATTCAATTATATATGTTTTTAGAGATATTGTGGAAATTTTTTGCAAAAAATAAAAAATGACGGCATAAGAACACAATTCACCACTATCTTAAACCTCCACTTATCCCCTACTTTATCTGTGAGCGTAGTAAAAGACGATTAAGCAATATAATATGCATATAACATCTATGCATAAGAAGGAAAACTCGAATAAAACCAATTCCTTTGGCTAGTGTGGTTAGTAATTAATTTTATGATATATTCCATGGCTGAATTCTTGTAGGGTGACGTCTTTTGAATGGCTGAATGAGTAAAGTACCTCTAAGATGATAATCATGTTTTTATTCTCAAACTCGGGTATAATAATTATTACATTCCGTTCAGGTATCCGTTGTAGCAGAAGAATAACTTAGAAGCTACAGGGGTTTCTTGTTTACCCTGTTCTCTTCAATTGAAGCAGACGACAAGCAGATAGCTATATCAGAATAATCAGTACATTTTCTGGGAGTGCTATCTTTCATATAAAGAGCGCTACATTGTATTAGATAGATGACAAATGAAGTCTGGTGCAATATACTTTATGCACTTAATGATCTCTTCCATTTAATGCTCTAAAAACTAATCTAAAGTCACAAATAGCTATATGCTTATGATAAACATAGTGGGTTATTATTATCATAATTCTCCTTCTCTTATCCCAATTTTTGGTCGACGCAATATCTACTTGTTCATATTGCAAAAGTTATTGCTAATAGTTATATGACCGGCCGCTTGCTTGATCTGAACCCACCTTGCGAATGTAATTGTTGACAAAACGGCATCAGTAAGAGTCGGCCCACTATTTTTATTTTTTTTTATTGCTAGTGGTGGCAAAAGAGCAAGCAGCACACCTGATGGTAAGTGTCACTCCCGCCCATGGACCTTTGCAATACTAAGTGTATAGTTTAGCCGCTGTCTACTAATAAAACCCTCAAACCCACCCAGTTGGACTTCCGGCTCTCTTATTGTCCGAATGAAGCGCAATAGCACATTGTCATTACTCAGACCTCGACCTTCTGCGAGTGTGTGGTACTACCCCGGACGGATCGTCCCGCGGCTGCAGACAGGGAACTGTCAATAGCGTGGTCCCACCACTATAAGCCCACGTCGGTATAAAGTGATAATAGTTGCGTATTATGCAGGTAGTGTATATATAGTGCCATGATTGGATAATAATATGATTCTTCACCTCCTTTATGACAGTAATTATCATAAGAGACCACTGAGGAATATCCAGACATCAATACAATAAAAAGAAAACTTGACATAAAACAAATCATTCTGATTAGCGGGGCTTAGTAAGTCAATTTTGGAATATAATATATAGGCTGAGAAGAAGAAGAAGACACCATAGTGGTTTTCCTTTTAATATGATACGAATCCTACATTTTCTGTGGTTATCTTATGAGACGACTAGAGTACATAATATACAGATAATATAGATATAAATATGTAAGTAGGACGCCCCCCCACTAGGTGGACAGACGACCTGGTGAAGGTTGCTGGGCGTCGTTGGATGCAAACGGCACAGGACCGCACTCTGTAGCGTAACAGGGAGGCCTATGTCCAGCAGTTGACGGTGATAGGTGGAAATGATCATGATGATGAAATATGTAAAACTCAAAACAGTCAACCCTTAAATTTAAAGCTGGTCTGGTGTAGTAGGTTTGATTGTCTGTCTATTGTGGATGGGATGGATATTTGAGAATATTTGGAGAAGATTCAGTAAACATGTTACGTGATTCAATTCACTGATTTACAGGTGAACTTCTTACCTATTGTAATGTAATTCTTTGTTATGAAATACTAGCACATATTCAGTATAAATGAAGTGACTTGCTATGTCAACTCTGCAATTAAGAACCCACTGTTTTATTTTAACGCAAGCTTTATTGAAATATTATAATTTCATTTTTATTTTTCATATTAAGGTAACATTGTGTACTACGGCATTTTTTTTTTTTTTTGGAGTAATAACGTCTTTAGCATCGTTGAGCACTTTTTTTTGGGATGGGTAAAATATGTTAAACTCGCGTCAGGACACGTGACCTGATCGAATATTCGTAAGACGGAAGGAGAGTAGACTATAGGAGAATATTGTATTTAACCATATAAATGATAGTACTTTTATAGTGATAAATAAAGCATATCGTGCGAAATTATTCCCTCACCATTACAAAATATTTTTTTTTGACGGCTGACTATGGTACGGTTACACCCAGTATGTAACTCCCTGAGGCACACTTTTTTTTTCATATATTTTAGTTTTAACTTCTGTTGGCAGTCCTCGTGATTGCTTTGTGCTTTTTCGTTAAAGGGAACTATAATTTAAATAAACGTAGGTTAAGTGAACAGTGAAAGGCAGTTTTAATTGCTAGTTGTCCATATATATTTTTCTCTTTATTTATTTGGGCCTTTTTTTTATAAATATGTAAGCCCTATAGTACCCTAATGTATTAAAATAAATTACTGCGATGTACAGCCAGATCAGACAAATGCCTTATAGCCTCGGTCGGATGCTGGATTTGCGAAAATAGTTTGGACAATGTCAAATGCCGAGGTATCAAGGCAAAAGATATCAGCTCATCTTTTTTTTAGTAATGATGGAAACATTGGGTTGGAAAAGGATAATAGAACAATTATGGTAAGGTTAATTTTATTTAGTATAATTAATTTTAGATCATTTAAATTCTTGAATATTGCAGATGTTTCTCCGTATAGCAATAAAAGTATTGCTAGTATTGTTCCTGGATGCTACTGCACAACAAAGACCTTCACTTTATCCTTTTCAAGGGCAACAATTGAATTTGCAAATGATGAACGGAACACAGGGCGACTTTCTGCCAGGATTACCACCAATAATACAATTATCATCTATGCCAGCAGTCTCCATGATACATATAGAAGGAAGCCTCCCAGCAGTAGTCATGCCACATTTTTTAAAATTACACAAAAAGAAAAAGCATAAGGGTAGTAAGAAGAGAGAATAAGAAATACTATATTATAGATTCTTCTTCAAGTGATGATGAGGCCTCTTATAATTCTGGAATAGATGAAGAGTTTGATGTTAAAAAACATTTGAAAATTCCTTGGAAAAAACAACATGGACGACCTATGAAATGGTTTGCAAACTACATTTAAATGACAAGCACTTTTTTATTGGAGTTTACTCCTTAAGAATCGATTTTCATATAAGGCGCCCGATATGAGAAAAAATTGAGGAGTAAAATCTAGTGATCGAATGACCTCGTTACGTTTTTGGTGCGCAACCTATTCTGCGCATCTTTCACTTTCTGACGTGAGATAATACTTCACTGAACAGTTTTAATAAATGTAAATAAAAATATATATATATTATTTTTAGTCAAATGAGCTTTTTTTGCGCCTGTTTTGATAATCGTGCTTAAAGAGTAAACTCCAGTCGTGCGTCGGAGCTGACACACACTTTTTTTTATTTATAAATAATAATGGAATAATTAATAATTGTTTATTTATTTATATTTTTTTTATTCATGTGTTGACAAGGAAAGAATACAATTTTTTACCCATTTTTCTTGCCCGTGGGTTTCGTAGAAGGGAAAAAGGACTAAGCGATATAATATTCACAGAAAATCGATGCAAGGGAAGGGAAACTTGACATAAAATGCTATACCAAAACGCATGACCAGAGTAGTATAGATAGTCTATTCCCCTAAGTCAAGAAGACCCAAACCCAATTCATCATCTTAGCTTATATACGTACCACTATTAGGCTCGTGCCTCCTTCATAATAGGAGGGAAATTGAATTACTATATCAGGCTGGTTAGACGTGTTGGTATAGGGTATATTCGATACGCGGTCGCCACCCGAGAACCTTTCTTCCCCAACGATTATCGGTTTTTCAAGCGATGTGGCCTGCCCATTGCCACTTCAACGTGATAATTCTTCGTACTATGTCGGTTATAGTCGTTCTTTTGCGGATTTTCGTATTAATTTATCTCACAAAGAAATCCCGAGCATAGCCTGCTGCATAGGACGCTGAGCGACTTTGAGCTTGGTCATGAAGCCTACCTTTAGGGACCACACTTCCGTGCCATAAGTCATCACTGGTAACAAACACTGTTCGTGAACCTACGTGTACGGAAATCTTTACAAATATGTAATTAACGGACTGAATTTATCTTCTCATCCCCATGAGTGGTGGCGGATGGTATGAGTGGAAACTGAGTCCCATCCCTCATCCCCTTAAGTAGTAACAGGTGTCAAGAATGGAAATGGATCCCCATCTTATTATTAATTATTCTTATGAGTGGTGATGAATGATGGTGGATAGTATCAGTCGTAACAGATGGGAATAAATGGTGATGGACGGACATGAGTGGTGACAGATGGGGATGGATGGGATGAGGGGAGGCTGCTTAGGATGAATGGGATCAGGAGAGGCTGATGAGGATAGATGAGATAAGTGGGGACAGACGGCGATGGATGCGATGATTGACAGACGGCATTGAGTAGAGATGCATAGTCTGGACCAGTCGAGATCTAAATCCAGTAATTTGAGAGCACAAAATCTCTTGAATGCCATAATTTAGTATACGATTGTGAAAAGGTCCACTCCACACAATTCAATCCATTTCATTCATTGAGTAATAGAAATAGGAGTTCGAATTAAAAACTCTAATTAGAGATTTTCCCGAAGAAAACGAGAATTGCCTAGTAATTTATTCCAGAACCTACAAGTACGTAGGATATTTACGTAGGATATATAGTAGTATGCACTCTGAAAAAGTACAATCGAGGATGACGCTTTTTCAGATTGAATAAGTAAAAAATACGCCACGTTGAGTGGTACGATAGTAAAAATGATATATTGATACCAAATAAAACAACTTCTCGAAGGACTCCCTATTAAAAGTAGATAGAGCATTCAAATTGATTCGAAGTCAATTTTCACGCACTCTCGCCTCCATCTCGCCTCCACTCGAGAAACTCCGTAAGGTTAGAATCCACAGTTAAACAGTAGTTAATATTCATTTAAATAAAGTATATGTATTCATTTAAATAAAGTAATTGTGTTATTATTTAAATAAAATTATTGTGTATTCATTTAAATAATGTTATTGTGTAGTCATTTAAATAAAGTAAATGTGTATTTATTTAAATAAAGTAAGTGTGTATTCATTTAAATAAAGTTATTGTATATTAATGTAAATAAATTAAGTGTGTATTTATTTGAATAAAGTAATTGTGCTTTCATTTAAATAAAACCATTCTGTATTTATTTAAATAAGGTGATTATATGTTTTGTATTTGTGTTAATAATTCAACAAGTTGTGCCTGCACATATTTATGTAACACTGTTTGTAATTTTCTCAAAAACCTATTGTGCTGTAACTTTGCAGTTGTATTTAAGACTAAATTTAATTTTTTGCCTGCAATAGGCTTAACATTTTTCGCTGGGAATTGTTTTAACATGGTGTATCGAGTTTTAAAGGCAAGTTATGTATTATTTTAATTTTAGAATGATATTATATACAGCATAGATTGCTATATAGCGTCGGCTACGAATACTACCAAACTTTACATTGCCCGTGGTTATCGTAAAAGACAACTAACAGCTTTAGCCAATTCTTGAGATTACTAAGAAGGGTTGATGTTAGGCAGGCGGCCGATCATGAAGCTATTGCCAACATTTTTACAATATGTACGATGAAAGAGGAATACATATTACGTTGACCTCAAAAATTTGGGATAAGAGCATGATGTTGATGATACTAGTTCCGATATGGTTTCGCATAGATGGGAATGCTATAATCGTTATGCTTGGCAGGGGGGAGTTGGCGATCTATGTTGGTGTTACAAATTCCAAAAAAAAATCTGTTCATTCAGCTAATGAAGTCTTCATCTCATCTCAGCTCATATATATCCCACTGTTGGGTTCGAGACTCCTCCATGACGGCAGAGAAATTGACCTCGCTGGTCAGACGTGTTGATATAGGGTTTTGTTTCGAGTCTTCTTTCTCTTGCATAGATGTTATATGCGTTTTATATCCCTTAGTCGTCTCTTACGGTCACCCATGGGTAAGATAGGTGGTGATGAATTGTATTCTTACTCCGTCAGCACACAGAAGAATGAAGTTTAGTCAATTTTAACTACCATGGGAAAATAAGTTATGGTGTGTATTGTACTCATAATCCAGTCACCGTAATATGAATATTTAATGATTTTTTTTTATATTTCAGATGGAATTCAATATTATATGTCGACTATTAACTGTTAATATAATATGGACTTCAGCACAGCTTATACCTTCAATGCCATATCAATTCGCACCCCAGGCTCACCAGATGTCTTCATTACAAATGCCCCAAGGTTTACCAGGACCATTACCTCTCGGCATGCCTCCTCCAAATCTTCCAAATTTACCACATATGCCAGGCGTGCAATCACCCTTCTTAATGCCACCGATGCAATTCCCTTTAAACGGAGGAAGACTGCCAATGGTAGTAAGACCTCATTATTCTAAAAAGAAAGATGTAAAGAAGAATAGAAAGAATAACAGAAAATATTACAAGAGAAATAAAGTACATTCTTCTGAAACTGATGATTCAAGTGATACTGAAGATTATGAAATTAGAAGTAAGAACTACTTTCGTTCTGGGGCGAAGAAGAGACAGGAAGTTTTAACTCCTGTTGTGTCATATGTAACTAAAGATGGATATGTTATATACCAAAAGAAGATAAAGAAAGAAAAGGCTAAAGATTGGTTGGAGTTTGCAAATGTACAAAGCGAAGAATTTATTAAACCACGTTCTTGGAAACATCGTGATCGTTGATATATTTACTTTTATACGATTGATTTTTTAAGTTTTGCTAATGAATTGTAATTTTATATTCCTAATAATAAAATGCAGTTTCCTGTGGTGACGGAGTAAGAATACTATTCACCACCCCCTATCTTACCCGTGGGTGATCATACGAGACGACTAAGGGTTATGAAACACATATAACATCTATGCGAGAGTAGGAAAACACGAAACAAAACCATATACCAACACGTCTGACCGGCGCGGTATATTATGTTAATTTTCCTCGCATTAGGGAGGAGGCCCGAGCCCAACAGTGGGACATTTATGGGCTGTGATGATGATGATGATTATGAATAAAACGCAGTGTAATTTTTAGAAATCATAGTAATACCTTATTTTTGGCGTGGAAAAATAGGTAGGCCTCTACGCATGCCCTCTCAGGAGAAAGATGGAATATGCCGGGCTCAGCGCCTACTAAATGTTAGCGTCACTATCTGCTGAAATTTCTTCCTCCCGGTCACGGCGAAGTCATGGGACGCTTTCACATGCACCGCAATTCCGCCGGGAACCATTGCAATACCTGGCTTAAGAGGATTACAATAGTAAGAAGGTGTAGTGGTATTAGAGGCATTAAAAATTCCCTATTTTATTCTTCTTCTTGTTTCTATCAGTTTCTTGTAGGTCACCACTTTGCTTCATATGTTAATTTTTTTTTTGGAATATTAGCTTAAAAAAAAAAGACAACATCGTAGTCTATAGGATGCCCGATGCTTTGCTTTTACTATGAATAGCTAGACGTGGATCAGGCTACGTAAACATTTTAAAAACCAATCAGATTCATCGCCCTTTAGGCCGAGCGGTATATAATATAGCTAAGTTATAAATTACCAAAGTGGATAATTATTATTATGATTAAGGCAAAATATTCAGCTGACTGTACAAATAAGGCAGTGTAAAGTCCGTCACCACCGTACAGTAAATTGGTCTATATACCAACCGCTAATTCTAATTGTTCGATACAGTATGTACTCTTCTTTCATACTATATATTGTAAAAGTTGTTGGCAATAGTTTTATAACCAGCCGCCTGCTAGACGTCAACCCTCCTTGGGAATGTAATTGTTGACCAAACGGTATCAGATGGAGTTGGCCCAGGTCGTTATAAGGCTCTTAGTCGTCTTTTACGACATCCACAAGCAAAGTAAGGGTTGGTAGTATTTGTAGCCGCTACCACAGAGTACATCGGTATATCTTTTATATATTTGTTCTATTTATATTGTAATATATAAATAACGAATTATTGTTGGTACTGCATTGTATTTTAATCACCATAAATGTTACTTTAATTTTTATTATTTACTTTTGACTACTTCAAATAGTCAAAAGTAAATAATAACGTACGATAGAACAGATGTTCAACATTGTAATTGAATTCTGAT
This sequence comes from Lymantria monacha, assembly GCA_905163515.2. Lineage (NCBI taxonomy): Eukaryota > Metazoa > Arthropoda > Insecta > Lepidoptera > Erebidae > Lymantria > Lymantria monacha. The sequence goes on along the minus strand of LR991091.1, from coordinate 2,422,687 downwards.
TATATACAAAGGAATTAAAGCTGAATGCGGCGATCATCTTGAAAAAAAAAGAAAAGCAAAAGGGGAACGTAATTTATAAATAGATGTTCTTATAATATCGAATGCGGTTTAATAATAAGGTTTTATAATCAGCGTTATTTTTTTATTGGTCTATGAATATGCCTTTGTTGAGTATTTGCAGTACGATTAGGTAATTGAGTTGTTTTCACAAACTGTGCAATAGACTGGTCGCATTACAACGAGTACTACATTATTAATGAAATTGTAAGTTCTAATTTTCAATATTAAATTAGTTTTAATTAACATATGTCTTTCTTCACCTGGTAACTGGATGAGAATACAAATGTTACCATATGTTACTTGCCTTGAAAATCGTAAGAAATTGTTAAGGGTCTTCCTAAGAATAGGTAGCAGTTTTGAGAGAAGACTCATTTGAAACTCTTTGCATCCTTTTTATGTCTCTAACGTTTTTAATATAATAATAATGACGATTTAGTTATGCCAGGACAAATATATAAAACTCCAACATCTCAGCTCATATATATTTTCAATGCTGGGCTTGAGTCTCCTCCGCAATGGGAGGTAAATTGACTTAATATACCACGTTGGTCAGATGTAATAATGCTATAGGGTTTTATTTTCAAATTTTCTTTCTATGTTGTTATCTGCTATAGTATTTCTTTTTTTTATGTAGTGTTCGCTTCCGCTAAATCCGTCCGGGGGGAGACTGTAGAAGTGGCGTGCGACCCTATAGACCCGCCATGTACCTCTCTTCGCCGAGCGTGCGGGTCACCGGAACCCGGTCTTAGTCTTCGCTGGCCCGCCCGGCGGTTTACCCTCACGGGTATCCTCTCGAGTCGATGCCCCGGTAGCTTTCGCCGTTGGGATCTTCTATAGTACTAATAAAGTGCTAATACCAATATTCTTTACAATATTCACGAATAATAGGGAATATATATAAAATTTACTTACGTTTATAATATTTCTTTTAGTATTTTATTTCTTTATCCGTGTGGTGACGGAGTAAGAATACAATTCATCATCTTAACCTTGGCTGATCGTAAGAAACGACTAAGGGATATAAAATGCATATAATATTTATTCAAGAGAAGGAAAACTCAAAACCAAACTCTATCAACACGGTTGACCAGCCTGGTATAGTAGGTTAATTTCCCTCTCATTATGGAGGAGGCTCGAGCCCAACAGTGGGACATAAATGAGCTGAAATGAAGTTGATGATGTATTTATTTATCATAATTTTTCTACTCATCCTAATTACTTGTGGTCGTGACAATATGTACTGGTACACATTGCAAAAGTTATTGGCAATAGTTTTATGACCGCCTGCTTGCCTGACGTCAATACATTCCCAAGGAGGGTTCTTTGGGTATGTAATTCTAGGCCAAATAGCATCAAGTGGAGTTAGCCCAGGTCGATATGAAGCTATTAGTCGTCTTTTACGACATCCACGAGCGAAGTAAGGGTTGGTAGTATTCGTAGTCCACACAACACTCCTTTCGGATTTATTACCTAAATTATTTATCATGTATAAACCTTGCGAAGTAGCTGACGTTTTGTTAATTTTATATTTTCTCTAAAATTAATCTTATTATTCTAATAAATTAATCCAAGGAATTAATGCGGGTTAAAAGCTGAGAAGAGCCGGCAAAAAAATTTATAGCTATATACTAAGTTCATTTCAGCTTATACACGTCCCACTGTTGGGCTCGAGCATCCCCCAAACGAGGGAGAAGGGAAATTAACCTACTACACCACGCTGATCAGACGTGTTAGTGTAGGGTTTCATTTCAAGTTTTCCTTTTAATTCATAGTGTTGGTCCATAATGGGAGGGAAATTCACCTACTATACCAAGCTGGTCAGCTGTGCTGGTATAGAGTTTTGTTTTGAGTTTTCCTTCTCTTGCATAGATGTTATATGCATTTTATTTTCCTTAGTCGTCTCTTACGATCACCCACGGGGAAGATAGGGGGTGCTGAATTATATTCTTATTCCGTCACCACACGAAGAAATATATATGGGCGCTGCTTTGATTATTTGAACGAATTATATAGGACTTATTGTAGTACTAAAATAAACCAGATTCGTGAAGTATTGCAATTATTATTTCACCGAGATGGATTCCGAATACCCGAACATTAACGCCACGCCGACATATACATACATACATATCATCACGCCATATCCCTTGCAGGGTAGGCAGAGAGAACAGAGTGCCAGAGAACTCTATCCTTGCATACTTCACTCGCTTCCTCAACATTCATAGTTCTCGTCATACACGCTCGCTGGTTTCGGAGACTTTTGACTCTACCTTCTTTCAATACGTGATCAATCTGGTCTAGGTAGGTGAGTCTCGGTCTCCCCCAGTACCTACATCCTTCCACTTTCGCATTATGTATCTTCTTAACCAGACGTTCGTTCGGCATTCTTTCCACATGTCCGAACCATCGGAGCATTCGTTTTCGCATCTTATTTTCTTTCTTATCTTATACCAATACTCTCTTTCATACCTACTCGCTCTCTTACGTCGTCATTGCGAGTGCGGTCGGTTAGCCTAACTCCACAGATTTTCCGTAGAGATCGCATTTCAACCGCATTAATTTTGCTTTCATACTCTTTTCTGCATACCCAACTCTCGCTTCCATATAGTAATGTTGGGACAAGCACTGCGTTATGTATTGCTGCACGTGCCTTCTGGCTGAAGTGGTGGCTGCCGAGAAGTTGTCCCAACGCTCCGTTCACTCTATTTCCCACATTCACTCTTCGCTCTATATCAGTAGTGTACCTTCCATCTTGGCTAAAACCACATCCAAGATATACAAATTCATCCACTTGCTCTAGTACATCATTACCTATTTTTACTCTTACATCTGTTCTGGCTTCATCTCTTTCATAGACCATTATTTTCGTTTTGCTCACATTCACGCGTAGACCCCTTTTCTTACAATCTTCTGTCATTGTGTCGACTAGGGTCTGCAGGTCAGTCGCTGACTGTGCCAGCAGGACTGCATCATCTGCATAGAGCAGAGCAGTGACCACTGAGTCGCCCATCTGGACTCCCACATTCATATCGTTCAGCCTTTAGAGACATTTATCCAGATATATGATAAACAGTCTGGCTGACAGAACGCACCCCTGCTTAAAGCCGATATTGACGTCAAACCAAGGCGACATTCCATAATCCAGCCGCACACAGGCTCTACAGCCCATGTAACTGGACTGCACAGCCTGTAGCAGTTTACCGTTAATACCATACTCCGGTAAAATGTCCCAAAGTTCCTTTCGTACAACCGTGTCAAATGCTCTCTGCAGATCCACAAAACTGCAGAAAACCCTCTGACCTAGAGCCAGATGCTTCTTCAAAATGTTGCGCAGAGAGAACACTTGATCCATGCATCCCCTTCCACTCCTGAAACCTCCTTGTGTCTCACACAGTAAACCATCGGACACCATCCTCATTCTCCTTTCAATAATTTTACCATACACTTTTGCTGCCAAACTGGTCAAGCTTACGGCTCTGTAATTATGACGGAGAAATATAAATGTATATACATTAAGTTGTTTTCAATAATCATGTAGAGTATTAATCTCTTTTATAGTATAACTTGTCATTTCTCAGATGGAGTGGTTTAAGTTACTGATAATGCCTGCCTTAATGATATTTGCTGTAAGGAGACAGAAAATTTGCAACTGCTGCGATTTACCTGCTGTGGAGCTTGTTGGTCAAGGCAGGCAGTACTGGCCGTGGCTACCGGCCTATAAGACTGATATGTCTAATTATATTTGGCCTATATATTTTGCTGGTAGATAGATTATTGAGAAGAAAGTGAAAATAATCATTATTTTTTTAAATATAACAATAGAAAAAACAATATTTTTTAAATAAAAACCGGCGAATTGCGAGTCGCACTTGCGCGCGAAGGGTTTGCCGTACTATTTATTATCTATAAAAAAATCACGTTTGTTGTACGGGAGCCCCGCTTTTAAATATTTTTTTTATTTTATTTTAATTATTTATTTTTAAAGTAAATATATAACTAAATATTTTGTGAATATTTAAGTTTAAGCGTTTGCATTTGCTTGCGTTATTTAAATCGAGTAAAAACGAGCAAAACAATCACGTTTATTTTAAATCCCTCTTAAACATTTATTTTGTTGTTTTCTAGTATTTCTTGTTATAGTGGCAAAATAAATATATTGTGTGAAAATTTCAACTATCTAACTTCCACGGTTCGTAAGGTTAATGTTAATCCTTACAATGTGGTGACAGACAGTCGGACGGAGAGCCGAGTCTTAGTAATAGGGGTTTGATTACGGAACCCTGAAAAACTGCCTCTATTAAAGAATAGAAAGTATCACGAGTGACTTTATAATCCACAAATTGCATCCAGAATAAGAAGCATTATTTGTGGATCGCTTCTACAACCATCCCAGGTCGGAATTGTACTCACAGTGAGCTTGGTAGGTCGCTAGAGCACAACACCGTATATGCACTCAATTAAGAAGACAGATCTCATAGTTCAGCTCAAATAGAACATTGCAAGTAAACAAGTAAATAAATAATAGTGGTAGGACCACGCTGTTGACAGTTTTCTGTCTTAGGGGTAGTACCACACTCTCGCAGAATATCGACGTCTGAGTAATGACAATGTGCCGCTTCGTTCGGTGAGCGAGAGAGTGGGAAGCTCAACTGGATGGGTTTGAGGATTTTATTGGTAGGCAGCGCAGCCTAAGCTGAATCCTTGGTATTGCAAAGGTTCATGGGCAGCAGTGGCACTTAGCATCAGGTTTGCTGCTTGCTCGTTTGTCACCATAAGCGATAAAATAAATGAAAACAATAGGCTTGTTTTATTAATAATCTAAGGTGACGACGGATTCAGCAGAAGTATACAGTCGTGGTCAACAAATTAGGGACAATCTCTAGTTGAGCCTGATTGTGAATATTTTTTTTATTTTCCAACGAGTCTTAACAATATTCCATATCTTTTAAATGAAAGTATAATTATAGTTCATCTAATCTAAGAAGTGCATTTTGACGTTTTGCATTTTTTAATACACAATAACCTCGGTCAAACGTATACACATCATTGTAAACACTAAATCTGAAATTTTAAACAACTATTAAGTTATTTACATAATTAACATTGCGGGTGACTTTCTTGTACCATAATCTAATGTTGAAACTCGTAAAACTAATTTAAAATAAAAATTACATGGTCAATAGTAATTGTTAATGACGACCTAACAATGTTACGTCATCACGTTCTATACAGTAGAAATAATTATTAATGTTCGCGACGCTTATAATACAAGTACTAGTAGTAATTCTTAATAAATAGCTATTTTCAAATCCAGTTTTTGTTTTTAATTAACCTAATCCTACTAAATATGATGAATAGATTCTATGCTGAAATAATTAAATTTGCTTAGCACTAATTTAGCACTTAATTTATTCATCACCTTTTTGAAAAATAAAAAATAAACCGATTATTAATTATAAAGAATCAATATCGATTTCTCAGTAAAATCAGATATTTTCGATAGCGATTATTTGGTTCACATACCTAGACAACTTACTCAGACAGCTGTCAAAGTGCACTTCTTAGATTAGACAGACTATAGTCGACTTTTGACGGGAATTTGAAAACGTCATGTGGTGCTCTTGTATTATATTCGATATCTTAGTGTTTTAATGTGTTATATTAGATAATTTAGATGGCATTTTATGTAATGTGATGTGCGGAAATACTGGGATGTAGTGAATATCATATAAAAGTGCTTTACAACGTTTTCGTTTGCCATCAAAATTCCCACAAGATACCATTAACAGTGTGGCCATTGCACTGTTAATGGTGACAATTTGACTTAGACAAAGACTGACTTGAAAGACTAAAAACGTGAAAATATTTATAACTTGACACTGGCACCAATAGCTCGTATATGTAGCTGATTGCCAATACATAAGAAGAAGAAGAAGAAGAAGAACAGACTATAGTCATTGATGTGCCCGATTATACAAACAACAACAACTTCTTAAACATTAAACCTCTTTACAGTATAGTTGATAGATTATCATAGTGCTATTTGTTCAAAGAATGCTGGTTGGCCATTTAATTAAGGACAGTGAGGTATTGCGTTCTAATTTCAAAATTTTAATTTTAACACTTTTTTATTATTTTTCTTATTGTTTTGTGGTAGTTTTGGCGGTAATCCAGATTTTTAATTTTAAGTTTTGAGAATTATTTTGAAGAAAAATGGGCAAAAATAAAAGTTGCGCTCCAACACTACGAAAAATTATCATGAAGTTTGTCGAGCGTGATTGGTCATACCGAAGGATAGCACAACATTTAAATTGTTCAAAAACTATGGTATGCAATGCAGTGCAACATTTCAGGCGCTATAACACAGCTTTAAATTTGTCCAGAACAAAAAGATCGAGAAAAGCAACTTCGCAAGAAGATAGAATGATAACCAGGTTAGCTAAGAAAGATCCGTTTCTAGGATCTATTTCAATAAAACACGAAGTGTTTGGAGTAGACGAAAGAACCGGTGTATCAGCGAGGACCATTCGACGACGTCTGGCAGTAGCAGGGTTGTTCGGAAGAGTGGCTCGCAAAGTACCGTTGTTAAAGAAAGAACATATAAATGCTCGTTTGGCGTTTGCACGTAAATATGGACATTGGACCTACGCCCAATGGCAACATGTATTATTCTCTGACGAGACCAAGGTTAATTTGATTTCTTCAGATGGAAGGAAATATGTACGAGGTCCTGTAAAAGCGGAAATGAATCCAAGATTCACAAAAAAACAGGTGAAACATGGAGTTGGAAACATTAAAATATTGGGTTCATTTTCTGAACGTGGAGTGGGACCTATGAGAAAAGTTCAGGGCAAATTAGACCAACATCAATACAAGGCAATATTGGAAGAAACTATGCATCCCTATGCTGAGGAGCATCTCCCTATTATATGAACGTTTCAGCAGGATAACGACCCGACATACCGCCTGTTCAGTCAAGTCATTTCTTTACAGTCAGTCGGTATCGATGCTAGATTGGCCAGCACAAAGCCCGGATCTCAACCCAATTGAGCACCTTTGGCACGAAATCAAGAAAAAAGTTGCCACTTATCGTACTACAACTTTAGATGAACTTAATGAAGCTTTTTGTGAGGCATGGGCAAACATTCCTGTCGAAACATATCAGAAACTGATAATGTCTATGCCACATCGGTGTCAAGCGGTAATTACTGACAAAGGTTTTGCTACTGGGTATTGATTTTACACGTAATAAAATGGAGCTGTTAAAGATATTATAATAGAGAGATAAAAGTTAAAGATATTATAATAGAGATTATTAGTTTTGTTTAACTCTATTTTTCATTATACTTTACTGTCCTTAATTAAATGTCCAGCTACAGAATTGTACCTTAACATTTAATAAATGTTTAACCTTTGATATTAAATACTTTTATCTTTTTATTTCATTTTTTATTTACAGCCATTTATAGCATAATAATCGGACCAAATTATGCAAATAATAGGTGCTGAGAAACCGCTATGACGCCGGAAACTAGAAGCTGATGCTACAATTGTCGTTGATACCAATTATGTAATTTTAATATAATTTTCTTTCACTTTATATTCATACTTCGAATAGATTAAGCTAGCAGCTCATCTGATGGTAAGTATTCCTGCCTCCCATGGACCTTGGCTATAGCCCCTGGTATATATAACTATACTAGACTATTGCCTATCAGTGAAAACCCTAAACCCACCTAGAAAGTTGGGCTTCCAGTTCTCTCGCTCACCAAACGAACTACAACATTACATTGCCACTACTCAGACGTAGATTTCTGCGAGAATGTGGTACTACTCCGGATGGACTAGACAGTGGGTGGTGAATTGTCTTCTTACTCCGGCACCACACGGAAAGTATTTGTTTATTCATCTTGTATATTTATCAAATGAGATATTTTGTTTTTAGTAATAATAAATATAATTTGCTTTTTTTTTTAAAGTGAAGGATAACATAAATGAAATTAATGAAGAGGTTATTCATCATCATCATCATCATCATCTTAGCTCACATATTTCCCACTGTTGCGCTTAAGCGTCCTCCATAATGAAGGGAAATTGACCCACTACACCGCGCTGGTCAGACGTGTTGGTATAGGGTTCCTTTTCGAGTTTTCCTTCTCTTGCATTGATGTTATATGCATTTTATATCCCTTAGTTGTCTCTTACGATCACCCACGGGTAAGATAGGGAATTGTGTGAATTGTATTCTTATTCCTTCATTACACGGATAAGAGTGGAGGTTATTAGGAAAGAATAAATATATTAAATCAAATATTTTTAATTATTATTATATTTACGCTTTTTAGATATTAATATTCCTATAAAGACACTCTCATTACTGAGTATCCATAAACTATGTACTTAATTAACTTCTTAAACTTAAAAAAAATGTACTTAAAACCAATATTTGATATAATTATCTATTGAAAATATAATCACTATGATTATTTGCTATGTTGATTGATGTTTCCTAGGAGAACATTGCTGCCCAATGATGGGAATATCCTTAGCCAATTTTAACCAGTCCCACGAGAAAATATGGAGTGACTTTCTGTTCATAATCCATCACCACACATTCATCTATATTATTTTTATATGAATAATAACTAATGTCCTATTATGACTTAGATCAGACTCTCTCATACGTAAGTCTAAAGTCCTAATATGACCAAGGTCAGGCGCCCCAATGCGACATAATGACGTAAATCAAATTCCTTCTCTACCTATTTAAGTTTATCAAAAATACATTTTATTTAACTACTTTTAGTACAAACTAAACCAACTAGATGGCGTTAAATTATTCACAAGTATTATACTAAAAACCATGCTGTTGTTTAATATATTAACTAAATATAATATATTCTAATCAGTTCTTTGTTTTAAATTATTTTAATATTATTTCATAAGCGGTTTTGTACTTAAAGTACTCTCTTTGGATTGCAGTTGAAGGTTCTTTCTTCTAGAATATATTCTTTTCCAATACAATTTTTTTACTACAATAGATAGAAGCAAAAAGCCTGTTATAAATAATATTGTTTGTATACCTAATAGTATGTAGGAACTATAAACATGTACTAATCGGAGATTTGATACTTGTTCTGCTGGCAATTTCGGTTGCAACTGAAAAAGAAAAACATTTATATCATTAATATTATTTTTATTTAATATTTTTCTATTAAATTGCTGTAGCGGTTACGAATACTATCAACCCTCACTTTGCTCGTGGATGTCGTAAAAGACGTCTAAGATCTTTATAACGACCTTTTTTTTCTTCTTGCGGTGGACTATGGATGTGGTCGCGCTCCGGTAAATCGGTCCGGAGGGACGAAAGAGACGGCACGCAACCGCATAGACCCACCCTGCAAGGACTCCTCTCTTCGACGTGCGAACGGGCCACCAACGGGTACCCAACGACCTGGGCCAACTCCATCTGATGCCGTTTAGTCAAAAATTACATTCCCAAGGAGGGTTGACTTCTGGCAGGCGGCCGGTCATAAAATTATTGTCAATAACTTTTACAATATGTACTATGAAAGAAGAGTACAAATTGTATCGCCAAGTAATTGGAATAAGAGTAGGAGAATGATGATTTTTTTCTATTAAATACATTTCTAATATAATATTAAAGTGAAATATTTGAAGTAAAATGATCGTAGGATCCAACTATCGGTGATTAAGATTACAAAGAACGAAATTTCATCGTGATCACTACGTATATGAAAACAACCGCTTTTTACATTGAGTAGAGACCCAATGTAAAAAGCGGTGTTTTTATATCCATCTAGTTAATGCGAACCTAATGTCAGTCGAGGCTATTAGACCTTTGATCGAAATAGCTATTAGGTTTTAGGCATCATCGGAACAATCATCAGCTCAGCTCATGTACGTCTTATAACTGGACTCAAACATCTTTCACAATGGGAAAGAAATTGACCTATTATAACACGCTGGTCAGATTGGGTTTTCTCTTGAATATATCTTCTTGTATCATTCAATCATCTTTTACGGTTGTCCATAGGAAAGAAAGATGCGAGAGAATAGGCAGCAGAGCTTTTCTAAGAAATACCAACGATGGTCGCCGACCAAATAGCCGTGGGCGATTATATTAGTCTCTCTTTGGACAGACATCCACTATTAAATATAATAATATTAGATAATACTCAGAGAAGTTATATATAGTTAGAGTGATGAAAGAAAAATTAGATAAACTCACAATTTTAAGTGCCAGGACAGGAACATACATGTTGGAGAACTTGCTGATCTTAGAGTTAAAACCGACATTACCAACATCGATATTTAGCTGAATTGAAAACTTTGTCGCCAACGCCATTCCCATTGCCTAAAAATACCAGAACAATTATAGTAATAATGGAAAAAAAGTATTTTCAATCCTAGAACATAACAACAAAACCTTTTCACACAATAAAACACAATATATTCATAGGATATGTTTATTTTTGGGAACGAGGAGTATTCCACCTCCAGGAAAGTCGATCGAGGGAGAGCCTGCGTTTATTGGCGGGACGTTGAAAGAAGTAGTTATCCGAAATTGTGAAAGTAAAAAATCGGTACTTGTGACCAATTCAATTAAAGGTAAGTCATCATCTTTCTATTGCTTTCGACAGCTTAACCGAGGTTTAACCAGCCTATATAAGAAAAGGTTCTGTACCTTCCACTGTTGAAAACCAATTTCACAATAAGTCTGAGTTTATTTGGATACATAATTAACTTATAGTACAACACTAGAAAAAGGTTTGGCATTAGACTATTTCATTGTTGCTTTGATTTTCATTAACAGCTTAGGTCTTTCAGTTACTTCTTCCATTAAAAGGAAGGGAAAGTAAGTAATAAAGGGCAAAATTATCCTGTCATCTTGAAAGAAGCTAGTACTCAATTATAATAAATACTTATAATGAGACGACGAAGAATAAAAATGTTTAAATATAATTTATTTAAATGAAAACGTAGGAAATAATATTTTTTGTAAATGGATATGTTAGCGATAGTAATCTATGCAAATATAAATGTTGACAATAGTAATCTATGCAAATGAAAATGTTGACGATTGTAATCTATGTAAATTCAAATGTTGGCGATAGTAATCTATGCAAATAGAAATGTTGGCAACAGTAATCTATACAAATATAAATGTTGACGATAGTAATCTATGTAAATGAAAATGATGACGATAGTAATCTATGTAAATGGAAATTTTAGCGATAGTAATCTATGCAAATGGAAATTTTGTCGATAGTAATTTATGCAAATGGAAATGTTGGCGATGGTAATCTATGTAAATGGAAATGTTGGTGATAGTAATCTATACAAATGGAAATGTTGGCAATAGTAATCTATGCAAATGGAAATGTTGACGATAGCAATCTATGCAAATGGAAATGTTGACGATGATAATCTATGTAAATGGAAATGTTGGCGATAGTAATCTATGTAAATGAAAATGTTGACGATTCTATTTGTAAATGTTGGCGATAGTAATCTATGCAAATGTTGACGATAGTAATCTATGCAAATAGAAATGTTGGCGATAGTAATCTATATAAATGGAAATGTTGGAGATAGTAATATATGTGAATTGAAATGTTGGAGATAGAAATTAAGGTAAATGAAAACTTAAATTATGTCGTACCGAATCAATAGTAAATACGCTGCCGTGTAATTCTTCACTCGGTGATATGCCTTCTATTTTATCGTATATGGCTGGATTAGCATCCAAGAAGTGAGCGTTTGATAAAGCTACTGGTAAACCTGAAATATTTATAAATATATTTAGTATATACATTTTCATCCATTCACTACTGGACGTAGATCTACCCACGTTAAGACAAAACGGCGTAATTGTAATATATGACTGGTAGATTGGCTATCATAGTTTGTGCAGTAGATTTTTCAGGTAAGTGTTGCTGACCTTCACTTCGTGTCCTCTTAGCCGATTTTAGATATCCCAAAAGTGATAATTTCCCACTGCTTTAATCTATTTTCTTATATTGACGAAGTAATAATACAATTCACTACGCTTTATTCTGCCTTTTTTTTTTTTTTTTTTTTTATTGGTGGGCTATGGGTGCGTCTCGCCCCGCTGAATCGGTCCGGGGTGACGGAAAGGCGGCGCGTGACCCCATAGACCCACCGTAAAACCTTCTCTCTTCGCCGTGCGAGCGGACCACCGGTACTCGATTTTAACTTCGGTGGCCCGCCCGGCGGTTTGCCCTCGCGGGTTCCTCTCATCGACGCCCCGACAGATTTCGCCGTCGGGGCGTCGCCCTCACGCGGTGGCCTCACGTCGGGTGACCGGACAATTCCCCGGTCCGATCACCCGAGGCCTCGGTTAGGGCGGCATCAGGCGCAGGTATTCGCGCCTGCGCCGCCCCGGCTGCTGACGGCGGCCCGGGTCGCGGGACGCCTCCCGGACTCGTTCCGCCGCCTCCTTCTGCGAGATGACAGCCTCGCAGAAGGCGGCGATCGCGTCCCAGTTCCTGACGCTGTCGACCATCGCTCTCGCGACAGCCGGCAGCGCCAGGTCGGCACCGATAACAGCGACGAGGTCACGGCGCTGCCGGTCAAAGCCCGGACACGCCTCTAGCGTGTGTTGCGCCGTGTCCTCGTCACTGCTGCAATGGTGGCAGAACGAAGTCCACTCCCTATGTGCGACCGTGTACAGGTACGAGCCGAAGCATCCGTGCCCCGACAACACCTGCACCAGTCGAAAGGAGAGGACTCCGTGCCGCCGCTCCATCCACTCCGTCAGTACGGGCCGGAGAGCCTCGACGGTGACGACACCGTGTCTAGGCCTCTCCAGCCGCGTAGGCCAACGGGCGATGACGTCTCGGAGGGCGTCCTCGCGCCAGGTGGCTATCTCGCTCAGCGATGGGGAGCCACCTTCGTCGCGCAGTGAGGTCACCCGCCGGTAGAGGTCGGAGAGCATCTCCGCCTCTAAGTCCCACGGGGGTGTCCCGGCCATTAGGCATGTCGCCTCGGTTGATACCGTACGGTACCCGCGAATGGCTCTGACCGCCATGACTCTCTGGGGTCTCCACAGAACAGCCCTGAGCTGGGCGTTCAGAGCCCTCGCCCACACGGGTGCGCCGTACATGGCCATAGAACGGATCACCCCCGCATACAGCCGTCGGCCCTCGAAGCTGGGTCCGCCCACGTTCGGCATGAGCTGCGAAAGGGCGGACGCCGCGCCGACCAGCTGGGGAGCAATTTGGCGAAAATGCTCCCGGAACCACCATCGCCCGTCGAGCACTAGACCCAAGTACTTCATATGGGCCTGGATGCTGATGTGGACGGAGTTGACGACTAGCGAGACGCCGATTGGCGGCCTTACGCGTGGCCCATGAAACAATAGGGCTTCCGTCTTATTTAGGGCCACCCTGAGCCCCAGCGCCTCGATTCGCCCGACCATTTCCTCGGTGCCGAGAGTGGCCAGGCTCGCCGCCTCTTCGAGTGTCCTGCCCCGGGCTGTGACGAGCGTATTGTCAGCGTAGCATATCACGCTCAGCCCGGGGGGGAGACTCCCTCTCAACGCCCAGTCGTACCCGATGTCCCACAGAGTCGGCCCCAGAACCGACCCCTGTGGAACGCCGCACGACATGGATGTCCGCACAATGTCCCCTGCGGGACTCGCGCAGAGGACACTGCGCCCCTTCAAATAGTCCGCCACCAGCCGCCTCAGGTACAAGGGTACCCCATGAAATCGGAGCGCCTCCCTTATGCAGCTGAATGGCAGACTATTGAATGCGTTGGCGATGTCCAGCCTCCGCGGCCGTCTGCCTCAGTCGTAGCAGGGCCCCGATGGTCGAACGCCCCCTTCTAAAACCGAATTGAGCGTCCGACAGATCGGGCCCCACCTCCTCCAGGTGCTGGACGATGCGGGCAGCGAGGATGCGCTCCAGCAGCTTACCCACATCGTCGAGGAGCACGATGGGCCTGTAGGCCGACGGCGAATCCGGAGGCCGTCCCGGCTTTGGCAGGAGAACCAACCTCCCCTCCTTCCAGCACTCAGGGAACCGTCCAGACGCCAAACAGGCGTTGTACAGCTGCCTGAGGCGAGGCTCGAGGTGCTCAAGGAGCGACGTCAGCACCCGGACTGGTATTCCGTCCGGGCCGGGGGCCGTGGTCGCGGAACGAATCCGCGCCACAGCTGCTCCCACTTCCGTCTCCGTCACGGGCGGAACACTCTCGTCGTCAGCCTCCCGGTCTTTCCGACTGCCGTGGAAACAATTCCTCGACCACCCTACAGAGGAAGTCGGGCTGGAGGGTCTCGGTGAGGGGGGGGGCCCTGCGCGCGAAGCTTGTTCAGCGACGCGCGATACGGGCGACCCCAGAGGTCACGGTCGAGACCGTCCAGCATCTCCTGCCAACTCGCACCCTTGGCGGCTCGTATGGCCAGCCGAAAGGCCGTCCGCGCATCGCGGTACGCCTCGTACAGCTGGCCCTCCCGCTCAGCGTCGCGGTGACGCCGCCGGCTGCGGGTGTAGGACCTTCGGGCTCTGATACATGCCGCACGAAGGTCCGCCAATCTTGGGGACCACCAGTAGACCCCCTGCCTCGGAGGTAGACGCCGCCGCACTCTGGGCATGGCCGCATCGCAGATCTGCGTTAACGCACTGCGGATGCGGACAGCCTCGGCGTCCACCCCGTCCGCTGGGGGCGGTGAGGACAGCCACGTGTGAACGATGGCCGCCTCCACCAGTAGGTCCCTGTCAAGACGACCCACAGCCCACCGCGGAAACGCGGGAGCTCCGTCCGCCCTGTGACCCCTACCGGGGTCCCGGAGAGGGGAGACCTCCATCCGGATGTACCGGTGGTCCGATAGGGTCTCCGCCTCCTCCAGGACACTCCAGTTCCTCACCTGTGGTGCGACAGCGGGGCTAGCGAACGACAAGTCCACTATCGACCCGCCCTGCTGCCGCACACACGTGTTCTCTGAGCCCCTGTTAAGAACACAGAGGCCCAGTGAAGCCGCCCACTCGATGACCGCATCGAGGACCCCCACGCCGTGGATTTGGCGTTGAAGTCCCCCACGCTTTATTCTGCCTGTGGGTGTCGTAAAAACGACTAGAGAGAAGGTAAGCTCGTAATAAAACCATAATAACATAACCACCTAAACCTTACCATCTGATCATAGTAGTATAGTAGGAATAAAATATATAGGGGCTGAAAAAGAAGCAGAATGTTTGAATGGCTTGATGCCATAGTTATAGGGGCGCAAGAAGTCCTTTTATCATCTCAGACGGCTGGGTGTGACCTATTAGCCATCGAAGACAAAGATCGGGTACCGGTGGTCCGCTCGCACGGCGAAGAGAGGTGTTTGAAGGGTGGGTCCATGGGGTTGCGCGCCGCCTCTTCCGTCGCCCCGGGCCGATTTGCCGGGGCGCGACCACACCCATGGTCCCACCTTGAAAAAAAAAAAAAAAAAAAAGGATGTGACCTATTGATGGAACCTGATAGATTTTGATGAAAGTTTGTGTTTATAAAACTTGATTACGAGCGAAAAACGAAAATATAATACAATCCGAAAATTGAATGTCATACGATAGCTCACGCTGATGTAAGTGGTAGCACGATTGGAACGGATTTCCAATAGGTGTGGGTTCGAATCGCATGTTTGACAATCATTTTTCGCTCGTCATCAAGTTTTTATAAATAATCAAGCGTGTCAAATGCTAAATTTCAGTAATTTCAATTTTAAGAGTATTCACGTGGGGTGAAATAATAATTGGACTCAGTAAATGGCGCTGCAATCTATTTTAAAGAATTATGTGTATTTTTTTTTTATATTTGTACAAAAGAGCGTTTGTTATATTAGAAAGTAAGCTATGAAAAACAAGCATTGTATTAAAAAAATCACCATGGACCAACCATAAAAACATGGGGACAAATCAGTGACTCCCTCAGTGCATGTATCCTTGCTACATAAACATTGATTATGTGGTGCATTCGTGAAGGTTCTGTTGCTTATCTTGTAGTTCAGGGCTTCTACACCGATATCTGTAGTAATAGTACCCTGATAGTCCAGCTCCAAGAACTGACAGAGAACGTTACGGAAGATTTTAATAGGCCGAGATGGTGACATGTATGCAGGGTAGAGCAAACCTTCATATGCATCCTCAAAACTATTACAGGGATCTGATCTGGAAAATCGTAATTTTATAATTATATTATAAATGGTCTGAGTATACTACAGTGTGGAGACGGCTACGGATAATACAAATTCTTATCTTACTTATGGCTATCGTAAAAGACGACGAAGAGCTTTACATTGATCTAGGTCAACTCTATCAGATGCTGACCGGTCAATAATTACATTACCAAGGAGTATTGACGTCAGGCAAGTGACCAGTTATAATACTATTGCCAAAACTATTGAGCTGATCCCCAAGTAATTTGATTAAGAACAAGATTATAGTTATATATAACTGATCTCTACATTTCAGCTTACTAATTAATCATAATCTTTTTCAGAGGACTATAGATTGGTCGCAATTGGCATTGACGAAGATTTCGGCATTATTTCTCGAGATGTTTATGTAAATAAAGCTACCCTTTATTTACTCTCGTGGGGTAATCTGTAATTCCTATGGTCCGCTTAATAGAGAAAAAGAGAAAAAATACCAGATGATAAAGTCATACTGTCCTTCTGTCGCTTTAAAATATTTGTATTGAATGTGATCAAACAATAATTCGTCAAAAAATAATATGTTTTACAAACCTCTTATTGTCTTCATATCCTCGTTGACTTATACCGCCAATGTCATTTATTCGCTTGATCATAAACTTATCATCGTCTCCGGAGCTAACCTCCATTCGTATTGGTATGGTCTCATCGTAAAGCTGTTAAAAATATAATATATATTTTTTTAAATTATAATTCGTAAACTTATAACAAATCATCAAAATACAAACTAAATTAAAAAAACGCAACAACAATCTCCTATGAAGATATAAGAAAATATTAATTATGAATACATATACATATCATCACGCCATATCCCTTGTAGGGTAGGCAGAGAGAACAGAGTGCCAGAGAACTCTATCCTTGCATACATCACTCGCTTCCTCAACATTCATAATTCTCTTCAAACACGCTCGCCGGTTTCGGAGACTCTTGACTCCACCTTCCTTCAGTACGTGACCAATCTGGTCTAGGTAGGTTAGTCTCGGTCTCCTCCGGTACCTACATCCTTTCACTTTCGCATTATATATCTTCTTAACCAGACGTTCGTTCGGCATTCTTTCCACATGTCCGAACCATCGGAGCATTCCAGTAATTATTAATTATTATTACATTTCATTAATTATTAATGATTTCTGATATTTACGCGAGTATTACAGATTTGAAATAAAACTATTTAATAGATTCTATCTCGATTTTACAACATTCATGGTCACGGGAGAATTGTCTTCTTAATCATTCCGGCTCTCTTGGTCAGCGAACAAAGCGCAACAGCTTATTGCAATTGCTCAGACGTCGATTTTCTACGAGAGTGTCGTACTACCTCAAATGAACCAGCCCGCTACTCTACACAGAAAACTGTCAACAGTGTGGATAAGGGTGTCAAATAGTAGATTAAATAATGATTTCTAAAAGAGATTTTATAGGAGTAAACTTTACGAATACAGTTTTACATGATTTCTTATTGAAATAACAATTAGCACAAACGAACACTAGATAGCGTCTTAGTGTTATGATATAGAGACTCAATGATAAGAAATATTCTGAAAGTCAGCCTGAAAGAGTATAAGGGAATATATTCCATTCCAAATGTGTAAAAGAGGGGACGAATTTTGCTTTGCTATTTTGTCATACAATAAAATAATGAAAATTTAATTTAACGACATCGCAAGTGATTTCTGCATGGCCAAAGTCGAGGGCAAATGCTTATAGCACACTAATATTAAAAATTGTTTACTTTTCTAATATTTATTTAATAAAAAGATGTACGTATCACAAGCAATTGGGGTAGAATGTATTAATCACGCTGCTTTTATAAAATACTAACCCTGTCCAAAGGTCCTAGTTTATCAAAATTAATCCATCCAGGCAGGAACTGGTTGCCAAGTTTAATGAGGGGCTCATCATATCCCCACAGGTAATCATAGGCGCTCATGGTGACAGTGGCATTACTTTTGAGTCGTGACGCCAGCAGGTTATAACCCATAGTGCCAACAAAGCCATATTTACCAACTAATGAACCCATAGCCTGAAAAATTACCAAATTTTAATATTGATTTAGTTTTAAAAAAAATCTCTGCTGTACTGAAACATGGCAATCGCTAATTTGTCCGCCGAATGAGGTAATTATGACATGATCTCTTTTTTGGAGATACGTTCAACGACGTTGACAAATTAAGATATTGGTGGATAGAAATTTATAGAAAGGTATATAATTAAAACTTTGATCCATGAAATTCCTGCAATCATGAACGCTTTGCTTAGTATTTTAAGTTGGATATACAAAGAATAATATTGTTAGAATTTCCAGTAATTTTTTTAGATTTTAATTAAGCAAATTTTGTTTCAGGTTTGGTACTATATTCGGCTAACGTACATAAGGAAGCGTTTATCTTCTTTTTTCTTCTTTTGGATTGTAATATGGTATTAATTATAGTCTTCGTTCTTACCAACATAGCAATATTTGGCATAGTAACGATCAAATCTTCCGGATTGCCTATTGACTCATCTGGTAAGAAAGTCACTTTATGCTTAGGAGTATAACGCATCACGCCTGCCTCATTATCAATTTCCAAATCTTCATTTGTACGGTTCTCTCTGGAAGTAGAAATAAATCACTATGAGAATACATTCTTTTTAATAATGTTATATGTAAATTTAAACTAGAACCATCCAGCATCATTTGTGGGAGACTGGTATCTGAACTAGGTTGCCCTGTCATACAGATTACCAGGCCCCACCTGGATCGCATTGAGCACTTCACACATTATTTCTTAATGAACTCTTTTCTTCTTTTACTTTATCTGAATGTATTTTTTTTATAGGAGAAAACGAAAAAGTCGTAAGTTAGCTGTTGTGGAAAAGTTTTGATTTTAAATTTGCCAATTTGAGTAAAATGTGTTTTTTTTAACTCATATATTTAGCCCCTCGGCATGGCTCCATTGCCCGTTTGGGGGAAAATTGTCTTAATTATATAGATGACTTGATATGGAGTTTTATTTACAATTTTTCTTCTTGTTCGTCATAACGTCTGCCATCACATGGTATAAAAATAATCCACACTTGCAGAAAATGGACCAAGGCGTAGCAGCAATTAGTTACTGCCTTTTATGAAAGCGAAAGAGCCTGTAGTAATACACTTTACATAATTACTTTATTACACTTATGTGCTGGCATCACTATCACACATGTCTATTCCATCCATCCATCAGCCGAGAGAGCCACTTCGTCCTACGCTTCGTCGTCTGATGCGAGGTCACCACTCGAGAACATTTTGTTCCCCAATGGTTGTCAGTTCGACGAGCGATGTGGCCTGCCCATTGCCACTTCAACATGCTAATTCTTCGAGCTATGTTGATTACATCCGTTGTTTTACGGATTTCCGTATTCCGGATTTTATTACATAAAGAAATACCGAGCATAGCCCTCTCCATAGCACGCTGAGCGACTTTGAGCCTTTTCATGAGGCCGACATATAGAGATCACGTTTCAGTGTCATAAGTCGTCGTTGGTAACATGCACTGGTTATAAATCTATGTTTTCAGAAACTGCGGAATATTGGACAAGAAGACTCTCCTAAGTTTTTTCCGAACGCTGTTCAGCCGAATGGTTTTGTCGGTTGACCTCTTTCTCGAAATTGGATCTACCTAATTGGACTGTTTGTCATAGGTAAACATAGTGATCTACAATTTCAAGAATCGCATTCCCAATTAGCACCGACACCGAAATCACATGAGCATTAGACATGACTTTCATCTGATCCATGTTCATTTGCAGACTTACTACTTGGGAAACTTTGCTGTCATTGAGCATAGTACCAAGGTCCTTCATGGATTCTGCCATAAATTCGATATCATCTGCAAATCGAAAGTGAGAAATGTATTCGCCAGTGATGTTGATGTTGAATCCGGTCGAGTCTAAGACCTTGAAGACATCTTTCATCGCAGTAGTGAATAGTTTCAGAGAGACAACATCTCCCTGTCTCATACATTTCTGCAACTGAATTGGTTTCCTACTCTTATATCGGTTTCGTACTCAGAACTATTAATACATTAATATTCTATTTTTATTAATATTACTGTTATTGTTTTCAATGATACCAGCTACATGAAATTACATTAATAATAATATTACACATGATAATATTAGCATAGAAACAGTTTATAATGTCCGAAATCATCAGAAATCTATGATCATCACTAGTAGAGTAGTAGTAAAGTCTTGTTTCCAGCTCTTTGAATATCAGATGTTGTTGATTTTGAACGAATGACATTTGACGCAGGCAAGGGGCGACACCATCTTGCCCAGCGAGATGGCCACCTGGCGGGACGACGCCCGTGTGACGTCATTGCCTGTTGGACAAACTGGCTGGGGAGGCCCCAGTTCGGTGTTCAGACCGTCGAGGCCTTCCGGCCGATGCTGATGGAATGGCTAGGTTGACAGCATGGGGTTCTTCCCTTCCAACCGGTGCGGGTCTTGACGAAGCATGGTTGCTTCGTCAAGTACCTGCAAGTAAATGCGTTAGAAGTCGGACGCCCAAATGCCACCGGTACGATTACAATAGGCCTGTAACCTGTAGAACCATCAGCAACAGTTACTACTTACCTTCAGGTAAGTTACTTCCACATCTGCTACTAAAGACAAAAAGAGTGACAGTTTTATGATTATTATTGAACTATTTCAAAAACTTACTGATAGGTAAAAGGGCCAATTTCTTTAACCTTCAGCTTCTCATCTTCTCCACTTAGAAACTCTTCTGCATTGGTGATGTTGAACAGGTATACTGAGATGTGTACTCCATCCGTCTCCATACTCATACCCTCGTGGACTATGGTATTGTAATCCACACGGGTACTCTGTTGAATGATTAAAAGAGAATAAAAATATCATATCTTCCTACCTAATAAGCAATAAGTGTACAAAATTACAAGAGAATTTTATCAATGGCCGTCAAATTCACTAATTGAACTATATAAACAATCTAATTACCATTCTTTTTTTAAAATTATACTTATATGTACATAGTTCGATACAAAACCTCACGCTTTAAAAACGCTTTCGTGAGATCGATTATCTAATTGTCATGTTTTATTTCAACGCTTTTTAACAAAAGCAATTATGGTCTCAGGTTTTACAATAACGCTTTTGCAAAGTTCGTTAAAGATACGTTTTAATAGAAGATTTATTGGGTAGTATAACACGTTTGATCTACGAGTAATGTTGGTTTAAAAACTTACAGTATTCGATATAAAACTGGTTTTAAAAATGGATAAATGTGAGTAATATTTATTTAGTCTTTCATTTCAACGCTTTTTTAACAGATGTTAAATAAAGCGCATACGATTGCTAAAGACCAGATTAATCGCCTATAGGGAAATAACGCCAATATCCAGGTAGACTGATTTGATTTAAACTACTCAATTGCACGTATGTAGGCACACACACAAGCACGCACGCACCCACACGTGCACACACGCGAACACACACACACACAAGCACGCACGCACCCACACGTGCACACACGCGCACACACACACACACACACACATATACAGAGTTGCACACGAGCACGCACGCACACACATGCACATAATGGTATTGTAACTACATTTTATGCAAACTATCGTAATCTGAGGCTCAAGATACAGACTAGATATACATATATTATCTAGTTTGGGCCTCACTACTTGCCTAGGATCTGATCCAAAGGTGTAATAACGTAATTACTAGTTTAGGTGATATGTAAAACTTATTTTTGGCAATAAATTATTATTATTAATTAAAGAAAACTATACCTATTCAGAGATCTATTGGCAATTACATATAAAATAGAGGGTTTTATTTAAAGGTGAGAATTAAACATATCCGTTTCGCCTTATAACATTTTATTACTTTTAATTGAAAACTAATCTTACTATCAATCATAACTATATTATTTTGCAATTACATATATTTTTCTTTAAACATTCTATAGTTAGGTATCTGTCAATTCCATATTGAGAATGAAAATGGCCTACAGTGACCTTAAGAGTTATTATAAATTTTTAATCCAAAATTATCTTCACTTAGATTTCAATAAGTCGTGATAGGATATATAGGTGTAAGGTAATTTCAAATGCTAGATGTATAAGACCATATTTTTATCATTAAGGGTGTAGATCGTGAAAATCACCGAAAAGAGTGTTACGATTTTTCATATTTAACCTATTTACATATGATTGATATCAATGATAATTTGTATATATTACAATCAAAGACCAATAAGTATGTTCATGCTTATATTAAACTCTTAAACCTAATGGTTGTTATATAATAAACGTCAACAAACGCACAAAATTTAGTAAAAATGCAAAAACATGACTTCGTATTTTAAAGATTTAAGCCCATAAATCAACACAAATTGATAAAAAGAAACACTTTTTGAACACTGAAGAAACCAATAAGTATAGCTGTATACTTCTTTTTATACCTTTACAAACAAAGACTTCCTCTTTTAAAGCCCTAAAATCTAGATATATTTTAAGGTAAATTTTTCATACACAAATGTATGGGATAAAGCGTTCATTTCATTCGTGCAATCTCGGTGGTCACTAACGGCAGTTCCTTTCTGTAAGTGAACGCGATACCACGCTTGTCGGCTGCAGACAGCAGAATTACGTATTGTGAATTTGTGTTTTTTGTAAAAAACTGTAAGTATAACATTTTTATAATTAATTTATTTTCAGTTAGTAGAAAGTATCGATATAATGAATGTCTGAAAGAAAACCATGATGGAACTAGATATAAATCGTAAAAAATACAATATCTACACTAATAGGTATTATAAAGAGGAAAGATTTGGATTTTTGTATGAAACGAATAAACTCAAAAAGTACTGGACCGATAATTCTTTTATCATTCGAAAGCTACATTATCACTGAGTAACATAGGCTATTTTTTTCGCAGGACTGATTGAATTTGAGTGTCATGCCAGGGAAAAGAAAGTTTTGTACGCATTATAAAAATATGAAAGCCAAAAGATCTCGGAATAAAATGTAAGTTCCTCCCTACTTATTTATTATCGCATTTGAACAGGGTACATTACAAAGCTAATACAATATGTCATATGATTTAGATCGCCCGATTCAGACATATACCTACAATAACATGTAAATATTGGTTTGTATTATCTATATATATACTGATAAATAAAATTGAAGTATCTGTATGTAATATCAAAATAATAGGATTTTTTAAAAAAAAAAAAGGCGATACGGAGTTCGCCGGGTCGGCTAGTATTGTCTAAATATCAAATTGTGGAAGTAGGTAGGCGACAGTGCAACTTTGTCGACATACCTATACCGCCAAACAGACGCGAGGCGCCTAGCGTCTGGCTTAGTGTTGTACAAAATAAATAAAAAGTGGATAATATTGATGAATAATATTTCCAGTATTGAAAATAAAGAAAACCTTGGGGCCGAGACTCTGAGCAACAATGCTACGCGCTGTATAGAGGTAAGTTGTTATATGTAATTCTTGTAGACTTGTTACATAAATAAACAAACTACTTAGTTAGTGATGGGCGAAGACAAAATCTCAATACCTACCTATAGATTTTTCTTGCAATATTTATTATTTTCATCGAGAGACAAACACCTTAGTACCGAAATACTTCTCAATTACTTTCTCAAAAGAAAATTTATTTTCAAATAGGTGACGTCATAAAAAAACAATACCTAATGCGTAAAGAAATTATAATTTCTATTCATCAGGAACCTAATATTGTATTAATTCTTTTGCATTTTTTTAAATTTTTAATTATTTTTTATAAAAAAAATCAAGCCATTATCTTTCTTTACAGGAACTAGTTATTGAAAACGACCAAGAAGGAAAGGTGGATGAAATGGAAGTTGGGCGTAGAGTTGTAGACGTTTCTTTTTTTTTTTTAAAGCTCTTCAGGCCATAGGGGACCACGGTCCAATGGATTGTAAGTTAAGTTACCTCAGTATAATAGGTGAAGTAAAAGTTGGTCTGGACTCAAAACTCATCATGAAATGTAGTATGTGTAGTATGAAATTTACTGTGTGTTTGATTGAAAAGAAAGAAGATAGAATGGAAGTGAATCATCAAATTGTATCTGGTATCATATCATCTGGTGGGAGCTACTATCAGTTAAAAACATTAACTGCCGCAGTAGCCCTACCAATCATGTCACCTTCATTATACAATGAAATTAATAATACGGTTTGCGATTGGTGGGAAAAGACAGCAGCACATTCCATGGCAGAAGCTGTCAAGGAAGAAGCGGAGTACGCAGTGTCTATAGGTAGTGTTGATAAAAATGGTACACCATTAATATCTGTTGCTGTTGACGGTTGTTGGAGCAAGAGATCTTATGGTAAGAATTTTTCCGCCTTGTCCGGCGCAGCTGCGATAATTGGCATTAAAACTAATAAAGTATTGTTTTTTGGAGTTAAAAATAAATACTGCGTAGTTTGTGCACGAGCCGCAAAGAACGACAGTCAGCCCTCGGAACACCGTTGTTTCAAGAATTATTCGGGATCATCTACCGGTATGGAATCGACCATAATAGTTGAGGGGTTTAAACGTTCCATTGTTGATCACGGTGTAATTTATAATAAATTTGTAGCAGACGGCGATTCCAGTACTTATAAAAAAATATTAGATTCGCGACCGTACGGTAATTTAACAGTAGAGAAAATTGAATGCAAAAATCATCTTTTACGAAACTACTGCAATAGCTTGGAGAAACTGTCGAAAGACACTAAGTATCCTTGCGAATTGCGGAAATTCCTAAAAGAAAGGTATTTGCGTTTAAGAACGGGTGTAAAATGCGCTATTAAATATTGGGGCGATCAAAATCAGTCACTCGAAGAAAAAATAAAAAATCTTAGTGAAGATATCCTAAATGGTCCACAACACGTATTTGGTAATCACCAATATTGCAAGGAGTATTTCTGTAGACCTGATACTCGTCGAATAGAACCTGTTGGGTTGCTTCCAGCAATTGTTGGATGCGGATTAATGGACGCGGTACACAATTTAAGTAAAAGACTGTCATATCATTCTAGAAGTTTAATTCATAATTGTACAAGTAATATAGTTGAAAGTTTTAACGCAGTGATTGCCAAATTAGTAGGGGGTAAGCGTGTAAATTATTCTTCCCGTGGTTCTTATGCGGGCCGATGCGCAGCTGCTGTTGTGTCTTTTAATACAGGATCGATTCATAGTAAAACTCATGAAGTAATATTTAAATCTAGTCCTAATCCTTTGATCGCGAAAGTGGAAAATTGTAATCGTAGAATCCGTTTAATTGCTAAACCTAAATTAAGATTGAAAAAGAGCCACAGCGCTGTATCGAAAGATGCTCACTATGGACCAAACTGCGAAAAACCTGATCTGAGTCCAGAATTATATGAGAAAGCCAAGTCATCTTTTTTAGCCGATTTAAAGTTGTCTTGTGCTGAAAGAGAGGAGCTTGAAAGGTCGACCCATTTGCAAAGAAGTAGTTCTGAGTGAATGAGTACAAGGAGAAAATTACTAACCTCATCATCGTTCGGGGAAGTTTGTAAAAAACGAGAGAGCACAAGTTGTGCTGTTCTTGTTCGTAAAATCGTTTATGGTAGTAATATCTCCAGTTTGCCTGCTGTACGGTACGGTATCGAAAACGAAGAAACCGCAATTAAACAGTTAGAAATTCAAGAGAATATTAGTATACAAGGTTGCGGTTTGTTCGTCGACGATCAATATGAATTTCTTGGTACTACACCAGATGGCATTTATGCAAACGGTTTAATTGAAATTAAGTGCCCACATTCTTTAGCTGGCATGACTCTTGATGAAGCAATGGCCAAACATACCTTTTGGGTTAAGGACAAGGCTTCCAAGGGTTATGTCATAAATAAAAATCATAACTGGTATTTCCAAATTCAGGGACAGGTACATATTACTAAAAGAAACGTTTGCATGCTTGGCATCTGGTTTGGTGCTACTGTACCTATGAAAGTTTATATTATAGAAAAGGACGACAAATTTTGGGAGGAGAAAATGGAAATGAAATTAGTTAGGTTTTATTACGATTGCCTACTTCCAGAATTAGTTGATCCTCGGCAGTCACGAAGCATGCCCATTCGTGACGCGCCCAGTATCATAGAGGCTATGAAAGAGAGGAAAGAAAGAGCTTTACGTGTTTTGAAAGAGAAGAACGCCTAATGATTTTGAAAGATACAGGTAACTTAACTACCCAGCCAGTCGATTCACGTAAACACGCCAGTCCAAAAGTCGTTTTAACTTAGGAACTTAGAAATCGCCTTTTGGTTTTCTGTTTTAAACGCACTTACTTATCTAGTCTTGGATTGTCATAAATCTTCCAATAGCTCAATTACTATACAATTTCTGAGTTACCTGGTGTAAAGAATCATAAAAATTGGTTCAAAAATACAGCGAATTGAGAATTCTCCTTTTTTTTAAGTCGGTTAAAAGGGCTAAATTTGCAAAAAACGAAGTGACGTCACTGCGCTACGGTTTTTATTACTTACGTGAATCGGGCAGCTGGTAACGTTTTCATTCTGATAGGTTTTGTGATAGCCATTGATTTTATCATCAAATTAGCAGAAATCAGAACTTGATCCGTAATCGAATGAAAAATCATTAGAATTTTGAACTCATATTTCGTTATTGTTTAATTACATACTTTTAATTAGTATATTAATAATTTACAAACTTCTGTTAAAATTAGTAAATAAATGAATTATTTACTAATTTTTGTACAACCCTAGCACGCTTTTGAGATAGCGAGTAATGGCGACTCATATTTGTTATTGTGTAGTAAATAATCATTTTTATACTTGTGTTTCATTTATTGACATTTTTTTTAAAACCCTAGGATTTTTTTTAGATATCGACGAGGTGATCGTAAACAAAAAGTAAGTATTTGAGTTTACGCAATAGGCACATTTCCTTGCGTAGAGATAAACACACTTCCTACTGAATTTGCAATTATTTTATTGAATGAATATTTTACGAATTAGAATAAATTTTGGTAGTGAAATTACAAATAAATACATAGTTGGAATTTTAGGTAAGTAGAATACAAAAATGTCAGTCCGGACCTGCTCTTGATTGTATATTATATTATAAACTAGTAACCCGCCCTCGCTATCTTCGCTATCTTCGGCAATATTCACTTAAATTACATACTATAAAAAGCATATTGATCTATAATAAATGCACAATTTATTTAAGGTACTTAATTGGATAAGGATTAATGCTGTATTGTATAAAATCACTTAGTAAATAATCATTTTTTAGTAGAGGATAAAAAATGGTTATGGTGGGTTATCCCTAAGAGATAGACATATGCCATCGTGGACTTTTTTGTTGAACTTTTTAAGATGGATAATACTGTAGTACATTATTTTGGTCTATCTCGTAGGGTTCAGCCAACGTTTGCAATATAAGCGCAAAAAAACGTGCTTATTTACGACATCACATTAGAAACCTCTAAATTAATCAGCGTTTCTCTACTATATTATGCATGTATTATACATATAAACCTTCCTTAAGAATCATTCTATTTATTAAAAAAAACTGCATCAAAATCCGTTGCGTAGTTTTAAAGACTAAGCATACATAGGGACAGACAGACGGCGGATAGCGACTTTGTTTTATACTATGTAATGTAATGATAGAAAAACATAAAAATTGTGTCTCAACTACTCTTATTAATCTATTAAAAAGAATCAACAGCTAGTTTCCAAAAATTCAACGTTATTGTTATGCTGTAAATATTCAAGTTCAATAACAATTTCTCAACGTGGAACGTTTGTTGCAAAACATTTTGAAAATAGCGCTCTCTAGGTCATTCATCCGCCCCGTCGGATGTTACATTAAACTTTGGCGCTGCGGTCGCTCGAAATCGAGATCTCAGGCCAACAATCTACACCCTTAAATCCTCGTGTAACGATGACTGCACAGATGGCGTAGTAGATAAGATACCGACCTTCCGTGCCAGTGCCGTGGGTTCGATTCCTACGCAGGATAATACTTTGTGTGATTCACAAAGTATTGTTCTGAGTCTGGTTGTAATTTGTTTGCATTAATTGCATGTTTATAAAGTCCCCCGCAATACAAGGATTCTTTCCTTTAGTGCGGGATGGTGTAAAAAAAAAACGATGGGATAAAAATACAATTAACATCACCCTGTAATTGCCAGTAGGATACGTAAAAGTCGTAACACCACACTATCATTGCCCATAACACCTTACCGTTGCCTACAGTTGTACACGCTTAAGGAGCGTGACAATTACGCAAGGTCTACGATAGTGAACAGTGAAAGGCTGAATGATGATAAAATATTTGTTTAGAAATTGTTCATAATATCATTGGTTTTTTTTTTTGTAAGGAATCCTAATTTTTGTTTTTTTTTTTTTTTATACAGTGGTTACTTCTTATAGTATTAGTTATTTGAGGGAGAAACGTCTTTTTAAAAGAGTACTTTTTGCAGAGATTAGCCGATATAAACAGATTGATAGACAGACATAACTTTTTTTGTATTATTACCTACTTTTTTTGTGGTAGATTATAGCCAGACACATCACGCCCGTTCCATCCGGGGCGAAGAAAGGGTGGCGTGCGACATTATAACCAGACTTAGTCCTTCCCTATCGTCATTGGATTGGCCACTAATCTGATTACTTGACTCGTAATTGGCCTGATGACCTCGGTAGTATTATAATTAACTTTTGCCAAATTCATTCAGTAAAAAAAATGTTTTGAAATTACCAACAGACAACAAAAAGTATTTGTTTTTTTTTCTTATATCATATATAAAAGCTTGTTATAAAGAGGATACATTGTGTTATAAAATAAAAAAACTAAAACTAGTTTTAGGTTCAAACTTTTTTTTCTTTATGAGATCATAGTTAATGAACATGTTAAATTGGTTAATTTTGTTTACAACTCGAATACTGGATAGATATGGGCCTGATTCGATTTTTTTAATCATTTGCCAGTTAAACTAAAAATAATTGACATGCAGATTTTACTCGAAAAGGAAAACACGAATTAACGTATCGCGGAAAAAATATTTCAATTTGAATTAAAAT
Organism: Lymantria monacha; assembly: GCA_905163515.2. Lineage (NCBI taxonomy): Eukaryota > Metazoa > Arthropoda > Insecta > Lepidoptera > Erebidae > Lymantria > Lymantria monacha. The sequence continues at coordinate 2,393,284 of LR991091.1, read as the reverse complement.
AAATTAATAAATTAGCCTTTATAAAAACTTGTTTAGGAACGAAAAATGATTATCCACCCGATCCCGATCCGACCCATCTACCCGACAATGATTACATTTTTAATTAACCTTTAACTTTATTTTCCGCGATTAATTATATGCAACTATTAGCGAATAAAACTTTAGATTTAATGAAATTGATATATCTCTCATATAGATGCATTTTAAAATATATAGTTCTTCTAATTATGGTCGAACCTATTTTGTGTTTTAGATACTTTAGATTCATATTAGTACTATCGCTACGATACTTTTTTGGAGTTTACTCCTTAAGAATCGATTTTCATATAAGGCGCCCGGTATGAGAAATTTTGAGGAGTAAAATCTAGTGATCGAATGACCTCGTTACGTTTTTGGTGAGCAACCTATTCTGCGCACCTTTCACTTTCTGACGTGAGATAATACTTCACTGAACAGTTTTAATAAATGTAAATAATAATCGTACTTAAGGAGTAAACTCCAGTCGTGCGTCGGAGCTGACACACACTTTTTTTTCTGACGGTGGGCTATGGAATGGTCACATTCCGCTAAATCCGTCCGGGGCGACAGAAGAAGCGGCGCGCGGCCCCATAGACCCGCCTTACATGTACCTCTTTTCGCCAAGCGAGCAGGCCACCGGAACTCGGTCTTTGTCTTTGGTGCCATCGCTACGATAGGTACTAGATATTTTTTTAATTATTAATAATATTATAAATATCACTGCTATTTCCATAGTAAGCAAAGACAACAGACTTTTTCTCGTTAAACTTAGATCAAAATTTCAATCGAAGTTATTTTATTTATTTATGATTATTAGAATAAAAAACATATTTATTATACCTGCAAATTACAAAACGATAACAGAAAAAATAATTATATTCTCCTTTTCGAAAAAATGGCAATTCCAAACAATTGGCAACTGTAATCTATTGACTTAAGTTATGTAGCCAAAATATAGTTCGACGCCTGAGCTACTGAGAATTGCAACACCTAATGTGACAATAATCAAATCAAATCAAATCATTTATTATGCATAAGCCCTAAAAGGGCACTTACATATTGTCAATATTACATTTTTTTTTTTAAATTAATCTACCACCGGATCGGAAAGCCGCCACAAACTGAGAAGATCCGGCAAGAAACTCAGTGGGCTCGTCATTTTTTTTTTAAATTATATGTTTTCTAATATTATTGGATACATGTTTAATCCCCATTAGCTCCAGTGAGATGCCCTTCGAGTAAAGATTTATTTTTTAAAAGTTAAATACACCATTAACAAAAAACACAAAAAAGAACAGAAATGGTTGGACCAGATTCCACAAGCGACACTCGATCACGAGTTAACTACTAAAGCAGCCATCACGCCCCTCAACCACATTCGAGGGAAGGGAGAGACCCGCTCACGTAGCTACCGCAGGCAGAGACCTTTTTAGTAAGCATGACCACACCAAGATCTATAAATTACAATCAAATCGCTCAATTAAATCAATAAATAACTCGTTAGGCAAAACACGCTACACTGTACAATTTGTGACAATGATAAATATACAGAGTTCAGACAACAGTGAGGATCAGCACTAAAACAACGTAAAAGTTAAAATTATATAAAGTAATTGCTGAGAGAGGAGCAACTCATAACCATTCCGTATTATCATTTAGATAATCCGAAATGTTGTAATATCCTTTTTTACAAAGTCTAGTTTTGATAGCCTTTTTAAACTTATTTATGGGCATATCTCGGATATCTTTAGGTAGTTTATTGTAAAAGCGTATACATTGCCCCATGAAAGACCTACTAATTTTTTGTAGGCGAGTATGATGTATAACTAGATTATCCTTATTCCTAGTATTCACGTGATGAATGTCACTATATTTATCAAATTTATCAATATTTTTTTTTACATATAATATGTTTTCAAATATAAATTGTGATACAACAGTTAGAATGTTTATTTCCCTAAATTTTTCGCGCAGTGATGCTCTTGGGCCTAAATTATAAATCGCGCGGACAGCCCGTTTTTGGAGAACAAAGATATTATTCAAATCTGCAGAGCATCCCCAAAGTAGTATGCCATAAGACATAAGACTGTGGAAGTAAGCGAAATAAACAATTCTAGCCGTTTCAATATCGGTTAACATTCGAATTTTTTTTACCGCATAAGCCGCTGAGCTTAGCCTACTTGATAATTTCTCAATATGAGGGCCCCAATGGAGTTTAGCATCAATAGTAATACCTAAGAATGTAGTGGACTCCACAATTTAGTCAACTTAAAAGATATTGGATTTTATGACAGATTACAACCTAGATGGTGCTATTATAAATTGACTTATAACTTTAAATACAAACTACTTACATATTTAATTATGATTAATAAAGGATCCAAGACTATAGTGAGGAGTACTATAGTCAAACAAATAAATCCAAGCACCAAACACGCCAACAGTTTTGCTGTAAATATAGAAAAAAAATATATGAAAATATTATTGAGGATAACTTAAAAACTTACTGCTCAGAACTTAATATATATTAAATAGCGCCACATGGAATGTTTAAAAGTTTTTTGTAATGATAATTTCTTATAAGAGGGTAAACTGTTTCGTTACGTAACACGTAACGGTGCCAATCTGTTTGGCTTCCCTTTCTCTCACGCATACGGCAGCGGTATGCAAACTCCTCCTCTCTCACCCACAGCGCTAGCCACAGAAATATTAATATTTCTGTGGCGCTAGCCGTATTAAGATGTGATGTTATAAGACTTTATTAATAAATAACCTTTCATTACATGATCATATTAATTTACATAAATTTTAAGTTATAACCTAAGCTTTTCTCAAGTTAAACAATTTCGATATAAAATAGTTCAACTTAGATTAACTTAGTTGTCAATTCTCCCGCGCGGCCATAACACATAGTCACTCGCGCTTTCGCCTCCGCCGCCGGGGAAGGAAGACGCGACGCGTTAAAGTCAATATTCCAAATGTGGGCACACCCACTTTGCCACCAGCGACGCCCCGAGCCGAGGTCCGTTCTCCACAGGGAGAGCCCTCGGGCGTAGTCGCTTAAAAGCTATACCGGGTTGAGAGCCTTCAGCGCTCACCCATAGTCCGGTTAAGCTGTCAAAGCCCTCTCGGCTAACAGCGGTCGCAGTGGAAAGAGTTTAGTGGGTATTCTAGTCACGGGGCTAGCGAGTCCCACACTCCTCGTCTGTTTTTCCGACAGGCGGGGGTTAGTGCGCAAATAGCATTCTTGAACCACTGCGTTAACAAAAAAAAAAAAAAAAAAATATTGTCAATTCTCTCGGGCATCCCGAGATGCACATGTTTTCATTTCTTTTTTTAAAACTTATAAATAAAAAAACAATCATCAAAATTGCTTACCTAGAACAAAATCTAAGGAGGTAAACATAAAAAAAATAATCTTTTTTTGAAGTCGTTTAAAAAATAAAGGGGATTTTAATAAAGCTTTTATTTAATTTTTAATGTTCTTATGTAAGTATACTGTTTCTCAGTCATCATTCTCCTGCTCTTATCCAATTACTTGGGGTTGACACAATATGTATTCGTACATATTGAAAAAGTTATTTGGCGAATGCGTACCGCAGTGCGGGTTAGGGCGTGCCCCGGAGGTGCCCGATGGGGGCCGCCACCCATCACGCCTTGCCCAGTCAGGTGAGTCCAGGAGAGCAGAGTGCCGGGTGGGCACGTAGAATGTAAGAGGTTGTGTGGAAGGTAAGTTGCACGAAGAAAATAATAAATGTTAAGGAAGCGAGTGAAGTATGCAAGGATAGAGTTCTCTGGCACTCTGTTCTCTCTGCCTACCCTGCAAGGGATATGGCGTGATGATGTGTATGTATGTATGTATTTGGCAACAGTTTTATGACCAGCCGCCTGCTTGATGTCAACTTTCCTTGGGAATGTAATGGTTGGCCAAATGGCATCAGGTAGAGTTGGCTCAGATCGATATAAAGTTCTTAGTCGTCTTTTACGACATCCACGAGCAAAGTAAGGGTTGGTAGTATTCGTAGCCGCTACCACACAGCAATATATGCCGTTTATAAAATTTGTAAATCTTGATCTCTGTCAAATAGGTTTTTATATGTCATTATATGGTAGTAGGCGTGCAAGAATTCTATTTGATAGTAAATGATAACTGATTTTGAAAGTTTGAAAAAATTACGGTGATACGGTTGTTGAAAATGTAAAAAGAAAAATAACTGCCCTTTTGAAAAATGTTCTAAAATGTCACAAAACTCGCTTGCTTTACAATATATAGAGCTATTAGTTATTTGTATCTAGAGATTTATCTTAGAACAACCAGCAACCAGCCTTAACTTCTGGTTATGAGTTTTATTAACCTACGCAATTTTGTTATCCAACATCCCGAAGCGATTTTTAATCGCAATCGAAAATATTCAAAATTATATAGTTTTAATAAACATATTTAATTAGACAATATTTTAAAACTTACCTAAAATGCTATTAAAATACGCATAACTTATTATCTAAATTTTAAAGATAAAAATTACCGGATAAACCTTTTTATAGAAAATTTTCATCATTCTCCTACTTTTATCCCAATTACTTGGGCTCGATACAATATGTACTCTTGTTTCATAATACATATTGGCAATAGTTATATGACCGGCCGCCTGCTAGACGTCAACCCTCCTTGGGAATGTAATTGTTGACCAAACGGCATCAGATGGAGTTGGCCCAGGTCGTTATAAGGCTCTTAGTCGTCTTTTACGACATCCACGAGCAAAGTAAGTATTTGGTAGTATTCCTAGACGCTACCACACAACTAATTATAAATTTTATAGAATATTTTATGAGTAAGTAAATTGAAGCAAGCAAATTGAAGATGTGTTAGTGAAAGGTCAGATTAAGAGTACGCGTAATCATAGAGAATGCATGAAGACTGTGATGAGCGTGAATGAAGCGATGGAGGTATGTCAAGATCGTGGTTTGTGGCAATCCGTAGTCTCTGCCTACACCTCTGGGAAACAGGCGTGAGGCTATGTATGTATGTATTTTATGAGTAACAATTTGACAATATTATTTTAGTGTAACTATTATTATTCAGGCTGCGTACTACTAAAGTTGTCAAGACGCACGATTTTTACTTAGTTAACTATTATCGTCATAACTTCAGGCAATTAGCATAATTTACACAATATGAAGCCTATCTCCATGGGGTACTATCCCAGAAACCTCCACGTGGTGTACCCTGGGTGCGGACGGCGGTCCCCAGTTCTTCTGTTGTACTGTCGTCCGTAGCAAATATCTGCGCGATTTCGCTCCTTACTCTACTACAGTCGTAGTAGAGGGTATAGGACGCGAAATATTGGGACGGGCTCAGTCACTCATTCATTTGAGGGCTGGGCAGGCACACGCCACCGCCCACACATCGTAAACCTGATTCTTTGCTTGTCTTAGTTTCAGGAGCGAGGGTCTTGGCTTAACCGCCCGGACCGCGAGGAAGACAACCTCTATAAAGAGTTCGAAGTAACATTCGGACTCGGAAATCACCTAGAATCTTAAGTTCTGGCGTGCGGCGAGAAGATGCATGGCAGATGGGTTGTTCTGTCGTTAGCACGCTCCAGCCAGGGTACCGGCTGACCCCCTGGTTGGTAAATGTAGGCTTGCCCGGGTAAAGGGATCTCTGCCCGGGTCGACGCAATGTATCTCCCATTCTCGTGGGAATCAAATGGATACTCAAAATTTAAATAAAACCGACGGGGATTGTAACGATCCTCACCCCAAGGCCCGGTCAAGCCGATCAAAAACTGACCAAGACGACGCCTCGTCCTCAGGACTTGAGGCGTCCGCCGAGGGCCCGGCACAAACCGTGGAGGCCCAGAAGAAGAAGAGGAGGTCGCCTCGAAAGTCTCGGGGCAACGGCCTGAGCCACAAAAGGCGGCTGGAGGAGCGGCGAGCGCGCAGGGAGGCTGCCGCCGCTGAAGAGAAGAAGGACGGTAGACTCGCAGCAGAGCCGTCGACGGACGAGGGCGACAGCGATGTCGTAGAGCCGTCCGAAGACGAGGGCGGCGGATCTACCGTCAGAATGGACGAGGGCGGTGATATTCCCGCAGGGCCGTCCAAAAAGGATAGTGGGTCGGCTGGTGAAGGCCCCACTAGGTCGTCGGCGCGTCTAGCAGCAAAGACGCCGCCGGCGACCGCGACTAAGAAGGAGGAGGCCCTCCCCTCGCAGGTGCGAAAGCGCCCCCTGAGTAAGGGAGGCAGCTCGAGCGCCGAAACCGAGGGGAGCGTGGCCAACATGCCTCCACCCAAGATCCAGGCCTCCCGAAGAGGGCGAGGGACCTCGGTCATGGAAAGGGCGGCGGCGGTCGCTGTCCGCGCCGGCGAGACCACGGATCTGCAGGCCGAAAATGTCCGCCTTAGAGGCGAGATGTCAGGCCTGCGGACCCGAAACCGGAACCTGGGCGACATGCTGGCGAAAATGCGTCGCGCAAACCGCCAGCTGTTGATAGACGTGGCCGACCTCAAGGCGCAGGTGGCGCTGTTCGTGTCACCCGCGCCAGCCGCGCTATCGGCCAGGGCCGGATACTCGGCGGCCGCTGCGGCGCCAAAGCCGCCTCGCGCTGCGGCGCCGACGACGTTGGGTGATGGCGTCAGCGTCACACCCATCCCCGCGGCGAGGAAGACGCCTGCCGCCGCGAAGCGCGCGCCGCCGGCTGACGCTGGCGCGGTCACCGCGGTGAAACTCCCTGTTCCCGTGGTGAGGTTGACGCCTCTCCCCGCGGACCGCTTGCCGCCGGCTAGCGCCCCTGCGGCGCCAAAGCCGCCAGGCGCCGTAGAACGGGCCCCTAAGGAGGCTCAGCCGACCCCGTTTGAGGTGGGAGGCATATCGGACGAGGCCCTCGCCAAAATCATCGGCGCAGTGGGCAAGCTCGTCGATGCGCGCTTCGCCGTTCTGGAGGCGAGGTTGCCTCCAGAACCACGTGTCCGACCACCTCTCGCCGCGGACAAGCGGCCGCATGTGGCACCAGCCCCCGCCCCGCTGCCTTGTCAGGGTGGCCGCGTGGGGAGCTACGCCGCGGCCGCGGCCGGGCCTAAGCCCAAAGGCCCCGGCCCAGCTCCGAAGGGACCCGCCCTGAGGAGGAAGACGGCTCCGGCTCCTGCCGGACCGCTGAAGTCGCCCGCAACAACACCGCCGGCGACGACCAGCGAGGCCGCGACGAGGCCTTCCGCGTCTGGCACGACTGCCGTACCCGAACAGGGTTGGCAGGTAGCCGAACGCGACAGAAGGAGTCGCGGCCAAAGGAGGAGAGCGGAGGCCAAGCGCGCCGCTGAGGTCCCCGCTCCTCAGGCAGGAGCCGGACAGAAGAAGAGACCGCGCAAGGGGCTCAAGTCGCCGAAGACGGCCGCAGTGGTGATCACTGTGCTGCCCGAGGCGGCCGAGAAGGGCCTCAGCTACGAGGCCGTCTTGAGGAAGGCCCGGCGGGAGCTAGACGTCTCCGATATTGGAGGCGTCGAAGCCAGGACCCGCAAGGCCCGGACGGGGGCTCGAATTCTCGAGTTCCCAGGGGCCGAGGGCGCCAAGACGGCCGACAGCGTGGCCGAGAAGCTGAGAGGTTTGTTCGCCGAGGAGGGTGGCATCAAGATCGCCAGGCCCGTCAAGTGCGCCGAAATGCGCATTTCGGGTTTGGACGATTCAGTGACGGTGGAAGACATCCGGGAGGCTATTGCCTCGAAAACCGGGTGTCCCATAGACACCGTCCGGGTCGGTGCCATTCGTCCCGGTCCGGGTGGCGTAGGTGCTGCCTGGGCGCAGTGCCCGGTGGAGTCGGTCAGGCAACTGGCCGGCTCAGGCAGGCTCCTCGTGGGCTGGAGCTCGGCGCGGGTAACCGTGCTTGAGCACCGGCCTGCGAGGTGCTACAAGTGCATGGCGGTCGGACACACTCGACCGACGTGCACTAATTGCTTCGACTGCGGCGGATTGTGTTTCCGCTGCGGTCAGACCGGGCACGTGGCGGCATCTTGCGCCGCCCCGCCCCACTGCCCCGCGTGTGCGGCGGGCAATAAGCCCGCCAAGCACCGCATGGGCTCTGGGGCGTGCAAGCCTCCAGCTTCGGCCCCAAAGGCGCGGGGCGGCCCTACGACCACGGCCGCTCCCGCTCCTAGCGCGGTCCGATCGCCCGCTGGCGAGGAGGTCATGGACACAACCCGATAATGGGTACACCAGCCATGCACCTCCTCCTGCAGGCCAACACCAACCACTCCGCCGGAGCGCAGGATCTCCTCCTGCAATCCATGGCGGAGTGGTCGATTGGTGCAGCCGTAGTCGCGGAACCGTACGCCGTGCCTGATCGCCCCAATTGGGTGGTCAGTCGAAACGGTACCGCGGCAATCGTCGTCTCAACGCAGCGGCACTTCCCGTCCTTGTCCCTTTTGGATAGGGGCGAGGAATTTGTCGCGGTGGAGTGGGGAGGGGTCACGCTTTACAGCGTATACCTCTCCCCCACTAGGAGGATGGACGATTTCGGGGCCTCACTCACCACCTTGGAGGCCTCGATACGGCGACTGGCACCGGGCCTCGTCCTGGTTCTGGGGGACTTTAACGCCAAATCCACGGCGTGGGGGTCCCCTATGACGGACGACCGCGGGCGGGCGGTTAACGAGTGGGCGGCTTCACTGGGCCTCTGTGTTCTGAACAGAGGCTCGGTGAACACGTGTGTGCGGCGGCAGGGCGGGTCGATAGTGGACTTGTCGTTCGCTAGCCCCGCTGTTGCGCCACGGGTGAGGAACTGGAGTGTCCTGGAGGAGGCGGAGACCCTGTCGGACCACCGGTACATCCGGATGGAGGTCTCCCCCCGGGAACCCGGTAGGGGTCACAGGGCGGACGGAGCTCCCGCGTTTCCGCGGTGGGCTGTGGGTCGTCTTGACAGGGATCTACTGGCGGAGGCGGCCATTGTCAGCACGTGGCTGTCCTCACCACCCCCAGCGGACGGAGTGGACGCTGAGGCTGTCCGCATTCGCAGTGCGTTAACGCAGATCTGCGATGCGGCCATGCCCAGAGTGCGGCGGCGTCCGCCTCCGAGGCAGGGGGTCTACTGGTGGTCCCCAAGACTGGCGGACCTTCGTGCGGCGTGTATCAGTGCCCGAAGGTCCTACACCCGCAGCCGGCGGCGTCACCGCGACGTCGAGCGGGAGGGCCAGCTGTACGAGGCGTACCGCAGTGCGCGGACTGCCTTTCGGCTGGCCATCCGTGCCGCCAAGGGCGCGAGTTGGCAGGAGATGCTGGACGGTCTCGACCGTGACCCCTGGGGTCGCCCATATCGCGCGGCGCTGAACAAGCTTCGCGCGCGGGCCCCCCCCCCTCACCGAGACCCTCCAGCCCGACTTCCTTCGTAGGGTGGTCGAGGAGCTGTTTCCACGGCAGTCGGAACACACGCCCCCGGTCATGGCTCCGCCAGATCAGGACCGGGAGGCCGACGACGACGAGAGTGTTCCGCCCGTGACGGAGTCGGAAGTGGGGGCGGCCGTGGCGAAGATTCGTTCCGCCACCACGGCCCCCGGCCCGGACGGAATTCCAGTCCGGGTATTGACGTCGCTCCTCGAGCACTTCGAGCCTCGCCTCAGGCAGCTGTTCAACGCCTGTCTGACGTCTGGACGGTTCCCTGAGTGCTGGAAGGAAGGGAGGTTGGTTCTCCTGCCAAAGCCGGGACGGTCCCCGGATTTGTCGTCGGCCTACAGGCCCATCGTGCTCCTCGACGATGTGGGTAAGCTGCTGGAGCGTGTGCTCGCTGCCCGCATCGTCCGACACCTGGAGGAGGTGGGGTCCGATCTGTCGGACGCTCAGTATGGGTTTCGGAGGGGGCGTTCGACCATCGGGGCCCTATTACGCCTGAGGCAGGCGGCCGCGGAGGCCGTCGCCGGGAAGGGAGTGCTGTTGGCGGTGTCGTTGGACATCGCCAACGCATTCAATAGTCTGCCATTCGGCTGCATCCGGGAGGCGCTCCGGTTCCATGGAGTGCCCCTGTACCTCAGGCGGCTGGTGGCAGACTATTTGGAGGGCCGCAGTATCCTCTGCGCGGGTCCCGCAGGGGACATTGTGCGGAAGCCCATGTCGTGCGGCGTTCCACAGGGGTCGGTTCTGGGGCCGACTCTGTGGGACATCGGGTACGACTGGGCGTTAAGAGGGAGTCTCCCCCCCGGGCTGAGCTTGGTGTGCTACGCTGACGACACGCTCGTCACAGCCCGGGGCAGGACACTCGAAGAGGCGGCGAGCCTGGCCACTCTCGGCACCGAGGAGATGGTCAGGCGGATCGAGGCGCTGGGACTCAGGGTGGCCCTAAACAAGACGGAGGCCCTACTTTTCCATGGGGTACGATGTCAGAAACCTCCACGCGGTGTACCCTGGGTGCGGACGGCGGTCCCCAGTTCTTCTGTTGTACTGTCGTCCGTAGCGAATATCTGGCGCTTCGCTCCTAGCCTTCTATCCGTAGAAGGTGACCGGACGCGAATCCGCGACGGGCTCAGTCACTCATTCATTTGAGGGCTGGGCAGGCATGTTCCACCGCCACCGTCGTCAAATCGTAAACCTGATTCTTTGCTTGTCTTAGTTTCAGGAACGAGGGTCTTGGCTTAACCGCCCGGACCGCGAGGAAGACAACCTCTATAAAGAATTTCGAATGTACATTCGAATTCGGAAATCACCCATAATCTTAAGTTTTGGCGTGCGGCGAGAAGATGCATGGCAGATGGGTTGTTCTGTTCTTAGCACGCTCCAGCCAGGGTACCGGCTGCCCCCCTGGTTGGTAAATGTAGGCTTGCCCGGGTACAGGGATCTCTGCCCGGGTCGACGTCATAGTTTCTCCCACACTCGTGGGACCATCATGGAAACTTTTAAAATTATTAACAAATACGATGGGGATCATGATGATTCCCACCTCAAGGCCCGGTCATGCCAACGGAAAACTGACCAAAACGACGCCTCGTCCTCGGGACTCGAGGCGTCTGCCGAGGGTCCGGCACAACACACGGAGGCCCAAATAACATCGAAGCGGAGGTCGCCCAGGAGGAGCCGGGGGAAGACCTCTAGCTTCAAACGGCGGTTGGAGGAGCGGCGAGCGCGCAGAAAGGCTGCCGCCGCGGAAGCGAGGAAGGACGGCGGTAGAGCCGAAACGGAGCCGTCGACGGACGAGGGCGACAGCGATGTCGCAGAGCCGTCCGGAGAAGACGGGGGTGGCGGTTCTACCGCCAAAATGAACGAGGGCGGTGACATTCCCGCAGGGCCGTCCAAGAAGGATAGCAGGCCGGCTGTTGAAGCCCCTGCCAGGTCGTCAGCGCGTCTTGTGGCAAAGAGCCCGGCGCCGACAGCGACAACGCTGACGACCAAGGAGAAGGCCCTCTCCTCGCAGAGGAAGCGCCGCCTGAGTAAGGGTGGCAGCTCGGGTGCCGACTCTGAAGGGAGCGTGGCCAACATGCCGCCACCTAAGGTCGCCTCCCGAAGAGGGCGAGGGGCCTTGGGAGAGGAAAGGGCGGCGGCGGTTGCTGCCCACGCCAACGGCGACCCCCCCGACCTGCGGGCCGAAAATGCCCGCCTTAATGGCGAGATGTCGGCCATTCGAACCCGGAACCGGCAGTTGGGGGACATGCTGGCGGGGATGCGGCGGGCAAACCGCCAGTTATTGAAGGACGTGGCCGACCTAAAGGCGCAAATGGCGCTGCTCGCGCCGCCTGCGCCAGTTGCGCCACCGGCCAAGGCCGGCCACTCAGCGGCCGCTGCAGCGCCAAAGCCGCCTCGCGCTGCGGTGCCGACGACGCTGGGCACTGGCGTCACCGTGACACCCGTCCCCGCAGCGAGAAAGACGCCTGCCGCTGTGAAGCGCGCGTCGCCGGCTGACGCTGGCGCGGTCGCCGCGGCGAAACTGGTCCCCGTGGTGAGGATGACGCCTCTCGCTGCGGACCGCATGCCGCCGGCTAGCGTCCCTGCGGCGCCAAAGCCGCCAGGCGCCGCGGAACGGGCCCCCGAAGAGGCCCAGCCGACCCCGATACTTGCGGTGGGAGGCTTACCGGACGAGGCCCTGCGCCAAATCATCGACGCAGTCGGGAAACTCGTCGATGCGCGTGTGGCCGTTCTGGAGGCAAGGTTGCCTCCAGAACCACGCGTCCGGCGGCCTCTCGCTGCGGACAAGCGGTCGCATGTGGCATCAGCCCCCGCCCCGCTGCCTTGTCAGGGTGGCCGCGTGGGTGGCAGCTACGCCGCGGCCGCGGGTGCGCCCAAGCCCAAGGGGCCCGCGCCTAAACCTAGGAAGAGGACGGTACCGGCTCCTGCCGGACCGCAGTCATCGTCGGCAACAACACCGCCGGCGACGACTAGCGCGTCAACGACTGCGCCTTCCGCGCCTGTCGCGCCTGCTGCGCCCGAGGGTTGGCAGGTGGCCGAGCGCGACCGGAAGAGTCGCGGTCAGAGGAGGAGAGCGGGGGCCAAGCGCGCCGCTGAGGTCCCCGCTCCCGCTCCACAGGCAGGAGCCGGTAAAAAGAAGAGGCCGCGCAAGGGGCTCAAGTCGCCGAAGACAGCCGCAGTGGTGATCACTGTGCTGCCTGAGGCGGCTGAGAAGGGCCTCAGCTACGAGGCCGTCTTGAGGAAGGCCCGGCGGGAGCTAGACGTCTCCGATATTGGAGGCGTCGAAGCCAGGACCCGCAAGGGCCGGACAGGGGCTCGAATCCTCGAGTTCCCCGGGGCCGAGGGCTCCAAGACGGCCGACAGCGTAGCTGACAAGCTGCGAGGTTTGTTTGCCGAGGAGGGTGGCATCAGGATCGCCAGGCCCGTCAAGTGCGCCGAAATGCGCATCGCGGGTCTGGACGACTCCGTGACGGTGGAAGACATCCGGGAGGCTATTGCCTCGAGAACCGGGTGTCCCATAGACACCGTCCGGGTTGGTGTCATCCGCCCCGGTCCGGGCGGCGTAGGTGCCGCCTGGGCGCAGTGCCCGGTGGAGTCGGTCAGGCAACTGGCCGGCTCAGGCAGGCTCCTCGTGGGCTGGAGCTCGGCGCGGGTGACCGTGCTTGAGCACCGGCCTGCGAGGTGCTATAAGTGCATGGCGGTCGGACATACTCGACCGACGTGCACTAATTGCTTCGACTGCGGCGGACTGTGTTTCCGCTGCGGTCAAACCGGGCACGTGGCGGCATCTTGCGCCGCCCCGCCCCACTGCCCCGCGTGTGCGGCGGGCAATAAGCCCGCCAAGCACCGCATGGGCTCTGGGGCGTGCAAACCTCCAGCTTCGGCCCCAAAGGGGCGGGGCGGCCCTCCGACCACGGCCGCTCCCGCTCCTAGCGCGGTCCGATCGCCCGCCGGCGAGGGGGAGGTCATGGATACAGCCCGTTAATGGCTACACCATCCATGCACCACCTCTTGCAAGCCAACACCAACCACTCCGCCGGTGCGCAGGATTTACTCCTGCAATCCATGGCGGAGTGGTCGATTGGTGCAGCCGTAGTCGCGGAACCGTACTGCGTGCCTGATCGCCCCAATTGGGTGGTCAGCCGAAACGGAACTGCGGCAATCGTCGTCTCAACGCAGCGGCACTTCCCGTCCTTGTCTCTTTTGGATAGGGGCGAGGAATTTGTCGCGGCGGAGTGGGGAGGGGTCACGCTTTACAGCGTATACCTCTCCCCTACCAGGAGAATGGACGATTTCGGGGCCTCCCTCACCAACCTGGAGGCCTCGATACGGCGACTAGCACCGGGCCTCGTCCTGGTTCTGGGGGACTTCAACGCCAAATCCACGGCGTGGGGGTCCCCTATGACGGACGACCGCGGGCGGGCGGTCATCGAGTGGGCGGCTTCACTGGGCCTCTGTGTTCTTAACAGGGGCTCAGTGAACACGTGTGTGCGGCAGCAGGGCGGGTCGATAGTGGACTTGTCGTTCGCTAGCCCCGCTGTCGCACCACGGGTGAGGAACTGGAGTGTCCTGGAGGAGGCGGAGACCCTATCGGACCACCGGTACATCCGGATGGAGGTCTCCCCTCTCCGGGACTCCGGTAGGGGTCACAGGGCGGACGGAGCTCCCGCGTTTCCGCGGTGGGCTGTGGGTCGTCTTGACAGGGACCTACTGGCGGAGGCGGCCATCGTTCACACGTGGCTGTCCTCACCGCCCCCAGCGGACGGGGTGGACGCCGAGGCTGTCCGCATCCGCAGTGCGTTAACGCAGATCTGCGATGCGGCCATGCCCAGAGTGCGGCGGCGTCTACCTCCGAGGCAGGGGGTCTACTGGTGGTCCCCAAGATTGGCGGACCTTCGTGCGGCATGTATCAGAGCCCGAAGGTCCTACACCCGCAGCCGGCGGCGTCACCGCGACGCTGAGCGGGAGGGCCAGCTGTACGAGGCGTACCGCGATGCGCGGACGGCCTTTCGGCTGGCCATCCGAGCCGCCAAGGACGCGAGTTGGCAGGAGATGCTGGACGGTCTCGACCGTGACCTCTGGGGTCGCCCGTATCGCGCGTCGCTGAACAAGCTTCGCGCGCAGGGCCCCCCCCTCACCGAGACCCTCCAGCCCGACTTCCTCTGTAGGGTGGTCGAGGAGCTGTTTCCACGGCAGTCGGAACACACGCCCCCGGTCATGGCCTCGCCAGAACAAGACCGGGAGGCTGACGACGAGAGTGTTCCGCCCGTGACGGAGACGGAAGTGGGAGCAGCTGTGGCGCGGATTCGTTCCGCGACCACGGCCCCCGGCCCGGACGGAATACCAGTCCGGGTGCTGACGTCGCTCCTCGAGCACCTCGAGCCTCGCCTCAGGCAGCTGTACAACGCCTGTTTGGTGTCTGGGCGGTTCCCTGAGTGCTGGAAGGAGGGGAGGTTGGTTCTCCTGCCAAAGCCGGGACGGCCCCCGGATTCGCCGTCGGCCTACAGGCCCATCGTGCTCCTCGACGATGTGGGTAAGCTGCTGGAGCGCATCCTCGCTGCCCGCATCGTCCAACACCTGGAGGAGGTGGGGCCCGATCTGTCGGACGCTCAATTCGGTTTTAGAAGGGGGCGCTCGACCATCGGGGCCCTGCTACGACTGAGGCAGACGGCCGCGGAGGCTGTCACCGGCGGGGGAGTGCTGTTGGCGGTGTCGCTGGACATCGCCAATGCATTCAATAGTCTGCCATTCGGCTGCATCAGGGAGGCGCTCCGATTTCATGGGGTGCCCTTGTACCTGAGGCGGCTGGTGGCGGACTATTTGGAGGGGCGCAGTGTCCTCTGCGCGAGTCCCGCAGGGGACATTGTGCGGACGTCCATGTCGTGCGGCGTTCCACAGGGGTCGGTTCTAGGGCCGACTCTGTGGGACATCGGGTACGACTGGGCGTTGAGAGGGAGTCTCCCCCCCGGGCTGAGCGTGATATGCTACGCTGACGATACGCTCGTCACAGCCCGGGGCAGGACACTCGAAGAGGCGGCGAGCCTGGCCACTCTCGGCACCGAGGAGATGGTCGGGCGAATCGAGGCGCTGGGGCTCAGGGTGGCCCTAAATAAGACGGAGGCCCTATTGTCCCAATGGCCACGCGTAAGGCCGCCAATCGGCGTCTCGCTAGTCGTCAACTCCGTCCACATCAGCATCCAGGCCCATATGAAGTACTTGGGTCTGGTGCTCGACGGGCGATGGTGGTTCCGGGAGCATTTTCGCCGAATTGCTCCCCGGCTGGTCGGCGCGGCGTCCGCCCTTTCGCGGCTCATGCCGAACGTGGGCGGACCCAGCTTCGAGGGCCGACGGCTGTATGCGGGGGTGATCCGTTCTATGGCCATGTACGGCGCACCCGTGTGGGCGAGGGCTCTGAACGCCCAGCTCAGGGCTGTTCTGTGGAGACCCCAGAGAGTCATGGCGGTCAGAGCCATTCGCGGGTACCGCACGGTATCGACCGAGGCGGCATGCCTACTGGCCGGGACACCCCCGTGGGACCTAGAGGCGGAGATGCTCTCCGACCTCTACCGGCGGGTGACCTCACTGCGCGACGAAGGTGGCTCCCCATCGCTGAGCGAGATAGCCACCTGGCGCGAGGACGCCCGCCGAGACGTCATCGCCCGTTGGGCTACGCGGCTGGAGAGGCCTAGACACGGTGTCGTCACCGTCGAGGCTCTCCGGCCCGTACTGATGGAGTGGATGGAGCGGCGGCACGGAGTCCTCTCCTTTCGACTGGTGCAGGTGTTGTCGGGGCACGGATGCTTCGGCTTTTACCTGCACACGGTCGCGCAAAGGGAGTGGACTTCGTTCTGCCACCATTGCAGCAGTGACGAGGACACGGCGCAACACACGCTGGAGGCGTGTCCGGGCTTTGACCGGCAGCGCCGTGACCTCGTCGCTGTTATCGGTGCCGACCTGGCACTGCCGGCTGTCGCGAGAGCGATGGTCGACAGCGTCAGGAATTGGGACGCGGTCGCCGCCTTCTGCGAGGCTGTCATCTCGCAGAAGGAGGCGGCGGAACGAGTCCGGGAGGAGTCCCGCGACCCGGGCCGCCGTCAGCGGCCGGGGCGGCGCAGGCGCGAATACCTGCGCCTGATGCCGCCCTAACCGAGGCCTCGGGTGATCGGACCGGGGAATTGTCCGGTCACCCGACGTGAGGCCACCGCGTGAGGGCGACGCCCCGACGGCGAAATCTGTCGGGGCGTCGACGAGAGGAACCCGCGAGGGTAAACCGCCGGGCGGGCCACCGAAGTTAAAATCGAGTACCGGTGGTCCGCTCGCACGGCGAAGAGAGAAGGTTTTACGGTGGGTCTATGGGGTCACGCGCCGCCTTTCCGTCACCCCGGACCGATTCAGCGGGGCGAGACGCACCCATAGCCCACCAATAAAAAAAAAAAAAAAAAAAATAAAAAAAAAAAAAAAAAAGGCCCTACTTTTCCATGGGCCCCGTGTGAGGCTGCCCATCGGCGCCTCGATAGTGGTAAACTCCATCCACATCAGCATCCAGGCCCATATGAGGTACTTGGGTCTGGTGCTCGACGGGCGATGGTGGTTCCGGGAGCATTTCCGACAGATTGCTCCCCGGCTTGTCGGCGCGGCGTCCGCCCTTTCTCGACTCATGCCGAATGTGGGCGGACCCAGTTTTGAGGCCCGACGGCTGTATGCGGGGGTCATCCGCTCGATGGCCATGTACGGCGCACCCGTGTGGGCGAGGGCTCTGAACGCCCAGCTCAGGGCGGTTCTGTGGAGGCCACAGAGAGCCATGGCGGTCAGAGCCATTCGCGGGTACCGCACGGTGTCGACAGAGGCGGCGTGCCTGTTGGCCGGGACACCCCCGTGGGACCTAGAGGCGGAGATGCTCTCCGACCTCAACCGGCGGGTTATCACAGCGCGCGAGGAAGGTGGCTCCCCATCGTTGAGCGAGATAGCCACCTGGCGCGTGGATGCCCGCCGAGACGTCATCGCCCGTTGGGCTACGCGGCTGGAGAGGCCTAGGCACGGTGTGGAGACCGTTGAGGCCCTCCGGCCCGTATTGATAGAGTGGATGGAGCGGCGGCACGGAGTCCTCACCTTTCGGCTGGTGCAGGTATTGACGGGGCACGGGTGTTTCGGGTTGTACCTGCACAGGGTCGTGTATAGGGAGTGGACTCCGGCCTGCCACCACTGCAGGAGTGACGAGGACACGGCGCAACACACGCTGGAGGTGTGTCCGGGATGGGAGCGGCAGCGCCGTGACCTCGTCGCTGTCATCGGTGCCGACCTGACGCTGCCGGCCGTCGCGAGAGCGATGGTCGACAGCATCAGGAACTGGGACGCGGTCGCCGCCTTCTGCGAGGCTGTCATCTCGCAGAAGGAAGCGGCGGAACGGGCAAGGGAGGATTCCCGCGCCCCGGGCCGCCGCCAGCGGCCGGGGCGGCGCAGGCGCGAATACCTGCGCCTGATGCCGCCCTAACCGAGGCTTCGGGTGATCGGACCGGGGAATTGTCCGGTCACCCGACGTGAGGCCACCGCGTGAGGGCGACGCCCCGACGGCGAAATCTGTCGGGGCGTCGACGAGAGGAACCCGCGAGGGTGAACCGCCGGGCGGGCCACCGAAGTTAAAAATCGGGTCCCGGTGACCCGCTCGCACGGCGAAGAGAGAGGAGTTTTTACGGTGGGTCTATGGGGTCACGCGCCGCCTTTTCCGTCACCCCGGACCGATTTGGCGGGGCGAGACTAATCCATAGCCCACCAAAAAAAAAAAAAAAAAAAAGCCTATCTCCATTGGTGATAATGTACTTTTCATATGGGGAAAGAATTTTGAAGTGTTGCCGAAAATTATTGCAGAAATATTTTTCCGTTTGGTGACGGAGTAAAAATATAATTCACCACCCCTATCTTAGACGTGAGTGATCGTAAAAGACGACTATCATCATCATCATCACAGCCCATAAATGTCCCACTATTGGGCTCGGGCCTCCTCCGTAATGGGAGGGAAATTAACCTACTATACCGCGCTGGTCAGATGTGTTGGTATAGAGTTTTGTTTCGAGTTTTCCTTTTCTCACATAGATATTATATGCATTTTATATCCCTCAGTCGTCTCGTAGGATCACCCACGGGTAAGATATGGGGTGGTGAATAGTATTCTTACTCCGTCACCACACGGAAAGAAGAGACGACTAAGGCATATAAAATGCATATGACATCTATGCAAGAGTAGGAATACTCGAAACGAAACCCTATACCAGCACGTCTGATCAGCGTGGTTTAGTAGGTCAATTTCCTTCACATTATGAAGGAGGATTGAGCCCAATAGTGGGATGTACATATATGAGCTGAGATGATGATTGCAGAAATATTAACAAACTCGCAATATTCGGCCTCTCTCTTTATAATATTAGTATAGATAGTTATCACCATCATCATCGTAATCTCAGCTCAGCAGTTGAGCTCTAGTCTCCTCTATAACGGGAGATAAATAAACCTATTTTACCACGCTAGTCAGACGTGTTAATGTAGGGTTTTGTTTCGAGTTTTCCTTCTCTTGCATAGATATTACATGCGTTTTAAATCCTTTAGTCGTCTCTTACGATCGTCCACGGGTAAGATAGGGGGTGGTGAATTGTATTCTTACTGCGTCACCACACGGAAAAGTATAGAGAAATTATTGTATCGAACCTCTCGTGACCATGGACGCTGCAAAATGTACGAAACGTCGGGCAATTAAAAATTAAATAGAAACGCAATAAACTTCGGAAAAATAGTTTTATCTCAATTGTGTTTTAAAACTTATGATAACCTCAGAAGTCATTAGATTATCATAATACTAATGATCTGACGTTGCTTTGTTTCGGTATTTGATGGCTCTGTCCTCGAATTTACAATAAGCATGTTTTATATTAATTTAGAATTATTCTAAATTGATAAAATCTGTTGCGTAGTTTACAAAATCTAAGCGTAGGTAGAAATAACGGCTCTATGGGGTTGCGGGCCGCCTCTTCCATCGCCCCGGACCGATTTGGCGGGACGTGACCACTCCATGGCCCAACGCAAAAAAAAGTACAAATAACAGCGGTGAATTTATTTTATTCTATGTATAACTAGAAATTTGGATACGAAGTCATTTTGGTATTCTTAAAGTTTTGTCAAGTCTTGTAATTTTAAATATTCGCGTCGTAGTTTTATTTGACTAGCTTCTGCCCGCGGCTTCGCCCGCGTAAAAGGTTACTTTCCTAAAGTTTTTCATACCCTATTTTTATTTTATCCCTTGAGGGTAATTAATTTCATATTTGTTTATATCTAACCAATAGCCTAAAAAAGTTTCAAGCTTGACTTTAAAAATGAGATCATCCCCTCTTATAACCCTTTTTTGCATTTAAAAGTAGCCTATGTCCTTTATCAGGCTCTAGGCTATCTGTGTACCAAATTTCATTTAGATCAGTTCAGTAGTTTTGGCGTGAAAGAGCGACAGACAGACAGAGTTAAATAAGCAAATTAGTGTGAATGAACTATCTGAACGTAACTACACACTTAATAGTGACAAAGATGAGTATTAACAGCATAATTGTTTGCCATATTCCTTTGGCGCTGACTCAAAATTACTTAGGTGTATTTAAATTAGTTTAAGCACTTAACTAAGTACTAATAACTATTAAGGTCAATAAAAACTGAGTTTATTATTTTTTGCTTTTTAGTTTTTATGACGGTTTAATTTTT
Source organism: Lymantria monacha (assembly GCA_905163515.2). Taxonomy (NCBI): domain Eukaryota; kingdom Metazoa; phylum Arthropoda; class Insecta; order Lepidoptera; family Erebidae; genus Lymantria; species Lymantria monacha. The sequence continues at coordinate 2,373,156 of LR991091.1, read as the reverse complement.
TTTTGTTAAAATTTTTATTTTATATATTTTTGTGGCGGCTATAATGTACTAATTATTACATGTATAATTTTTGATTACTTTTAAAATAGCTACCTACCTTATTTGAGCTATTAACTGTAATCAGCGTGCAATCTGTGAATGAACAATCAATCATGTACTGTTTTCCTACCCTTAGGATTGATTTTTTTTTACCAAATTTGTATTGGACCAACTTCGAGGTATATATCCTTTCCAATAAAAAAAAGAATTATCAAAATCGAACTACTCTATAAAAAGTTGTGCGTGGTCATAAATAAAAAAAAAAAACACGTTGAATTGAGAACCTCTCCCGTTTTTTTTTTCGTCGGTTAAAAATCATTATTTAGGTACCTAATATCTGAGTTTCTATAGCCCGAATGACGTTAACATATGTTATAACTCGTGATCGGGACCCGCTTGTTGGTTCTAGTCCAGTCATAATCTTTTGATTGAAAGGGCATCGCACTGGGTCTAATTCTTACTAAACATGAATTATTTTTTTATAAAAATAGTCAGTATAGAAATAATAATAGACAAACCCACTGTGTTTCTTGCCGGATCTTTTCAATAACGGTTACATACCGACCTAACTAACTAACTAGTAAAATATCGACCTAACTACTAAAATGCATATAACATCTGTTCTAGAGAAGGAAAACTCGAAACAAAAGCCTATACCAACACTGAAAACTGACCAGCGTGGTATAGTCAGTCAAATTCCCTCCCATTACGGAGGAGGCTCGAGCCCAATAGTGGGACATATTATGAGCTGAGATGATGATGACCGATCCTGTAATAGTTAATTGGATTAATTTAAAATGTTAAAATTGACAGTATTTAGTATTAAGTCGCAGCTCTCTCATGGTTTGCACATAGTAAATGAATTTGAATTCAAATAAAAATTATAGGTCATATAATTTCCAAATAATATAATACATACCTACTCATTTTTTTATTGCTTATGGTGGTAAACGAGCAAACAGCATACCTGATGATAAGTGTCACTGCCGCCCATGGACTTTTGCAATACCAAAGGTATAGCTAGGCTACTATACAAACACCCAGTTCGACTGCTGGCTCTCTCGCTCACCGAACGAAGAGAAAAAGCACATGGCCATTACTCAGGCGTACCTAACCTACCACTAAAAAAAATCTTATGATATAGACAGCGTGGAGCATGTAGTGCTATGGCGTATTATAATAATCCAAAGCCAACTCTAAAGTTAATATCTTGTTTACAAATTAATGAGATTTAAATGCTGAATTATTTATAGAAACTTGTTTTGCTAGCGAATAATGATTACCACATAAAGGTTTTGTACCCACGATCTCAGTAATTTACAAAAATGGGTCTCGCGTGAATGATTTAATATAATTATGTTAGATTTCTTATAGTTCAGTTAATACTCGACAGCGGCTCAGAATTTTACACATAAGTAACACATTTTATCAGTGTAACTAATACCGTTTTCACCAACAATTTCTAAGTTTTTGATGACACTTAGCATGATCCTTACTAATATTATAAACGCGAAAGTAACTCTGTCTGTCTGTCGCTCTTTCACGCCAAAACTACTGAACCAATCTAAATGAAATTTGGTACACAGATAGACTATCTGTGAGCCTGATAAAGGGCATAGGCTACTTTTTAATGCAAAAAAAGGTTATAAAGGGAGATGAAAAGTTGTAAGGAAATATCGTCATTTTTAAAGCCAGAAGATTGAATCTTATTTTAGGCTATTGATTAGATGTAAATAAATATGACATTAAAATTTTGTAAAAAATTTACCCTTAAGGGGTTAAATAAAAATAGGGGATGAAAAACTTTAGGAAAATAACCTTTTACGCGGGCGAAGCCGCGGGCAGAAGCTAGTATAATATATAACACATAAAATGGATGTTATTTGCTTTTATTTTAATTAATTAACTCAGTTAAAAAATAATATTAAAATTTTAAGAAACACTTTTTTTTTTGGTAATCTTTGGTCTGGACATACCTCACTTGTTCCTTTCGGGGTGACGATAGAGCGGTGTGCTATCCCATAACCCACCGTATGATTCTAATTAATTTTTCATTAGCTGGAATACGAACCGACGTGAAATGATTGTGGTGACGGAGTTAGAATACAATTCACGCCCTCTCTTACCCGTGGGTGATCGTAAGGGACGACATAAACATAACATCTATGCAAGAGAAAAAAACTTAAAATAAAACCCTATACTAACACGTTTAACCAGCGTGTTACAGTAGGTCAATTTCCTTCCCATTGTGGAAGAGGCTTAGCCCTAACATTAAGACATATACGAACTGAGATTATGACGAAAAAAAAATATCCCAAAAACAATAAAGTATTCTTTAAATAGGAACATAGTAAAACTACAATACTGATTTATTCATAATATTAAAATATTAAAATTACTTTATGATATATCTGTCGGTTTTATTATATTGCGTTCATAAATATTTGATAAATACAACCATTTTAAAACCGGTTAACCTCATTTAAAATCTAATCAATAATTTGCTTACATTATTGACTGAAACTGGTTATTAAAAGGTATACCAAAAATTCGCGTTGACTTAACCGGCCTGTTAATCTGTTAGTAAATGCGCCATAAGCTTAAACATTTCCGTATGTTTTCTTCAAGTGTGTAAAATAAAAAAAAAACAACTTTTAATGGAAAAAAAAACTTTTATATTTCTTTCGATCTCCACCCGAAATATGCCCAAAAGTTATTTTTGTAAAAACAGAGCTTGAATATGTCTTTTCGAAGTAAAACTTCTTTGCGTACATGAAAGTAAAATTTTTACAGATGATACGCGACAGGAAAATGTGGGCCCTTTTTTGTCCAAGAAGAGGGAGAGAGCGATTGAGGCCGATTGAGAGAGACTAGGAAAGGGCGAACGTTGCATGAAGTACATAGCCGTGGAGCGAGAGTAGGGAGCAAGCGAGTGAGAAAAAAAGAAGGTAGAGAGCGAGTGAGAGGTATCGTTGAGAGAGGTAGGTTGGTATTGCAAAGGGTCCATGGGCGGCAGTGACACTTACCATCAAGTGTGCTGCTTGCTCGTTTGCCAACATAAGCAATAAAAAAAAACCAAAGTTAGGCCGCTGCCTACCAATAAAATCACCAAACCCACCCAGTTGGGTTGCCGGCTCTCTCACTCACCAATCGAAGCGCAATAGCACATTGTCATTACACAGACGTCGATCTTCTGCGAGAGTGTGGTACTACCCCGGACGGACCGGCCCGCGGCTGTACACAGAAAACTGTCAACAGCTATTATATAGGCGCGATATATATAACCTGTGGTAATAATTTTATTTCAAACCAAAAAATATATTTAAGTACTTACCTAGATGTATGTTGGTGTTGTCATAGCAGCCTTTTGTGAAAAACCCCATATTTATAGTTTATAGACTTAACTATTATAAAATGTACAATATTTTACAAGATCAGCATAGCCGTAAATCTGAAACAATAATAGATATGATAGTGAATTGCCACTACTTATATAATTTTTACTACTTATATATTACTTATATAATAACACTAGGCAACAATTTTGATACTTTTTTTTTTGCTATGAAATAAAATTATATTTTTCTTGTTGATTTGATAGTATATAATCAAAATCAAAAATTTTCGTGTGGTGACGGAGTAAGAATACTATTCACCACCCCATGTCTTACCCGTGGGTGATCGTACGAGACGACCAAGCAATATAAAACGCATATAACATCTATGCGAGAGAAGGAAAACTCGAAACAAAACCCTATACCAACACGTCTGACCAGCGCAGTATAGTAGGTTAATTTCCCTTCCATTACGGAGGAGGCCTGGGCTCAACAGTGGGACATTTATGGGCTGTGATGATGATGATGATGAATCAAAATCTGAAAACCAAAAAAATATGTCAGGTCCAGGTCATGAGAAAAACAAAACTGATCTTTTCACTATAAATGTATTGAAAAGTAGTTTACATTTTCCGTTAATTTATGTTTTTTTGTACTTTATAACCGACTTCAAAAAAGGAGGAGGTTCTCAATTCGACTGTATTTTTTTTTATGTGGGTTACCTCATAACTTTCGACTAGGCAAAGCGATTTTAATGATTCTTTTTTATTTGAAAGCTAGTTCTTCCCGTGTGGTCCCATTTCAATTTAGTCCAGTTCTGGCAATGGCATCCATGAGAAAACCATATAAGTCTAAAATTAGCATTAAGTATGAGTGCTACAAATAAACGAGTAGCTCAAGCCCCGCTACTAATAGAACAACCTATGCGTGTCTGTAACACTAAAAAATAAAAACTACGTTTAAAAAACCCGACTTCAAAAACGGAAAAGCACAAAATAACTTAAAATACTATCATTTGTATGTGTTATCTATTGACAGGTTTGAAGTCGGTGCCGGTATCGGTATCTGTAGTGTAGGAATTTCATTACAGTTAGTACCTAAGCTGTTTATAATTTTGTTTACGGCTTGACACCGATTTCAAACCTGTCAATAGATAGCACATACAAATGATAGTATTTTAAGTTATTTTGTACTTTTCCGTTTTTGAAGTCGTGTTTTTTAAACGTAGTTTTTGTTCACTTTTCTATTATAATGATAGTCTGGAATATCTCGTAAACATGTCTAGCAATAGTCTGCTAACATGCTTGAAGTCCATTTTCCTTGGTACCGCGTTTCCATCTTCATTATGTCTTGGTGAAATCTCTCACCTTGTTCATCGCTAACTACACTCAAATTAGGAGGGAATAAATCTAAGTGTGAATGCAGAAAATGAATTTTAGGGACATGTGAACATCTTGAACACAGCAAATTGGAACTCCAAGATTTACTTAAGATTTCTTCAGCACTGAATCCAAAGTCTAAACGATACGCCCCTAACAGCAGAACTTAAACGTAGATTAAATTCTCCATAGATAAAACAAAATAAATCTGGCGAATTTATACACTTTCTAGACATTATATTGAATTGCAAAAACAAATCAATAAAATGATAACGTGTAAGTAAACAACTTGAACACAAAGTGATCGAAAATAAATTAATAAACGACATACTCGTTGATTATAACGACATCTGTCATAGATATATTAGTCCAAATGTGGGTAGTTAATACATTAGACCTTAGTCACAAATATGTACTAATTGCGAACGACTTACGAGGCCTAGATATATGATCTTGCTTGCTTATTGTAAATGCAAACAGCTGAGTTTTTTTTTGCATATTCATATATGTGAAACTGTTTTTGTTAAAAAGCTGTTGAGTTTCCTTAAATAAATAAATCTTTAACACAGCCAAACGATTTATTTTTGAGTATTTTTTTCAAATACAGTAATACCCCGACTTACGCTACCCCGTTTTACGCGAATTCGGAGATACGCGGTTATTCATTTACCCCCTTCGCTCTGTTAGTGTTCGGTTTACGACAAGCTCGGACGTGTTCCTCGTGAAATTATTTTACGCACATTATTATTGATTTATCTTTAATTATGTCATCCAAAAGACAAAAAAATAGTCATTTGAACTTAACAAGAAAACACGAAAAACACTGTCTTTGGAGTTTAAACTAAATATTATCACTTTGGATCAAAAATAAAAATTTGTGAATTGGCCAAGAAATTTGACCTACCGGAATCAACAGTCCGAACGGTTATAAAAAGTAAAGGAAAAATTACGGAAGCTGTGAAAGGTGAGAGCATCTTTGAATTCAAGCATCATTACAAGAAGAAATACTTAACTCGTCAGGCATCATTATTAAAATATATGACGCCTTTGACATCAAAATAACTTCGATTTTAATTGTTTAATTCATAGAAATGTAAATGGTTTTATTATCTAACATTTTATGAAACATGTTTCTTCTAAATTATTGTTTTCTTTAGACTCTGGTCCCGATTACACAAATTTTATATGTATTTATATGCAAAATTGAACCCCGACTTACGCGAATTCGACTTACACGACTATCGTTCGGTCCCACCTATCGCGTAACTCCGGGGTATCACCGTATTCATATTATCCTAATCGGACCTAACAGATTTTTTTAAATATTTTTCAAGGTTATACATACTAATAGTAACCAAAATATATAAGTTTTATTCCCGAGCAAAAACCACTATTACTTAGTTTAATTATCAGAAATTTAATGTTTAATAATAACTAATCATAAGCAATATAAAAAACAAAAAAAAATATATGTATAGAATATTTTTTTTATTGTTCTTGGTCGCGAACGAGCATGCAGCACACCCGATGGCAAGTGTTACTGACGCCCGTGGACCTTTGCAATATCAAATGTATAGCTAGACTGCTGCTTACCAATAACCCCGAACCCACCCAGTTGGCTTCCGACAATGAATGTGTATTAAAATGTGGGTCAAACTTTAATAACTGATACTGTAGCGGCTAGATATAAAATTCTGTAATAACGATGACTTATTGGACGTGAGACCTTAGTCCTCCCGTGACAATGATCACTGTAAAGTGTTCGATACGTCGGGCAATTAAAAATCAAATACAAACGCGATATAATCCGTAAAAGTAGTTTTATTTCAAATAATTAATAGATGATCTGTATATTCGTACATTTCTACTAAATTCCTCATAAATGGCTGTATTAATTTGATGACTTTGTAAGTGTGTATACAAGTAGATTCAAATTCAATTCAAATTTCAAAATTGCTCTCCATTTACATTGGAATAACAGTGGAGCCATCTGTTGAAAATTGATCGTACCAACTCAGAACCATTCTCTGGCTCATGCACAACAACTTTGCTAAAGATCAATACAGGATCAAATGCATAATTTACGATGAAAGGACATACAGGCAAAGATTTATTTTTATATATAAAGATATAAAAATCTGTTCTGGAAAATCCCAACAAAAACAAAATGAATTTATTTACTTTTAGAGAGTGTTTATTATTAAATCAATGATTATTTGAATATTAAGTTCATTGGACTATATGTCCAATTACCCCTTTATTATTGCGATGTATAAAGTATTTTCATTGTTGATAAATCTGACATTATTATTATTATTATTGATGTTATGTAATTAAAATTATTACTAAGTAGTTAATTAGCTTAGATATGACGTTACTGTAATTCATATTATGACTTAACATTTTCTAAATAACTGATAATGTTATCACATTATGCACGCCACTTGGCAGTCAAATATGGTGACACCTAAAAACTAATATTTCATACAAATATTTCGAAAAATAAGTAGTTGTGTGGTTGCGGGTACAAATACTATAAACCCTTACTTTGCTCGTGGATGTCGTAAAAGACGACTAAAAACCTTATAACGCGACCCAGGCCAACTCCATCTGATGCCATTTGGTCAACAATTACATTCAGAAGGAGGATTGACGTCGGCAAGCGGCCGGTCATAAAACTATTGCCAATAACTTTTACAATATATACTATGAAAGAAGACTACATATTGTATCGACCTCAAGTAATTGAGATAACAGTAGGAGAATGATGATGATGATTTCGAAAAGATATTATAAATTGGAAGTTAGACGGGAGGCAGGCTTGAGCAGATATTTGCTTAAGGTGCTACGAGGAAGGATCCATAACCCAGCAATCCTTGGTATTCTCCAGTTAAACGTGCCTAATGAATTTGTGAACCCACGACGGCGATCGAAGTTACTGGCGGTCCCGATTACGCGTACCAACTTGCTGCAGAGGGCGCCATTGACACGTGCAATACACACGCTTAGTTCTATCGCCGAACGTATTGATATTTTCTCTTGCTCGTTGAGTGATTTCGAGAGAGCCACTTTGTCCTTTATTTGTTATGGGATAAAGAGTTAATGTACAACAGAATAACGCTTTACTATCGCATTAGGTTAAGACCCTGTAATGATAGTTTAAGTATAGATAATTTGTAATAAATATATATATATATATATCTCCGTAGCACGCTAGGCGACTTTGAACTTATTCATGAGGCCTACATTTAGTTAGGGTCAATTTTCTGTGCTATAAGTTATCACTGGTAAATCATACTGGTCATAGACCTGTGTTATTAGAAACTAAGGGTATATTGGATGAGAAGATCCTCTTAAGTTTTTCTAACGCTGCACAGCCGACTTGAATTCATCGGCTGACATCTTTCTCGAAATTGGATCTACCTAACTGGACTATTCGTCCAAGGTAAACATAATGATCGACAACTTCGAGAATTGCATTGCTATCTAGGACCGGTATTGGAATATGCCATTTCATTGCCTTTCGTTTTATTCATGGTTATTCGTAAACCCTTTATTTGGGATACTCTGCTGAGATCGTTAAGCATAGTGCCGAGGTCCATAGATTCTACCATAACGACAATATCGTCTGCAAATCGAAGGTGAGTGATGTATGCACCGTCAATGGTGACGCCGAGTCCAGTTCAGACTAAGAATTCGAAGATATCTTCTAATGCAGTGGTGATCATAAGATAAAAATATTATTACTAAAATTTTAATAAATTATATACTTGAAAAATTATTTTCATTTGTTAAGCAATTGGGTAAAGGTCAATTTCTTGGCATCCTCTTCAATCTACGACAATCTAGCTACAATATATCAAAATACTTTTATCATATAAAAAGTGGCAGGACTACGCTTTTTTTTTTGACAGTTTTCTGTCTACAGCCGCAGGCTGGTCCATCCGACCGATGACAACGATCGGGTACCGGTGGCCCACTCGCACGGCAAAGAGAGGTGTTTGCAGGGTAGGCATATGGGGCTGCGCGCTGCCTCTTCTGTCGCCCCGGACCGATTTGTCGGGGCGCGACCACGTCCATAGCCCACCGCAAAAAAAAAAAATAAAAAAAAAGGCCTATTCGGTGTAGTATCATATTCTCGCAGAAGATCGACTTTTGAGTAATGGCAATATGCTATCGTTTCGTTCGGTGAGCGACAGAACCGGAAGTCCAGCCCTGGGTGGGTTTGTTATGGTAGGCAGTGGCCTAGCTATATCCTTGGTATAGCAAAGGTCCATGGGCGGCAGTGACACTTAGCATCAGGTGTGTTGCGTGCTCGTTTGCCACCATAAGCAATAAAAAAAAAGAAAATATGGTGAATATAATTATCTTTTTTCTTTGCTCAATATCACGAACGCAATTATCAAATTATGTCTTAGTGATCGTAAAAGATTATGATAGTCTAAATAGTAAGTTAGTTTCGAGGAGACTAAATAATGACTGAACCATAAAGTAGAACGGTCTAAGGAGCAATCTTTCGTGCTGAGTGTCGTGGATTCAATTCTAAAGCAGAATTCTTTATGCAATTTACAAATTACTATTCTGAGTCTGGATATAACCTGTGTTCGTTAATTGTAAGTCTGTCAAGTCCCTCGTAATATATGAATCTATTTTATAGTCTGGTTGTTCAAAAAAAAAATCAACATCATTAACAAAGGATATTAGCACGTACAATAAAGGCTATAATCCCACCACACATTCCCAACACTGTAACGTTCGTAAGCCAGGATCCACAATGATCTCCGTATAAGACACCGAGGTTTAACCCTTTTTTTTGCGGTGGACTATGGATGCGTCTCGCTCCGCCAAATTGGTCCGAGGTGACGGAAGAGGCGGCGCGTGACCCCATAGACCTACCATGCAAACTCCTCTCTTCGCCGTGCGAGCGGGCCACCGGTACCTGATTTTTGTCTTCGGTGGCCACCGAGGTTTGACCCTCGGGAAGTCCGATAAAAGTTATAAGTCATAAGTAAGAAATAAAATATTTATTTGAAGGATACATGCAACTCCATAGCTTGCCGTAGCCTCTCTAACACTAGTCAGACCACCGGTATAAAGTTTTTGTCCTCAGTGGCCCACCCGGCAGTTCGAAAATCCTAGCATTGTAGGGGAAGGACTAGCCTAGTAAGTTCCGTATGCTGAAATAATCTCAGCTTACATAACGTTAAAAATTCTAATTATGCTAAACTATTTTTTATTCTATATTCCTTATATTAAATAAACATAATATTATATTAATAATTTATCCGAATGATTAATTGTCAATGGTAAATTGTGTTCTTTGAAAAATATATAAGAGTCTCGAGTATATTTAAATAAATATTATATATTTTTCGCTTTGAATAAATACTTTTAACGTATTTGATCGCTTAACTCTAGAATTTTTATTTAATAGAAAAATGCAAAACAAATTTAATAAAAAAAATCTTTTTCTGCAAAAAAAAAAACTTGTAAAAAAGAAAAAGTATAAAACTAAGGCAAGGGACTACTCGATTTCCCAGTTGATCAATTATTATTCTTGATAACAATGGCTAAACTTACTTCCATAATCTACCTATAATGATATTTTTATTTTGTTCTCTCATCACACAGATAAGGTTTATTAAAATTTATGAACATTAAATCTTATTAAATTGATTTATCACGCTTAAAGCCTTCTAAAATATTTAAAATAATTTAAATTCTGTATTCATAAAAATATACAATAATTACCCATTTAAAAATATTAAATTTAACACTTACCTAATAATATTTTACACTATTTTTATTAACAATTAAATTCAATTAATACACAATAATTAATTATTATTAACTTAATAATTATTCACAAAGATTTTTTAGACGTGCAACTTAATTGACATGAGCGTAATAAATTTGCTAAAATTTTACTCAGCGCACACGACTTATTCATTAACTTGATTGTGGTCTAACTGATTCAAGGCATATGTATAACCAAGCTTTTGGCTATTACATAAACTTTAATAAACAATAAAAAAACTATATAATTCTCGCTCTTGTTATTATGAGATATATTATTATTATTATTTCAGAATATATAAGACCCGCTACTGGCCTCGGGGCTGCTTCACGATATGGAAATTTTATCTATTATACTGTATTGGGCCAGACGTATTGGCATATTGTTTAGAGGTTTTCTTGTCTGCATCTAGGTTATCTGCGTATTTCCCTTAGTCATCCTTTACACCTATGGGTAAGAAATAGTACATTGTATTAATTTATATTTTATAAATTTATAGTTAGTGTTGATCAAATGCAAGACCAAGACTCGCTGCCTCTTGCAGCGATTCTTGGAGTCTTTGCAGTGCTCCCTTAGACAGCATTTTACGATTCCAAAGAAAGGATTGTCAAAATTTTGTATTCTTAATATATACACGGGAAAATAATTTGATGTTACTTTAAACAATCTCATGATAGATAGGTGTGATTATAGCCCCACTCCCGTTAAGTGGTATGTACCTAATTATTGATGTACAGTTAGTGCCACTAGATGAATGGAATTTCATTAATATAGTTATATTTTTCATTTCTATGTAGATTGTTAATTTCTATCGAAACAAGTGCATCTGAGTTATTCAAACAGCAATAGTTGCAAGACTTGCTAGACGCGCAAGAGTCTTGCATTTGAGCAAAACTAGTTGGTAGTATTACTAATGACTGCGTAGATGCTAGAGTGGTTAAGATACTCACCTACAGCACCAGCGTGTGTGTGTGTGTGCGTGTGTGCGTGCGCGTGTGCGTGTGCGTGTATGTGTGTGTGTGTGTCGAAGGTTCAATTGCAATACGTTGTGTAATCCACAAATTTTTATTCTGAATCTGAATGTAATTTGTGTCTGTTTATCATATATTTTTTAAAGTACCAAGCAATACAAGAACTAATTTCCTTAGTTCAGATTTTTGTCTTGAAAAAAGTTAACTGCTCCTGATTGTGTGGACGTGTATATGATACGTCGGATCTGCGACCGATGATAATGACCGGTTACCAGTGGCCCACCCACATAGTGTGAGATACGTATATGACAAATTATGGGGTTGTATGGCATCCCTTCCATCGCTCCGGAGAGATTGAGTGGGGAATTACTGCACCATAGCCTAGCCCTTAAGGGTGTAGATCGTGAAAATCACCGAAAAGAGTGTTACGATTTTTCATATTTAACCTATTTACATATGATTGATATCAATGATAATTTGTATATATTACAATCAAAGACCAATAAGTATGTTCATGCTTATATTAAACTCTTAAACCTAATGGTTGTTATATAATAAACGTCAACAAACGCACAAAATTGAGTAAAAATGCAAAAACATGACTTCGTATTTTAAAGATTTAAGCCCATAAATCAACACAAATTGATAAAAAGAAACACTTTTTGAACACTGAAGAAACCAATAAGTATAGCTGTATACTTCTTTTTATACCTTTACAAACAAAGACTTCCTCTTTTAAAGCCCTAAAATCTAGATATATTTTAAGGTAAATTTTTCATACACAAATGTATGGGATAAAGCGTCCGTTTCATTCGTGCAATCTCGGTGGTCACTAACGGCAGTTCCTTTCTGTAAGTGAACGCGACACCACGCTTGTCGGCTGCAGACAGCAGAATTACGTATTGTGAATTTGTGTTTTTTGTAAAAAACTGTAAGTATAACATTTTTATAATTAATTTATTTTCAGTTAGTAGAAAGTATCGATATAATGAATGTCTGAAAGAAAACCATGATGGAACTAGATATAAATCGTAAAAAATACAATATCTACACTAATAGGTATTATAAAGAGGAAAGATTTGGATTTTTGTATGAAACGAATAAACTCAAAAAGTACTGGACCGATAATTCTTTTATCATTCGAAAGCTACATTATCACTGAGTAACATAGGCTATTTTTTTCGCAGGACTGATTGAATTTGAGTGTCATGCCAGGGAAAAGAAAGTTTTGTACGCATTATAAAAATATGAAAGCCAAAAGATCTCGGAATAAAATGTAAGTTCCTCCCTACTTATTTATTATCGCATTTGAACAGGGTACATTACAAAGCTAATACAATATGTCATATGATTTAGATCGCCCGATTCAGACATATACCTACAATAACATGTAAATATTGGTTTGTATTATCTATATCTATACTGATAAATAAAATTGAAGTATCTGTATGTAATATCAAAATAATAGGATTTTTAAAAAAAAAAAAGGCGATACGGAGTTCGCCGGGTCGGCTAGTATTGTCTAAATATCAAATTGTGGAAGTAGGTAGGCGACAGTGCAACTTTGTCGACATACCTATACCGCCAAACAGACGCGAGGCGCCTAGCGTCTGGCTTAGGGTTGTACAAAATAAATAAAAAGTGGATAATATTGATGAATAATATTTCCAGTATTGAAAATAAAGAAAACCTTGGGGCCGAGACTCTGAGCAACAATGCTACGCGCTGTATAGAGGTAAGTTGTTATATGTAATTCTTGTAGACTTGTTACATAAATAAACAAACTACTTAGTTAGTGATGGGCGAAGACAAAATCTCAATACCTACCTATAGATTTTTCTTGCAATATTTATTATTTTCATCGAGAGACAAACACCTTAGTACCGAAATACTTCTCAATTACTTTCTCAAAAGAAAATTTACGTTCAAATAGGTGACGTCATAAAAAAACAATACCTAATGCGTAAAGAAATTATAATTTCTATTCATCAGGAACCTAATATTATATTAATTCTTTTGCATTTTTTTAAATTTTTAATTATTTTTTATAAAAAAAATCAAGCCATTATCTTTCTTTACAGGAACTAGTTATTGAAAACGACCAAGAAGGAAAGGTGGATGAAATGGAAGTTGGGCGTAGAGTTGTAGACGTTTCTTTTTTTTTTAAAGCTCTTCAGGCCATAGGGGACCACGGTCCAATGGATTGTAAGTTAAGTTACCTCAGTATAATAGGTGAAGTAAAAGTTGGTCTGGACTCAAAACTCATCATGAAATGTAGTATGTGTAGTATGAAATTTACTGTGTGTTTGATTGAAAAGAAAGAAGATAGAATGGAAGTGAATCATCAAATTGTATCTGGTATCATATCATCTGGTGGGAGCTACTATCAGTTAAAAACATTAACTGCCGCAGTAGCCCTACCAATCATGTCACCTTCATTATACAATGAAATTAATAATACGGTTTGCGATTGGTGGGAAAAGACAGCAGCACATTCCATGGCAGAAGCTGTCAAGGAAGAAGCGGAGTACGCAGTCTATAGGTAGTGTTGATAAAAATGGTACACCATTAATATCTGTTGCTGTTGACGGTTGTTGGAGCAAGAGATCTTATGGTAAGAATTTTTCCGCCTTGTCCGGCGCAGCTGCGATAATTGGCATTAAAACTAATAAAGTATTGTTTTTTGGAGTTAAAAATAAATACTGCGTAGTTTGTGCACGAGCCGCAAAGAACGACAGTCAGCCCTCGGAACACCGTTGTTTCAAGAATTATTCGGGATCATCTACCGGTATGGAATCGACCATAATAGTTGAGGGGTTTAAACGTTCCATTGTTGATCACGGTGTAATTTATAATAAATTTGTAGCAGACGGCGATTCCAGTACTTATAAAAAAATATTAGATTCGCGACCGTACGGTAATTTAACAGTAGAGAAAATTGAATGCAAAAATCATCTTTTACGAAACTACTGCAATAGCTTGGAGAAACTGTCGAAAGACACTAAGTATCCTTGCGAATTGCGGAAATTCCTAAAAGAAAGGTATTTGCGTTTAAGAACGGGTGTAAAATGTGCTATTAAATATTGGGGCGTTCAAAATCAGTCACTCGAAGAAAAAATAAAAAATCTTAGTGAAGATATCCTAAATGGTCCACAACACGTATTTGGTAATCACCAATATTGCAAGGAGTATTTCTGTAGACCTGATACTCGTCGAATAGAACCTGTTGGGTTGCTTCCAGCAATTGTTGGATGCGGATTAATGGACGCGGTACACATTTTAAGTAAAAGACTGTCATATCATTCTAGAAGTTTAATTCATAATTGTACAAGTAATATAGTTGAAAGTTTTAACGCAGTGATTGCCAAATTAGTAGGGGGTAAGCGTGTAAATTATTCTTCCCGTGGTTCTTATGCGGGCCGATGCGCAGCTGCTGTTGTGTCTTTTAATACAGGATCGATTCATAGTAAAACTCATGAAGTAATATTTAAATCTAGTCCTAATCCTTTGATCGCGAAAGTGGAAAATTGTAATCGTAGAATCCGTTTAATTGCTAAACCTAAATTAAGAATGAAAAAGAGCCACAGCGCTGTATCGAAAGATGCTCACTATGGACCAAACTGCGAAAAACCTGATCTGAGTCCAGAATTATATGAGAAAGCCAAGTCATCTTTTTTAGCCGATTTAAAGTTGTCTTGTGCTGAAAGAGAGGAGCTTGAAAGGTCGACCCATTTGCAAAGAAGTAGTTCTGAGTGGATGAGTACAAGGAGAAAATTACTAACCTCATCATCGTTCGGGGAAGTTTGTAAAAAACGAGAGAGCACAAGTTGTGCTGTTCTTGTTCGTAAAATCGTTTATGGTAGTAATATCTCCAGTTTGCCTGCTGTACGGTACGGTATCGAAAACGAAGAAACCGCAATTAAACAGTTAGAAATTCAAGAGAATATTAGTATACAAGGTTGCGGTTTGTTCGTCGACGATCAATATGAATTTCTTGGTACTACACCAGATGGCATTTATGCAAACGGTTTAATTGAAATTAAGTGCCCACATTCTTTAGCTGGCATGACTCTTGATGAAGCAATGGCCAAACATACCTTTTGGGTTAAGGACAAGGCTTCCAAGGGTTATGTCATAAATAAAAATCATAACTGGTATTTCCAAATTCAGGGACAGGTACATATTACTAAAAGAAACGTTTGCATGCTTGGCATCTGGTTTGGTGCTACTGTACCTATGAAAGTTTATATTATAGAAAAGGACGACAAATTTTGGGAGTAGAAAATGGAAATGAAATTAGTTAGGTTTTATTACGATTGCCTACTTCCAGAATTAGTTGATCCTCGGCAGTCACGAAGCATGCCCATTCGTGACGCGCCCAGTATCATAGAGGCTATGAAAGAGAGGAAAGAAAGAGCTTTACGTGTTTTGAAAGAGAAGAACGCCTAATGATTTTGAAAGATACAGGTAACTTAACTACCCAGCCAGTCGATTCACGTAAACACGCCAGTCCAAAAGTCGTTTTAACTTAGGAACTTAGAAATCGCCTTTTGGTTTTCTGTTTTAAACGCACTTACTTATCTAGTCTTGGATTGTCATAAATCTTCCAATAGCTCAATTACTATACAATTTCTGAGTTACCTGGTGTAAAGAATCATAAAAATTGGTTCAAAAATACAGCGAATTGAGAATTCTCCTTTTTTTTAAGTCGGTTAAAAGGGCTAAATTTGCAAAAAACGAAGTGACGTCACTGCGCTACGGTTTTTTTTACCTACGTGAATCGGGCAGCTGGTAACGTTTTCATTCTGATAGGTTTTGTGATAGCCATTGATTTTATCATCAAATTAGCAGAAATCAGAACTTGATCCGTAATCGAATGAAAAAACATTAGAATTTTGAACTCATATTTCGTTATTGTTTAATTACATACTTTTAATTAGTATATTAATAATTTACAAACTTCTGTTAAAATTAGTAAATAAATGAATTATTTACTAATTTTTGTACAACCCTTTTTTTTTTTTTTTTTTTGGTGGACTATGGATTAGTCTCGCCCCGCCAAATCGGTCCGGGGTGACGGAGAAGGCGGCGCGTGACCCCATAGACCCACCGTAAAAAACTCCTCTCTCTTCGTCGTGCGAGCGGGTCACCGGGACCCGATTTTTAACTTCGGTGGCCCGCCCGGCGGTTCACCCTCGCGGGTTCCTCTCGTCGACGCCCCGACAGATTTCGCCGTCGGGGCGTCGCCCTCACGCGGTGGCCTCACGTCGGGTGACCGGACAATTCCCCGGTCCGATCACCCGAAGCCTCGGTTAGGGCGGCATCAGGCGCAGGTATTCGCGCCTGCGCCGCCCCGGCCGCTGGCGGCGGCCCGGGGCGCGGGAATCCTCCCTTGCCCGTTCCGCCGCTTCCTTCTGCGAGATGACAGCCTCGCAGAAGGCGGCGACCGCGTCCCAGTTCCTGATGCTGTCGACCATCGCCCTTGCGACGGCCGGCAGCGTCAGGTCGGCACCGATGACAGCGACGAGGTCACGGCGCTGCCGCTCCCATCCCGGACACACCTCCAGCGTGTGTTGCGCCGTGTCCTCGTCACTCCTGCAGTGGTGGCAGGCCGGAGTCCACTCCCTATACACGACCCTGTGCAGGTACAACCCGAAACACCCGTGCCCCGTTAATACCTGCACCAGCCGAAAGGTGAGGACTCCGTGCCGCCGCTCCATCCACTCTATCAATACGGGCCGGAGGGCCTCAACGGTCTCCACACCGTGCCTAGGCCTCTCCAGCCGCGTAGCCCAACGGGCGATGACGTCTCGGCGGGCATCCACGCGCCAGGTGGCTATCTCGCTCAACGATGGGGAGCCACCTTCCTCGCGCGCTGTGATAACCCGCCGGTAAAGGTCGGAGAGCATCTCCGCCTCTAGGTCCCACGGGGGTGTCCCGGCCAACAGGCACGCCGCCTCTGTCGACACCGTGCGGTACCCGCGAATGGCTCTGACCGCCATGGCTCTCTGTGGCCTCCACAGAACCGCCCTGAGCTGGGCGTTCAGAGCCCTCGCCCACACGGGTGCGCCGTACATGGCCATCGAGCGGATGACCCCCGCATACAGCCGTCGGCCCTCGAAACTGGGTCCGCCCACGTTCGGCATGAGTCGAGAAAGGGCGGACGCCGCGCCAACAAGCCGGGGAGCAATCTGTCGGAAATGCTCCCGGAACCACCATCGCCCGTCGAGCACCAGACCCAAGTACCTCATATGGGCCTGGATGCTGATGTGGATGGAGTTTACCACTATCGAGGCGCCGATGGGTAGCCTCACACGGGGCCCGTGGAAAAGTAGGGCCTCCGTCTTGTTTAGGGCCACCCTGAGCCCCAGCGCCTCGATCCGCCTGACCATCTCCTCGGTGCCGAGAGTGGCCAGGCTCGCCGCCTCTTCGAGTGTCCTGCCCCGGGCTGTGACGAGCGTGTCGTCAGCGTAGCACACCAAGCTCAGCCCGGGGGGGAGACTCCCTCTCAACGCCCAGTCGTACCCGATGTCCCACAGGGTCGGCCCCAGAACCGACCCCTGCGGAACGCCGCACGACATGGGCGTCCGCACAATGTCCCCTGCGGGACCCGCGCAGAGGATACTGCGGCCCTCCAAATAGTCTGCCACCAGCCGCCTGAGGTACAGGGGCACTCCATGGAACCGGAGCGCCTCCCTGATGCAGCCGAATGGCAGACTATTGAATGCGTTGGCGATGTCCAACGACACCGCCAACAGCACTCCCTTCCCGGCGACGGCCTCCGCGGCCGCCTGCCTCAGGCGTAGTAGGGCCCCGATGGTCGAACGCCCCCTCCGAAACCCATACTGAGCGTCCGACAGATCGGGCCCCACCTCCTCCAGATGTCGGACGATGCGGGCAGCGAGCACACGCTCCAGCAGCTTACCCACATCGTCGAGGAGCACGATGGGCCTGTAGGCCGACGGCAAATCCGGGGACCGTCCCGGCTTTGGCAGGAGAACCAACCTCCCTTCCTTCCAGCACTCAGGGAACCGTCCAGACGTCAGACAGGCGTTGAACAGCTGCCTGAGGCGAGGCTCGAAGTGCTCGAGGAGCGATGTCAGCACCCGGACTGGAATTCCGTCCGGGCCGGGGGCCGTGGTGGCGGAACGAATCTTCGCCACGGCCGCCCCCACTTCCGACTCCGTCACGGGCGGAACACTCTCGTCGTCGTCGGCCTCCCGGTCCTGATCTGGCGGAGCCATGACCGGGGGCGTGTGTTCCGACTGCCGTGGAAACAGCTCCTCGACCACCCTACGAAGGAAGTCGGGCTGGAGGGTCTCGGTGAGGGGGGAGGCCCGCGCGCGAAGCTTGTTCAGCGCCGCGCGATACGGGCGACCCCAGGGGTCACGGTCGAGACCGTCCAGCATCTCCTGCCAACTCGCGCCCTTGGCGGCACGGATGGCCAGCCGAAAGGCAGTCCGCGCACCGCGGTACGCCTCGTACAGCTGGCCCTCCCGCTCGACGTCGCGGTGACGCCGCCGGCTGCGGGTGTAAGACCTTCGGGCACTGATACACGCCGCACGAAGGTCCGCCAGTCTTGGGGACCACCAGTAGACCCCCTGCCTCGGAGGTGGACGCCGCCGCACTCTGGGCATGGCCGCATCGCAGATCTGCGTTAACGCACTGCGAATGCGGACAGCCTCAGCGTCCACTCCGTCCGCTGGGGGTGGTGAGGACAGCCACGTGCTGACAATGGCCGCCTCCGCCAGTAGATCCCTGTCAAGACGACCCACAGCCCACCGCGGAAACGCGGGAGCTCCGTCCGCCCTGTGACCCCTACCGGGTTCCCGGGGGGAGACCTCCATCCGGATGTACCGGTGGTCCGACAGGGTCTCCGCCTCCTCCAGGACACTCCAGTTCCTCACCCGTGGCGCGACGGCGGGGCTAGCGAACGACAAGTCCACTATCGACCCGCCCTGCCGCCGCACGCACGTGTTCACCGAGCCTCTGTTCAGAACACAGAGGCCCAGTGAAGCCGCCCACTCATTGACCGCCCGCCCGCGGTCGTCCGTCGTAGGGGACCCCCACGCCGTGGATTTGGCGTTAAAGTCCCCCAGAACCAGGACGAGGCCCGGTGCCAGTCGCCGTATCGAGGCCTCCAAGGTGGTGAGTGAGGCCCCGAAATCGTCCATCCTCCTAGTGGGGGAGAGGTATACGCTGTAGAGCGTGACCCCTCCCCACTCCGCCGCGACAAATTCCTCGCCCCTATCCAAAAGGGACAAGGACGGGAAGTGCCGCTGCGTTGAGACGACGATTGCCGCGGTACCGTTTCGACTGACCACCCAATTGGGGCGATCAGGCACGGCGTACGGTTCCGCGACTACGGCTGCACCAATCGACCACTCCGCCATGGATTGCAGGAGGAGATCCTGCGCTCCGGCGGAGTGGTTGGTGTTGGCCTGCAGGAGGAGGTGCATGGATGGTGTACCCATTATCGGGTTGTATCCATGACCTCCTCGCCAGCGGGCGATCGGACCGCGCTAGGAGCGGGAGCGGCCGTGGTCGTAGGGCCGCCCCGCGCCTTTGGGGCCGAAGCTGGAGGTTTGCACGCCCCAGAGCCCATGCGGTGCTTGGCGGGCTTATTGCCCGCCGCACACGCGGGGCAGTGGGGCGGGGCGGCGCAAGATGCCGCCACGTGCCCGGTCTGACCGCAGCGGAAACACAATCCGCCGCAGTCAAAGCAATTAGTGCACGTCGGTCGAGTGTGTCCGACCGCCATGCACTTGTAGCACCTCGCAGGCCGGTGCTCAAGCACGGTTACCCGCGCCGAGCTCCAGCCCACGAGGAGCCTGCCTGAGCCGGCCAGTTGCCTGACCGACTCCACCGGGCACTGCGCCCAGGCAGCACCTACGCCACCCGGACCGGGACGAATGGCACCAACCCGGACGGTGTCTATGGGACACCCGGTTTTCGAGGCAATAGCCTCCCGGATGTCTTCCACCGTCACTGAATCGTCCAAACCCGAAATGCGCATTTCGGCGCACTTGACGGGCCTGGCGATCTTGATGCCACCCTCCTCGGCGAACAAACCTCTCAGCTTCTCGGCCACGCTGTCGGCCGTCTTGGCGCCCTCGGCCCCTGGGAACTCGAGAATTCGAGCCCCCGTCCGGGCCTTGCGGGTCCTGGCTTCGACGCCTCCAATATCGGAGACGTCTAGCTCCCGCCGGGCCTTCCTCAAGACGGCCTCGTAGCTGAGGCCCTTCTCGGCCGCCTCGGGCAGCACAGTGATCACCACTGCGGCCGTCTTCGGCGACTTGAGCCCCTTGCGCGGTCTCTTCTTCCGTCCGGCTCCTGCCTGAGGAGCGGGGACCTCAGCGGCGCGCTTGGCCTCCGCTCTCCTCCTTTGGCCGCGACTCCTTCTGTCGCGTTCGGCTACCTGCCAACCCTGTTCGGGTACGGCAGTCGTGCCAGACGCGGAAGGCCTCGTCGCGGCCTCGCTGGTCGTCGCCGGCGGTGTTGTTGCGGGCGACTTCAGCGGTCCGGCAGGAGCCGGAGCCGTCTTCCTCCTCAGGGCGGGTCCCTTCGGAGCTGGGCCGGGGCCTTTGGGCTTAGGCCCGGCCGCGGCCGCGGCGTAGCTCCCCACGCGGCCACCCTGACAAGGCAGCGGGGCGGGGGCTGGTGCCACATGCGGCCGCTTGTCCGCGGCGAGAGGTGGTCGGACACGTGGTTCTGGAGGCAACCTCGCCTCCAGAACGGCGAAGCGCGCATCGACGAGCTTGCCCACTGCGCCGATGATTTTGGCGAGGGCCTCGTCCGATATGCCTCCCACCTCAAACGGGGTCGGCTGAGCCTCCTCAGGGGCCCGTTCTACGGCGCCTGGCGGCTTTGGCGCCGCAGGGGCGCTAGCCGGCGGCAAGCGGTCCGCGGGGAGAGGCGTCAACCTCACCACCGGGACAGGGAGTCTCGCCGCGGCGACTGCGCCAGCGTCAGCCGGCGGCGCGCGCTTCGCGGCGGCAGGCGTCTTCCTCGCCGCGGGGACGGGTGTGACGGTGACGCCATCACCCAACGTCATCGGCGCCGCAGCGCGAGGCGGCTTTGGCGCCGCAGCGGCCGCTGAGTAGCCGGTCTTGGCTGGTGGCGCGGCTGGCGCAGGCGACACGAACAGCGCCACCTGCGCCTTGAGGTCGGCCACGTCGATCAGCAACTGGCGGTTTGCCCGACGCATCTCCGCCAGCATGTCGCCCAGGTTCCTGTTTCGGGTCCGCAGGCCTGACATCTCGCCTCTAAGGCGGACATTTTCGGCCTGCAGATCCGTGGCGTCACCGGCGCGGACAGCGACCGCCGCCGCCCTTTCTACAGCCGAGGTCCCTCGCCCTCTTCGGGAGGCCATGATCTTAGGTGGAGGCATGTTGGCCGCGCTCCCCTCGGTTTCGGCGCTCGAGCTGCCTCCCTTACTCAGGGGGCGCTTTCGCACCTGCGAGGGGAGGGCCTCCTCCTTCTTAGTCGCGGTCGCAGGCGGCGTCTTTGCTGCTAGACGCGCCGACGACCTAGTGGGGCCTTCACCAGCCGACCCGCTTTCCTCTTTGGACGGCCCTGCGGGAATATCACCGCCCTCGTCCATTCTGACGGTAGATCCGCCGCCCTCGTCTTCGGACGGCTCTGCGACATCGCTGTCGCCCTCGTCCGTCGACGGCTCTGCTGCGAGTCTACCGTCCTTCTTCTCTTCAGCGGCGGCAGCCTCCCTGCGCGCCCGCCGCTCCTCCAGCCGCCTTTTGTGGCTCAGGCCGTTGCCCCGAGACTTTCGAGGCGACCTCCTCTTCTTCTTCTGGGCCTCCACGGTTTGTGCCGGGCCCTCGGCAGACGCCTCAAGTCCTGAGGACGAGGCGTCGTCGTGGTCAGTTTTTGATCGGCTTGACCGGGCCTTGGGGTGAGGATCGCTACAATCCCCGTCGTTTTTTTTAATTAATTTTTCAGCATCCATTATTGATCCCACGATTATGGGAGATACAATACGTCGACCCGGGCAGAGATCCCTTTACCCGGGCAAGCCTACATTTACCAACCAGGGGGTCAGCCGGTACCCTGGCTGGAGCGTGCTAACGACAGAACAACCCATCTGCCATGCATCTTCTCGCCGCACGCCAGAACTTAAGATTCTGGGTGATTTCCGAGTCCGAATGTTACTTCGAACTCTTTATAGAGGTTGTCTTCCTCGCGGTCCGGGCGGTTAAGCCAAGACCCTCGCTCCTGAAACTAAGACAAGCAAAGAATCAGGTTTACGATGTGTGGGCGGTGGCATGTGCCTGCCCAGCCCTCAAATGAATGAGTGACTGAGCCCGTCCCAATGTTTCGCGTCCTATACCCTCTACTACGACTGTAGTAGAGTAAGGAGCGAAATCGCGCAGATATTCGCTACGGACGACAGTACAACAGAAGAACTGGGGACCGCCGCCCGCACCCAGGGTACACCGCGTGGAGGTTTCTGGGATAGTACCCCTTGTACAACCCTAGCACGCTTTTGAGATAGCGAGTAATGGCGACTCATATTTGTTATTGTGTAGTAAATAAATCATTTTTATACTTGTGTTTCATTTATTGACATTTTTTTTAAAACCCTAGGATTTTTTTTAGATATCGACGAGGTGATCGTAAACAAAAAGTAAGTATTTGAGTTTACGCAATAGGCACATTTCCTTGCGTAGAGATAAACACACTTCCTACTGAATTTGCAATTATTTTATTGAATGAATATTTTACGACTTAGAATAAATTTTGGTAGTGAAATTACAAATAAATACATAGTTGGAATTTTAGGTAAGTAGAATACAAAAATGTCAGTCCGGACCTGCTCTTGATTGTATATTATATTATAAACTAGTAACCCGCCCTCGCTATCTTCGCTATCTTCGGCAATATTCACTTAAATTACATACTATAAAAACCATATTGATCTATAATAAATGCACAATTTATTTAAGGTACTTAATTGGATAAGGATTAATGCTGTATTGTATAAAATCACTTAGTAAATAATCATTTTTTAGTAGAGGATAAAAAATGGTTATGGTGGGTTATCCCTAAGAGATAGACATATGCCATCGTGGACTTTTTTGTTGAACTTTTTAAGATGGATAATACTGTAGTACATTATTTTGGTCTATCTCGTAGGGTTCAGCCAACGTTTGCAATATAAGCGCAAAAAAACGTGCTTATTTACGACATCACATTAGAAACCTCTAAATTAATCAGCGTTTCTCTACTATATTATGCATGTATTATACATATAAACCTTCCTTAAGAATCATTCTATTTATTTAAAAAAACTGCATCAAAATCCGTTGCGTAGTTTTAAAGACTAAGCATACATAGGGACAGACAGACGGCGGATAGCGACTTTGTTTTATACTATGTAATGTAATGATAGAAAAACATAAAAATTGTGTCTCAACTACTCTTATTAATCTATTAAAAAGAATCAACAGCTAGTTTCCAAAAATTCAACGTTATTGTTATGCTGTAAATATTCAAGTTCAATAACAATTTCTCAACGTGGAACGTTTGTTGCAAAACATTTTGAAAATCACGCTCTCTAGGTCATTCATCCGCCCCGTCGGATGTTACATTAAACTTTGGCGCTGCGGTCGCTCGAAATCGAGATCTCAGGCCAACAATCTACACCCTTAAATAAAAAGGTACAGAACGTACAAGTTTTGCAATTAAAAATATAGTGTACAATGTTTATTTTAACGCCACCTTGCACTAAGGAAATAATCCTTGTATTGCGGAGGATTTTAGAAACATTTAATTAACGCAGACGAATTACAGTCACCGACCTTTGACCACGACCTTTTTCGCACGTTCTTATCGATCGTACGTGATCCACTTTTCATACATACATACATATCATCACGCCATATCCCTTGCAGGGTAGGCAGAGAGAACAGAGTGCCAGAGAACTCTATCTCTGCATACTTCACTCGCTTCCTCAACATTCATAATTCTCTTCATACACGCTCGCCGGTTTCGGAGACTCTTGACTCCACCTTCCTTCAGTACATGACCGATCTGGTCTAGGTAGGTTAGTTTCGGTCTCCCTCGGTACCTAAATCCTTCCACTTTCGCATTGTATATCTTCTTAACCAGGCGTTCGTTCGGCATTCTTTCCACATGTCCGAACCATCGGAGCATTCCCTTTCGCATCTTTACACCAATACTCTCTTTCATACCTACTCGCTCTCTTACGTCGTCGTTACGAATGCGGTCGGTCAGCCTAACTCCACAGATTTTCCGCAGAGATCGCATTTCGACCGCATTAATTTTACTATCATACTCTTTTCTGCATACCCAACTCTCGCTTCCATACAGTAATGTTGCGACAAGCACTGCGTTATGTATTGCTACACGTGCCTTCTGGCTGAGGTGGTGGCTGCCGAGAAGTTGCCCCAACGCTCCGTTCACTCTATTTCCTGCATTCACTCTTCGCTCTATATCAGTGGTGTACCTTCCATCTCGGCTAAATCCACATCCAAGATATACAAATTCATTCACTTGCTCTAGTGCATCATTACCTATTGTTACTCTGACATCTGTTCTGGTTTTATCTCTTTCAAAGACCATTATTTTCGTTTTGCTCACATTCACGCGTAGACCCCTCTTTTCATCAACAGTTAATAATTCGGTTTCATTAACGTCTCAATAAAGAATCACAAATGAGTACACAGTTAATTAAGTTTCTTTCAATGAGCTTGTGTGGCACCCAAATATTGAGCTTTTTTCTATACCCACATTTTTTTAAATGGGTCAAAACTGTTTTGTGGTCATTTTTCACATTTTCGGCTATGTCGTAACTACTGATATGCCGATCTTGCCCCTTTTTTTACCCGACTGCAAAGGAGTGGTATTGTGTTTAACAGTCTATGTATGTATGTATGTATGTATGTATGTTCCTTTGAAGCACTATATATACCAAACGCCTGGGCCGATTTTTATGATTCATACGTCAATCGATTCCTCTTAATCCGGCGAGTGTCACTAAAGATATGACGTTATTGAAAATTCAATATGGCGACTACTGGACGCCATATTGTGAAAATTAAAAAAATTAAAGTCAACAAACTATATCGAGTGGGGTATCGTTAAATAGGTATTTAAAAATCATTATTAGTTTTCTCTCAAAATTTTTCGATTTGACTGGCCGTTTAGGATCTATATCGATTTAAAGTTTCGTAACAACCTTTCTCACATATAGGTTTTTTAGACAGTAGAAATTTACGATGAAAAGACGAAACATTCATATAACTGGATGTGGATGGACATATACTAAAGTATCTAGTAAGTATATTGTCTAATATACCATAGGTAGTCCTACCTAAAGTATCTAATGTCTGACGCGGTCGCCCATCTCCAATTTCTAACGATTTAGTACTCAACTTCAGTCGAAAAACTATATATACTTAGGTACTTACCTACTTATTAATAAATAAGATAACTATAGCTACCTAGGTTCATAACTGAAAAGTATAAAATAAAAAAAAATGATTAAAAAAATCAAAAAACCCGACTGCGTAAAAAGTCACCAAAACTACGTACATAATAAAAAAACTGAAAAGAAAAAAACAAGCACTTAGATGTCCGGTGGTCTAGAATTCCATAATATATTATTGAATAAATACTATTGCAGAAAATGAAATATATTTTAATAATAGAACATGACAACTGAACAGTCGGGATCCATTGAAAAATTAGATTTGCTGTCGTATAAAGGATCCCGAGTGTTCAGTTGTCATGTTCTATTATTAAAATATATTTCATTTTCTGCAATAGTATTTATTCAATAATATATTATGGAATTCTAGACCACCGGACATCTAAGTGCTTGTTTTTTTCTTTTCAGTTTTTTTATTATGTACGTAGTTTTGGTGACTTTTTACGCAGTCGGGTTTTTTGATTTTTTTAATCATTTTTTTTATTCAAAAATGGTGTCTATTTTATCAGCGACGGGCGACCAGAGCGAGGTCCATCTTTAACATCAAAATTGCTGGATTGAAAACGTTTAAACCAACTTTGCTGCTCTTATTGACACTGCATTAAGTCCATAAACGCCACAATTTCTTATTTTCGCAAGAAATAAATCCTTTTTTGTAATAAAATTTTAAAATGTCTTCTTCTTCTTCTTAATGAATGGCCTCTGTGAGTGATTAACCACAACTTCGCCAATGTCAAGTAAAATAAGTTTAAAAAATTATAATAGATTTATATTTTAGTCATCAAGTCATGTCGGTTCATTGTCTAAATCCTTCAATCCAACTTCTTCATTAGATTCACAGATTTTGACAGTTAGAATAACAAATGAAAAACGGCGGGCATCAACATTTTTTTTTTGGTTCTGTTCGTCCATTCGGACAGGCAAAGGGATCAAAGCCCATACAGCCAAGTCTTATTTAATTATTTTTCTTATATTGTCCATCATTTCTTCATATTATGTGGCCTTAATAGTCATTGTCTGTCAGTAAGTCAAGTCGTTACCATTAATCGGGCGCTGATAACCTAATCAATGATTTTCTTTGGGAATTTTGGGCAAATATGAAAATACACGTAAACCACTATTATACCATATTCAATACACTTCAGCACTTTAACTGTACCATATTGCATAAAATACCAGCAAAATTATTCAATATAACACCACAAAACACTAAAGAAATGATTATAATACAAGAGCGTGACATGACAACTCCGGGCATCAACATTTTACTAAATAGTTTCTTTTTTGAAATGTAATCTTTTTAATGGTATCAAAACCAACCAGATACAACTAGTACAGCCAAAGAGATTTTATTAAATTTTTATACAGACTATATGCGAAAAGACCTTTTTCCTGACCTATAATTTATAAATGCCAATGTGAATTTGTTTGTTTGTTACGTATTCACGTCTAAATCACTAAACAGATTTTAAAATTACCTTCTCAAATGGTAAGTTACATTATCAGGGAGCAATATAGGTTATATTTTATTCACGTATTTCTATGGAAACGGTAACCTTGCGAGTGAAACCGCGAGAATCTGTTAGTTTGAAGTTCAACTATTTTTACGGACTTAATTATGTAATGTGTAATGTAGTGTGTTTATTTGAGCGCCCGTGTGGTGACGAAGTAAGAATACAATTCAGTACCTTACCCATGTGTGATCGTAAGAGACGACTCAAGGATATAAAACGCATATAACATCTATGCAAGAGAAAGAGAACTCGAAAGAAACCTCTATACCAACACGCCTGACCAACATGGTATAGTTAATATCCCTCCCGTTTTGGGAGGCTCGAACTCAATAGTAAGAGGTGTATGAGCTGAGACTAGATGAGATATATTTCATTTTCAATTAAACACTTCGAACAGTTTTTAGCAATCGTAATCACTTGCGAACTAAGGCCTTTTTCGTCCAACAAAACATCGTTATTATTGAACAATTAAAAATTAAAGACAATTTTTTTTAATTAAATTATGACAATAGCTTTTATAAAAAGCTTAATGTTGATTTAAGAAATAATAGTTACTTGTTTGCTAGCTATATATTTGTACCAATGACCTTGAGAACTGATCATTATATTTACACACGTTTTTGCTTGGCTAAAAGAAATCATTATACATTTTTAGAGCTACAAGCAGAGATACAGGTTTATCATAATACGGCTACCATTTATTTATTTATTTATTTATTCATTCAACTGCTCC
Source organism: Lymantria monacha (assembly GCA_905163515.2). Classification (NCBI taxonomy): domain Eukaryota; kingdom Metazoa; phylum Arthropoda; class Insecta; order Lepidoptera; family Erebidae; genus Lymantria; species Lymantria monacha. Next base: position 2,344,921 of record LR991091.1, on the reverse strand, counting down.
ACACACTTACAGTTTCCCAATACGTGTATTGAGCCATTACAATTTTACAATTTAAATACATAATTATAACATAAAAAATGCAAACAAAATTTTAAAAATACGTCAAAGTTGGTGAAAAATATATCAACATCCGGATACTGAGCAATGTGATTGCCTGACTGGTAGGTGCATATTGTGCGGTACACGTACGCACCTGTGGGGCAGCGAGCAGGCACCGCGAACGAAGCCGTGTGTATTGAATCGGCGCTAATAGCGAACAGCGCGACAGTGCATTTGAATTATCAATTTTATTATTTAATAATAAGTAATAATGTAAGAAAAGGGCACATTTACGTCGTAACGCAAGGGTATCGAGACTTATCATACCAGATACAAAGAGAGAAGGATATAAATATGGATAATAACCGTACTGCTTTTTGTATAAAAACCTACAAAATTTACGCTGCACACGTTCAATCATTATGCTATACTTGACCTCATGCGGGTCCCAGATTATAGAGTTGTACTCCAACATGCTGCGAACGAAGGCATAGTACAGCGCAAGAATAGTGTTCCTACATTGAAACAAGGTCGATTGTCTCATCACAAAGCCTAGTAATTTGTAACTTTTTTCACAAATAGTTGTGATATGCGTGTTGAAAGTTAGACATGAGTCCAGTGTAACGCCCAGGTCACGGATTTGTGTAATCCGTTCCAACGGTGCATCAGATATTTTGTACGTGTGCGTGCATGGAACGCGCGATCGAGTAAATGTGATGGTTTTACATTTAGATGTATTAAACTCTAAGTAATTGTGCGCACCCCATGCAACAACATTATCAATGTCACGCTGTAGCGCCTCACAGTCTTCCGTGCTGTTTACGCCCAAAAACAGTTTCAGATCATCGGCAAACATAAGACATTGAGCCGAACGGATTACACCGGGCAGATCATTGACCATGATTAAGAACTGGGTTGGGCCCAGAACACTGCCCTGGCTCACACCAGAGCGAGTGAAGTATGGGTCAGATTGGTATTTGCCTAGCTGTACGTATTGTATTCGATTTGTAAAATAACTAGCAAATAATTTTAAAAGCTTAGGAGTGAATCCAGCAGTGGCAAATTTTCGTAGGAGTACATCATTATGTACGCGGTCGAAGGCTTTTTTAAAATCGAAATACGCGGCGTCTACTTGCCTATCATTATCCATACCATAGTTATTAATTAACCTCCTTATTTATTATCAAGTTAAATTTTTATAGAATAACAAAGTTATATTTACAATTCTAATTATTAAATACATTTTTAAATATAATATTAAAATTACTGAAATTTAGCATTTAATATGCCTAATTATCTATAAAAACCCGATTACGAAGCGAAAAAATGATGTCACAAGCCGTGACATCATTTTTCGCTTCGTAATCGGGTTTTTTTTATGTAATATTAAATACTAATCATAATTATCTGCCGGCTCTTCACCTAATTATATGAGATCGATGTAATGTATCCTCCACTTGAATCGTAAATATTGTAAAGCTTTAGTTTTACAATCAGCTGCCTGCCTGACGTCAACCCTCCTTGAGAATGTAATGATCAGCCGGCACCAAAAGCTGATGCCTCATGTCAATGTAAAGTTCTTAGTCACCTTTTACGATACAAAAAAGGTAAGGGTCGATAGTGTTCGTAGCTGCCACTACATAGCTCAATATAGGTGCGTAAAAAAATACATTTTAGTTAAAAAATATTATCACATAAAATAATACAATTTTCACGGGTTTTTGTTTTAATTTGATTTTAAATTTCTCTACGTTCTGAATACTTCAGAGTGTTTCATGGTTACAGGAGGATAGACCATGAACGCCGTAAAGTGCTCAAAACGTCTGAAAATTAAAGAAATCCAATATAAACGCGATGGAATCCGTAAAAAATAGTTTTATTTCAAATGTGTATTACTCGCGTAAATATCAGATATTATAAATATTATCATTACCATCTCAGCTAAAATATGTCCTGCTGCTCGGCTAGAGCCTCCTCCACAATTGGAAGGCACTTGACCTAACATACAGTGCGGGTCAGACGAGTAGATATAGGTTTCAATTTCGAGTTCATATTGAATTGAAAACTTCTTTAGTGACGGTGTGCACTTTTTGGGATGGGTAAAAAATGTTAAACTCGCGTCAGAACACGTGACCTGATCAAAAATTCGTAAGACGGAGGGAGAGTAGACCGTAGAAGAAGAAGTAATAATATAATATGTGTAATATAATATAATATATTTAACATGTGTATTTATTGTATGGTTATACCTATACATACTCCCTGGGGTACGCTTTTTATTTTTTTGTATTTTTTTTTTTCATAGGCTTTTTCATAGATTTAAGTTTTCACTCCTGTCGGCAGTCCTCTTGACTGCTTCATGTTTTTATTATATCTCTTAATCGTTTTTTACAATATTTACAGGAAAGTAAATTTGGGGGGCATAGTCCGGAGCGTGCTCGTTCGCGTGCCCTGCTAGTCTAATTAGACTGCTAATCCGGCTCGAAATGCGTACCGCAATGCGGGTTAGGGCGTCCCCCGGAGGCGACGCGTACCGACCCGCCCCCGTCGGTACGAACATCGGCAGTTGCGGCGATGGGGGCCGCCACCCATCACGCCTTGCCCAGTTAGGCGAGTCGAGGAGAACGGAGTGCCGGGTGGGCACGTGGAATGTAAGAGGTTGTGTGGAAGGTAAGTTGCACGAGCTGATATCCGTCATGGCGGACAAACAGCTAGACGTGCTCTGTGTAACAGAGACCAAGCGAAGGGGCAGCGACGCCTGCGATCTTCCTGGTGGCGGGATGGCTCTGTGGTCTGGTGTACCACAGAGCGATCGAGCCAGCATGGGGGTAGGAGTGCTGTTGTCCTCTCGCTTGGCCTCAGGTGTGAAGGATTACGGAATGTATGATCCCAGACTTCTCTGGGTCCGTATAAAACTAGGTGTCACCAAGGTATTCATGGTTGTAGCATATGCTCCCGTAGGATCCTCGGTGGCATCAGACCTAGAGAAGTTTTGGGACAATGTTAGGGAAGTTCTGGATATGGCAGAAACCAGTGAACGCGTGATTGTATGCGGAGATTTGAACGGATGGGTGGGGACCAAGCGTCCCGACTATGAGGACGTACTTGGTCCATTTGGTGATAAGAGAGTGAACGACGCAGGTAGGCTCATAGCGGATGTATGCATGGAGAAAAACCTTATTGTGTCAAACACATTTTTCCAACATAAGGACATCCATATGTATACATGGAGAAGGAATGAACAGAAAAGCATAATAGATTTAATTTTGGTAGACAGTCGCCTCCGAAGCAAAATATTGGACGCAAGAGCCTACAGGGGCCCCACAGTCGACACGGACCACTATCTCGTTATTGCGAGATTTAGTGGTCTGTTCAGAAAGTGGAGGCACTGGCGAGAGCGTGTCCACTTCGGAGGGCTTGAAAGAATAAAGGTTGAAAGGTTGCAAGAAGAGTGTGTAAGAGAAAAGTATGCAGAGGGTGTCCGAGAACGGCTGACGATGGCAAGCCAGCCGCAATCGGACATTGAAGAATGCTGGAGAGTATTGAAAGAGAGTATGGTAGATACAGCGAAAGAAGTATGTGGAAGTTCAAAGAAGCATAGAAAAACAAATGGTGATGCATGGTGGGATGCGGAAGTGGCAGCTTCCGTAGAGCAAAAGAAGAAAGCGTGGCTGGACTATGTCTCTACTTTGAATCTGAATGACAGTATGACTGAACAGAAGAAAGAAATATATCGGCAATGTAAGAATGACACCAAGGCCTTAGTGAAAGAGAAACGTGATAGAGCAAGTATGAGTGCAGAAGATAGGCTGACTAAAAACTTCGAGGGTAACACCAAACTCTTTTGGAGGGAGGTGAAGAAGTCTCGGGGTGGTTGGTCAGCCTTCAGAATGAATAAAATAAGGTCTAAAGGTGGAGACATTCTTACACAAACACAAGACGTGTTAAGCCGATGGAGTGAATATTTTGGCGATATGTATGCGGATGCTACGGTTGGCGCCGGTGTTGGATGTGGTTTAGTAGATCAACATTCGACAACGGCGTCCTCCGATGGCATCAGTATGGATGAAGTTGAATGGGCGATAAGAAGTTTGAAAAATGGTAAGGCAGCGGGCATTGATATGGTGTCTGCCGAGATGATCAAGCTTGGTGGCTCTTGTGTCTGGGAGGCGTTCCTGTTGCTCCTCAATTTATGTTGGAGCTCGGGAATGGTTCCCAGGGACTGGAATAGCGCAGTCATCGTGCCTTTGTTTAAAAACAAGGGTTCACGTTATGACTGCGCAAATTACAGAGCCATAAGCTTGACCAGTTTGGCAGCAAAAGTGTATGAAAAAATTATTGAAAGGAGAATGAGGATGGTGTCCGATGGTTTACTGTGTGAGACACAAGGAGGTTTCAGGAGTGGAAGGGGATGCATGGATCAAGTGTTCTCTCTGCGCAACATTGTGGAGAAACATCTGGCTCTAGGTCAGAGGGTTTTCTGCAGTTTTGTGGATCTGGAGAGAGCATTTGACACGGTTGTACGAAAGGAACTTTGGGACATTTTACCGGAGTATGGTATTAACGGTAAACTGCTACAGGCTGTGCAGTCCAGTTACATGGGCTGTAGAGCCTGTGTGCGGCTGGATGATGGAATGTCGCCTTGGTTTGACGTCAATATCGGCGTTAAGCAGGGGTGCGTTCTGTCAGCCAGGCTGTTTATCATTAAGACATTTATCCAGATATGGATAAATGTCTCCAAAGGTTGAACGATATGAATGTGGGAGTCCAGATGGGCGACTCAGTGGTCACTGCTCTGCTTTATGCAGATGATGCAGTCCTGCTGGCACAGTCAGCGATTGACCTGCAGACCCTAGTCGACACAATGACAGAAGATTGTAAGAAAAGGGGTCTACGCGTGAATGTGAGCAAAACCAAAATAATGGTCTTTGAAAGAGATAAAACCAGAACAGATGTAAGAGTAACAATAGGTAATGATGTACTAGAGCAAGTGGATGAATTTGTATATCTTGGATGTGGATTTAGCCGAGATGGAAGGTACACCACTGATATAGAGCGAAGAGTGAATGCGGGAAATAGAGTGAACGGAGCGTTGGGGCAACTTCTCGGCAGCCACCACCTCAGCCAGAAGGCACGTGTAGCAATACATAACGCAGTGCTTGTCCCAACATTACTGTATGGAAGCGAGAGTTGGGTATGCAGAAAAGAGTATGATAGTAAAATTAATGCGGTCGAAATGCGATCTCTGCGGAAAATCTGTGGAGTTAGGCTGACCGACCGCATTCGTAACGACGACGTAAGAGAGCGAGTAGGTATGAAAGAGAGTATTGGTGTAAAGATGCGAAAGGGAATGCTCCGATGGTTCGGACATGTGGAAAGAATGCCGAACGAACGCCTGGTTAAGAAGATATACAATGCGAAAGTGGAAGGATGTAGGTACCGAGGGAGACCGAGACTAACCTACCTAGACCAGATCGGTCATGTACTGAAGGAAGGTGGAGTCAAGAGTCTCCGAAACCGGCGAGCGTGTATGAAGAGAATTATGAATGTTGAGGAAGCGAGTGAAGTATGCAGAGATAGAGTTCTCTGGCACTCTGTTCTCTCTGCCTACCCTGCAAGGGATATGGCGTGATGATATGTATGTATGTATGTAAATTGAATTTTTAAGAGCCGTATGGGAACGGTGTTGTATAAGTGAGCTACAACCTACTTCGTTATCATATGGAGAATAAATTGTAGTCAGATATAATAATAAAACATTAATTACATAATAATATTTAAAAATAACTTTAGTTAATTTTTTATTACGCTATGGTTAATATTATGTTTTACGTAGTAAAAATAATTATAACTTGCCGTATTTTGAGTTGAAGTTTTATTGTTTATTGCGTCATCTTATCGTAAATAACGACTAAGAGGATGTTAAAAGAGAAGACAAGGAAAATTCGTTATAAACTCACAGCTTAATTATCTGCCAGGCTAGGTAATTTTGTTCTTGTTATAATCGATGCTAATACAGATACATGTAAATTCTTTTATTGATTACACATGTGGTCTAGTGGTTAAATTACCGTTCTATTTTACCAGTGTCATAGATTCGATTCCCATGCAGGACAATACTTTTTAAGATCCACGAATTGTCTCAGAATAACTCTGTCTGTAATTTACAAATGCTGCAACACAAGGATTATTTTCCTTAGTGCAGTTTTTTTTTTAAATTTGGTTGCTTTTTATAAAATACAATTTTAGCAAAAAGAAAATCGACTTCAAAGTCAGCCCAATATAATATGTTGGGCCAAGGTCAGCCCAAAATAATAAGTTTTGGGCTCACCACACCAAAACTTCTGAGCAACACCAAAACTTCTTGTTGAAAAATACAAATACATTCATATGTACTTTAGAAGTGAAACTTCTTTGCGCGCATGACCATCTCTCTCAGTCATCTCCCCTTACCTGGGAACTGTAAAAACCGGCTCAGCATCAGTCTATTGAGTAGCAGTATTCTTCTGAGAAACATAACCAAACCAATCGCCTAACCGCTTTCCAAGCGTATCCGTTTGTAGGATAATCCATCTTATTTGGTAAGTCTATAACTATCAACAGAAGTTTGATAGTCAGATGATGGTGATAATCTCACAGCCTGGTACAGGTGTTGATTTTTAATAGTGGTAGGACCACGCTGTTGACAGTTTTCTGTCTGCAGCCGTGGGCCGGTCCGTCCGGGGTAGTACCACACTCTCGCAGAAGATCGACGTATAAGTAATAGCAATGTGCTATTGCGCTTCATTCGGTGAGCAAGAGAGCCGGAAGCCCAATTGGGTGGGTTTGGGGTTTATATTGGTTGGCAGCGGCCTAGTTATACCCTTGGTATTGGAAAGGTCCATGGGCGGCAGTGACACTTACCATCAGGTGTGCTGCTTGCTCGTATGCCATTACTAGCAATAAAAAAAGGGAATTTTATTTATTATATCGCATTGCTCAAACCGGTTGATAGGGTCAATTCTACCTTTTCTTACAAAGATATTACAAGTCCTAAGATGTGGTAGGTACTGCTCACATCTCTGAGCGGGTATGCCCAAATGTCATGTCAACCAACTTGACTCCCTGAGAAACTATTGTTCGAATTGTCAATGATGCCAACCTTACGAACGGATTGCATTCGTTAGAGCGGTTGTGAGGGCAGGAGATGTTTGATTTGGTGCCAACGTCTCCTTTCTACCATCACACCAGTCGAAACCACAATATGATTTTAAAATACCACTTGGAAACCCTATCGTTCTCAACTGTACTTGTTTTAACGAGGTTTAAGAAAAGCTTTTTTCTCATGGTCGACCGCGACTTGACTTTGAGGCGGAGATGCTCCCTGGACTTTATTGGCGGGGTTGATGGGGGATAGTACCTGAAATGGTAACCCGCCAGGCTGGCTACGGATGTCAAGGATACTGTATTAATGCCGGTCTAATGGTGACGGGGAGAGAATACGGTGGCTTATGGGGCTATGCACCGCTCTTCCGTCACCCTGAACGAAATGGATGATGTGTGTCCAGACCATAGCCTGGTAAAAACAAAATAGTAGGCAGTGACTTAGCGTTGCTCCTAGTACTGCCGAGGTTCATTACTGGCAGTTTGCTTGGCATCAGGTGGGCTGTTTGCTTGTTGTAATTAAAGAATATATATTACCTATTTATATTTCTGACTAAATATCTGCGTGAAAAGTTAGGGGGGTGAATTGTACTCTTACTCTGTCACCACACGGAAAAACCTTTGCGAATTCTTTAAATATTACAGACTGCATAGATGGCTAAGTGGTTAAGATACTGGATCTATCGTACCAGTGTCATTGATTCGATTCCTACTTAGAATAATTCTTTGCGCAAACCACAAATTGTTTTTCTAATTTTAGATGTAGGTACTCGTAGATATGTTGTCTGCGTTAATTATATGCTTTTAAAGTCCTTGGTGCAGGGTGTTGTTTTTTCTAAAAAGAAAATAGCCAAACAAACAAAACAATAACAAGTTAATTAAATTTTATTATTATTTAATGCGTTACTTATGTTTATTGCAATAAGGTTCTATTGTTTATTGGTGAAAAAGGGGTAAACTCAAATACGTCTATTTCTTGTAAATATTTTATTGGTACTAATATTAATGTTACACGGTAGTTAGAGCAGTGGACTGTATACATGTGTGTGTGTGTGTGTATGTATGTGTATGCGTGAGTGCAGTATGTATCTGTGTGTGTTTACGTGTAGTTTCTTACTTCTAAACTAGCTAACTATTTATGTTTTGCTTAGACATACCGCCCACCCAAGGACGCAGTACTATAATAAACTACAAATCATGAAATATAATTTTATACATCAATAGAAAAGAATTTAAAGTAAACAACTTATATAATGAAAATATTACATATGTAAATTCTCATACCTAGCATAACTACTTCTTTATTATAGTACTAACAACACTGCGTAATAGTAAACTAGATTGAACACTTAATTATGCATGTGCAATAGATATACTTAGTTAGGTAGGTAGTAATTCACAAAATCACTCAAGTTTTTCCGCCCACCATGATATTAGGTGGCAACTCAGTTACAAGCAATACAATTAAAATAAATGAAGCAATATTTACATGATAATTAAATCAATTAAAGTAAAACAATATGACTATAAATTTATAAATAAGTAAGTAGGCAAATAATACACAAAGTAGTAAAGTAAATAATACACAAATAAGTAAAAATATCACTTCAAATTGGCAAATATATGCAACACTATTCTTGTAAATATAAGTAATGAAAATAAAGAAAATATCTATAAAATAAATCTTTTAATTTTTGTAAAGATAATTAAATAACTTAAAATATCAAATATCAACATTATTCAACATGTATTTTTACATACATACATATATACATATCATCACGCCATATCCCTTGCAGGGTAGGCAGAGAGAACAGAGTGCCAGAGAACTCTATCTCTGCATACTTCACTCGCTTCCTCAACATTCATAATTCTCTTCATACACGCTCGCCGGTTTCGGAGACTCTTGACTCCACCTTCCTTCAGTACATGACCGATCTGGTCTAGGTAGGTTAGTCTCGGTCTCCCTCGGTACCTACATCCTTCCACTTTCACATTGTATATCTTCTTAACCAGACGTTCGTTCGGCATTCTTTCCACATGTCCGAACCATCGGAGCATGCCCTTTCGCATCTTTACACCAATACTCTCTTTCATACCTACTCGCTCTCTTACGTCGTCGTTACGAATGCGGTCGGTCAGCCTAACTCCACAGATTTTCCGCAGAGATCGCATTTCGACCGCATTCATTTTACTTTCATACTCTTTTCTGCATACCCAACTCTCGCTTCCATACAGTAATGTTGGGACAAGCACTGCATTATGTATTGCTACACGTGCCTTCTGGCTGAGGTGGTGGCTGCCGAGAAGTTGCCCCAACGCTCCGTTCACTCTATTTCCCGCATTCACTCTTCGCTTTATATCAGTGGTGTACCTTCCATCTCGGCTAAATCCACATCCAAGATATACAAATTCATCCACTTGCTCTAGTATATGTACAAGTATTTTTACAAGTATATTTTTACAAGTGTTTTTTACAAGTGTATTTTATATTTTATTTTTATTGTATTTTTACAAGTGTACAAAATTCATTTAGGTAAAACACATATTTTGCTTACAGGTCTCTTAAATTCACCATTTTTACACTTGATTGATACAACACGCGTAATATTATCAGGACCTAGATACTGTTTAATTATTCTACCCAAAATCAATTTAGAAGGTGGAATATTATCATCCCTTAAAATGACTACATCACCTACTTCTGGTTGTGCTGTTTTTGTGTTCCATTTATATCGCTGACTAAGATTAACAAGGTACTCTTTATACCATCGCTTCCAAAAGCTTTTAATTATTTTTTGTGTTAATCTCCATCTATCCATACCTACTACATTACTATCAGAATAATCTCTATCAGGAATACTTACCAGCAGATCGCCAATGAGGAAATGACCTGGTGTTAAAGCCTGAGGGTCGTTAGGGTCATCACTCATTATAGATATAGGTCTGGAATTAAGACAAGCTTCAACCTGTGCTAAGACGGTGGATAACTCCTCGTAGGTAAGTGTAGTATCTCCAATCACCTTAAATAAATGTGTTTTAACACTACGTACGCCGCCTTCCCACAAACCACCGAAATTAGGCGCGTGTGGAGGTATGAAATGCCAGGTCGTATATTCTAAAGTCAACAATTCTTGAATCTCACGTGATACAGATGACTTAGCATGATTAAACATCTCATGAAGCTGTTTATTGGCGCCAACAAAGTTAGTGCTGTTGTCACTAAATAAATCCTGACAGTGACCTCTCATGGCGGTAAACCTTTTGAAAGCTGCAATAAACGCTTTTGATGTAAGATCAGTAACCACCTCCAAGTGGATTGCTCAAGTCACCATACAAATGAATAAACAAATATAACCTTTGTAAGACTTTGCTCCTCTTCCAGGTGAAAATCTTACATTAATTGGCCCGATGTAATTGCAACCTGATGATTTAAAAGGTCTCGTTGGTTAAAGTCTTACTTCTGGAATTTGTCCTATCAGTTGATTATTTCTAAACTTAGAATATCTTAAACATTTTACACAATTTCGATAGTAACTCTTAACTTAATTTTTAGCTCGCAATATCCAATATTTTGTTTTTAAATAGCATAACATAGCTTGTGGTCCACCATGAAGAGTTTTGGTGTGAACATCACTAATTATAAGCTTAGTAAGATGGCTCTTACTAGGTATAATTATTGGATGTTTTGTATCATATTGAACTAATGACTGCTCAATACGTCCACCAACTCTTAAAATCCCATTCTTATCCAAAAAAGGGCAAAGTGTACAAAGTCTACTTTTCTTAAATACAAAACTCTGCTTTAATAACTGTTTTATTTCTTCACTAAAACTGTCATGTTGAACTTGCTTAATACATATTTCTAAGCTTTCATCTATTTCTTTAGGCGTTATTAAATTTGAATATTACTTTCTGTCTTCTTTTGGTAGCTTTAAGTTGTGTAGAACTCTTCTCCAGTATGCTATAGCTTTCAATGTTTTAGTTAGTGACGAAAACATTGTCCATATAAATTCATTTTGCTATATAGGTAAAACAGTAAAAGTCGTAACTCTTTCTTCTTCGTGAGTATCTTCAATAATAAAGGGCTTTTTATTATTTAGAATCGGTTGTGAAAGCCATGAAGGACCTGACCACCACAATGAATGATTACCTATATCTTGAGCTGCTAAGCCTCTTGGAAAACAGTCGGCAGGGGTCATATTTGTTCCGGCTGGTCGGCGCGGCGTCCGCCCTTTCTCGGCTCATGCCGAATGTGGGCGGACCCAGTTTCGAGGGCCGACGGCTGTATGCGGGGGTGATCCGCTCAATGGCCATGTACGGCGCACCCGTATGGGCGAGGGCTCTGAACGCCCAGCTCAGGGCGGTGCTGTGGAGACCACAGCGAGCCATGGCGGTCAGAGCCATTCGCGGGTACCGCACGGTGTCTACCGAGGCGGCATGCCTATTGGCCGGGACACCCCCGTGGGACCTAGAGGCGGAGATGCTCTCCGACCTCTACCGGCGGGTTACCTCAGTGCGCGACGAAGGTGGCTCCCCATCGTTGAGCGAGATAGCCACCTGGCGCGAGGACGCCCGCCGAGACGTCATCGCCCGTTGGGTTACGCGGCTGGAGAGGCCAAGACACGGTGTTGTTACCGTCGAGGCCCTCCGGCCCGTACTGATGGAATGGATGGAGCGGCGGCACGGAGTCCTCTCCTTTCGGCTGGTGCAGGTATTATCGGGGCACGGGTGTTTCGGTTTGTACCTGCACACGGTCGCGTATAGGGAGTGGACTCCTGCCTGCCACCATTGCAGCAGTGACGAGGACACGGCGCAACACACGCTGGAGGTGTGTCCGAGTTGGGATGGGCAGCGCCGTGACCTCGTCGCTGTTATCGGTGCCGACCTGACGCTGCCGGCTGTCGCGAGGGCGATGGTCGACAGCGTCAGGAACTGGGACGCGGTCGCCGCCTTCTACGAGGCTGTCATCTCACAGAAGGAGACGGCGAAACGAGTCCGGGAGGATTCCCGTGACCCGGGCCGCCGTCAGCGGCCGGGGCGGCGCAGGCGCGAATACCTGCGCCTGATGCCGCCCTAACCGAGGCTTCAGGTGATCGGACCGGGGAATTGTCCGGTCACTCGACGTGAGGCCACCGCGTGAGGACGACGCCTCGACGGCGAAAGCTGTCGGGGCGTCGACAGGAGATGAGCCCGAGAGGGCATACCGCCGAGCGGGCCACCGAAGACAAAAATTGGGTACCGGTGGCCCGCTCGCACGGAGAAGAAGAGGTGCTTGGAGGGTGGGTCAATGGGGTTGCGCGCCGCCTCTTCCGTCACCCCGGACCAACTTGGCGGGGTGCGACGTCCATGGCCCACCACAAAAAAAAAAAAAAAAAAAAAAGGGGTCATATTTGTTGAGACATGACCCCATTGTTCGTAGTCTAAAATGTTGAGAACCTCAGATACACGGTTACTCGCAAAAGTGGTCCAGCGGCTGGATCCACCTTTCAACCATGCCAAGACTATGGTAGAATCAGTATATGCGAATAAATTCTCTCTAGAAATATTCATCACTTGTGATACTTCAAAAACCAATTTCGTTGCAAGAATTGCCCCACAGAGTTCAAGTCTTGGAATCTTCACCTCCTCAATAGGTGCCACCTTGCTTTTTGCAGAAATCATGCTAACCCAAATGTTGTTTTCCTTATCTATAACTCGAATATATACAACAGCACCATATGCTGCCTTTGAGGCATCTCCAAATGCATGCAACTCCACCTTAGAACCTGGATTAAACTGCAACCTACGTGGTATGTTTATCTTATTTATATGTATCAAACTCATTCGAAAGTTTAGCCATTCATCGCATAAATCACTAGAAAGTACATCATCCCACTCCAATTTTGATTTCCATAATTTTTGTATAAATAGTTTTGCAATGATTATAATGGGAGCAATCCATCCTAATGGACCATATAGTCTCACCACGTCTGATAATACTTGTCGTTTAGTAATAACTGCATTTTGCTCTGGTAAGTTTAGTATATACTGAAAAGAATCCATCTTTCTATGCCAAACTAAACCAAGTACTTTTATGGTGGTAGATGTTTTTAATTTTAACGGCTCGTTATTTATGTGTGTATCTTTTCCGATGTGTGTCAATAAATCTTGATTGTTACTACTCCATTTTTGAAGCTCAAACCCTCCGCATTTCATCAATTTGTTCATATCATTATAAATATGTACAGCTTCTTCAACGGTCTCTGCTCCTGTCATTAAGTCATCGACAAAATAGTCCTTTTTAGTAATATCTGCAGCTACAGGATATCTATTACGTTCCTCGTCAGCTAATTTCTGAATTGTCTTCACAGCCAAATATGGCGCGCAAGCTGTGCCAAAAGTCAATCGCAATAACTTAAAATGTCCTAGCGGCTCACCTATTCGTGGTCTCCATACGATTCTTTGGTAATCTGTATCCTCTTCGCTCACTCTCACCATTCGATACATTTTGATAATATCTGCTACTATGCAGATTCTATGGCTTCTCCATCTCATTAAAATGTGTCTCAAATCTTGTTGTAGCTTAGGACCTATTAACAGATTATCATTAAGAGAATGGTTATTAATACCTTTACATGAACCATCGAAGACAACACGTACTTTTGTGGTATCCTTATCTTCTCTGATTACAGCGTGATGAGGAAGATAAACTGCTCTTTGATTATTTATGTCTTCTTCTTTTACTGCTATCATGTGATTTATTGTAATGTATTCCTGTAATACCTCGTTGTAATCTTCCCTAATGTAGGATTCTTCTCTAATCTCTTCTCTAAAAACTCCATCTCTTTGTAGCTATCTCTACTGATTTTCCATATTGACATTCTGGATCTTTTTTGTTAAACGGCAGTCTAACAATGAATCTACCTTCTTCGTCTCGAGTTGTCGTCTTCTCATAAAACTCTTCGCATGCTAGTTCTGTCTTTGTCATTCGCGTATGTATATAATTAGGCTCATCTTCTATCTCCCAAAATTTCTTAAGCAGCTCCACTTAAGTGTAAATGCATGTTAATTACTCTTTTCTCAGCTAAAGCTGATTGTTTTGACACCCTACCAGATAATATCCAACCTAAGGTGGTATTTTGAGCTAATAATTTATTGTGACGTATAACACCATCCAATAAAATCTCACTATATATCTCAGCATCAAGAAGAATGTCTATTTTACCAGGTTTCGCGTATCCTGGATCGGCCAGTTGTACTTTATCTAAATAACGCCAATCAGGGGTGTATAATTCAGTTGATGGAAGTAGTGACGTAATCGATTGCAACACATAACATAACACATAATAACACATAATAAACACATAATAAGCATTTACTTGAATTGAAAACTCTTGGTTATGACGCGACTGTACATGAAGTGAAACCATATGTTTTATATTTGTATGACCATCACCTATCCCAGTTACAGTGCCGGTTACGCGTTTACGAGTAAGTCCCAACAATTGTACAACCGACTCACTAAAAAGGATGCTTGTGATCCTTGATCTAGTAAACCTCTCAGCTGTTGTTTGTATCCATGCTCATTACTGGCCCAAATAGACACAGTAGCTAATAAAACACGACTCGACTGTAGACCTCCATTCGAAAAATTTGTTAAAATTCGTGTACCTACCTTCTCGATTGACTCACGTGAAACTGGAACATTTTGCTCATTTGGTGAGCTGCTCAACTCCTTCTCAAAATGTAAAAGCGAATGATGCCTCCTGCCACATCTCTTACAACTCGCGTAGTTACGACATTTTATTACAGGATGTGCTGGGGAAAAACAATTAAAACATAAATTATTTTTCTGTATATAATCTTGTCTATCCTTTTTTTTTTTTTTTGCGGTGGGCCATGGACGTCGCACCCCGCCAAGTCGGTCCGGGGTGACGGAAGAGGCGGCGCGCAACCCCATTGACCCACCCTGCAAGCACCTCTTCTTCGCCGTGCAAGCGGGCCACCGGTACCCGATTTTTGTCTTCGGTGGCCCGCTCGGCGGTATGCCCTCTCGGGCTTCTCTCCTGTCGACGCCCCGACAGCTTTCGCCGTCGAGGCGTCGTCCTCACGCGGTGGCCTCACGTCGGGTGACCGGACAATTCCCCGGTCCGATCACCCGAAGCCTCGGTTAGGGTGGCATCAGGCGCAGGTATTCACGCCTGCGCCGCCCCGGCCGCTGACGGCGGCCCGGGTCACGGGAATCCTCCCGGACTCGTTCCGCCGTCTCCTTCTGCGAGATAACAGCCTCGCAAAAGGCGGCGACCGTGTCCCAGTTCCTGACACTGTCGACCATCGCCCTCGCGACAGCCGGCAGCGTCAGGTCGGCACCGATTACAGCGACGAGGTCACGGCGCTGCCCGTCCCAACTCGGACACACCTCCAGTGTGTGTCTCGCCGTGTCCTCGTCACTGCTGCAATGGTGGCAGGCCGGAGTCCACTCCCTATACGCGACCGTGTGCAGGTACAGACCGAAACACCCGTGCCCTGACAATACCTGCACCAGCCGAAAGGAGAGGACTCCGTGCCGCCGCTCCATCCATTCCATCAGTACGGGCCGGAGGGCCTCGACGGTAACGACACCGTGTCTTGGCCTCTCCAGCCGCGTAACCCAACGGGCGATGACGTCTCGGAATCTTGCCTATCCTTGACACTAAGCTGACTAAACTCCTTGCAGTGGTATAAATAGTGCTCACCCTTACACATTATACACTTAATGGTAGGTACTATAGAAATATTATTACATTTATTATTCTCAATAGACTCATAGGAACACTTTGATTTTGTTTTATTGACAATAGACCCATGAAGAGTCGCGGATCTTGTATTATTATGCTTTAATGGGGTACGCACCTTATTAGTATCAACCATTTCCAATGATCTAAATCTCGCCTCAAGAAAGTCAGATAATTGAGCCCATGGCGGTAACTTGTCACTGAATACGCCAAGATGATATTCCCACTGCTTCACTGATTCGCAATCTAATTTAGAAATAACTAAATAATTAATAAATGCGTCACAACACTCAATATTAATGCCCATATTACGTAAAGAATGTAAACAGGTAGTTGTTGTATCTAACAAATGTTTAATGGCATTAGCTGACTCGATAATAATTTGTTTTTGTGAAAATAATGTTTTTAAAACAGCATTACAATTATAACGTTTATTGTCGTAACGTTTAATTAATTGTTTCCAAGCATCATTATTATAGTTAGTCTCAGTGGTAGAAAAATTACGTAACAACTCTCCGCCTCACCAGTTAAATTACTTTTTAAATGGTGTAACTGTTGTACAGAAGATAAATTATTATTAGTATAAATAAGCGAATTAAACATATCATAAAATGTTTGCCACTCAACATATTTACCGCTAAACGTAGGTAGGTGTATGCGAGGTAGTTTAACTTCGCATTCGCCAACTAATTTTTCACCGCCTGCATTTGGTTTTGATGATACGGCTAATGGTGTACTCTATGGCGTCAAATATGGCTGCAAGGCTTCCTTTAATAAAGTTTTGTACGATACATATAACTCTTCGAACTTCTCGTATATATCTTCCGTAAAATAATCATTCTGCCTGTCCTCTTTAGTCGACTTGCTAATGATAGGTTTATGTCCATTTTCGAAAGTATTCCATAATTTCTCCAAGTTTTTTATTTATTTATTTAGGTTAATCAACAATTGATTCACACATTACAATCATAATTATAATAGACATAAAATTGCGTTCATAAGTGTATCAATTAATTACAGATTAACACAACATGCACTGATTCCGGTTAATAAAAATTATATGTCATTAAGATACATTTTGTATACTATTTCATATACATAATTGCAAAAAATAACTTATTAAATAAGGCATAATATACAGGATTAATATTTATAATAATATAAAATTAAAATTCAATTAAAGTTGAAATAAAAATTCAAATCAAAATCCAAAACAAAAGTAAGATACATTGTTAAATTTTATGACATCATAAATATCTTATACATCTATAAAAAAAAAACCTTGCAGAATTAAAAGTAACGTAATCAAACCCACAAACATGGCACAGGTCATACATTTATGAACTGCTATCTACGTTGTTAATCAGTGCACAGAGAAATCCACTCATACTGTCATGATGCAGATCTATCAGATCTGAACAGCTGTTCAAAGCTTTACATATTCTTGAAATAGGCGAATTAGCACCGAGTACCGTTCTTCGTAAAGGAGGATACAGTGGTGTGATGGGATTACGAGGATATCTACTTGGAGAATGCAGTCTTAAAAGGGCCAGCATGCTAGGACAGTCAACAATATTACGTAAGAGTTTAAAGCCATATAAAGCATCTGTAATAAAACTACGATGTGATAGGGAAGTCATCCTGAAATATTGTAGGCGTTTATCATACGAGGTTAACTGTTTTGTCAGACCTTTGTTAAATGCTAGGTGCCATAAGAAACGTTTTTGGATACGCTCTATTCGTAAAGTGTGCACAGCATAATGAGGTCGCCATACAACACTGCCGTATTCTATAACACTACGCACGAGGCTACTGTAAAGCAGTTTCTTGGTTTTACAATTTCTAAATGTTTTTGTATTACGTATTATGAATCCTAACATCTTTGAAGCTTTTTTAATAATATTTTCTATGTGTGGTACAAAAGTTGCTTTTTTATCGAACACTACACCTAGATCTTTTATTGTATTTACTTCCACTATTTTCTGCCCATTTATGAAGTAGTCTGCGCTTATGCATTGTGTTTTTCTCGTAAATTTTACGTGATAACACTTGTTGCAGTTTAGTTGCATCTTATTATTTTTACACCAGTTAATAAGCCGATTCAAATCTTCCTGCAGAAGATGGGAGTCACGGGGTGACACAATTTTCCTAGAAAATTTTAAGTCATCTGCATAGAGATAACATTCAGAAAAACGAAAGATACCTGGTAGATCATTTATAAAGATATTAGCCTATAAGAGATCGTCTATAGACATATTTAATAATTTTTGAGGTAGTCATTTAGGGTAAGTAGGTCATCATCATCATTTGCTTGCCCTCACTCTACGCTAAGTGGGGTCGGCACAACACGTTCTTGCCTTATACAAATTTCTTTCAGCTCTCACCTGTGCCTGCATTCACAGCTTTTATGTACATATCCTCGTTTATACAATACATCCATCTCATTTTGGGTCTCCCACGATTCTTACGTCCATCCACAAGCATATTGCTAACCCTTCTTGTCACATGCCTTTAATTTTTCTTCATCACCCGTCCCTACCAAGACAATCTCGCGCTCCTGATCTACTCTATTACGGTTGCCACTTTTAAATTCCCCTAAAATATAATAATTTCTTATTTCATCTAATCTTATTACCCCACACATCCATCTTAACATACGCGTCTCAGTAGCATACAATGCAATCTTCTTTCATCCGTCTTTTTCCATGCCAAACATTTAGATCCATTCATAACGACAGATCTAATGACACTTGTAGATTTTCTGCTTAAGTTTAAGGGGCATCCGCGCGTTACATATTGCTCCCAAAACCTGTCGCCATTTTACCCAGCCTGCATGAATAGTTTAACTAACTTTCCGGTTAATATTGCCATCGTTTTGGAGAAGCGAGCCTAAGTACTTAAAATTAGAGCAAATCGGTGGGGATATCCCATCTAAGACAATGTGAGAGAATTGGGAAAAGCCATTGAAGTTACAGAACGAATGTTCAGTTTTGGTGCAGCTGATCTTAAGGCCAACTCTTTCCAACCTCTCCTGTCATTTTTTCAATCAGCTCTGTACCTCAACTGCGTCCTCTCTGACGATAACAATGTCATCTGCAAACAGCATACACCAAAGTGCTTCCCTCGGTATTTTCGATATCAGAGCATCCATCACCAAGAGGTACAGGTACAGGTATACTGTCTGTGCCAACTTGTTTACCATTTTACATACTCTGAACAGCCTTCTTTACTTCATCTATACTTACTTCCTCTACCAAACCCAATATTATTGGTCGATAGAATCTCTATTTTACTTTCGTTGTTCTCATTTTGCATTAATTTCAAAATAACTCTTACAGCGCCATTTTATTTCTTCATCATTCTATAAAACTCTACCATTACAATCTCATATACATTTAACATTCACAATATCTCTAGCATTCCTTTCTCTCGCTTTCGATAGACTGTATAATTCTTTCTGTCCATTGAGACTACCGAGACTTTGATATAGTCATCGCTTTGATATAGTTTGATAAAGTATATAGTATCTTACCTCTAACAATTGCGACATATTTTTTACTCTTTTTCTTACATTTCACATAGGCTATACTTTGTACTCTTTCAACACCATCAGTTATCAACACTCACACTTTTCTAGTCTTTAAAAGCATTCTTCTTTTCTTTCAAATGCTTTTGTACACTATCATTCTACCACCACGTATATATCATTCCTTTACTCGTCGTCTCACCAAGAATATCCTTCGCTACTTCTCTTACATAGGAAGCGATGGCTTCCTATGTAAGGGATTCCTATGTAATGAGATATCATTCCAACATTCATTTACAGTCTTTTCTTTCATTCTTTTCTTTATCTTAATCATTCAATAAACTACTTTCTTCCGAAATTCTTTCATGCAATCTTCTTAGGTTTACTACTAACTTAGCTATTTGCATTGAGATTTTAACTTCCAGAAACAGTAAGCGATGTTGGGAAGTTAAGGCTGACGTGGTATTGCTTTGCAATCCTCTACTGCGCATATGTTATTTCTTCTAAGAAGAAAGTAATCTATTTGGCTGCTGTGGTTTGCACTTTAATGTGTTATTAAGTGACCTTCGCGCTTCTCAAAAAAAGTATTGACAACAGCAAAATCGAAGGCTGATGCAGCCCGCAGTAGAGTTTCGCCTGCCGCGTTTCGCCTCCCTAAGCCCCACCCGCCATACACTCTCTTATACGCTGCTTTCATCCTTCCTACATGTCCATTAAAATCACCTTCTATATGGATTTTCTCACTATGTGGGATACGCATTAATAAAATGTTCAATATTAAATTTTCCAAACCAGTTTAATTATTATAATTCTGTCATTCAGTATCTTTACATCCGTCAAACATTTTTTCAATTCCTTATTCAACACTATACCCACTCCATTTCTCTTACCACCGCCTCCAGAATAGAAAAACTTAGAACACGTTCCAATCTCTCTAGCTCTCATACCCTTCCATCTTCTCTCTTGCACGCATGCTACATTCACTCGTCTTTTTTCCAAAACATCTGCTAGCTCTTTGTTTCTTCTAGTCATTGTACCTATATTCCAACTTACCATCCTCATTCTTACTTCACGGACTCGCAGCTTGCGTCGCACCCGTCTCTGATGCGACAACACTGTTTTTTCTTTGGCAGGCTAAGGTCTAGACACACGATCGACACTTTAAACTCTGAGCGATATCCTTTCACCAATTATAATGTTTAAGAACTAATAACCTAAATACAAAATTTTATTGAAATAATGTAGATAAATACAAACACTTTTATACCTACTAAATTTGCACTCCTTTTAGGGATTGAATTTACAGGGGTACGATAACAGAAACCTCCGCGTGGTGTACCCTGGGTGCCGGCGACAGTCCCCCACATCCTTCTGTTGAATTGTCGCCCATAGCGAATCTCTGGCGCGAGGGGGGGTTCCCCAGCAATGGGTTGAGCCCCAATTCGCTCCTGAACCTCTAGTTGTAGAGGGTACAGGACGCGAAATCTCGGACGGGACCGGTCATTCATTAATTTGAGGGCTGGGCAGGCTTATGCCACCGCCGACATATCGTAAACCTGATATCTTGCTTCAAGACATATTGTCGTGAGGCGTAGTTTCAGGAGCGAGGGTCTTGGCTTCACCGCCCGGACCGCGAGGAAGACAACCTCTATAAAGAATTCGACATTCGAATTCGGAAATTACCCAGGGTGGGTCAATGGGGTTGCGCGCCGCCTCTTCCGTCACCCCGGACCGATTTGGTGGGGTGCGACGTCCATGGCTCACCACAAAAAAAAAAAAAAAAAAAAGGGATTGAATTTACAAAAAGGGTTATCGGCAATAATCATTTTTAGGAACTTATAACCCAAATACAACATTTTATTTAAATAACTTCAATAATCAGAAAACTTTCATACTAACTTTGCATTCCCTTTTTACCTCCTTAAGGGATGATTATCGAAAAAATATTTTACACGTATTTTATGATTCTTAATGAAGAACCTTTATACTGAATTTCATTCAAATAACTTCAAAAACGGCAAAGTTTCATACTAACTTTGCACCACCTTTTAAACCCCTTAGGGGGTGAATTTTCAAAAATCCTTTCTTAGTGCTCCTCTACGTTATAAAAGGAACACCTGTGCAAAATTTCAAGTTTCTAACCCTTATAGTTTAGGCCCTGCGTTGATATGTCAGTCATTAAGTCAGTCAGCTTCTTCTTTTATATATATAGATTAAACAAGATAGGAGCTAGATGAGAGCCTTGTGGTGCACCTGATGTTATATTCTGACATCTTGATTGGAAGCCGTTCAATACAACATAAAATTCGCGGCCTGTTAGGTACGATTCAAACCATTTCAAAAAGCTCCCGGTGACTCCATAGACTGCTAGCTTATCTAACAAGATAGAATGAGACATCCTGTCGAAAGCTTTACTGAAGTCAGTGTAGATAACATCAAACTGTGTATTTGCGTCTAAAGCCTGTATCAATGACTCTGAGAAAGACAACAGGTTAGTGGTAGTGGATCTCGATGGTACAAAACCGTGTTGATGATCACTAATATAAAGCTTGAAATGTCTCTGCATACAAGGGGCGATCATTGATTCAAAAACTTTGGCAAATGTAGAAAGAATTGATATAGGCCGATAATTGGAAACATCGTCTTTCCTGTCTGCCTTGTACACAGGGACTACCTTTGCTTTCTTCCATTCCGATGGGTAAATGCCCGACAAGAGAGACGCACTATAAATATGCAACAGGGGAGATACAAGAGCTGAGGCACAGTTTGAAATGAACACCGGTGGAATACCATCTGGTCCTGCACTTTTTTTTACATCTAGTGTTCGCAACTTTCTAAGTAAACCTTCGCAGTCAAATACCTGGTTGGACAGGCATTGGCTATTATTTTTCAGTAAGGTTAAATACACTCATTTGCAAAAAAAACGGCACCTAAGCAATGAACCATTTCAAATGTTAATATTTCTTTGTTTGATAATTATAGGTAGTTTTATCCACACAATTTGGTAAATTAATAAGAAAATAATCGTTTTCATCAGTATTTCATAAAATTTAGATACAATTTATGGGAAATAATGCTAAACCTCGCTAGTAGTGTATATTCGCTAGTAGTGCATATGCTCATGAAGTAAAAATAAAAAAGTTTTTTTGTTTGTTTTTCTTTAATAAAGTAAAAGCAGATAAATGTTTAGTATCGAGTGTGACCCCCTCTAGCTAAAATCACAGCTTGAATTTGTCTGGGCATGCTAGCGAGTATATCCCGGATACTTGCTTGCGGAATACGTTCCCACTCCGCAGTAATCACATTCTTCAGCTCTCTGATGGTCTGCGGAGCCGGGTGTACTGATCTCACACGCCGTTTCAGAACGTCCCAGACATGCTCTATGGGATTGAGGTCGGGACTTCGAGCTGGCCAATCCAAACGACGAATGCCGACCTCTTGCACATACGCATTAACATCGCGGGATCGGTGGGCGCGAGCATTGTCGTCCATAAAAATCGAGTCTTCACCTAGAGCGGCCAATGCGGGTTGTGCATGAGAAATTAGAACTTCCGTTATGTATCGATGCCCAGTCAGTGAGCCGTTTTCAATGAAGACTAACTCTGTACGATCCATTGAATTTATTCCTGCCCAAAACATAACAGAGCCCCCACCATAAGGTGTGATTTCTTCGAAACATGCCTCTGCAAAGCGTTCTCCTTGTCTTCTTAGCACTCGCCGACGTCGATCTTCACCGAACAGAGATATCCTGGCTTCATCAGAGAACAAAACCCTATTCCAATCGTCTTGAGTCCATGATTCACAATTTCTAGCGAACCTAAGCCTGTGAACTCTGTGCTCACGGAGTAATTTGGGGCCGCGGGCCGGGTGGTGACTGCGTATATTGGCAGCGAGAAGCCTCCTCCTGACCGTCCATAGACTAATATGCACATTTCTTACTTCTTGGAGGTTGTTTTTAAGATCCACATACGAAGATTTGCGATTTCTCAATGCGCGACTCACAAGAAAACGATCATCCCGTGGTTGGGTACATGGTTTTCTTCCAGAACCAGGCCTTCTCTCGACGGAACCAGTCTCCTGATATCGCTGCCAGGTCCTTTGGACTGTCGAGCGACTAACATTTAGCCTCCTAGCCACGAAACATTGGCTGCAACCCTCTTCAAGCAGCGCGATAATTTTGGTAGCTTTTACCACTTTATCTACCATTTTTGATACAGCCAAACAGCATTAAATAAAGCTTTGACAGTCAAGGATATGAAATTAATCGATAAAAATTGAATAAAAGTTATGAAAGTCGATGTTAACTTCTGGAACTTCGCGCCAAAAATGTAGGATAAAAAGGGGTTTTCTGTAAAAATGAACATCAAATGAAAAATTGAATTTAGAACGTACTTTTTTAAATACCACAGCATTTTTAAAACCGGCCAGTAACGTGTACAAACGATTGAAACCTTTTTGGTATTGTATCTTTTTAAATATGAATGAAAATCAAAACCGCCCGTTTTTTTTTGCAAATGAGTGTAGTTGGAGTTGTGCTGAAACTGCCTATCATCATCCAACGTGTAAACTGATGCAAAATGTTTAGCAAATAATTCGCATATCATCGGACCATTCGACGTTACAATCTGCCCGTCTGTCATACTTTGGGGATAAGTACTAGACCCACCTCGCTTGGCCTTAATATGCGTCCAAAATAGTTTAGGGTTAAAGGTGATATCTCTTTCCAGCGATTCCATGTATTTACCATACGAATCCCTAGCAAGTTTTTGACACCGCTTGGCAATCATCTTTAACTCTATTGCATCCATAGGATTTTTATATTTTCCGAAACGCAGCCTGATTCTATTTTTTTCTTTCAAAGATTTTTGCAATGCCTGATTAAACCATGGTGGATAACGACTACCTCTCCGCCTATATTTTGGAATAAAATTACATATCAATGTATTCAGAATATCGTAAAAATCAGTAACCATTTCGTTAACTTGCTTTCCCGCGAAAACCTGATGCCAGTCGTGATTATGAAGATATCTATTAATTTCCTCGTAGTTACCTTTATGAAAATTTGGCCTCATATTTAATAGATTGTAAGGCAGATTAGGTTGTTTAAGTAATGACAGACTTATCTCTAAGGGAGGATGAAGTTTATCAATAATCGTTAAAGGAAGACTGCACTCTTTTATCGTGTTTGTGGTGGAAATTGTGGTTAAGAAAAGATCTAATATACGACCAGAATAATTTTTAACCATGTTTTGTTGAGTTAGCCTACAAGTGTTAATAAAATCAAAAAGTGTTTGACAAGTCTTGGTCAAGGGATTAGAGTGAGCTCCAGGCTCCCAGTTTATATTTCCTAGATTGAAATCTCCCACTATACAGATAGGCATGTTTGTTGTTTCAAATACAATGTTACAGTGTTCTATAAAAAGTTCTAGTACCGACAAACAGACAGGTGGCGGCAAGTAGACTGCACAGAGAGCTACTTGACATGGTGTGCCAG
The DNA here is from genome assembly GCA_905163515.2 of Lymantria monacha. Classification (NCBI taxonomy): domain Eukaryota; kingdom Metazoa; phylum Arthropoda; class Insecta; order Lepidoptera; family Erebidae; genus Lymantria; species Lymantria monacha. The sequence goes on along the minus strand of LR991091.1, from coordinate 2,319,963 downwards.
TTGTGGACATGTCAATTATAACCCAGAGATCTTCGCATTTACTGAGCCACTTTTCTATACATCTTGATTTAATTTTTTTTGTGACAGCGATCAAGACGCCGGCACCATCCCGATTATAATGAATGCCTGTTGTCTCGCGGTCTCTTCTATATACCGAATATCTATCGTCAAATAGCTCACTGCTCAGCACATTACTATTCAGCCATGTTTCTGTCAATATTACAATATCATAATCTGCACAGCTTAAATTACAGAAAAATAAGTTAGTTTTAGTACGCAAACCTCTGCAGTTCTGATAATATAACTTCAAATCACTGAATTTAAAAAAAAGAACATCACATGGGCATGCACTACAATAAAAAAGAGAATAAAAAAAAAACTATATCATTTTAACTAAACTATTCATATTTCTAATTAAAATATATTCTGTGCCTTCTGTTTTCCTTACAAATATTTTGCCATTTCTCACCCACACAAATTTGTAGTTCTTCTCCTTAGCCTTAATTCTGGCAGCTGCATGGAGAGCTTTATTTGAAGGTGAGAGATGTTCAGAGATATATACAGGGGATTTCTTAGCTGAGAATCCTAAATGATTACAGTCCAGTTTGTCATGTGGATTCATCTGGTTATACTTGATAACAGATGCTAGAATTCGATCACGGAGTTTAGGCGATGACATTTGAACAATTATTGATCGAGGTCGAGAACTTGAAGAATTAACTTTAGCAACGCGCGTGCAGTTTAATATATCATTTTCTTTAATGTCGCAATTTATAATTTGGCCAAGTTGGGCTATAATATTGTATAAATTTTCGTTCTTGTGCTCAGGCATACATTGTATTTCTAAATTAGAGGATCTAGATTGCTGTTCTAACGTGTTAACTCTAACAAAAAGATCGCCAATGGTATTTTTAAGTTCCGAATTCTCTAACTGTAATTTTCTAACAGATTCCTTCTCAGTGCGCTGTTCCTTTTCAATTTCCTCAAATTTATCATTTATAAAGGACATGGATTGGGAGATTTCTTGAATTTCTTTTTTTAAGGGCTCTATTTCCCTATTGATGTTATAAATCATATTTTTGTTGAATTCTGATAGCATCTCGCTAAATTCTGACCTTATTGTCTCTTGTATAAGAGACATAATTTCATCTCTATTGTGTGAAGATGGTGGAGGTGATGGAGATGCAATGGCTGCTCTTTTACTGCCTCTATTTGTAGCTATATTGCGTATAGGAGTTGAGTCCTTTTTCGAAACTCTAGGAGCTCGATTCAGACATAAAGGGCATTTCCAAATTTTCAATGTACCAGATTTCTGAGGAGATTCTTTGAGGGAAAGACACGCATAATGAAATAACTTGCCGCAAGTTCCACATTTAATAGATCTATCATCTGTGAGCTGATTAATGTTATCAAATTCATTCGTACAGCATCCCCAGATATCAACTGCATCCGTCATAGCGGATGACATACAAAAAACGCAATTGAAATTATTTTTTAAGTTCGCTCTCCCAGAGGTAAAACAACGTAGGTATAATACAGCGGACCGTCTGCGTTAACTTATCAACCGTCCAAGCGCTCGATCGAGTCAATGCAACGCGCGCGCACTCCAAAGCCAGACCTATATGCACTGTATAACCGTGAAAATAGCTTGCACTGCGCGATATATGTTTTGTCATGCACCCACCTGTTGACCAGCTGAGATTTTAAAAGAGTCAACCGTTTACACTAATAACTGTTTACTTCGTACAATATATAATGGTTATATATTGTAATTCACTGCACTAATGATTATATAACACTTTGTATATATTTATTTGCATTAATATGTGCAAATTGATTTTATATCTGTACTTGAAACAAAGAGTGAAAACGTACACGTATTAACCATATGACGGTGCGAACACAGAATGTTCTCTCCAATCTGGTATCTAAATAAAGTTTCTTAAGCTGATATCAGACGAGTCATTTTTTGTTCATTTTTGTCTTTCATTTTGCATCTTTCACTCGAAGTGACGCATCTGAACACAAAATGAAACATTAGTGCCGAATGAATTCATTAGTGAACCGATCCAACAGTGTTGGATATTGGCATCCGGCATCTTTCACTCGCACTCCGAATGAACGAAAAATGAACGGTCTGAACATTGAGAGAACGTTCATTCGGGTTTGGCCATTTTGTTACGAATTCTGTAGCCGAAGGACGTCCCATGTTGATATTCTTTGTATGCTTTGCACTGGTCGCACGCGGCAAAATGGTGTTTCAGTGGAACGATCAAAATACATCGCTTTTTTTGGAGAACTTTAAAAAGATAATTACAATATGAATCAGGATCTTCAACTGCTCGTTCTCTCAACAATGTATTTGATGCTGCTAATACATTTCTTCTTTCAATCCATGGTCGCACCCATCACCGTCGTCGTTTTCTTTTCTTTTTTTTTGTCAACGCTTTGATTTTTTTTTAGTGCTCTGGTGGCAAACGAGCAAGCAGCACACCTGATGTTAAGTGTTACTGCCGTCCATTGACTTTTGCCACACCAGAGGTATAGATAAACCGCTGCCTACCAATAATCCCAAACACACCCAAAAAGATGGGGTTCTCTCGCTCACGGAATGAAGCACAGCAGCATATTGCCACTGTTCAGGCGTCAATTTTCTGTGAGAGTGTGGTTATACCTGGGATGGACTGGCCCGCGGCTATAGACATAAAACTGTCAACAGCGAGGTCTACCATTAAAAAAATTACCACTAAAAATTTATTAAATTAAAGTAATGCCAAGACGCACGACTTCATTCGATGACATTGAAAGAAATGAATAGTGAATGTTCTTTTTTAAATCATTCCTTCTTAGTCGTGTGAACATAGAATGAAAGAAAAATGAACCATCACCCGAGTGAACAATCACTCGAGTGAACCGTCTGATATCAGCTTTAATACGATCTTTTGGTGTCTTTTTATAATTTTTCTCCGACTTCTTCAGATTTTCTAATACCTCCTTTTGATAAGCAAAAAATGCTTCCATGTTGTAATTAAACGTTGAAACTCCAAAATTCCAATAAACAATAATTATTGAATGATTACTTCGCCAATGAAATAAAAATACACTCGATGTTGACTAGATAATCTTCACAGGAATGTTATTGTTCTCACGGTGATAACGATTACTCGATGCAACTCAACAAATCCAGCTCGTTTTTTGACCATATGTTTATTGCAATAAGGTTCTATTGTTTATTGGTGAAAAAATGGTAAACTCAAATACCTTTTTTTTTTTTTTTTTTTTTTTGGTGGACTATGGATTAGTCTCGCCCCGCCAAATCGGTCCGGGGTGACGGAAAAGGCGGCGCGTGACCCCATAGACCCACCGTAAAAGCTCCTCTCTCTTCGCCGTGCGAGCGGGTCACCGGGACCCGATTTTTAACTTCGGTGGCCCGCCCGGCGGTTCACCCTCGCGGGTTCCTCTCGTCGACGCCCCGACAGATTTCGCCGTCGGGGCGTCGCCCTCACGCGGTGGCCTCACGTCGGGTGACCGGACAATTCCCCGGTCCGATCACCCGAAGCCTCGGTTAGGGCGGCATCAGGCGCAGGTATTCGCGCCTGCGCCGCCCCGGCCGCTGGCGGCGGCCCGGGGCGCGGGAATCCTCCCTTGCCCGTTCCGCCGCTTCCTTCTGCGAGATGACAGCCTCGCAGAAGGCGGCGACCGCGTCCCAGTTCCTGATGCTGTCGACCATCGCTCTCGCGACGGCCGGCAGCGTCAGGTCGGCACCGATGACAGCGACGAGGTCACGGCGCTGCCGCTCCCATCCCGGACACACCTCCAGCGTGTGTTGCGCCGTGTCCTCGTCACTCCTGCAGTGGTGGCAGGCCGGAGTCCACTCCCTATACACGACCCTGTGCAGGTACAACCCGAAACACCCGTGCCCCGTCAATACCTGCACCAGCCGAAAGGTGAGGACTCCGTGCCGCCGCTCCATCCACTCTATCAATACGGGCCGGAGGGCCTCAACGGTCTCCACACCGTGCCTAGGCCTCTCCAGCCGCGTAGCCCAACGGGCGATGACGTCTCGGCGGGCATCCACGCGCCAGGTGGCTATCTCGCTCAACGATGGGGAGCCACCTTCCTCGCGCGCTATGATAACCCGCCGGTAGAGGTCGGAGAGCATCTCCGCCTCTAGGTCCCACGGGGGTGTCCCGGCCAACAGGCACGCCGCCTCTGTCGACACCGTGCGGTACCCGCGAATGGCTCTGACCGCCATGGCTCTCTGTGGCCTCCACAGAACCGCCCTGAGCTGGGCGTTCAGAGCCCTCGCCCACACGGGTGCGCCGTACATGGCCATCGAGCGGATGACCCCCGCATACAGCCGTCGGGCCTCAAAACTGGGTCCGCCCACATTCGGCATGAGTCGAGAAAGGGCAGACGCCGCGCCGACAAGCCGGGGAGTAATCTGTCGGAAATGCTCCCGGAACCACCATCGCCCGTCGAGCACCAGACCCAAGTACCTCATATGGGCCTGGATGCTGATGTGGATGGAGTTTACCACTATCGAGGCGCCGATGGGCAGCCTCACACGGGGCCCATGGAAAAGTAGGGCCTCCGTCTTGTTTAGGGCCACCCTGAGCCCCAGCGCCTCGATCCGCCTGACCATCTCCTCGGTGCCGAGAGTGGCCAGGCTCGCCGCCTCTTCGAGTGTCCTGCCCCGGGCTGTGACGAGCGTGTCGTCAGCGTAGCACACCAAGCTCAGCCCGGGGGGGAGACTCCCTCTCAACGCCCAGTCGTACCCGATGTCCCACAGAGTCGGCCCCAGAACCGACCCCTGTGGAACGCCGCACGACATGGGCGTCCGCACAATGTCCCCTGCGGGACCCGCGCAGAGGATACTGCGGCCCTCCAAATAGTCTGCCACCAGCCGCCTGAGGTACAGGGGCACTCCATGGAACCGGAGCGCCTCCCTGATGCAGCCGAATGGCAGACTATTGAATGCGTTGGCGATGTCCAACGACACCGCCAACAGCACTCCCTTCCCGGCGACGGCCTCCGCGGCCGCCTGCCTCAGGCGTAATAGGGCCCCGATGGTCGAACGCCCCCTCCGAAACCCATACTGAGCGTCCGACAGATCGGGCCCCACCTCCTCCAGGTGTCGGACGATGCGGGCAGCGAGCACACGCTCCAGCAGCTTACCCACATCGTCGAGGAGCACGATGGGCCTGTAGGCCGACGGCAAATCCGGGGACCGTCCCGGCTTTGGCAGGAGAACCAACCTCCCTTCCTTCCAGCACTCAGGGAACCGTCCAGACGTCAGACAGGCGTTGAACAGCTGCCTGAGGCGAGGCTCGAAGTGCTCGAGGAGCGACGTCAGCACCCGGACTGGAATTCCGTCCGGGCCGGGGGCCGTGGTGGCGGAACGAATCTTTGCCACGGCCGCCCCCACTTCCGACTCCGTCACGGGCGGAACACTCTCGTCGTCGTCGGCCTCCCGGTCCTGATCTGGCGGAGCCATGACCGGGGGCGTGTGTTCCGACTGCCGTGGAAACAGCTCCTCGATCACCCTACGAAGGAAGTCGGGCTGGAGGGTCTCGGTGAGGGGGGGGGCCCGCGCGCGAAGCTTGTTCAGCGCCACGCGATATGGGCGACCCCAGGGGTCACGGTCGAGACCGTCCAGCATCTCCTGCCAACTCGCGCCCTTGGCGGCACGGATGGCCAGCCGAAAGGCAGTCCGCGCACTGCGGTACGCCTCGTACAGCTGGCCCTCCCGCTCGACGTCGCGATGACGCCGCCGGCTGCGGGTGTAGGACCTTCGGGCACTGATACACGCCGCACGAAGGTCCGCCAGTCTTGGGGACCACCAGTAGACCCCCTGCCTCGGAGGTGGACGCCGCCGCACTCTGGGCATGGCCGCATCGCAGATCTGCGTTAACGCACTGCGAATGCGGACAGCCTCAGCGTCCACTCCGTCCGCTGGGGGTGGTGAGGACAGCCACGTACTGACAATGGCCGCCTCCGCCAGTAGATCCCTGTCAAGACGACCCACAGCCCACCGCGGAAACGCGGGAGCTCCGTCCGCCCTGTGACCCCTACCGGGTTCCCGGGGGGAGACCTCCATCCGGATGTACCGGTGGTCCGACAGGGTCTCCGCCTCCTCCAGGACACTCCAGTTCCTCACCCGTGGCGCGACAGCAGGGCTAGCGAACGACAAGTCCACTATCGACCCGCCCTGCCGTCGCACACACGTGTTCACCGAGCCTCTGTTCAGAACACAGAGGCCCAGTGAAGCCGCCCACTCGTTGACCGCCCGCCCGCGGTCGTCCGTCATAGGGGACCCCCACGCCGTGGATTTGGCGTTAAAGTCCCCCAGAACCAGGACGAGGCCCGGTGCCAGTCGCCGTATCGAGGCCTCCAAGGTGGTGAGTGAGGCCCCGAAATCGTCCATCCTCCTAGTGGGGGAGAGGTATACGCTGTAGAGCGTGACCCCTCCCCACTCCGCCGCGACAAATTCCTCGCCCCTATCCAAAAGGGACAAGGACGGGAAGTGCCGCTGCGTTGAGACGACGATTGCCGCGGTACCGTTTCGACTGACCACCCAATTGGGGCGATCAGGCACGGCGTACGGTTCCGCGACTACGGCTGCACCAATCGACCACTCCGCCATGGATTGCAGGAGGAGATCCTGCGCTCCGGCGGAGTGGTTGGTGTTGGCCTGCAGGAGGAGGTGCATGGCTGGTGTACCCATTATCGGGTTGTGTCCATGACCTCCTCGCCAGCGGGCGATCGGACCGCGCTAGGAGCGGGAGCGGCCGTGGTCGTAGGGCCGCCCCGCGCCTTTGGGGCCGAAGCTGGCGGTTTGCACGCCCCAGAGCCCATGCGGTGCTTGGCGGGCTTATTGCCCGCCGCACACGCGGGGCAGTGGGGCGGGGCGGCTAAACTCAAATACCTCTATTTCTTGTAAATATTTTATTGGTACTAATATTAATGTTACACGGTAGTTAGAGCAGTGGACTGTATACATGTGTGTGTGTGTGTGTATGTGTATGTATGTGTATGCATGAGTGCAGTATGTATCTTTGTGTGTTTACGTGTAGTTTCTTACTTCTAAACTAGCTATTTATGTTTTGCGTAGACACTTAAAATATAATTGTTGTTCACGGAATGAATTTACAAAAACCGCTTTACATATCATATGTTACACAAATAATTAAAGTTTATTTGATAAATGATTTATAAAATGTTATATGTTATAATTATAACTTATTTTTTGTTACCACGCTATTGCATTAGGCAAATCCTGTAATGATAGTCGTGTGTATGATAAATAAATAAATAAATAATGGTATATTTTTAATTTTAGGTAATATACATTTTGTTTTTGTCGCAACACGTGAATTTTAATAATATTTTAAAGTTCTTAAACTTAGTTCATAACTCATCATCATTATCTCAGCTTAAATATGTCCCACTGCTGTGCTCAAACCTCTTTCACACTAGGAGGGAAATTGATCTGCTGGTCAGACGTGTTGGTTTAAGGTTTTATTTAAGAGTTTTCCATCTCTAGCATAGATGTTATATGCATATTTTATCTCTTAGTCGTCGTTTACGATCACCTACGGTTAAAAGGGAGTGGCGAGTTGTATTCTTATCCGTGTGGTGACGAAGTAAAAATACAATTCACCACCGTCTATCTTATCCGTATGTGATCGTAAGAGACGACTAAGGGATATAAAACGAATATAACATATATGCAAGAAAAGGCAAACTCGAAACAAAACCCTATATCAACACGTCTGACCAGCGTGGTATAGTAGCTCAATTTCCCTCACATTATTGAGGAGGATCGAGCCCAACAGTGGGACATATATGAGCTGAGATGCGAGTTGTATTCTTATTCCGTCGCCACACGGAAAAAAAGTTTTTTCTAAATTTGTATTAAATACAAGTAAATAAATTTTTATTTATGAATTATAATTTTCTTGACGATTTGAAGACTTTTCAATATTCATGGTCACGGAAGAATTGCGTGGCTTTCCCTCCTCCCAGATCCTCTTGTAATTAATAATTAATAGAAGGCAAACTCCTAGTAAAACGCTATATCAACCTGAATGATGCACGAGGTTACAACAGGGTAATTTTTGTCCTTTTGTGAAGGAGGTTCGATCTTAGCAGTGTTTTTTTTTTATTACTAATGAAGGCAAACGAGTAAGCAGTACATCTAATGGTAAGTATTACTGCCGCCTATGAACCTTTCCAATACCAAGGGTATAGCTAGGCTGCTGCCTACCAATACAAACGCCAATTCCATCAAGTTGGGTTTTCGGCTCTCTCGCTGACCAAACGAAGCGCAATAACACATTGCCATTACTCAGACGTCGATATTCTGCGAGACTGTTACTACCCCGGACGGACCGGCCCACAGCTGTAGACAGAAAACAGTTAGCTAGTTTCCCGTGACCATGACGGCTGTAAAATGTTCGAAACGTCGGGAAATTAAAAATCAAATACAAATGCGATAGAATTCGTAAAAGCAAATTTATTTCAAATTATATTTAATATGGAAATGTGGTACAGGATGATTTATTTGATATTTTAATACGATTCAGGCAGCATACATTTGTATTATCTGGTAACATATAAAAAATGTAAAGACTAATTTTAATAGATTGTTTGCAGCACCATCTACAAATGATACTGTAGGGAAATAACTATAATAATTTTCTTAGTATAATGCAATTAAATATGATTGCCGTTAGTACTCGTATTCCGTATTTATCATTCCTCTTCTCCATTCTTAAGCATAAACTGCTTTATCACTGTGGAAACGCATTTGCGCGCTATCCCCCGCCGGTGACAGACGAGGGGGAGTGTGGGACTCACCGGCCAGCTGGAACCCGACCGGAATACCCACTAAAACCACAGCGGCCCCTTCCGCGCTTTTAAGGGGAGCCGGAGAGATCGTCTACTGACATTCGATACCCGGCACCCCCACGCTTGGCCTTCTGGCCACGTCCTATTATCCCTCAAGCCAGTGGGAGGAGGTGCGCATAACGGCGCCTCCTTCTCCCCGGTCGCCGGCGGCGAAGCGAGTCAGCTGACGCAAGTGCCTCGCGTTCCCGCTCCGCGGCCTCCTTCCTTTTCATGATGGCCTCACAAAAGGAGGCCATCGACGACCAGAACCTGTCGCTGTCAAGCATCTTCGAGATGATGGTCGACAACGACAGGTCTTTCCCGACGATCGCCGATAGGACGCGGCGCTGGGGCCCCCAGGCAGGGCATACCTCCAGAGTGTGACGCGCATCATCTACTGGCGCACCACACTCGTGACATTCTGGGGCCCCTTCTCTTCCAATTCTGTGTAGGTACTTACCAAAGACCCCATGCCCGGTAAGTACCTGCACCATCCTAAAGCTTAGGCTGCCGTGCCTTCTATTAATCCAGCGGTGGAGATGTGGCGCAACCGCCTCCACAGTCCCCCGCCCTGCTACGGGGGACCCCAGATCTCCTCTCCACCGCTGAGTGACTCCCCTTCGGGCCACTTCCAGTACTCTGTCCAGTCTCCTTACGGAGACTTGCTCATGGTCGGCCCGCGCCGCGACGCGGAGCCGGTAGACCTCAGCCAGGGCACACACAAGTGGCCAAGGTGGGTCGCCCGCCAGCAACGTCGCTGCGGTCCATCACACCGTACGATAGCCCCTGATAGCCCTCACCGCCATGGCCCTCTGAGGGCGTAGCCGAAGAGCCCTGTTGCGGACGGTGAGGGAGTCCGCCCAAATAGGAGCACCATACATCGCCATGGACCGCACCACTCCGGCGTATAAACGCCGGCAGGACGACCCAGGACTGCTTGTGTTTGGCAGAAGCCTACCTAACGCCGCGGCTGTCTTGACGAGGCTCGGAACGAGCTGGGCAAAGTGCGGCCCGAAACTCCACCTAGAATCAAGGTGCAGACCCAGATATTTCATCTGGGCCCGCACCGGCACAGCAACTCTAGACACGCTGATGTGTGCTCTTCGGGGGGACCTCGACCCGGGTTGGTACAGTAGCCTAATGAGTGTCATGATAAAACAATATCTGAAATTATACAGCATGATTTTTATTTTGGTGATTGGTTAACCGGAATGGAAACGGAATCAGAACTGAAATATATAATAATGTATAATTATACAGTCATTGAATCTGTGAAAGCATTTAGCATTCCTAATGTACTTCAATGCTGTGCAGTTGAATTAACCGACTATAAGATCCCAGTATTGTGCATGTACAAAATTCCTACTCCAAGCAAAGTGGATAGATATCTTATTTGATGGACTTATTGAGATTTTTAAAAATATAGAAATGTATCAAGGTTAATTATTTGTTGTGATTATAATAAAAAAAAAACAAAAATTCGCAACAATCAAAATAATTTCATTTAAATTTATGAACAAAGTCAATGAACCAACTCAAACTGTTAGCAATAGTTGCTTGAATAATATCATTTATAACATAAAGAGTTGTAAGGGTGAAATATTAGAACTAGGTGTCTGACCACATAGCACAAATTTTGAAATGCGAAGTGAAAAAAAACTTTCATTCTAAAGTAATGGTTTATTTATAGGCGTGATTATAATAAAGAGAATTGTAATCTTCTTAAATTTGTCTGAAGTTTACGAAACCAGAAATAGTAATAAAAGCTTTGACATCTTTATTGATTTATTTAAACTATTTTATGACTTGTATTTTCTAATTATTAAATGTAAAATACATGCTATAAAGACACCGAAGTGGATCACACGTATCTTAAAATGATGAGGTAAAAAGAAACGAGAATTGCCATGGAACTATAGATTAACAGAAGATAGAGACTCAAAATTGAATTTTAAGCTTAATAATCTAAGATACAAGAAAAACTAACACAAAAGTCACAAAATAGTTATTTTAGTCAAAATAATAAAATCAAATCTAAAGCATCTTTTCTTTTTTTTTTTATTTTATTTTGGTAGGCTATGGCCTGGTCACACGTCGCCCGCACCGTCCGGGGCGACGGAAGGGGAGCGCGTGGCCCCATAACCCACCTTATTCCCTCCCCATCGCCATTGGGCCGGCCACTGGTACCGCTTCCTTGCCTTCCGTGGCCAGCCCGGCGGGTTACCCTTTCGGGTACCATCCCCCGCGACGCCCCAGCTAACTGCCGGAGCATCGCCCTCACGCGGTCGGCCTCTCTGCGGGTGAAGGACTATTCCCCGGTCCAGTCACCCGAAATCTAAAGCATCTGGGAAAATAATCAATTCAATAAAAAATAATGTTCTACGAGAATGTGTCAAAATAAAAACCATAGACGGCAAAAATGTTACTGATCCCAAATTAATAACGGAAAATTTTAATAACTACTTCTTAGACCAAATCGAAACTAATATAAAAGGCAGCAATAAATATGACACATCTAAATTTAATGTTAAATCTTTTAAATCTATGTTTATTAAACCTGTTACATCACACGAGATCATAATAACTATTAATAATTTAAAAAATACGAATAATGGAGGCCAAGTTGAAATTCTTACTAATATAATTAAAATTATTATTTTATATCCTATTATAGTCACCTGACCTTTGGGACGTTTATAATAAATGTTTGCTGGATGGAATATTTCCAGATAAACTAAAGATGTCCATTAATAAAATAGTTTTTTAAAAAATGGTGACAAAGCAGACATATGCAATTATAGACCCGTTCCCTATATTCTACAAAATTTTTGAAAAAAATATTTACAGTAGTTTAAATAACCGCTTACAATAAAACAACATTATTTATAAAAAACAGATGTGCTTTAGGTAAAATAAAACTATTAACATGGCTCTTCTTGATGAAATTTACCATAATTTGGATAATCGGAAGCCAATCCTATCCTTATATTTGTATATGACAAAAGCATTTGAGTATGTGGATCACCAAATATTAATAAAAAAATATACTGCTATGGTGTTAGAGGCAATGTACTAGATTTATTACAATCATACTTAGATAACAGAAAACAAATAACACTATCTGTGTTGCTGCAAACATTAGGACTAAATCGGAAACTACATATTCATCTACCATTAGGGATATTTAATATATAGAGTGCCACAGGGTAGCGTTCGGGTCCGTTATTGTTTCTGTGCTATATCAATGACTTCCCATCTGCTACAAAAACCAAACGCCTTTATTTGCTGATGACAATGTAGTCACTTTTGATAAGGGTAATACAATACATGAAATGCTAAATAATATTATACATACATACATACATATCATCACGCCATATCCCTTGCAGGTTAGGCAGAGAGAACAGAGTGCCAGAGAACTCTATCCTTGCATACTGCAATACTGCATTCGCTTCCTCAACATTCATAATTCTCTTCATACACACTCGCCAGTTTCGGAGACTCTCGACTCCACCTTCCTTCAGTACGTGACTAATCTGGTCTAGGTAGATGAGTCTCGGTCTCCCCCGGTAACTACATCCTTTCGCTTTCGCATTGTATATCTTCTTAACCAAACGTTCGTTCAGCATTCTTTCCACATGTCCGAATCATCGGAGCATTCCCTTTCGCATCTTTACACCAATACTCTCTTTCATACCTACTCGCTCTCTTACGTCGTCGTTGGGAATGCGGTCGGTCAGCCTAACTCAACAGATAAATAATAATATTAATATTGAAATTAATGACATTATTGACTGGCTAACCCTAAATAACCTATAAGTTAATAAAAGAAAAATGAAAGTCGTGGATTATCAAATAAGACATAAATGGAGTTCACAGCAGCATATTATGTATAACGGACAAATTATAGAAGCAACATTTTTTCTTTCTTTTAAACAAATTCCACCACCTTTCTGGGTTTATATATTGATAGAGATATCTCATGGAGAACGCAGATTGATATTGTGTGGAATATATTATATCAATTTGCACATGCATTATATTGAATAAAATAATCAATATTAATAGATACACTTCTTACTTAATATTTTAGGATAACGCTACAAACAATAACGACGTTTTTGTGACTCAAAAAAATTGCCTGCACCACAAATATTTTTAAAATACATTTTCTACAGTTAAAGCTAATAACATTATCATCATTGTATATATACGAAGTTAATATGTTTGTTAAGTTCAATGTTAATTTATTTCAATATATGGTACATAAAGCTGACGTCGTTATGATAACCTGCATTCATTAAATACAAAGATTACGCTTGTTCAAAAAAGCGTTTATGTGATGGCACCAAATATATATAATCACGAAAGCAAATTAGAGACTGTACTAATATACATACGTGTGGTGACGGAGTAAGAACACAAGTCACCATCCCCTATGTTACCCTTCGGTTATCGTAAGAGACGACTTATAGATATACAACGCATATAACATCTATGCAAGAGATGGAAAGCTCGAAATAAAACCCTATGCCAACACGTCTGACCAGCGTGGTATTATAGATCAATTTCCCTCCCATTATAGAGGAGGCTCGAGTCTAACAGTGGGACATATATGAGCTGAGATGATGGTGAGATGACTAATATACATGACTATAGATGTAGCTTAGGAAATTATGTATTAAGAAAGATTTTTACTCATTAGGAGATTTTTTTAATGACAAATTATAATTTAAAATTAGTTACATTTGTTTTATTATATTTATTGATCATTATTATATTTTAATTATTATATTATAATTGCATCTCGTAAACTCTGCACTAAGGAAATAATCCTTGTACTGCGGGGGACTTTACAAACATGCAATTAACGCAGACAAATTACACCCAGACGCACAATAACACTTTGTGGATCGCATAAAGTATTGTCCTGCGTGGGAATCGAACCTATAGCACTGCACGGAAGGTCGGTATCTTAACCACTACGCCATCTCTGCAGTCAATAACAGTGGAATGATGGAATAATCATAAGGCCACTCACATCTTTATAAAACAACGAACTTTGCAATTTACTTAAATATAACGATTAAATAAGCACTTAAAATGCCGATGAAACGACTGATACAAAAGATTAGTACAATTAATACCATAACTATATTCGTATTTAGCATACCATTATCAGTTTAAGAGTGCCATGTACAGGCGTGAAGTGCTCTTTGCGTCCCATTAAATTTTTCGATTAAATCTCTTCAAATGCTTTTTTTATGCTCGGTCCATGTCCCCGTGTAGGCCTTCTTAAAGATCGCGTATTTTTTCTTGGAAGATCCCGTAAAACGAAGCAGAGATACATTAAAATGTCTAAATAAAAGGTCTCTACGATTCAATTACCGAACTAAGGCTCTAACCGGACTGCCCAATGAGCAATACCGTTCCTGCGAGCATTGTCCCGCTGCCAGCGTTGCTAACACTCACCAGTAAAGTCCGCCAAGTATCGCCGCATTCAAGTTCCCGACAACAGGCACGCTGCCTTTGTCGTCACCATGCGGTATCCGTGTATGACCCTAACCGCGGTGGTCCTCTATGGTCGCTAAAAGAGGGCCCTGAGACGGATGGTCAGGGACTCCGCCCGCATGAGTGCGCCGTACAGGATCAGGGACCGAATCATTCCATATATATGCTGGTTGGTATGGCTGGTTTTGATACCATTAAAAAGAAACAATTTAGTAAAATGTTGCTTCCTGCCATTTTTTTGTTTTTCTTTCTATCAAAATGAGTGAATATAAAATGAAGAAATTTGATACATTTTTAAATTTTATTACAAAGCGAATTCATTGAAAGAAACCTAATGAACCGTGTACTCATTTGCGATTCTTTATTGAGACGTAATGAAACCGAATCGTTGTTGAAGAGATGATGAAAACTCACAGTATTGTTAATTATAAGCTTTTAACGCTGGGCAGAACCATCAATTCGGATCTCTACTGCCAAAAACTAATGATATTAAAGCAAGAAATTGAGAGAAAGCGGTATTAATTAACAGAGTATTTTATCACAATAACGTTGAACCACGCACAACTTTAGTCACTCAGGCAAAATTAAGAAAGTTTGGCTGAGAGGTGTTAATGCATCCACCATATAGCCCTGACCATCTGTTTTAGTCTCTTTACAATTCTTTAGACTAGTATCAAGTCAACATCAAGAGAAGACTACTAAAACTACTTGTCGCCTTTTTTGATCATAAGTTCCAAAATTTCGACAACAACGGGATCATGTCACTACCTACAAGATGGCAGACAGTCATCAAACAAAATAGCACATATAGGTATATTGTAATTAAATCTAAAATTAATTTAATTATATTATATACAAATTAATTAAAATAAATATACAAATTAAATACTTATTCAAATAAACCGCTGCTAGTAGGTAACGTGCCCAGAATGCTGGCAGCATTGCCACGTTGGATGGTAATGCTCAACCTCTGTGCCAAGTAAAGCCCAGCATTCCGGTCACGTGTCGCTTCATTAAGGCGCTTATTTAATTCTTTAAATATAATATGGACCCCAGGCCCCCACGGTCCTAAAGTCAAATATGTATACACTGTCTAGAGTACAGTATTTGCGCCTTTTGAGGTTCTCCGCTGATTTAGCCGCCGCTCCAGCCTTATTTGCAGTTCCTGGAAGATATGACGGCGCTAAGGTATCAACACAAGTTGCATCCCATACCAAAGGTTGACCCATCTTCCACGGAATTAATGTCATACCATCGGGTCTCTTACCATCAGCGCGAACTAGGCCGTAAGGTTCTAAAATAGCGGCGCAGTTCGCGCTGTTAAAAGCCCGACGGAGGATGTCATTAAGACTGGCATGGCGGGGAATTTTACCTGCACTCTTTAAGCAGGAGAGGCCGTGATGCCCGAGCCGGTCGACGACAAAGCCACATTGGCAACGGTGCAGTGCACAACAAGATACACCCAAGCGTAGACAAGCTGCAATACGGAATGAAGAAGTGTCCATTAATGTTCCAATACGTAATGAAGGGAGAGCCTGTAACCATAGACCCGATTCCCATTCACCAACAGCTAATAGACGGCCGCGATCCGCAGAGCTCGAGCACGTATCGAAAAGTTGCTTCCGTACAAGCTCGCAGAGCGGCCCGTCCCATAGCCGCTGAGATGATGGGTCCGTGGGGAGATTTTTATTAAAATTGCAGGTCAACCACGTATTTGTGGCCTCATTAAAAGAAGGAATATTTATTTTTTGTAAAGTGGGTCCTAGAATTGGGTAGATTAAATTTTCAGTGCTATAAATTGAGGACAGGAATGCGGGCAACGCCACACCAGAAATTGAGCGAATGCCCTTAAAAATGCCATTAAATCTAAATAAACTTTGAAAAAAAAAATATTGAATTTTTATATAGAATGCGAAGAAACTTTTACCCGCCTATGATTTTAGTTACGGTTTAAAAACACATACATACATACATATCATCACGCCATATCCCTTGCAGGGTAGGCAGAGAGAACAGAGTGCCAGAGAACTCTATCTCTGCATACTTCACTCGCTTCTTAAAAACACAATATTTCGCATATCATGAAAACTTGCTGAGGGGCCGTTCAAGTATTACGTAACGCAATTTGGGGGGAGGGGGGGGGTCTTGTTAAATGTTACAATGCGTTACATAGCCGGGAGGGGGGCTCAAACAATGCGTTACTTAGCATTGTTGGTTGGGTTTGGGGATTGTAATGGTAGGCAGCGGCGTAGTTATACCCTTGGTATAGCAAAGGTCCATGGGCAGCAGTGACACTTACCATTAGGTGAGCTGCTTGCTCGTTTACCACATACATTTTTTTTTTTTACCACCATAAGCAATAAAAAAAAGATCACAGCGATAGGCTATAATGGTGCCACCAATAATGTTGTAATAATTACAGTTTATTCCGAGTCTGTATGTTATTTGTTTGTGAAATCCAGAGTGACGGTGCGCGTTAAGGTTTTCTTAAAATAAAAATATAGTAAGTTAATGAAGGTTTTTTAATTTGTGATTTTTACGTCATAACAATTATATTAAAGATAATATCTTGAGAGATTTGCCTTTGAACAATGAAGTTTTTAATAAATATAAAAACCTAATAAACAAACGGAAGTTAATACATATTCTAATTATAGTATGTTATAATAAAAAATCATAATACATTATATTTTGAATGTTTTATTATGCCAGTGATTGCTGAATCTGAAAGCTGGATTCGAATCTTATACTGAATTTACAGTTATTATTTTACTATATACAAATCATCATTCATCATTCTCCTACTTTTATCCCAATCACTTGGGGTAATACATTTTGTAAAAGTTATATGTGATACCATAATGGTATGGGACTATTCTAGTATGGGATTTCCGGCCAGCTGCCCGACCAAAATACCGAGTAAAACCACAGCGGCCCTTTCTGCGCTATTACGGGTTGCTGGAGAAATCATCTACTGGCATTCGATCCCGACACCCCAACGCTTGGCTGTCGGGCCACGCCCTGTCGTCATTCAAGACGGTGAGAGCAGGTGTTCATATCGGCACCTCCTCCTCCCTGACCGCTGCCGGCGGAGTAATTCTGCAGACGCAATTGCTTCGCGTTCCCGCTCGGCAGTCTAATTTGCAGAGATGACCTCCACGCAAAGGAGGCTATCGACTATCAGTACTTACTTTATAGCCCTTAGTTGTCTTTCACGATCACCCACAGGTAAGGTGGTGAATTGTATTCTTACTCTGTCACCACACGGAAATTACTATATTGTTTCTTAACTATTTGTATAAAATAACGTATGTAATAAATAAACGATAACTTTAAAAACATCGCTTAATTTTAATTGATGGGAATAAAGAAATTATAACATTCATTACGTCTATGGGCAGCGTCTTTGTTTGTCGTGTAGCGTTGGTTGTAATGTCAACAAATATCGTGGCGGCTCTTATTGTTATGTTTTGTTTTAATAAGGTTATTGAGAAGTGTGAACTACAATACATGGAAACTGTGCTTAATTAATCTAAGTTGCCGCTACATTCCGATGCCTTGCCGTTCTTTAACTGTTTCAGAGCTATTCTGATCTCGTATAAGCTGACTACCGGGATTTCTTCGGTGTAGTGCCGAGTTAGCTTAAATCTGGGTTTTGGACCAAGCCGAACGAGAAAAAGACCAACATACCAGACAAATATTTCATCTGGGACCCAGATATTACTTCTGGGCCCGCATCGGCAAGGCAACCCGAAACTGTTGGAATAAAAGAGTGTTTATTGTAATGTAAGATCTTTTTTCCTACAAGTTTTATTTTTCTACTTTGTATATTGTATTTGATTTTGGAATGCTCTATTGTTTTCTTGTTTAGTAAAACGTGTGATGTGTGTCACTACGTGAATAAAATTATCTGAGGAAGTTTCATCAAACTTTTATTTATTCACATATAAACCTGAGTCTGATACTAAGAGTAAACTCTGCGAGTTGATGGGTGTTAAAGAGTTACCCTACTAACAGAAACACACCGATGTGCGCTCCTTAAGAGGGACCTTGACCTGAGCTATGAAATAGGAGGGCCTTGGTTTTCTTCACCGAGATGTCGATCCGGCTACAACGAGCGAAACCGATTCCTATGCCAATCGGGCAGCCTCGCGGAAGTCAGGCCTCCTCACCGTGACGAGGGTATGTGCATAGCAGTGGGACGCGGCATTCCACCCGATGACGATGTGCATACATCGTCGTCGCGCGTCGCTTCTCTTCTAGAGCACGTACGGGAGGTACTTGAGATATGCCTCAAACAGCCTCCGAAGATACGGAGGCACTGATTCCAAGTTACGAATTTGCAAGCTATTTTGCGGCAACACCCTGAATATTAACGATCGGCCAATTCGAACTGTTTTTTTTTCAAAAGCAGGTTAAGTTAGGTTCTGTGCAAATGATAACAGAAGAAAACACTGCACCATACAACATAGACAAGTCGACCGTCGAATCAAAGATTTTGTAAGGAAACACATTGACTAAATACCAAAAGTGGAGAGTCATTCTACACGAGCTGATTTCAATCGTGAATATATTCCAACAGATAGAAGTTTCGCAAATCCCCATCGCGACTACGTGAAACGAGAGGAAATGAGACAGCCTGCCGCCAACTTAATGATGTATGCAAGAATTTTTAATTTTGAATATAACATTTCCCTTTTTTACCAAAGAAGGACTTTTTGAAGTGAAACTTCTTTAGAATCGTTGTGATTTCAAACTCGATGAAACGAAAAAATAAGTCCATAGAGACACAAACACATAAATGTATAGGATTCAGCCGGCGAGAGAATGAGATAGAACCATTAGACGTTCTCGGTCTCCTCTTTGTTCGACTCTTCGTAGCATCCCCACTATCTGACCCCCCACTAGAGAGATAGATAGAGAGAGAGAGTACACACGCTATTGGTTGATGTATGTAAAATAGATTTAAAAAACAGTTTGCTAAAGTTTCACTTCTGATATGTGTACTTTGCTGTTACACATAATTTTTTTTTTCAAAGAAGGGCTTGAAATTGTACAAATTATTAAATTATACAAATCAAATAATCAAAAATGCACCACACGATGAAGAACCGAAAGCTGAAATTTAAGGAATATGAAAGAGGGAAGTTTCTGAGTCGATAAATCAAGGATTGTGATAAGGCATAAGGAAATCTTACGCTGTGCCTGTAATATTACAAGTGATCTCGGTCTGACGGATCGGATATGGTCTTGGATATATCAACGAGTGATTTACTAAAGAAAACCGATAACTCTTAAATAAAACTCACCTACTAGCCAAATAAAATAAATAAATGAAAGTACTTGTGAACTAATACATGCAGAATGTTAATCAGAAAAGATAAAGGCAAAACTGCATTTCGTATACGATGCGAGAGCGATCTGGATAGAATTTTCAAATATTAAGTATGGAGTTATTTTTCAATACACATCTAATGATTTATATATATCTTATATACTTTATTGCTATAGCTATATTTTGAATAATTATGTTGTGTTTACATTACTATTAATATAATTTCTCTATTTCTATATTATAATTACTTGAGAAAAGTATGCAAAGGGTGTCCGAGAACAGCTGACGATGGCAAGCCAGCCGCAATCGGACATTGAAGAATGCTGGAGAGTATTGAAATAGAGTATGGTAGATACAGCGAAAGAAGTATGTGGAAGTTCAAAGAAGCATAGAAAAACAAATAGTGATGCATGGTGGGATGCGGAAGTGGCAGCTTCCGTAGAGCAAAAGAAGAAAGCGTGGCTGGACTATGTCTCTTCTTTGAATCTGAATGACAATTTGACTGAACAGAAGAAAGAAATATATCGGCAATGTAAGAATGACACTAAGGCCTTAGTGAAAGAGAAACGTGATAGAGCAAGTATGAGTGCAGAAGATAGGCTGACTAAAAACTTCGAGGGTAACACCAAACTCTTTTGGAGGGAGGTGAAGAAGTCTCGGGGTGGTTGGTCAGCCTTCAGAATGAATAAAATAAGGTCTAAAGGTGGAGACATTCTTACACAAACACAAGACGTGTTAAGCTGATGAAGTGAATATTTTGGCGATATGTATGCGGATGCTACGGTTGGCGCCGGTGTTGGATGTGGTTTAGTAGATCAACATTCGACAACGACGTCCTCCGATGGCATCAGTATGGATGAAGTTGAATGGGCGATAAGAAGTTTGAAAAATGGTAAGGCAGCGGGCTTGATATGGTGTCTGCCGAGATGATCAAGCTTGGTGGCTCTTGTGTCTGGGAGGCGTTCCTGTTGCTCCTCAATTTATGTTGGAGCTCGGGAATGGTTCCCAGGGACTGGAATAGCGCAGTCATCGTGCCTTTGTTTAAAAACAAGGGTTCACGTTATGACTGCGCAAATTACAGAGCCATAGGCTTGACCAGTTTGGCAGCAAAAGTGTATGGTAAAATTATTGAAAGGAGAATGAGGATGGTGTCCGATGGTTTACTGTGTGAGACACAAGGAGGTTTCAGGAGTCGAAGGGGATGCATGGATCAAGTGTTCTCTCTGCGCAACATTGTGGAGAAGCATCTGGCTCTAGATCAGAGGGTTTTCTGCAGTTTTGTGGATCTGGAGAGAGCATTTGACACGGTTGTACGAAAGGAACTTTGGGACCTTTTACCGGAGTATGGTATTAACGGTAAACTGCTACAGGCTGTGCAGTCCAGTTACATGGGCTGTAGAGCCTGTGTGCGGCTGGATGATGGAATGTCGCCTTGGTTTGACGTCAATATCGGCGTTAAGCAGGGGTGCGTTCTGTCAGCCAGGCTGTTTATCATATATCTGGATAAATGTCTCCAAAGGTTGAACGATATGAATGTGGGAGTCCAGATGGGCGACTCAGTGGTCACTGCTCTGCTTTATGCAGATGATGCAGTCCTGCTGGCACAGTCAGCGACTGACCTGCAGACCCTAGTCGACACAATGACAGAAGATTGTAAGAAAAGGTGTCTACGCGTGAATGTGAGCAAAACCAAAATAATGGTCTTTGAAAGAGATAAAACCAGAACAGATGTAAGAATAACAATAGGTAATGATGTACTAGAGCAAGTGGATGAATTTGTATATCTTGGATGTGGATTTAGCCGAGATGGAAGGTACACCACTGATATAGAGCGAAGAGTGAATGCGGGAAATAGAGTGAACGGAGCGTTGGGGCAACTTCTCGGCAGCCACCACCTCAGCCAGAAGGCACGTGTAGCAATACATAACGCAGTGCTTGTCCCAACATTACTGTATGGAAGCGAGAGTTGGGTATGCAGAAAAGAGTATGATAGTAAAATTAATGCGGTCGAAATGCGATCCCTGCGGAAAATTTGTGGAGTTAGGCTGACCGACCGCATTCGTAACGACGACGTAAGAGAGCGTGTAGGTATTTTCATACCTCTACCACCTACTCTCTTTCGAGAGTATTGGTGTAAAGATGCGAAAGGGAATGCTCCGATGGTTCAGACATGTGGAAAGAATGCCGAACGACCGCCTGTTTAAGAAGATATACAATGCGAAAGTGGAAGGATGTAGGTACCGAGGGAGACCGACTAACCTACCTAGACCAGATCGGTCATGTACTGAAGGAAGGTGGAGTCAAGAGTCTCCGAAACCGGCGAGCGTGTATGAAGAGAATTATGAATGTTGAGGAAGCGAGTGAAGTATGCAGAGATAGGGTTCTCTGGCACTCTGTTCTCTCTACCTACCCTGCAAGGGATATGGCGTGATGATATGTATGTATGTGTGTATGTAATTACTTGAAAATTATACTTGCAAAAGCAAAAAAAGGCGAATTTGGATTTTTTTCTATAGAAAAATCCTTTTACATGATTCTTCAGCTTTGCACGTTATAAGAATACTCGGTATTCACTCGCGCAAAAATATGCATATATTGAAGAAGGGGTGTAGGGGTTGGTTTTTATATAAGAACAGACTTGCAAAATCATCGAATGTGCGCTTTCCTTAATTCAGAGCAATTATGGTTAGAACTAAGATTAGCAGACTAAAATGACTATATGAATCATTTGTAAACCAGAAAGTGTTAAGGTGTAAACAGCTTTAGATTCTCTTAACGAATCATTAAGTATAAATTCTAACTGTGAATGTGTATGTATTCTAACAGATATTAATGTGGACCTTTTTATGTTTAATAGTTGTAAGTCTAAAGAACTGCTGAACTTCTGCTCAGAGATAGGTCTTAAACAGATTGTTAAAGAACCAAGTAGATGGACAAATCAATCAAAAAGCTTATTAGATCTAATAATTATAGATACTCCAAAGAGATGAAAAAAAAGTATCAATTATACCCAATAAAAAAAAGTGTGTGTGTCAGCTCCGACGCACGACTGGAGTTTACTCCTTAAGTACGATTATGAAAACAGGCGCAAAAAAGCTCATTTGACTATAAATAAGATATATAATTTTATTTACATTTATTAAAACTGTTCAGTGAAGTATTATCTCACGTCAGAAAGTAAAAGGTGCGCAGAATAGGTTGCGCACCAAAAACTTAACGAGGTTATTCGATCACTAGATTTTACTCCTCAAATTTTTTTCATACCGGGCGCCTTATATGAAAATCGATTCTTAAGGAGTAAACTTCAAAAATTTGAATGATCACGCTTTAGTATTGAGTGTTTATTTATTTATTTATACTTTATTGCACACCTAAGTAATACATTTATGTATAATAATAATTCTAAGTGGAAATAGTACAATGGCCGGCCTCTTATCGCTAAAAGCAATTTCTGCCAGGCAACCTTTGGACGGAAACATGTAAGGAAAGAGCGGTAGTTATAGGTGTACTGCTTAACTATGTATAGAATATATAAAACACACACACACATATATATATATATATATATATATATATATATGTCGGAGCGTGATATTTAAAGGACGATATTAATGGAATGTGTGTATAAATGGATGTCAAGCAATTGGTTTCATTATTTTAGTTATCCTTTAGTTTATTTTGATCATTGCTTGAGTGTGTTTAGTTGTGACACGATTAAATATGATAGAAGGTAGTTAAAAATATACAACCGTTAGATAGTTTACTTTTGAAGTGCGACGTGCCTTCATATCAGTAATCTATGAGAGGAACGTTAGTAGCGATCGGTTTGTGGTAGATTTATAGTCGCCACATAGAAACTTCTTGGAGTTTCATATTCTCTTCATTATTTAAAGTACTGTCATTATGATACTATTCTATGTATCGAATTTTGAGTTGAATAAAGCCAACTATTGGTCATGAATATTCATTGTTATTTCATAACAATTTATTCAACTCAAATATAAAATAAATTGTCGCCTGAACGAACTATTAACATGGAAAAATATCTTCGTCCAATTGTATTAGATCTCGATCCTTCGTCACCAACGGCGTCTCGAGAGTGGACTCATTGGCTCTCTACATTTAATAATTTTTAATTTGCTAATGATACTGGAGAAAAGGTCAGTAATACAATAAAAATGCAACTTCTTATTAATCATGTATCACCAAAAGTATATGAATTTATAAATGAATGTACTTCTTATGAAATTGCTCTAAGTATACTTAACGGCATATATAATAAACCAAAAATTAAATTTTTGCCAGACACATATTAGCTTCACGAAAACAGCAGCAACATGAAAATATACAACAATATATACAACAATTAAAAATTCTCAGCAAGGATTGTCCATTTAAAAATGTCAAGGCAGATAATAATAGGAATGATTTCATTAGAGATTCCTTTATTGCTGACATTACGTCAAATAAAATTCGTGAGCGATTACTTGAAAATTTTAGCTTAACGCTGGATGAAGCAATTAGCCAAGCACAAGCAAATAAAACATCTGAACATAATGCACAAAAATATAATAATATTAACGATGATGATGTGATCATGGCTTTGTCAAAAATGACAAGAGAAGAGAAAAAGAAACCTTCATTCTCCAGTCCTCCACTGAGACAGTACTTCTTTTGTGGAGGTGAAATTCATCGTCGATCAAATTGCCCTGCTTTAAATGTTAACTGCCAAAATTGCCAGTAAAAGAGCCATTATGCAAATGTTTGTAGAAATACTGAGACAAACCTTAATGGCATTACAAATGAGAAGAACGAAAATACATATAACGTTATTGCTCTCGCTGCGCCAATGAGCCTACATAAGTTGATTGTCACAATTCAAGTTAATAATAAGCAAGCTAGTGCCTTAATTGACTCCGGAAGCACTAAAAGCTTCATTAACTATGATTTCTTCATGAAATATTCTTTTAAGAAAATAGAATCTACAGAGTCTATAACGATGGCACAGACAACGCATACAATTAATTGTCTAGTTCAATCATTCTAGATGATAAAATATATAAGAATGCTCCACTTATTATTGTAAAATATCTTTGTGCTGATATTATTATAGGACATGATATATTGAAAGAACATTCGACACTTGAAATAAATTTTGGTGGACCTCGAAAACCACTTCAAATATGTAGCGTACTAGCTTCATCTTTACCACCAGTGTCGTTATTTTTAAATTTAAATCATAACTGCACTCCGATTGCAATAAAATCTAGAAAATAGAATGTTGATGATTTAAAATTTATCGAATGTGAAATAAATCAACTTTTATCTGACGGTGTTATTGAAGAAAGTAGATCGCCATGGCGCGCGCAAGTTCTAATTACTAAAAATGAAAGTCACCGCAAAAGATTAGTTATATATTATTCTCAAACCATCAATAAATATACACACTACATGACCGATCTGGTCTAGGTAGGTTAGTCTCGGTCTCCCTCGGTACCTACATCCTTCCACTTTCGCATTGTATATCTTCTTAACCAGACGTTCGTTCGGCATTCTTTCCACATGTCCGAACCATCGGAGCATTCCCTTTCACATCTTTACACCAAGACTCTCTTTCATACCTACTCGCTCTCTTACGTCGTCGTTACGAATGCGGTCGGTCAGCCTAACTCCACAGATTTTCCGCAGAGATCGCATTTCGACCGCATTAATTTTACTTTCATACTCTTTTCTGCATACCCAACTCTCGCTTCCATACAGTAATGTTGGGACAAGCACTGCGTTATGTATTGCTACACGTGCCTTCTGGCTGAGGTGGTGGCTGCCGAGAAGTTGCCCCAACGCTCGGTTCACTCTATTTCCCGCATTCACTCTTCGCTCTATATCAGTGGTGTACCTTCCATCTCGGCTAAATCCACATCCAAGATATACAAATTCATCCACTTGCTCTAGTACATCATTACCTATTGTTACTCTTACATCTGTTCTGGCTTCATCTCTTTCAAAGACCATTATTTTGGTTTTGCTCACATTCACGCGTAGACTTTTTAGACGCGAGATATTTAAGTTAATTATATTATATTTTGTAGTTGCTACTTGCGATGTGGAGACTGAGAAGTAAATTAACTTTCCTAATTCTGATTTCTTATTGCTGTGATGACCCAGACCAACGAGTAAGTTTTTCTTTATTCACGTTTACGCGGTACACGTGCAAAGATAATGAATTGAAGTGCTAAGAGGAAACTTCAAAAAACAAGTGCACAAAATTGATAATATAAATAATTTTATAACACCTTTTTAGTTTTTTCTTCGTGTATTCATAAAAACTCTGTGGGAGCTAATCAATATAAGTAATTATCTATTAATGGTGCAAGAAAGATTCAAGTTACGTCGTTTTAATGAAAGTGAATACCACATTTCTCCATGTACTATTTTGAGAGGTGTCAAGAAATTTATCATCTATGCTATAAGAAAAATGTCACAACTCAAAATATAATCAATTTTTTGATGATTGTGGGGGTTAATATTATAAGTTCCCCTGGCAACTCTTCGTCGTCATTCTTAAGGCAATTATGCAAACGTTGGTGCATTTGGAATCATATCTTCAGAAGCTGGAAAAAAAAGGGAAATCGTTATTTTGAACTTCCTGAAAAATTAGTTTTTTCGTGTTAACGATATAATAGGTACTCGTAGTAGTCGTCTTAGCGATATAATAGATACTTATAAAATACCCAGAGTATTATTATAGGCTAAGTCATTGCACCCGTGATATTGTCTAAATGGGTATTTAAATTTAATATTGTATTAAAGTGCATAAATGATCTTCATATGAATTTAAAGTAAATGAAATATGTATAGAACTAATTGAAAATAACAAAAAATATTTTTGTTAACTAAAGATTCGTATCATAATAAATTAGTCTAGGGTAGATACTTTTTGAAAGGGGAAAAAATTATAGTAGAATGAAACCAATTGGAAACGGAAGATAATATGATAAAAATTAAAGAAAAATTAATTACGGGCGATCTGAGTTCGGGAAGTAGGAGGGGGTGAGTGTTTCCGGGTAAAATTCGGTTTAACTGGTAAGGTTCGGTTTAAGGTAAGTTTCCACCAAATTTCATGAAAAAAAGAATATTTATGTAAAAGATAAAAATAAAAAACCAAAAACTTGGTTATTCGAATTTTTCACATAAATTTTGAGGTTGTGTGAAAAATGTGTGAATACAAAAGTTGTAGATCTTTTTATTACCTACAAGTTTGCCATTTAGCTTTTTTCCATAGGAATTTTAGTTTTGCTGGCAATTCAGTTAAACTGAATTTTACCCTTAAACACTCACCCCCTTCTACTTCCCGAACTCAGATCGCCCGTAATTTATTTTTCCTTTAATTTTTATCATATTATCTTGCGTTTCCAATCGGTTTCATCCTACTATAATTTTCTTCCACTATTTAACATTCTTTTTTTGATAGGCCCAGACACACGCCGTCCACTCCGTCCGGGGCGACGGAAGGGCAGCGCGTAGCCCCATAAGCCTTTACCCTGAACTAAATATGAAGTCTTAATAAATAAAATGTATAAAATTATTTGTAAGTTATTTCTAAGATAACATGTACAATAACACTTGTTATATATATATTCTTTTCTATTTAGTTTTATTCTTCATGCTTGATGGATATTCGTGGGGAAAACATATTTAATATAAATATAAACATAATAACATTTTTAATGAATTTCAAATACCTTTTTAATCGAATTAGCATTTTTTATAATTACCCCTATGTGGTGCAAGGAGAAGAATACAATTGTTATCACTATTGGCTAAGGGTCCACCGGGAGAGTGGGCAGCAGCTCTCTCCTGGGAAACGTATAATATCATACTGCGATCGCCAACCCGCCTGCCCAGAATGGTGATTACGGCTTTTACCTCAAATATGAGTAACACAAGTCAAAAAACGGCCCTGATCAAAATCCTACGGGCTCCACTACCCACCAGGTAGACCGACGATCTGATAAAGGTTGCTAGGAGTCTTTGGACGCCGGCGACACAACACCGCATTTTGTGACGAAATATGAAGGATGCCTACGTCCAGCAATGGATGATGAAAGGCTGAATGATGATTGTTTATAATGAATGTGTAAAGTTTTGATAGAATTGATACGTTTTGAACTCATCATCATTCACCTGCTCTTATCCCAATTACTTGTGGTCGACGCAATATGTACTCATAGATACATATTGCAAAAGGCAATAGTTTTACAACTGGCCGCTTGCCTGACATCAACCCTCCTTGGGAATGTAGGTAATTGTTGACCACAGAGTATGAGGTGGAATTGGCCAAGTCAATATAATTTTATTATAACCTGTGTCAGTTTAATTGATATAAGTTTGTTAGTAGGTATTAATCTATTTTAATTATATTTCGAGTTGTTTTATATGACTTCGTCCACGTAGAAGTCGAATATGTTTCTTTTTAATGAGGCTTGTTCGTTTTTTGGTGCTAGTATGGCACGCATAACCATTCAGCAGGTTTATCGTGAATATTATAAATATTTGGGTAAACTTTAGCTATAAGTTTTTCTATTGTGGAAAAATTGTACCTAACTCTGCAGGGAGAATTAAATTATTATTCAGTTCCGTAAAATTACCATTTCCTGTTTTAAGCTACAGGTCTGAAAACTGTCCAGCAGTAACATCTTCCCTTAGATGGATTCTCATATTTTTGGTAAGGCTCAGTTTTATCTATGAAGGCCACAAATAAGACCGCTTTACGCACGCTATAACTTCGTCTGCTCGCATTTCCCTGGGCACTACTGATATAGTCTGCCAAAAAATCGCCTGCTAACAATACAGTATCTCCTCCCATTAGACAATTATTATTCCTAATATCTTGTGAAGATCTATTTAAGTCTTCGAAACGCCCCTCTATGAGCCATAGTACTCTCATCCCAAACAATTAATTTCGTTTTGCGGAGTACTTTTGCCACATTACTTTTGTTTAAGTATATTGCAGAGTAAAATTTCGGTTTGTATGAAATCGAAAAAAAATAATTAAACGCTGAGTGTGCAATTTTACGTCTTTCCAAGAGCGTAGCACCAATTTCGGACGATGCAACCGCTAGGGCACTTTGGCCAACAGTAAATTTAATAGAAAAGTCTTGCTGGTTCTCCAAGAGCATCTAAAAAAAGATATGACCTACACCTGCGTTGATACTGGAAAATATTTTATAATAAACTTTGACTGCACAGATGGCGTAGTGGTTAAGACACCGACCTTCCGTGCCAGTGTCGTGGGTTCGATTCCCACGCAGGACAATACTTTGTGCGATCCACAAAGTGTTGTTCTGAGTCTGGGTGTAATTTGTCTGCGTTAATTGCATGTTTGTAAAGTCCCCAGCAATACAAGGATTATTTTCCTTAGTGCAGGGAGGTGTCTTTTTTTAAATGTCTTTGTTCATTAGTTACAGAGCCTTCACCAAGTGACACCATTTCAGCTAAAGAATTCGTCATCATCGTAACTGTGTCTCTCAGATAATCCCGATTATTGTGTAAGCCTTTAGACCTTTGAGGCTGAGGTAATCCGGCTAAAGCCGGGACGGTCCCCGGATTTGCCGTCGGCCTACAGTCCCATCGTGCTCCTCGACGATGTGGGTAAGCTGCTGGAGCGTGTCCTCGCTGCCCGCATCGTCCGACACCTGGTGGAGGTGGGGCCCGATCTGTCGGACGCTCAATGTGGGTTTCGGAGGGGGCGTTCGACCATCGGGGCCCTACTACGCCTGAGGCAGATGGCCGCGGAGACCGTCACCGGGAAGGGAGTGCTGTTGGCGGTGTCGTTGGACATCGCGAACGCATTCAATAGTCTGCACTTCGGCTGCATCAGGGAGGCGCTCCGGTTCCATGGAGTGCCCCTGTACCTCAGGCGGCTGGTGGCAGACTATTTGGAGGGCCGCAGTATCCTCTGCGCGGGTCCCGCAGGGGACATTGTGCGGACGCCCATGTCGTGCGGCGTTCCACAGGGGTCGGTTCTGGGGCCGACTCTGTGGGACATCGGGTACGACTGGGCGTTGAGAGGGAGTCTCCCCCCCGGGCTGAGCTTGGTGTGCTACGCTGACGACACGCTCGTCACGGCCCGGGGCAGGACACTCGAAGAGGCGGCGAGCCTGGCCACTCTCGGCACCGAGGAGATGGTCAGGCGGATCGAGGCGCTGGGGCTCAGGGTGGCCCTAAACAAGACAGAGGCCCTACTTTTCTCTTTCCAACGAGGCCCCGTGTGAGGCTACCCATCGGCGCCTCGTTGGTGGTCAACTCCATCCACATCAGCATCCAGGCCCATATGAGGTACTTGGGTCTGGTGCTCGACGGGCGATGGTGGTTCCGGGAGCATTTCCGACAGATTGCTCCCCGGCTGGTCGGCGCGGCGTCCGCCCTTTCTCGACTCATGCCGAATGTGGGCGGACCCAGTTTCGAGGGCCGACGGCTGTATGCGGGGGTGATCCGCTCGATGGCCATGTACAGCGCACCCGTGTGGGCTAGGGCTCTGAACGCCCAGCTCAGGGCGGTTCTGTGGAGGCCACAGAGAACCATGGCGATCAGAGCCATTCGCGGGTACCGCACGGTGTCGACAGAGGCGGCGTGCCTGTTGGCCGGGACACCCCCGTGGGACCTAGAGGCGGAGATGCTCTCCGACCTCTACCGGCGGGTTATCACAGCGCGCGAGGAAGGTGGCTCCCCATCGTTGAGCGAGATAGCCACCTGGCGCGTGGATGCCCGCCGAGACGTCATCGCCCGTTGGGCTACGCGTCTGGAGAGGCCCGGTGTGGAGACCGTTGAGGCCCTCCAGCCCGTAATGATAGAGTGGATGGAGCGGCGGCATGGAGTCCTCACCTTTCGGCTGGTGCAGGTATTGACGGGGCACGGGTGCTTCGGTTTGTACCTGCACAGGGTCGCGTATAGGGAGTGGACTCCGGCCTGCCACCACTGCAGGAGTGACGAGGACACGGCGCAACACACGTTGGAGGTGTGTCCGGGATGGGAGCGACAGCGCTGTGACCTCGTCGCTGTTATCGGTGCCGACCTGACGCTGCCGGCTGTCACGAGGGCGATGGTCGACAGCGTCAGGAACTGGGACGCGGTCGCCGCCTTCTGCGAGGCTGTCATCTCGCGGAAGGAAGCGGCGGAACGGGTCAGGGAGGATTCCCGCGACCCAGGCCGCCGCCAGCGGCCGGGGCGGCGCAGGCGCGAATACCTGCGCCTGATGCCGCCCTGACCGAGGCTTCGGGTGATCGGACCGGGGAATTGTCCGGTCACCCGACGTGAGGCCACCGCGTGAGGGCGACGCCCCGACGGCGAAATCTGTCGGGGCGTCGACGAGAGGAACCCGCGAGGGTGAACCGCCGGGCGGGCCACCGAAGTTAAAAATCAGGTCCCGGTGGCCCGCTCGCACGGCGAAGAGAGAGGAGTTTTACGGTGGGTCTATGGGGTCACGCGCCGCCTTCTCCGTCACCCCGGACCGATTTGGCGGGGCGAGACGCATCCATAGTCCACCAAAAAAAAAAAAAAGGCTGAGGTAAGCCGTATTGCTACAGGCTTTGTCCTCCTAATGCTAATACAGCTTCTATTGTAAACAGACATTTATTGTAGATTTCATGAGCTACATCTTCATCTATAATACCAGAAATCATTTTCACTTGTCGTTTATAGTCTTCCGATAGGCTATCCCTCTATGTTAGCCAAATACTAAGTGCATTGGTAATTAGACAGAAAGCCAGCACTATAGAAAAAGTTAACACATTTTAAATGGTGACTCGCATAAGGCTGCTGTCCTCTAGGTCAGAATTCCAATATTTGTCGGCCTCTAGCAAACCAAGTTTCGTGCAAGCTAATTGAAAAGTTGGTTGGAGGACGCCGTTGAAAGTCTTCAAGTCATCGAAGGATGATGAGCCCTTAACCTCGTGCAAAAGTAGGCAAAAACATTCGGTGTTATTTGGGTGTACCGTGTAAAGTCTACCTGGAGCGTGTTCTTTCATTATTCCTGGCCAGCCATCTATGGGTTTTCCTCAATCAATTCTCACAAAATAAATTATTTGCCACAAAAAATATGAAGGCACTTCTGCATATAGAAGGGTTTTAGCAAAATCATCTGTTTGACATAAATCAAAAAATGCTAACAGTTTCATTTTTGGTGGGCTATTAACTTTGTCGGCAAAGTTGTTGGAATTAAAATAGACTCGTTAGGCATTTTCAAGGTGGACAGCTAAATTTATGACTGCGGAAAACCTTTCATGCATGGAAAACCCTAAAATCCTCCAAACTGCCTCTGAACTACTCAAATAACGCCCACTTTCATATAATTTGACTTCGTTCTTTTTGTTTTCTAGCATGAAAGCCAACTGATCACTGTCTCTATTGGCGAACTTAAAATATAGTTTATTGGTTAAACGAAATTGCATAATTCTATATTAATAATTGCCTTAAATGTCCGTGATAAAACCTTATTATAGGGGATTACCCACCTGTTGTCTACTTCAATGTGTTTTTAATTTAAGTGTAAAGCCACCGTCAATCGGAGATTACCTTCTATACTGTAGAACCATGGTTACCTGTCTGAGTATCTCTCAAAAATTGTCTTGAAATTTTTTTGCTACATTTTATTAAGATGCCCACATAGACCATGTATCATACTGTTTTTAAATATGTCATATGAAATAGGATCTTCATTTGGACCATGTATCATACTGTTTTTAAATATGTCATATAAAATAGGATCTTCATTTGGATTGGGTATTTCAGCACATATAAGTTCATCCACTGTGTCAGGCAAAATGCGGTTAACCATCCACAATAAGATGTGTATGTGAGGCAGACCCCGTTTCTGTCATTTGGTAGAGAACATGAAACAACGTACCTCTCCAAATATTTTTCCTTTGATTAGAATTGCCATTATTTTGAGGTGAAAACCCCTGGCTATTATGTCGTGTCTATCATAAAAGCATATAAAAGCGTTTCCGTGATCTCATCCCATCGTGGATTGCAAATAAAAGCTATAAAGAAATCGGGACCACCGTAGTGACGCACATACGTAATAATGTCTTGTGTGCGTTCATGCATATAGCGTGGCCCCCAGTAAAAGAAGAAGTCTGCACCATCTTTTGACCCAGCTAATCAGCATCAACGTCCCGTCTCCGTATTGCATCTTGTAATGGTATATAACTGTCCGCTCTAAGCTGCGTCTAATTGTTCTTAATATAAGTGAACCTTTCCGTTTCGATTTTCGCAAACATGTTGACTAAAAACTGGCTAAGCAGCGAATGGAAATATAGCAGATAATTATCTTGTTCTTTCCTAATCATTATAGGGCAAGAATAAAAATTGCAGCAGATATCATTTTTAAGCGGTTATTTGGTATTAGGATAGCTATAGAAGTAGAGTATCTATCCTCACTGTAGCAAAACAAAAGTGGGAACTGTAATGCATCGTATGAGCGATGAATTTCGCTAATTCGATACAATGTGTTATCATGGCTCTCAATTACAATATCCCACTTAGAAAATTCTTGTCCAACAATTACTGCAGCAACTTCATCTGACGTAGGTTGATACCATCCACTACGGCCACTGGTGGCGTCCATATTTCTAAGCTTTTTTCAGCATTTATAACAACTTTAAATGTATATAGAGTAGCAGATACTTTGTCTATGGCTAGCATTAACTCTCTTACGTATACATTATGAGTATGTAGCATTTCTTACATTACCAAATCAGTTTTTACATAAAGAAATTTATTGCATCTCATTTGAACTTCTCTATTGTCCTCACCAACAAAATATATCAGTAAGAACTGGTCTTCATTCTAGGGAGGCGGAAAAGAACTTTCAACCAAATGATACACCTGGCCCTTTTTTTTTTTTTTTTTTTTGCGGTGGGCCATGGACGTCGCACCCCGCCAAGTCGGTCCGGGGTGACGGAAGAGGCGGCGCGCAACCCCATTGACCCACCCTCCAAGCACCTCTTCTTCGCCGTGCGAGCGGGCCACCGGTACCCGATTTTTGTCTTCGGTGGCCCGCTCGGCGGTATGCCCTCTCGGGCTCCTCTCCTGTCGATGCCCCGACAGCTTTCGCCGTCGAGGCGTCGTCCTCACGCGGTGGCCTCACGTCGGGTGACCGGACAATTCCCCGGTCCGATCACCCGAAGCCTCGGTTAGGGCGGCATCAGGCGCAGGTATTCGCGCCTGCGCCGCCCCGGCCGCTGACGGCGGCCCGGGTCACGGGAATCCTCCCGGACTCGTTCCGCCGTCTCCTTCTGCGAGATGACAGCCTCGCAGAAGGCGGCGACCGCGTCCCAGTTCCTGACGCTGTCGACCATCGCCCTCGCGACAGCCGGCAGCGTCAGGTCGGCACCGATAACAGCGACGAGGTCACGGCGCTGCCCGTCCCAACTCGGACACACCTCCAGCGTGTGTTGCGCCGTGTCCTCGTCACTGCTGCAATGGTGGCAGGCCGGAGTCCACTCCCTATACGCGACCGTGTGCAGGTACAAACCGAAACACCCGTGCCCCGATAATACCTGCACCAGCCGAAAGGAGAGGACTCCGTGCCGCCGCTCCATCCATTCCATCAGTACGGGCTGGAGGGCCTCGACGGTAACGACACCGTGTCTTGGCCTCTCCAGCCGCGTAACCCAACGGGCGATGACGTCTCGGCGGGCGTCCTCGCGCCAGGTGGCTATCTCGCTCAACGATGGGGAGCCACCTTCATCGCGCACTGAGGTAACCCGCCGGTAGAGGTCGGAGAGCATCTCCGCCTCTAGGTCCCACGGGGGTGTCCCGGCCAATAGGCATGCCGCCTCCGTATGATACACCTGGCCCTGCACTTTGAATGTAGGAATAAAACCATTCTGTATTAACTTTTAGCTCCAAATGAGGTCATTTGAAAACAACTATTATAATGTCGTATGCCAGTCATGAAGTGATCATGTTGAGGGTGGAGGGATTTTATCAAAACAATAAAGAAGATCTAGAAGCTTTTCCAAAGGTTTGAGCTGGACCTTTCCTGAATTGCAGCACATTACTACAGATTCATCTTTGTACTTGAGAGTTGTCCACCGCATCTTCATCGAACATATTCATCGGTCCCAAAACATACATACATACATACATATCATCACGCCATATCCCTTGCAGGGCAGGCAGAGGGAACAGAGTGCCAGAGAACTCTATCTCTGCATACTTCACTCGCTTCCTCAACATTCATAATTCTCTTCATACACGCTCGCCGGTTTCGGAGACTCTTGACTTCACCTTCCTTCAGTACATGACCGATCTGGTCTAGGTAGGTTAGTCTCGGTCTCCCTCGGTACCTACATCCTTCCACTTTCGCATTGTATATCTTCTTAACCAGACGTTCGTTCGGCATTCTTTCCACATGTCCGAACCATCGGAGCATTCCCTTTCGCATCTTTACACCAAATTCATTATCATATTCATCGGTCCCAAAACAACAGTGTTAATACTATCGTACGATATGTTACTGTCATAACTCAGTCCAGAAAAGGATTTAGAATTCCAAGTTAGACGTCGTTCAACTCGCTGTCCTTCATGATTTCGTTCATATTTTACCTGTGATATTCTATGAATTTTAGGGTGTTTTTTTTCTGATAATTAGGTGCATGTTTACGACGATTAGAAAAATCATTTTGATAATATTTTTATCTTGCTTCCCTAAGTTTCAATTTGCTGACCACATTAGTAACCCTAGTCCTGCGTTTCTTCGCCTTATTTTTTGTAAATAAACAATTTCATTTTGATCTAACTGCTAGATCTAACTGCTAGGTTGGAGATCCTATGCAATTATTCGTGGACAAAGAAGAAATTAAATTTGATACAGATTCAGATTCAATAATAGTATAAGTAAGCAAATGAAAGTCTTGCACAATATTAGAAATTGGTGAAGATTGAGTAAACGTCGGAGATTTCAATCCATCGTTTTTTGGCTGTTGTATGCTCATCAGTGTTATTATCACCATCGGTATCAGTGAAGGCATCAAAAGTCTATTAGAATGATCCTGGGAAAAACGTAACCTTTTGATAGGTTGGTTTACTGTACCAAATTTGGTATACATTTCAGTAGTGGTAGTACTACGCTGTGGACAGTTCTCTATCTACAGCCGCGGGCCGGTCCGTCCGCGGTAGTACCACAATCTTGCAGAAGATCGACGTCTGAATAATGGCTGTTTGCTATTGCGCTTCGTTCGGTGAGCGAGAAAGCTGGGAGCCCAACTGCGGTAGGTTTGGAGTTTGTATTGGTAGGCAGCAGCCTAGTTATTGCAAAAGTCTATGGGCGGCAGTGACACTTACCATCAGGTGTGCTGTCTGCTCGTTTGCCACCATAAGCAATAAAATAAAATAAAAAAAAAGGTTGCCATTTCAATATACTTCAAATAGAAATGGATATGTTTGACCCGTTGCAACTAACTCGCAAAAACTGCTACATGTTAAGTGTTGTATCATATCCAATGTATACTTTTCTTTCATCCCATGATTGTTGCCATGACGGTCATGAGACATAATAGCAAATTCATCCCAATTGTTTGTCACATAACGCACAATTTCTAAACGAATATCCATTGAGCGTTCATGTGTGCCCTATAACAAATAAGAAAGCGTTCGATAAAGGCATGCACCATCCTCCACTGTCGGTACAATAGTTAGGTTTATTAATTTCCTATTTAAATTAACCAATAAGGTTCCCATTGTTAAAATCGACACAGACAAATTTTTAAATGTAAGAAAATTACGAAGAATATTATACACACTAAACTAAACTTCTTTAATTTGTTAGATTATATTCTAAAACCCGATTACGAGGCGAAAAATGATGTCACAAACGGGATTGGAACCCGCGCCTATTGGGATTCCTGCCCAATCGTGCTGCCACTACACCACCGTGAACTATTGTAGGACATGCAAATCTCGCTTCGTATCATATTTACGTCTTTACGGTGACGTGCGCCATCTACCCGACAATGTTTACACATTGTTATAGGCTTAATACTTCAAACTTTGCAGTTAGAATTGTATTAAACGATGACACAACCTTGTTATTCAAATTACTGAACTTTAGCATTTAATATGCTTAATTATTTATAAAATGCGATTACGAAGCGAAAAATGATGTCACAAGCGAGATTCGAACCCGCGCCTATTGGGATACTGGCCCAATCGTGCTGCCACTACACCACCCAATAGAAAACAAAACGGAAAAAACCTACTTTTGGAATACCTTTAATTTAAATGAGTAGAAAACTTTATAAAATCAGATAAAATTTATAATGCAAAATTTATCATCATCACCATCTCAGCTCATATACGTCCCAATGTTGGGCTCGAGCCTCCTCCATAATGGGAGGGAAATTGACCTAGTATACCACGCTGGTCAGACGTGTTGGTATAAGGTTTTTTTTTTAATTTTTCATTCTCTTGCATAGATGTTATATGCATTTCATATCCCTTAGTGGTTTCTTACTCACCCACGAGTAGGGTAGGGGGTGGTGAATTGTATTCTTACTCCGTCACCACACGGATTATAATAATTTAAAATTAATAAATTAAATTATGATTTCTTGATAAAGCACAAGGTTATAATTAAAATAATTATTTAATAACTGATGCTATTTAAATATGTAATGATATTCACATGAGGAAAATACGATCTGGACTAAATTATTTCTGTCCAAATGAGGAAAATACGACGTGGACTAAATTATTTCTGGAAATAACGACGTGGACTAAATTATTGCGCTTGTGATTTCTCGTTCTTCAAATTTTTTTGGTCAGGACATTTTTTTGGAATACCGTCAGAAGTGATGAAAAGGCGGAATACTTCTCTGGCATCATTAAAACATAGTTTTTAATTGAATGCAATGAATAATTAATTACAATAAAATAATAAAACAACTGACGAAAAGGATAAGATTTTTTTGTCACTATTATTTATGAATAGTAAATAACATAATCAAAATATTCATTTTAAATCACTACTGAATATCATTTATTAGCACATATATAACTTGCACTTATATGAAACTAAAACACGTGTTGTGAATGTAAAAACTAGAATGAAGTTTTATTTCTATTTTGTTGGCAGCTTTTTTTCGAGATTTAATGAGCGGTTTAGCGGCTAATTCAACCTGTTACTTTTACGTTACAGTGATGCGCGCGCATTTTAAAATTTCATTTTCATTTCTTTTTCATAAGGCGCCTAAAGAAGTACTTCAAAAAGGAAGCATATATCCAAAACTGTAAAATATCGACTGCACAGGTGGCATAGTATTTTAGATACCTACGGTGTCGGTGTCATAGGTTCGATTCCTATCCAGAATAACAATACGGGATACACAAATAGTTATTCTGAGTCTTGGTGTAATTTCTGTACGTGAATTGTATATTTATAAAACCCCGCAATACAAGGATTATTTCCTTGGTGCAATATGTAGTTTAAAAAAAAACTATATATGAAGTCATCCAGACTCGATAATCCTTACTAATATTATAAATGCGAAAGTAACTCTGTCTGTCTGTCTGTCCCGCTTTCACGGTAAAACTTTTGAACCGATTTAAATGAAATTTTAGTACATAGATAGTCTAAAGCCTGAAAAAGGACATAGGTAACTTTTTAATTGGATAAAGCGTTGTAAATGGTTGAAAAAGGGGATGAAAGATTGTACGAGGAATAGTTACTTTGGATTAACGCTAACTTACGACTATTCCACGCGGACGAAGTCGCGGGCAGAAGCTAGTAAAATATAAGTCAGAAGATAATGTTTAAGATTTTCATATCGAGGTTATACATATATTTAGTGCATCCGTTCTACTTACTGCAAAAGGTTGTCATACACACTTGTAACTTGACTAACAACTTAATTGCGATTGTAGAGACAAATTAAGTTTAGTTTTACGTCTTGTTTACACTATACTATCCGTGTGGTGACGGAGTAGGAATACAATTCCCACCCTCTATCTTACCCGTGGGTGATATAAAATACGACTAAGGGATATAAAACGCATAATATAACATCAATGCAATAGGTCAATATCTCTCCCATTATGGAGGAGGTTCGAGCCCAACAGTGGGACTATACTAGTGAGATAAGCAAGTGGGACAAACATTTCACTTTTGGGGATTCACTAGAAAATACTACAAGTGATAATATAAAGCACATTATATAAAAATAAAATAATAATAATTATAAATGCGCAAGGGAATGCTCCGATTGTTCGGACATGTGCAAAGAATGCCGAATGAACGTCTGGTTAAGAAGATATACAATGTGAAAGTGGAAGGATGTAGGTACCGGGGGAGACCGAGACTAACCTACCTAGACTAGATCGGTCACGTACTGAAGGAAGGTGGAGTCAAGAGTCTCCGAAACCGGCGAGCGTGTATGAAGAGAATTATGAATGTTGAGGAAGCGAGTGAAGTATGCAAGGATAGAGTTCTCTGGTACTCTATTCTCTCTGCCTACCCTGTAAGGAATATGGCGTGATGATATGTATGTATGTATGTATGTACATTATATAAAAAAGTAATAGGCAGCCGTTGGACGCAATTGGCACAGGACTGTTCTGAGTGGTATTCTCTTGAGGAGGACGGTGTCCAGCAGTGGATGGCTATGGACTAATGGAGTTTAGGATGAATATTAATATTAGTTAGTATATTCTTAATAGTGGTAGGACCACGCTGTAGATAGTTTTTTTTTACTTTTATAGTAAACTGTGGACCGCGGACCGGTCCATCCGGGGTAGTACCACACTCTCGCAAAAGATCGATGTCTGAGTAATGGCAATGTGCTATTGCTCTTCGTTCGGTGAGCAAGAAAGCCGGAAGCCCAATTGGGTGGGTTTGGGGACTTTATTGGTAGGCAGCGGCCTAAGCTATACCCTTAATATTGCAAAGGTCCATGGGCGGCATTGACACTTACCATCAGGTGTGTTGCCTGCTCGTTAGCCACCGCAAGCAATAAAAAAAAATAATGTAGCATTGATTTAGATTATATCAGTAATTGAATAAATATTGTATGAGTAAATAGTGTTTAAGTAAAAGTGTGTGGTAGCGGCTACTAATACTACTAACAGTACTTGTGTATGTCGTAAAATATGACTAAGAGCCTTATGTCGACGTGGGTCAACTCCACCTGATGCTCTATGGTCAACAATTACATTCCCAAGAAGGATTGACGTCATGTAAGCGGCCGGTCGTGAAATGATTGCCAATAATTTTTGTAATATGCACGAGTATATATTGCGTCGATCACAACTAATTGGGATAAGAGCAGGTGAATAATGATGATAAATGTTTAATTAAATCAAGGTAAAAACTAAATATTTTTTACTGCAACTACAAAATTTCTACATGTTACATCCTAAATAATAGGGCAATAAATTCAAAATCTGAAAAATCAGTCGTTAAATCAAAATATTCATTTGCAGAATATAGCATATTGTTTAATATTGATATATAAATCATCATCATCATCTCAGCTCATATATGTCCCACTGTTGGGCTCGAGCCTCCTCCATATTGGGAGGGAAATTGACCAAATATATCACGCTGGTCATATGTGTTGGTATTGGGTTTTGTTTCGAGTTTTCATTCACTAGCTAGTAACATACTAGCATATGCGTTTTATATCCCTTAATCGTCTTTTACGATCACCCATGGGTAAGATAAAGGGTGGGAATTGTATTCCTACTCCGTCACCACACGGATAGTATAGTGTAAACAAGACGTAAAACTAAACTTAATTTGTCACTATAATCGCAATTAAGTTGTTAGTCAAGTTACAAGTGTGTATGAGATGCGAGTTGTATTCTCACTCCGTCACCACACGGAAAAAATAGATCATATTTAATAATAATATTGAAGATACTATCTGATTGTCTCGTATGGATTTTAACGCAAGGAATCAAAATTATAATAAATATTGAGTGATTTTTATGACGTAATATATTTTTAAATAGCCACCTCATTTTCGAAATATCCAAAAAATATTTAAGTCCCAAATAAATCTGATTCAACTAACATAATTTAAATGTGCTCATCATGAGTGCAATGAACATATTAATTAATAAGTAAATGTGATCATTTAGTATATAAAAAAAAGCAAAAATATATTAAAAATATTCTTAATTGCGAATCTTGTTTTTAAAAATTATATTGGTTAATGTATATAATCTTCGTGATATCAGCAAATGAACACATTTTAATAGTTTCTTTGTCTGTGGCAAAAACACTAGCGTTTTTTTTTTGTTCAAACAAATATACATCTAAATCTAATCTTTAAACAAGTTTCGTCTATATTTTTATTTTAGTATTGTCATCATTACCATTTCAGCTCATATATGTCCCACTGCTGGGTTCGGGCCTCCTCCACACTAGGAGGAAAATTGATCTACTATGCACTACGCGTTGATTAGATGTGTTAGTTATAGGGTCTTTTTTTTTCAAGTTTTCCTTCTATTGCATAGATGTTATATGCATATTTTATCCCTTAGCCATCTTTTACGATCAACTACGGGTAAGATGATAAGGGGATTGTATTCTTACTCCGTCACCACACGGAGAATTTATATTATTTATATTTATATCTATGTTTACATATATCTATATTTTCAAAATCTCAATCACATCACCAGAGCTTTCCATGTAAAATGCCTAGTATACAAGAGATTTGGTGGCCGGTAAATCAATCTAGCTAGATTTTATTTATATAAAATATCGTTTTTTCAGTGTTGCCATCAAACCTAATAATATATTGTCCATTGTCTGAAAACAGTTATAATATGAAAGCAATTTTGGCTACTCTCGTTGAGAATAAATATAGCTAAGTTGGCGAATTGATCAGTCCTATCCAAACGCACCGGATTAATCCTGTGTTTTCCATTTTTATTTATTTCCTCTTTTTTAATTTTTATATTCTTTTTCATTATTTTATTAATTATATTTTTAATATCTAAATCCTTACTAATATTATAAATGCGAAAGTAACTCTGTCTGTCTGTCGCTCTTTCACGCCAAAACTACTGAACCGATCTTAATGAAACTTGGTACACAGATGGTTTAGAGCCTGATAAAGGACATAGGCTAGACTTTTTAATGCAAAAAAGGGTTGTAAAGGGGCATGAAAAGATGTAATAAATTATCGTTGTTTTTAGAACCAGAAGCTTGGAACTTATTTTTAGGCTATTGATTAGATATAAATAAATATAACATTAAAATATCGTAAAAATTACCCTTAAGGGGTATAATAAAAATAGTAGATGAAAAACTATAGGAAAGTAACGTTTTACGCGGGTGAAGCCGCGGGCAGAAGTTTGTATAATAAATAAAAAACACTGAACCAAGAAAATACTTTTTTTTTGCGGCGGGCTATAGTGTGGACACACCGCGGCAATTTCATCCAGGGCGACAAAAAGACCGGCGTGCGACTCCATAGACCTGCCCTTTAACGTACCTATCGAAGCCGTGCGAGTGGGCCACCGGAAAACAGTCTTTGAAACAAGAAAATACTGAACCAAAACCGATCATCCAGATATTATATTTAAAACGTGATGTCGCGGGTTTTGCGAAATAGTTTATTTTTTTAAAATAATTTACTAATTAAAGTGAATTTTATTATTGGGGCGAGCAATATTCAATGAGAATTATTATAATTGACTTAACCTTTTTTGTTGATTTTGAAAAATCTTGAAAAATTCTAATCATAAATTTAACTAAATCATTACGTTGGCTGACAGGAAATAAATAGTATTTTTTACTGATGATAATTAACTGACAGAACGGCAACATCTTCAGAAATATGGTCACGTTCCTCTGTACAATTATTTAGTTTTCTTTTTTAATACATTTCAAAGTCGTGTAATAAAACTATTTATGCTATATTGGAGTTTCTCAAATTTCATACTCATATCCTTGCACAGAGTAGTAATTTATGGCTGTAATTCCAAAATACTATCACGGTATCAAGTTCATTATCAATTACTTTTATAGTACACTGTTATTTGATTGACATCGTAAGACCAGAATCTGAACAAAACGTTTGTTTTTAGGCGATTTTTACGCCTCATAGCAGTTAACTTGCTATAATCCAAAATACAAATGGCAATAGACTGTTCCGTGTGAATTGTCATGGAAAGTTCTGTGTCCTATGTTTACGAGCTGATAGTTGGAAAGTTGAAATATAACATTGCATCGATCTTTCGCACACTAACTAGTGTGCGATAGGGACAGCGCTCTACGAGGCCGAATTAAGTCGATTGTCTCTTTCCAAGGGTCGACGTACAACATTTATCCCCGCGTGATATGACCGTCACGCTCATGTCACACGACGGTTCAGCCATATTTTATCTACCTACTATATAGTATTAGTTATTATGATGATGATGAAATTTAATACAAAATTATCCCAGTGTGTGAAAGGGATGAAAATACAGTTATCGTTACACCTCACATATCCATGGATGTCGTAAAAACTACCAGAGGGATCACCAGGAGAATGGCTAGTAGCACTCCACTAAAAATGTATACCACTTTACTGTGATCAGCAACCCTATTATCCGGCCATCAGTTATCGGGCTACGTGTTTATCCGGTCTACCAA
Organism: Lymantria monacha; assembly: GCA_905163515.2. Taxonomy (NCBI): domain Eukaryota; kingdom Metazoa; phylum Arthropoda; class Insecta; order Lepidoptera; family Erebidae; genus Lymantria; species Lymantria monacha. Next base: position 2,276,575 of record LR991091.1, on the reverse strand, counting down.
TCGCAATTTTGCATTATACAAGTTGAATCAATTCAAGCGAACGTATCAGAACTGGCATTACCCGCCCGTGCTTCACGAGTATCTTTATTGATTTTCTTGGTTAGTAAATGTTACTCTGATATATCCTAGGGTTATTCATAAATTATGTAAGGCATTTAGAGACAGTACTGATTGAATGTTATAACTTCTTACTATAGGCATTAGTGCAACTGACATTATTAAATTAAAAATTACAAATTTTGGTCAAAACTGTGATAGATTATTAATAAGATTAAAGCTATTGCAGTGAGTTAATGATACTTGTAGTAAGAAGATTGTAATAAAAGATATTTTCAGAATAAACGAAGTTATATTTGATCAATAGGGACTTTTCTTACAAAAATTCTTATTAATGGGCAGGAGGGAGTAGTTGCAATCTTATGATGTCTTACGGTATTTGGGGTCTTATCATTTTTCAAAATTCTTTACGTAATTTATAAACGCCCCTACTGGGAGTGATATTGTGAGTTTATTACAATTTATATGAATTACTAATGCAATGAAGAGATGAAGTTGTCTTACGTCATATGGCAATTATCAAATATTTTAACAAACCCAAACTACATAAATATTATAAACATATTTAGCTAATTACGTAAGTTACTTATGAAAATACCGGATACCATAATTATTTTAATTTAAGAAAATATATAAGTATTATACATAAATGGGTGCATACATTGTATTTCGGCAAATGTATCTCTTAATCCTTAGTAATATTATAAATGCGAAAGTAACTCCGTCTGTCTGTCGCTCTTTCACCCCAAAACTACTGAACCGATCTAAATGAAATTTGGTACATAGATAGTCTAGAATCTGACAAGGGACATAAGCTACTTTTAATGAAAAAAAATGTTATAAAGAGGGATGAAAAGTTGTAAGGAAGTATTGTCATTTTTAAAGCCAGAAGCTTGAAAATTATTTTTAGGCTATTGGTTAGATATAAATAAATATGACATAAACGTTTTGTAAAAAAATTACCCTTAAGGGGTAAAATAAAAATAGGGAATGAAAAGCTTCAGGAAAGTAAACCTTTACGCGGGCGAATCCGCGGGTAGAAGCTAGTTATTTCATAAAACCTTGATTTTTGTTAAAAAGTATATTTGTTATTTTTAATAAACGCCTAATTTTAATAAACTATTGCCTAATATTGTGTACAAAAACAGCTTTTCTTCGTACATTCTATTATCCGGCTTTTCGATTATCCGAATACCTATCTACAACAATTAATGCGTTTAATCAAGTTTCCACTGTATTCTATCATATCAGTATTTTATTGTATTTATCCGTGTGGTGACGGAGTAAGAATACAATGCACCACCCTCTATCCTACCCGTGGGTGATCGTAAGAGACGACTAAGGGATATAAATCACATATAACATCTATGCAAGAGAAAGAAAACTCGAAACAAAACCCTATACCAACACGTCTGACCAGCGCAGTATAGTAGGTCAATTTCTCTCCCATTATGGATGAGGTTTGAGCCCAACAGTGGGACATATATGAGCTGAGATGAAATGAGATGAGAGTATTTTATTGGAATGCAACAATATTAATAAAGAATGTAATATTTTCTCGATTGATAATAATTTATTCACATTTATTTGTGGTACGACCACGTTGTTGAGACAGAGACGGCTCTGTCTACAGCCGTGGGTCAGTCCGTCCAGGGTAGTACCACACTCTCGCAGAAGATCGACGTCTGAGTAATGGCAATGTGCTATTGCGCTTCGTTCGGTGAGTGAGAGAGCCGGAAGCCCTACTAGGTGGGTTCGGGGTTTATATTGGTAGGCAGCAGCCTAGCTATACACTTGGTATTGTAAAGATCCATGGGCGGCAGTGGCATTTAACATCAGATGTGCTACTTGATCGTTTACCACCACAAGCAATAAAAAAATTGAAAAAAAAACATAAAAAATGATTACAAGATCAAAATAATTAAACTTGCATAATCCCTTACAACTTGATTACATAAGTACCTAACATAATATATATCTGATCTTTATAGTGCAAATGGAGTGAATAAATACTTAATTGCAGGCTTATTAGACCTAGCGGTGACTTAAATCGACCAAGGTTGGTTATCATGTCAATTTAAAACCGCCATGCCCAATTACGTATATAACTAAACGAATTAATTAAATAACTAGTTATATATCCTTTAGGGTATAATCAAAATAATTGTTCATTTAAAGTAATATTTACGGTACAAAAATATAACTGTTTGTTAGGTTACATACATACATATCACCACGCCATATCCCTTGCAGGGTAGGCAGAGAGAACAGAGTGCCAGAGAACTCTATCTTTGCATACTTCACTCGCTTCCTCAACATTCATAATTCTCTTCATACACGCTCGCCGGTTTCGGAGACTCTTGACTCCACCTTCCTTCAGTCCATGACCGATCTGGTCTAGGTAGGTTAGTCTCGGTCTCCCTCGGTACCTACATCCTTCCACTTTCGCATTGTATATCTTCTTAACCAGGCGTTCGTTCGGCATGGAAGGAGGCCGCGGAGCGGGAACGCGAGGCGCTTGCGTCCGCTGACTCAATCCGCGGCCGGCGACCTGGGAGGAGGAGGCGCCGTTATGCGCAGCTCTTTACACCGCCTTAAGGGTTGACAGGACGTGGCCAGAAGGCCAAGTGTTGGGGTGCCGGGGATCGAATGTCAGTAGACGATCTCTCCGGTGCCCCGTAAAAGCGCGGAAGGGGCCGCTGTGGTTTTAGTGGGTATTCCGGTCGGGCAGCTGACCGGCGAGTCCCACACTCCCCCCCGTCTATCACCAGCGGGGGATAGCGCGTAAATGCGTTTCCTCAGCGGGAAAAAAAAAAAAAAAAAAAGGCGTTCGTTCGGCATTCTTTCCACATGTCCGAACCATCGGAGCATTCCCTTTCACATCTTTACACCAATACTCTCTTTCATCCTCTCTTTCTTTTGTTAGGTTAGGTTTTTTAAAAACAAATTCGCATCAATTTTTGTGTTTAATTATTGATATTACAGTTTGTAAAATCAAAACTTAAAAAAAAAGAAATATTCATAAGCCTGTAACTATGTTGTTGTTGATGATATGAAAAAGTCAATGAGGATTTTTTGTAGGATTTTAGGCGTAGTACATATTTGTCATATAACTTTTTCTCACAACACAAATAGTTTAGCTAAAAAATAATGAAAAAAACGAAAAAGTGTTGAAAGACCTGGACGAGAATATATATATATATATAATATCTGGAGGACCGAGCCTTGCTCGGTATTTTCTTGTAAGTGTGTTTTGGAAGATATATTTAAATATAATTAAAATAATAAAAAAAAAATTCAAAGGCAAAAGTACAAAAATAGAGAATAAAAAAATGTATCGAGCAAAAAGGAACCAAAATCACGTTTTTCGTATGGGAGCACCCCTTAAATATTTATTTTATTTTCTTTTTTAGTATTTGTCGTTATAGCGGCAACAGAAACACATCATCTGTGAAAATTTCTGTCTGACTGCCGTTTAACTATCATGGTTCATGAAATACAGCCTGGTGATAGACAGATGGGACGGACGGTGAAGTCTTAGTTATAGGGTGCCGTTTTACGCTTTTGGTACGGAACCCTGAAGAGGTTGAACTCACTTAAAAGCCTGGTACAATGGAAATACTCTTTAAAATTGGAATGTCTCAAAAGTCATAATACTGTATTAACACGGCATTTGAAAGTTTCTAAGCTATAAAGAGCTCATACACTTTTAGGACACGGCGTCTTAGGAACGTAGAGTTTGAAATTTTAAATTGTTGGACAGCAATTTTCTAAGCCGAATATTGTAATTGAAAGCCACGATAACACATTGCATCGTACAACTGAAATCCATCGCTCATAAAATATATTACCCGTTTTAATTTTACTTTGGCGAGGGTATTTTTACCGCATAATGATTAGAAAAGAGAGATAGTCATTTTCTATATGTTTTTTCGCTGTTTAGTCAGGGTTTAATCAACATATTTGTAAAAATCGAGACAGAAAGGCTGAGTTATATTAGGAACAATCAGTAAGAAACGATAGGGCGACAGGATGTTAATTCTGATCAGATTAGTCGCAAGACAGCATGACCTTCCTATGTGCGCTATTATGGTCGTTTCGATTTCTTTATACTATTTACTTGCAAATATTTTAAATAATTCGAAGGGGTCGAATATTAAAATAAATCTTTCGAATAAGTTATAAACCCCGAGTCCGACAACCAGGCGAGTTCTTGAATACTCTGAAGGCTCCCGGTCTCCCAACTTACATCTTAAAATTGAAAGCTGGCGCGCCAAAATTATACAATGCCACCAGTTTGCAAGAAAAAACATTGCATTACAATGTAATCGGGTCAACTATACTGATCGGTTGTTCTTGAGCAGAGTCTGTATTTCTTCTAGGATTCTCCAAATACCATCACATTACTCCTTCGAATTTCAGAGAGTGCAGTTTGCCATTAAAGTCTGCTTCGCAATAACCATAAACAAAGCTCGAGGTCATATTCTTAAGCTAGCGGGAGTAGATTTGAGAGAAAGCTGCTTCTCCCAAGGACAGTTGTATGTGACATGCTTCCGAGTAAACTCACAGAGAAGCCTGGTAACTCTAGCATCCGAAAGAAAAACAAAAGATATTGTTTACAAAGAAATACCGTAATAGGTGTAGTATCGCGGGTGAGCGGTGATGTTAAAGAAGCGGTACCATTGGTCGACCTAATTTCGATGGAAAATACGGTGGGTTATGGGGCCGTACACTACCCTTCCGTCGCCTCGGTCGCGATGAGAGCGTTGTGTTAAAAACATGGCCTGCTAAGAAAAAACTTGGTGTCCATAATATATAACAAAATTTCAATTCATTTTTATGTTTATTAAACCTTCCCTACACTATAACAAAGATTGTTATCATCATCATCATCATCACAACCCATATACGTCCCACTGTTGGGCTCAGGCCTCCTCCATAATAGGAGGGAAGTTAACCTATTCTACCGTGCTGGTCAGACGTGTTGGTATAGGGTTTTGTTTCGAGTTTTCCTTCTCTTGCATAGATGTTATATGCATTTTATATGCATCGTACCTTCACCACTATGTCAATGTTCTACAAATAACCGCGAGTATGAACAATCAGCACATCACATTCTCTGGGAGTGCGATCTCTGGCGTAACGAGCGCGACCTTATGTTAGACAGTTTGCAAGTAACATCTGGAGTAGTATACTACACGGATCTTGTAGCAACTCGAGAAAATTTCCATGCGTTTAGGCGTTTCTGCCATACCTACTACTGCAACCAATCTTAAGGCTCACATATAGGCCCCGTTAAGTTATCCCGTATCCGTGGTGCCGTACTGCTGCGCTTATCGTAACTGTACAACCCTTTATTTATTGGCTGACTAGTCAATATTGCTTTCTGTCTCCCGCTTTGCCTGGGAGGGAAGTGGAATCACTCTTTTCCAACTCCTCCTCTTTAACTTTTCTAATTAAAATTGTTGCGGGTTCCAAGACAATTAAAATCATTTCCCGGGACTGCCTGAGGGTCAAACCTCGGTGTCATTTATAGTGACCATTGTGGATCCTGGCTTACAGGAGTTACAATGGTGGGAATGTGTGGTGGGATATGCATTTTATATCCCTTAGTCGTCTCTTACGATCACCCACGGGTAAGATAGGGGGTGGTGAATTGTATTCTTACTCCGTCACCACACGGATAAGATTGTTATACTATATAAGAATACACACATTTATACATCTATATACATCTATAAATAACAATATAAATAATAACGTAAAAATCAAACAAAAATCCTATTAAAACATTATCGATTTCTTCGCAGACAAAAACGCGGGCAAATGATAATAATTAATAAAATAATAAAAAATAATGCCAAAAAGTAAATAAGAAAAAGTAAGGATCCGAACCGAGCTCCGGTTTGTTTGGATTAGACCACTCGATTTCCCAACTGAGCTAAATGTCTATTCTTAATGACAGCGTCAAAATTTGAAAAACTTCATATTCTAATAGTTTTAGTACAACGAAAAATTAAATTTTTGTTGCCGAAATATACCGACAAAATAATATTTTCTATAAATGAAACCTAGCTAGATCGATTAATCGCCCCCGGAACCCGTTGTATGCTAAATTTCAAGAAAATCGTTGGAGCCGTTTCCGAGATTCAGATTACATACATATATATATATATATATATATATATACAAGAATTGCTCGTTTAAAGATATAGTGAGATATAAATATAAATATATATATATATACATATATATATATATATATATATATATATTAGGGTGGTCGTTAAAAATTAAATTTCTTGCGGCGCCCCCTAACAAGCTTCCTTTTGATGAAAAACACTGGGAATTTTGTTTATAATTTTTTTAAGTCAAGACAACACGTGCCTCAAGATGATTTAAGTTAATTTTTAGGTATAATCATGTTTTTTTAAGATTTTTAATAATAAATACAATTTCATACAAAATATAAACAACCACAGAACCAAAATTCATGACAATACAATAGCTAATCAAAATAACAATAGATTTTCCAAACAATATGGTCTGTTAATTAAAAAAATCAATGATATTTTAATTAATATTTTTATTTTATTACAAAACTAATACAAATTTTATTTTAATCTCTAGTTTTCTTCATTCCAATCCTTAAGTAAACTTTCTTTCGTTTTCTTAATGCCTTTGCTTCTGTAATCATCTAAGATTTGAATGAGGAATTGCTTTTGTAATATATATTGATATTACCCAAAAATTAACTTGAATCGTCTTGAGGCACGTGTCTTGACTTGAAAAAATTATAAAAAACATTCCCAGTGTTATATATATATATATACACATACATATATATCATCACGCCATATCCCTTGCAGGATAGGCAGGGAGAACAGAGTGCCAGAGAACTCTATCTCTGCATACTTCACTCGCTTCCTCAACATTCATAATTCTCTTCATACACGCTCGCCGGTTTCGGAGACTCTTGACTCCACCTTCCTTCAGTACATGACCGATCTGGTCTAGGTAGGTTAGTCTCGGTCTCCCTCAGTACCTACATCCTTCCACTTTCGCATTGTATATCTTCTTAACCAGACATTCGTTCGGCATCCTTTCCACATGTCCGAACCATCGGAGCATGCCCTTTCGCATCTTTACACCAATACTCTCTTTCATACCTACTCGCTCTCTTACGTCGTCGTTACGAATGCGGTCGGTCAGCCTAACTCCACAGATTTTCCGCAGAGATCGCATTTCGACCGCATTAATTTTACTTTCATACTCTTTTCTGCATACCCAACTCTCGCTTCCATACAGTAATGTTGGGACAAGCACTGCGTTATGTATTGCTACGCGTGCCTTCTGGCTGAGGTGGTGGCTGCCGAGAAGTTGCCCCAACGCTCCGTTCACTCTATTTCCCGCATTCACTCTTCGCTCTATATCAGTGGTGTACCTTCCATCTCGGCTAAATCCACATCCAAGATATACAAATTCATCCACTTGCTCTAGTATCATTCCTTATTGTTACTCTTACATCTGTTCTGGCTTCGTCTCTTTCAAAGACCATTATTTTGGTTTTGCTCACATTCACGCGTAGACCCCTTTATATATATATGACGGTACTTCCGTTTATCGTACGTGCTAAGCGGAAACATGTTAACAAAGTATTCACTAATTGCGCCACCTAGCGCAAGCTTGTTTAAGAGACGAACAAAACTAAAGGACCGACCTCCTTTCGGCAGTCTGAGCCCGCGAGTGGCGCGGTGCACTGGTCGCATATCGTATACTCACTTACGTTAGTTTGGTGGACCTCTCTCATGTTCTCACTTGTGAGAGAGTGGCGTCATGGTTGCTGCGCTTGGCAGGTGGACTGGTGGTAGCGGTAGATGCTGTACGTTCTCCGGAGAAGAGCTGTTGCTCGTTCTCTTAATGAACCCTTAGGTGATTTGGCTGAGGAATCCACGAGCAGGTAAATGGGTGGCGCTGGTTGTGGTCTTGTCCCGTGGTCGCACGGGCAAGACTATCCTGTGTCATCCATCCATACCATATAGTTCTTTGTACAAAGGCGATTGCCTGGGTCTGTCCTGTGAGCTCACTTAAGGTGTGAGTTGTGATTGGTGTATTGGTGTGAAGGTAATCGTGATTACTTGCAGTACGGTCAATCGCAGCTTTATATCCGCATTTATATTCCTCGTGTCTGATTACTTCTTCTACATATATATATATATATATATATATATATATATATATATATATCATAATACTTCATTTATATTTTATTAAAAGTTCAAAAAGACTAAATGTTTTACATCTAAATTAATTAAATATTCTAGACGTAAATAATTATAAATTTCAAATATCATTTTATTGTTCTTATTATTTCAGTTCGTATAAACACGAGGAGGGAAATTACAATAGGAGGGAAATTCATTTCCTACATTTCATTGGTCAGGTGTATTTTTATAGTGTACATATTATATCTATAAGTTGTGTTTGATCGTCTTTCAAGAGGTCAAACATATTAGAAAATAAATATATGACTAAACTGACATTGCGCATATGTGATTACATTGTCGGGTAGATGGCATACGTCGCCTTAAAGACGTAAATATGATACGAAGCGAGATTTGAATGTCCTACAATAGTTCACGGTGGTGTAGTGGCAGCACGATTGAGCCGGAATTCCAATAGGCGCGGGTTCGGTTCTTCTTGTGACATCATTTTTTTCGCTTCGTAATCGGGTTTTTATAAATAATTAAGCATATTAAATGCTAAATTTCAGTTATTTGAATTGCACATACGTGCTTAGTTTGAAAATAAAATACACGAGTATCAAGATGACGAGCTTTAAAATGTCGGCTGACAAAAGCTTATGATATTTTTTTAATAACTCCTCATTTTCATATGTAAAATTTAAATTACCATTAATCCCAGTGAGATTAAAAACATGTAGCATTCAAATTATCGCTCGTGTCCTCGTTTTTTCGGGAAACGTTAAACCATTTTTCAATCTGCAAATCTGTTTTTATGAACAACCTTACATTTTAAATGCCATATTAACAAAAATAATTAGTGCTGTGTGGTAGCGGCCACGAATACTACGAATCCTTACATAGCTCGTGAATGTCGTAATAGACTACTAAGAGCCTTATAACGATCTGGGCCAACTCCTGATGCCGTTTGGTCAACAATTACATTCCCAAGGAGGGTTGACGTCTGGCAGGCGGCCGGTCATGCCAATAATTTTTACAATATACCTTATGAAAAAAGAGTACATATTGTATAAACCCCAAGTAATTGGGATAAGAGTAAGAGAATGATGATTAAAAAAAATAATTAATATTTAAATTAGTTTATCATCTTGGCTTCTATACATCCCACTACCGCTTTCTCCACAAAAAGAGAGGCTGACTTACTATGCCACGCTCGTCACACGGTTTGGTGTAGAGTTTAATTTCAGGTTTTCCTTCTCTCGCTTAGATCTTATCTACATATTATATCACTCAGTCATCTTTTACGACATCTAGCAATGATTCTTACTTCGTTACTCATGTAAAATTGATATGACGTCTCATATTAATTTATTAATAAAGTTGGTTATAGTAAATAAAACAAGTTTTATTTACTATAACCAACAGTTTATTTAAAGCAATTTAATTATTTATTTATTACGTATGCTTCTATCTGATGGTAAAAACAATGCTGCTATCACCCCACCTGAAACAGACAAACAAGTGCTGATTTAAAAAAAAAAATCACAAATTGCTATGCTACAGATATTAATTATCTCGTTATTTAATTAATTTGTGAGTGACTGAGGTAATATAATAATAATAATTGTTTATTCGACGTAAAATTTTTTACACAAAATATTTCGAGTTCCCTGGTTCCTACCCTAGTTGCAAACTGTGTTGCAGGAACCAGTGTCCTCCCCTATTTGATGACAGGTTTATTATTCTCAACTAGACAGTAGTGGTCAAGTGTGTGCGCGTGTGTGTGTGTTTGTTTGTGTGCGCGTGTGTGTGTGTGTGTTTGTGTGTGTGTGTGTGTGTTTGTGTGTGTGTGTTTGTGCGTATGTGTGTGTGTTTGTGCGTATGTGTGTGTGTGTGTGTTTGTGTGTGTGTGTGTGTTTGTGTGTGTGTGTGTGTGTGTTTGTGTATGTGTGTGTATGTGTGTGTGTGTGTGTGTGTTTGTGTGTTGTGTGTTTGTGTGTGTGTGTGTGTGTTTGTGTGTTTGTTGGTGTGTGTGTGTTTGTTTGTCTGTGTGTCTTTGTGTGTGTGTGTGTTTGTTTGTGTGTGTGCGTTTGTGTGTGTGTGTGTGTATATGTTTGTGTGTGTGTTTGTGTTTGTGTGTGTGTTTGTGTTTGTGTGTGTGTATGTGTTTGTGTGTGTGTGTGTGTTTGTTTGTGTGTGTGCGTTTGTGTGTGTGTGTATATATGTTTGTCTGTGTGTTTGTGTTTGTGTGTGTGTATATGTTTGTGTGTGTGTGTGTGTGTGTGTGTTTGTGTGTGTGTATGTGTTTGTGTGTGTGTTTGTGTGCGTGCGTGTGTATGTGTTTGTGTGTGTGTATGTGTGTGTGTGTTTGTTTGTGTGTGTGTGTGTGTGTGTGTTCGCGCATGTGTGTGTGTGTGTTGGTGCATTTGCGTGTGTGTGTGCCTGTGTTTATATGCGTGTGTGCCTGTGAATGCGTACTGGTCTGTAGGTTCTAACGTGGTGTGCGTACTCACATGTGTTATGTATATAAATTAAGAGCAAGAAGAGCGAAGGATCATAATACTCTTGTAAGAAGACTTTCTGTCGCTTCATAATTTAGAGTCCTCAACCACATAAAAGCTATTTTCTTGAATGAGTGGTTACTAAGATGCCTTATCTTATGCAGTTTCGTTGTATATACTCGTATATGGAGCTAGAAAATTAAAGTGATTTTGTCCAAATGGTACCGGACATCGCTTCACTCGCTTGCATGTCATAGGCAAATTTGGTACGTGTTTTTTGTGATACCTGCGTAGTAGCTCATAAATGTATATTTGTCTCACAGACAACACACCCGATCTCTCATAGACACTAGTTGTGGGATGTCTATACGGTAGACTCATGAGAAACTTTAATACGACACGCTGTGCTCTTTCTGCATAAACTAAATTTGTTTTGGCTGCACCACCCCAGACGCAGATACAATATCTCATCAAACATTCGCACATTGCTTGGTATGTATTAATGAGAAATTTCATGTCTCCGATTGAGCGTAATTTTTTGAAGATGTAGACCATTCTCCTAATTCTCGTTGTTATTATCCTTATATGTTCATTCCAAGAAAGATGTTCATCAATAATTACACCCAAATATTTAATGGACGTTACCCGGTCAAGTGTAATACAGTCACATTTTGGGCTATCGACTGTTCGGTTGCATGGGTATACATGTATTTTGAGATTATAGTCCATTGGGAGTTTACCCGACGTCGTTTTGCTAAAACATATATACTTAGTTTTTTTCGTATTAAGTGATAGTAAGCTGTTCTCCATATTATGACTAAAGTTGCAATAAAATGATAAAAAATGATTACTCGTTTATTTTCAGTGTCGTAACTTTTAAAATTCAGATATTGAGGTATTAAGTATTAAGTTAATTTTATTATCGCCGTCGTGATTTGAAATACGATGAAACTCAAATACGGCACTAATTAAAAGTGAAAAAAAAAACTAAAATAAGCTTTTTTTTTTTCTTAAAAGTGAATTAAAAATATAATAACCATCTATTACTAAAATAACAGCACGTTACATTCGACAGCAGCAGAATGATAAAGAGATTATTATTGTTATTATTTTAAACTTTTTAGCTTAATGTGGGTAATTAAGTAGGTACAACTAATTAATTAAATTAAATATTTACTTATAAAACTTTATACAGTAGATATATAATTATACTTTGTATTTCATATTGACTTTTAGTTATAATCCGTATTGTGACGGACTAAGAATACAATTCAGCACCCCCTATCTTACCCGTGGGTGATCGTAAAAGACGACTAAGGGATATAAAACGCATTCAACATATATGCAAGAGAAGGGAAACTCAAAACAAAACCCTATACCAACACGTCTGACCAGCGTGATATAGCTGGCCAATTTCCCTCCCATTATGGAGGAGGCCCGAGCCCAACAGTGGGACATATATGAGCTGAGATGATGATGAAATAATGATTGACTTTTCGTTACCACCGTAACGTGTGGGGATGTTTTAGTCTGCGGTAACTATCTGTATCAATTTTCTCACTTCAAGACCATTAATTTGATATTCATATTCATCATCATATTGGGGGTTGAAAAGAAAATGTAATCGGTCATTTAATGGCGGTGGCCATATTGAATTTTGTGTAATACAACTAACATGAATATGCTTCGACAGTTTGGAATTGCCATTACAAAATGAAAGCTGTTACAATATTAAGTATAACAATATAGATATTTTCAATTAAACTCAGTAATTTTAGATTTCAACTTTTTAAATTTTCGGCATATCTTGTAATTTCATGTATTTCTTTACATCTAATACTCTTAATCACTAATCTCTCTCTTAATATTAGAAACTTTACCGGTGACAGTGTTAATTATTTTAATATTGTTTTCTTCTTCGCATTTGTAATGACGACGTAAGAGAGCAAGTAGGTATGAAAGAGAGTATTGGTGTAAAGATGCGAAAGGGCATGCTTCCGATGCCGAGAATGCCGAACGAACGTCTGGTTAAGAAGATATACAATGCGAAAGTGGAAGGATTTAGCTACCGGGGGAGACCGAGACTAACCTACCTCAACCAGATCGGTTATGTACTGAAGGAAGGTGGAGTCAAGAGTCTCTGAAACCTGCGAGCGTGTATGAAGAGAATTATGAATGTTGAGGAAGCGAGTGAAGTATATATACTATACATATATATATATATATATATATATATATATATATATATATATATATATATATATATATATATATATATATATATATATATATATATATATATATATATATATATTTGTAATAACAGTTTATAAGGAATTCACGTTGACTTTAGGTGAAGGTGCCAATTGACACTGATTTTACGTAGGTGACACTTATATCAACTGGAAAGGACCTGCCTTCGAATAAATGTTTTTAAAGTTTATTTCTCCCATTCTCAAGCAGGTTTTCAAATAAATTACCTGTTGCTATGTCTTGCGAGTGCTATAATATGTCTTACTTTAAAAGGCTTAAGTATTTTTATCATAATAGGCAGTGATCTGGCTGTGATAGACCATTAGAGGAGTTCAGAGTCTAAGTGATATGTTACGTACTCATAACAATTCCAGCTCCGCTGTACAAGGCTGTAGAACAGTGTGTTGTCATGGCCCCACTGAGGATGTTAGTACCTGTAAACGCGCTCAGCCTGGCTACCATCATACCGAGACATGCCACCATACCCCTGTGAAAAAATTTTTAAGTTGTAGATAGTTTTCATATTTGCTTTGTGGTAGCGGCTAAGAATACTACCAACCCTTACTTTGCTTGTGGATGTCGTAAAATACGACTAAGAGCTTTATATAGACCTGGACCAAATACCTGATGCCGTTTGGTCAACAATTATATTCCTAAGGAGGGTTGACGTCAGGCAGGCGGCCGGTTATAAAACTATAGCCAATAACTTTTTGAAATATGTACTATGAAAGAAGAGTACATATTGTGTCGACCCCAAGTATTTGGGATAAGAGCAGGTGAATGATGATGATGATAAAATAGTTTTCATGTTTCATTCGTATCTCAGATGATAATCATGAATAATTTCACCATTGTGCTTTTTAGTAGATTGTTCTTTCTGTTCCAACGCCAATATTATTCATGAGTGTCATAAAAAAATAGCTGCTAATACTATAATCTTGGCTAATATACGACCCCCTGCTGGGCTCAGTTCTCCTGCATAATGAGAAGGGATTATTCTGCTATACCACGCTTCTGACTGGTATAGGGTTTTATTTCTAATTTTCCTTCTTTTGCTAAATGTTATATGCATATTATTAATCCTTTAGTGGTCTTTAAAATCAGTCCAGCGGGGAATGAGCTGAATTATTTTTAGAATGTTATTCAAATGTTTTTCCGTGTGGTGACGGAGTAAAAATACAGTTCACCACCCCCTCTCTTACCCGTAAATATCGTAAATGTCGATTAAGGGATATATGCATATATCATCTGTGCAAGAGAAGGAAACCTCCAAATAAAACCCTGTACCAACACGTTTGACCAGTGCGGTATAGTGGGTCAATTTCCCTCACATTGTGGAGAAGGCCCGAATCCAACAGTAGGACATATGTGGGCTGAGATGATGATGATTAAAATGTTAATCTATGTAGAATATTCATTATCATTATTCTGCTTTTACCCCAATTACTTGCGGTCGAGTTAATAGGTCCTTCTCTTCCGTAATACATATTGCAAAAGTTATTGGTAATAGTTTTACAATCTACCGCCTGCCTGACGTCAACTGTCCTTAGGAAGTGTAATTGTTGACCAAACCGCACCAGATGGAGTTGGACCAGCGCGATATTAAAATGAGTATATTATTAAATGCATTATGTACTCCTTTCCTATCATATTGCTTTGGCATTTTTTAAATAACTTCTTATGAGTAGTACTTCTTAAGGGTAAACCGCTTCGTTACGTAACGCGTTACGGCCCCAGTCTGTCTGACTTTTTTATAGGATTAAATAATGTTAATAATAATTGACATACAGAAGATTCTAATATACATATTCAAGAATTGTAACTAGGAATATAATATATTTTATAATTAATAAAAGATTTTATTAATAAATAACCTTTTCTTATATTATCACATTAATATACCTACATGGCCGGATGGCATCCCTGCAGTGGTCTTAAAGACGTGCGCCCCTGAGTTAACCCCCGTCCTCACGCGCCTATACCGTCTTTCCTACGATACTAATAGGGTTCCATCTTCGTGGAAGGTAGCTCAAGTCCACCCGATCCCTAAAAAGGGAGAACGGTCGGACCCATCGAATTACAGGCCGATTGCGATAACATCCTTGCTCTCCAAAGTAATGGAGAAAATCATAAACCGCCAGCTTCTGCAGTACCTTGAGGATCACCAGCTGATCAGTGATCGCCAATACGGCTTTCGACATGGTCGATCGGCTGGTGATCTTCTTGTGTACCTTACACACCGTTGGGCAGAGGCTTTGGAGGGCAAGGGTGAGGCGCTAGCATTCGGCCTAGATATCGCAAAGGCGTTCGATAGGGTCTGGCACGGAGCCCTTCTATCGAAGCTACCGTCTTATGGAATCCCCGAGGGACTCTGTAAATGGATCGCCAGCTTTCTGGATGGTCGGAGTATAAGAGTCGTCGTCGATGGCTCTTGCTCCGATACCATGACCATTAACGCTGGTGTACCACAGGGCTCGGTGCTCTCCCCGACGTTGTTTATCCTGCATATCAATGACATGCTCTCTATAAAGAGTATGCATTGCTATGCGGATGACAGCACGGGTGACGAGCGGTATACCGAGCATCAGAATATCCCTCGGAGTATATTACAGGAAAGAAGGACTCAACTTGTGTCTGAAGTCGAGCGCTCTCTGGGGCGGGCCTCAGAATGGGGTGAACGGAACTTAGTCCAGTTCAATCCCACTAAGACACAAGTTTGCGCGTTCACTGCAAAAAAGGACCCCTTCGTCATGGCGCCTCAGTTCCAAGGAGTAACTCTCCAAATTTCCGAGAGTATTGGGATCCTCGGCGTCGAACTATCAAGCAAAGTCCAGTTTGGGAGTCATTTGGAGGACAAAGCCAAATTGGCAAGTAGAAAGCTGGGCGTCCTGAACAGAGCCAGGCGATACTTCACACCGAGACAATGTCTTGTGCTATATAAAGCACAAGTCCGCCCTCATGTGGAGTACTGCTCACATCTCTGGGCAGGCGCGCCCAAATATCAGCTAGACCCATTTGACTCCCTGCAAAGACGTGCTGTTCGAATCGTCGGTGATCCCAATCTCACGGAAGGACTGGAGTCATTGGGGAGCCGGAGAGACTTTGGGTCTCTCTGTGTACTCTACAGGCTCTTTCACGGGGAGTGCTCTGAGGAACTGTTTGACTTGGTACCACCGTCACCATTTTATCACCGTACCACTCGACACCGCAGCAGGGTTCATCCATTCCACCTGGAAACGATACAGACGTCAACTGTACGTTTTCAACGTTCATTTCTCCCACGTACATGCAAGATCTGGAATGAACTACCTGCTGCTGTGTTTCCCGAGCGCTATGACATGTCCTTTTTTAAACGAGGTTTAAGAAGAGCACTTTCTTCACGGTAGGCAGCGGCCTAGCTATGCCCTGGTATTGCAAGAGTCCATGAGCGGCAGTGTCACTTACCATCAGGTGTGCTGCTGGCTCGTTTGCCACCACCGGCAATAAAAAAAAAAAAAAAAAAAAAAAAAAAAAACATAAAATTTAAGTAAGTAATAACCTAAGTTTTTCTCAAGTTTAACAATTTCAATATTAAATAGTTCAACTTAGATTAGTTTAAGTTATCACTTCTGGTGGGCGTCCCGAGACATACACGTTTCTTTATAACTTGCTGACGTCGTACTATAAAAAAAAAAAAAATCTTGACCAGATGGCATAAGATGGAGTAAGACTAGGTCCGATATCATTTCTTACAAAACCCACGAACAGTTTAAGTGTTGGCAGTATTCGTAGTCGCTTCTTCGCAGCAATTATTTTAAATAAAAATTATAAATTTAATACTCTATTCGTGATTTATTTTTTACCTGTAAGATGTTGGATATAGATCAACAAAATATGAAGAGATCACACCGAAGACCATAGCTGAAGTGAGGAATATGTAGAAGAGGACCAGGCCCGAGATGGCCTCTCCTGTGGTGTTGATGCCCACTGCCGCTGCGGCTGCTATCACCAGTATGATAATCGTCATTATCTGTAAAATTAATAATTACCATTAATCTCAGCTTATATATGTCCCACAGCTGGGCATGAACCTCTTTCAAAATAGGAAGGAAATTGACCTATTATAACAGGTCTCGGATTGGTATAGGGTATTTTTATTTCGAGTTTTCTTTATCTTGGATAGACGCTATCTATATACATCCTTTTTTTTTGGATAGGCTATGGTCCACACACCCGCCGGCCGTTCCGTCCAGGGTGACGGCAGGGATTTATATACATCCCTTAGTGGTCTTTTGCGACTTTTACCCACAGGCAAAAAGGTGTCGTTAATTCTATATATATAGATAGAAAGAAAGAAAGTAATTCTACATAATATATAACTTTTACAATACGTACTTTGAAAGAAGAGTACATACTGAATCGACCCCAAGTAATTGGGATGAGAGTAGGAGAATGATGATGATATATATATATATATATATATATATATATATATATATATATATATACTAGCTGATGCCCGCGACTTCGTCCGCGTGACATTCGATTATACTACGCACCCCTATTTCAAACTTAAAAATTCTAACTCGACCAAGTATTTGCGGCAGCCACTTGACCATTTTCATCAAGGAGGACGCTTTCTCCAATTTTTTTTAAAACATCGGCAAGTTCTTAAGCATGTGATATAGTGTTGCCCAAATGCAAGACTCTTGCGAGGCTCGTAAATCTTGCAACTTTTGCTTTTAGAATAACACAATGTCACTTGTTTTGAAAAAGTAAAAAAATGTAAAAAAGTAGGCCCTCGCACAATATGCAGCAACAGGCGGCAGTAACAGTACTATTGCTAAAGTGACTGGTGTAGTGATGGGGAAAGGTTGCTTCGGCGTGTACCTGCTCACGGTGGCAAGGAGGGAGAGCACACCGTCTAACCACTACTGCGATTGCGAGGTGGACACGGCGCTGCAGACGCTTAAAGTTTGCGTGGCCTGGGCAAAGCAGTGCCGTGCACTCATCGCAATCATCGGTGTCAAACTGGCACTGTTGACTATCGCAAAGACGATGCTCGATAGCGTCAGGAACTCGAGACTCGGTCGCCGCCTTTTGCAGTCAGACAGTCGTCCCACAGAAAAAGGCGGCGGAGCGTGTCACAGAGGAGACTCTCCGTGTTCACACTCTGCCGCCGGCGCATCGGACGTCACAGGCGCGGTACCTGCACTTGTTGCCATCCTAACTGAGGTCGCGGGTAGATGGACCATGGGAATTAATCTACCACCCGCAGAGACAACGACCGCGTGAAGGCGATACAACACTGTTGTTTGTCGGGGTGTAGACGGAGACGATACCGGACCGGCTACGGATGTCAAGTAAGGGGTACCAAAGGCCAGCCTGATGGTTTGGGCAGAGAACACGATGAGTTATGGGGCCACACGATGCCCTTCTGTTACCACGGAAGGAATGGCTGTGTCCAGACCATAGCCTACCAAACAAAAACAAAAAAGGGTGCACTTTGCATATTCGCCCCTAAGTAGCATCTTAACTAAGAATGTGCGTTTTGTACGCTCTATGATGTGGACTTTACTTTTCTTTTTCGTGTTTGACTTAGTTGTTAGTCGCAGATGGCTATGAAAACTTTACTCGGACTGTTAGGTGAGTGCTGAGAGCTTTCTACCCAAAGTACCTTTACTAAGTTCAAGAAGTTAATGTAGTAGCTTTTGAAAATATAACGAAAAAATTATTTAAAGTTTTAAACTAAATTATAGCGCCATCTATTGCTCATTTAACAAACTAAATAAATCATGAATTTTATTAATTTATAGCTATATTATATATTATTAACTAATTAAAACATTCTTTTTTGTCACAAATAGTTTTAATAGTTATTTTGACTACCTGACTAATGTTATGTATTATGTCAACTTCCCTTCAACTTTGAAGAAGGTTTGAGCTCAGCAGTGGGAGGTATATGAGCTGAATTGATGAAACTATTATATATTAAGTAATACAAATACTTTCCTTACACTATAGATAAATTAAATAGTTATTTTGAATTGAACCTTCTAGTGACATAAAAGGCGAGCGGTGATTTTAAAAACTTAAATGACCATAACTTTTTTTACAGACATCAGATTTCAATGAAACAAAGACTAAATGTTGCTCTGAATTGGGCTTAATCTTTTTATCAAAACTGCGAAACAATCCGTTTAGTAACTTCGGAGATTAGCGATTACAGACATACAGACAGACAAGAAATTCCAAAAAATGTTTTTTGTTTTCTGTTAGTGTTTTCTTACTGCCTAGATTCATTTTTTAATAAATTTATCAAATGTACAGACACGGGATTTCTACTGATTTATTATATGTATAGATATAGATATATATATATATATATATATGACCACGACGATGGTTATCTATAACCACCCATATTTTCGCCCCTTTCACATTGCGCTGACTATTGTTACCGATTCCATAACCCCACTAGCCAGTCCGGTGGATTACCATTTCATGTAGTGTCCTCGTTGCCCAGGTAATAAACATCAGTTTTGCCGGTGTATCGACCTCACACAGTCGGATATTAATCCGGTGGCAGACTAACTCCCATTTCATTCACGCGTGACCACAGCTAGGATCGCATGAAGCATAGGTACTCGTACCTTCGCGACACAAATGAAAACACCCTTTGCTAAAAAAGCAATCTTTGTATTACGGGGGACTTTACAAACGTACAAATTAACAGACACAAATTATATACATACTCAGAATAATTTGTAGATTGCATAAATTACTGCATGAGAATTGAATCCACTCCGTCTTTGAAACATTCCGTCGTCATACGTGGACTAAATGGCATATTTACCTTTCTTTTTCCAGCACATTGAGAAATCAGAGCGTTGAGAAGAAAGAAGGAGAGCCCGTGAGCACAGCCGGCCCATATCGTGTTATCTTCTATGGTATTCTTACAGGTTACATCCTGGAAAATAATAACTTTGTTATATTTTTTCTTTAGAGCGACTTATCATTATCCTACTTCCGATCATAAGTAATTGGGATAACAATTCGGGTCGATACAATATGTAGGTACTCGAACATATTGCAAAAGTTATTAGCTATTTATTTATGACCGGCCGCCTGGTTGATGTCAACACTCCTTGGGAATATAATTATTGACCAAACGGTATCAGATGAAGTTGACCCAGGTCTAACTTATGTCTGACCTGACGCTGCCGACCATCGCCAGGGCGATGCTCGACAGCGTCAGGAACTGGGACGCGGTCGCATCCTTCTGCGAGGCAGTAGTCTCGCGGAAGGAGGCGGCGGAGCGCGTGCGCGAGGAGCGTCTCCTCGACGACGCGAGCCGCCGCCGGCGACTGGGGCGGCGCAGGCGCGATTACCTGCGCCTGATACCGTCCTAGCCGAGACCGCGGGTGACTGGATCGGGGAATTAGTCCGTCACCCGCCGAGAGGCCGACCGCGTGAGGAAAGACCGACATCCTACCCGAGAGGGGGACGTCGGTCGAGAAGAGTGTACTCCTCAGGGGTATTCCGTCGGGCCAACCACTGACGTCAAGTCACTCTGCTCCGGTGGTTGGCCCAACGACGAAGGAGATGTCACGGGTGGGTTACGGGTGTGCGTGCTTACGCCCCTCTGTTACCCCGGACGGAGTGGTGCGAGGAGTGTGCCGACCGTAACCCGCCCCCAAAAAAAAAAATAAGGTCTTACTTATGTCAATATAAAGCTCTTAGTCATCTTTTACGACATCCACGAGCGAAGTAAGGGTGGGTAGTATTCTTGGCTACCACACAATACTTCTTTAAATCGACCTATGACGTACATAATATTTAATCATCGTTATAATTATTAGATTATGATGGTTACAATTGTAAAGCAATCAGCAAGTAAAATAAGCTATATTTTATCCCCATATTCCTATAGAAATTGGAACTATTCAGGTAAATAGGAAAATCGTTAGTAGTATATAATCGCTTTCCGTGTGATAACGAGGTAGAAATATCATTCTCCATATAAAAAACGCATATAACATCTATGTAAGAGAAGAAAAACTTGAAACATAACCATATACCAACATGTCTGACCAGCCTGGTATAATATATAGGTTTTTTTTATTGCTTATGGTGGCAAACGAGCAAACAGCACACCTGATGGTAAGTGTCACGGCCGCCTATGGACCTAAAAGTTTTATTCCCTTATGAAGGATCAATCTCCATTCCGTTATGAAGGAGGCTCGAGCTCAACAATGGGACATATATATGCTGATCATCATCATCACAGCCCATAATGTCCCACTGTTGGGCGCGGACCTCCTCCATAGTGGAGGGGGTCAGACGTGTTGGTATAGGTTTTTGTTTCGAGTTTTTCTTCTCTCGCATAGATGTTATATTCGTTTTATATCCCTTAGTCGTCTTGTACGATCACCCACGGGTAAGATATGGGGTGGTGTATAGTATTCTTACTCCGTCACCATACGGAAATCTGCTGATATAATGATAATAATGATGATGATGATATAATCGCCTAGTCATTTAATTAGATTCTTTTTAGCAAATCAATTACCTGTATATTGCTGACACTTTCAGTGCTGTTAGTAGTTGTTAGCTCGAACAAATCACAGAATGAAGCACCGGATTTACTCGTAGCATACGATGTGAAGAATATATTGAAAATTGTCGGCAATATAATTGCGAAGCTATTGTTACTGGAACATAAAATAATAATAAGTTTCTACACGTTCAATATTTTAAATGAAGATATATAAAATTGTAATAATTTTTAATATTATAAAATGGAGGAGAGGAAGGAAAACCCACCACTTTCCCACGGTTAATCAATATACCGTACACCTCAAAAAAGGAAGGAATACGGGATGGGATCAAGGTGGAATAGGATATAAGGAAATCTTCTTGAGGCATCCTCAGGACGGTTCGGCTTCAAATGCATTTGAAGCCGAACCGTCCTGAGGATGTCTCGTTTAGAGGCGAAACACGTGGCGAATCTTTATTCGAAGTTCTGCGGAAAATTGCAAGTAGAAGTTCTGGAGGCGGTGCTCATCACAGGAGTAAGATTTCCTTATATCCTATTCCACCTTGATCCCATCCCGTATTCCTTCCTTTTTTGAGGTGTACGGTATATTGATTAACCGTGGGAAAGTGGTGGGTTTTCCTTCCTCTCCTCCATTTTATAATAATAATGGATTTCCGCCATGTATCGCCTAATTCAATCAATTATAATTTTTAATGTTTACACGAGTATTAAACATTTTTAAAATAAAACTAGTTTAACGGATTGTATCGCGTTTGTATTTGAAATTTCCCAACGTTCCGAACACTTTACAGTATTTATGGTCACGGGAGGACTAGGGTGTCTCACATCCAATAAGTCATCATTATTACAGAAATACAGTTATTAAAGTTTGAACCACATTTTAATACAAATTCATTGCCGTACTGGCAATGAATTTGTAATAGAAAATGATTCTATATATAAAAAAATATATTGTTTATGCTCAGTTATTATTTAACATTTTATTTATGACAATTATTATATTGTGGTTATTTACTAGTTTAAAAATCTAACATAAACTATTAAGCTACCATCGGATCGGAGCGCGGCCACTCTAAGAAAGATCCGGCTAGAAAACTCAGAAGGATTATGCCTTCTTTTTCTTTCTTCTATTAATTTTATTATTGATTTTTAGAGGCAGCTTACTTTATGTTAATATTAATTTATATTTACCTATTATTATTTAACTATTGCATAGCTTTGACCCATAATAATAGTTCTCGCAGAATATCTTGCTTGAACACTAATTCATCTCAAATTCTTTTGTAATTATTTTTTTTCTTTTGTTGTCCATCCTGCACTAAGGAAACAATCCTTGTATTGTGGGGGACTTTACAAATATGCAATTAACGCAGACAAATTACACCCAGACTCAGAACAGCACTTTATGGATCGCACAAAATAGGTATTGTCCTTCGTGGGAATCGAACCCACGCCACTGGCACGAAATGTATCTTAACCACTACGCCATCTGTGCAGTCAAAAATTTTATATTAAACCAGCGGACCCGGCAAACTTCGGTCCATCTAACAATCAATATACGAAAAGTAAAAATCCCACAAATCGATCGCAATGCCACCTACCGGATTCAATTGCGAATCTAAACCATTCTCGAATCTACATACATACATATCATCACGCCATATCCCTTGCAGGGTAGGCAGAGAGAACAGAGTGCCAGAGAACTCTATCTCTGTATACTTCACTCGAATGTACTAGTTATTATTTATTATCTGCTCCTTATTATTTATTATCTACGATTTTTTTTATAAATATCACATGCCTACCTATCTAGTCTATTACCCAAGACTTATTATTGTTATTATTTTGTGTTAAATTTAAAGTAAACTGATGTTGAAGTACAACAACTCGGAAAATAGAAATATTGCAGCGCGGGCGGCGCGGCGGCGGTGTGCAATGCGTATTCATGCGCAGATATTAAATTGTTAGGTTTGGAGCTGTCCGCCAAAGCGACGTATTTTTTTAAGAATTATTAATACATACTTTAAGATTGAGTTTATTTTTTATTATTTTTTATTTTTTTAAGGGAACTTAGATTTTTGTGTCAGAGATTTTTTAAAATTTTTCATTTAATGTTTATAAATTTTCTAAAAAAACCATAGATGTGAATTCGACTTTGACATTGACCATTTACGATAAAAAGAAACTAATTCAAATGTTCATTTTCACGATATATTTGTATTTAAAATGTAAATTGAAAACACACCTCTTTGATAATCATAGTAATTAACATACTCGTACGTATAAGTTTTCACAAATTCCTTGTTTAAAACACAAAATATTCAACGAGATTCGCGGTCAATTGTTTCTATTTTTTTTTTGAAAAGACAGCCCCTTTTTTTAATACAGACTATGATAACCCCGCCCAATTTGCTGTATAAGCACCACTTAAAGCCCAGGGCTTGTCACTGGTACCCGGTTCTTGTCATGGGTAGCAAAAAGAAAGACAACATCTTACGCTAAGCAAATAATCTTATCCATTGCGTCAGACTTTAGAAATATACTTTAATTAAGGAATCACACAAAAAATTGTCCTGATTTAAAGGAAATATGGCTTATGGTTTACTTAAGTAAAAGGAATGAGCGTTTATTTTTTATTGCTTTTGGTAGCAAACGAGCAAGCAGCACACCCGATGGTAAGTGTCACCGCCGCCCATGGACCTTTGTAATACCAAGGGTATAGTTAGGCCGCTACCTACCAATATAAACCCCAAACCCACCCAGTTGGGCTCCCGGCTCTCTGGCTCACCGAACGAAGCGCAACAGCACATTGCCATTACTCAGACGTCGATCTTCTGCGAGAGTGTGGTACCCCGGATAGACTCGCTCGCGGCTGTAGACAGAAAACTATCAACAGCGTAGCCTTACCACTACTGAAGATTTAAGATTTTACTAACATTGAATATCAAAAGGTAGGTGGAATACTTACGCAATATAAGTCACAAATGTCAGGTAATACAGAAGTAACGTTGTAGTAAGTAGAGGCGGTTTGAACAGAGGAGCTATTTGCACCCAGAGGGAGCGGAAAGAGAAGTCTCCTACAGCTTCCTTATTACCATCTTCTAAGAATATTTGTTTCACCTGTAAATAATAAATATATTTATGAATCGAAGCCACGGCACTGGCTCGGAAGGTCGATATATTAACCACAGCACTATATGTGCAGTATTAAGAACCTTCAATCGATATCTATATTTTATCGTTATCTTTTTAAACACTATCTTTATCTTGTTAAGCGCTACGGGTTTTAAAGTCATTGAACTCGACGAGGTCAATGACCTTAAAGTACGATCTAACAATATGTATTACCCTTACTAATATTATAAATGCGAAAGTAACTC
The DNA here is from genome assembly GCA_905163515.2 of Lymantria monacha. Classification (NCBI taxonomy): domain Eukaryota; kingdom Metazoa; phylum Arthropoda; class Insecta; order Lepidoptera; family Erebidae; genus Lymantria; species Lymantria monacha. The sequence goes on along the minus strand of LR991091.1, from coordinate 2,251,641 downwards.
TGTCTGTCTGTTCCGCTTTCACGGCAAAACTACTGAACCGATTTTAATTAAGTTTGGTACACAGATAGTCTAAAGCCTGAGAATAGGACATAGGCATACCTTTTAATTGGTAAAAGCGTTGAAAATTGTAGGAGGAATGGTTACTTTGGATTAACGCTAACTCACGACTATTCCACGCGGACGAAGTCGCGGGCAGAAGCTAGTTCACTATATAATAATATTGGACGTCTCCTATAAAGACGAAAATATAATACGAGCCGCAAATTGAATGTTATACGACAGCTCACACTTGTCTAAGTGGTAGGACGATTGAAACAGATTGCCAATAGGTTCGAGTCCCACGTGTGACATTCATTTTTCGCTCGTAAACGGAATTTTATAAATAACTTAGCATGTTTACCTTGTCTTAAAATATATTATAATCAAATTTGTATTATTTTTGTATGCATCTTTTTTTTTACTTTGATACAGAAATAAACGGCTTTTCTTTCAAGTGTTGCTCATTTAAAGATAGATAGATTTCCCCATGCGGTAACGGTAAGTTACGAATAAAAAGCGTCACCACTCCTTGTTTTCCTTGGGCGTTATAAAACCCTTTAAGGGATTACCAGGACAATTGGCACTAATACTTTCCTGAAAAATTTATAACGCCAACTGTGATCAAAATGAATATGCCAAAATGGCGGTTACGGTATTATACTCCCTTTAGGGAAGAGCATGTCCACAAATGGACGTCGATAGGTTAATCAATGGATGGCGAAACTTACTGGAAACTTATCCTCCTCGAATCCATTCACCACGTACATCCTCTTTAGCACTCTTACTGCATCATCTCCTCTACCAACATTAGCCAGAAATTTGGGACTTTCACTGAAATAGCATAGTAATAAAGCAGCAACTCCCAACGGTAGAGCCATGAGGAGAGTCAGCAAACGCCAAGGCTGATAGACTATACCCAGGATATACAGGGAGAAATCCAGCTTCATGATGAAATAGCCAGTTACTGAAAGATAAAAAATGATTATTATAACCTGATAGGTAAATTATATGGAAGTTTGTGCTCACCCAAGGACAAGCACATGATGTTCCATGATCATGGCAAAATATCTTAAACTCGAAAAATAATATGGTATAAATCCTAGAGGTGATGAAGATTATTCGTCAACTGTCTGGCCGTCAACCTGTCAATTCGTCTGACCAGGCAGGGCAGGTCAATCTCTCTCCTACTTTAAAGGAGGATAGAGACCAGCAGGTACTAGTGACCATGTTAGTTAGAAATCTTATATTGAAGTTTCGAACTCGAAAGACTCGAAGTCTCGAAGTTTCATTTTAACATGGTAAATCGTAACAGCCAACCTCTTACCATCCATCCATCCTATTGATATCACACATGAATATATATATAAGCCTCTGGTAGTATAATACTGTCATGATTGCCATATTTTTAGTGGTAAGACCACGCTGTTGACAGTGTTCCATCTACAGCCGCGGGCCGGTTGATCCGACGTAGTACCACACTCTCGCAGAACATCGATGTCTGAGTAATGGCAATATACTTGCGCTTCGTTCAGTGAGCGAGAGAGCCGGCAGCCCAACTGGGTGGGTTTGGGGTTTGTTTTGGTAGACAGAGGCCTAGCTACACCCTTGGAATTTCAAAAGTTCATGGGCGGCAGTAAGTGTCTCTTTTCCCACCATAAGCAATAAAAAAATTGATGGTTTTTATGAAACCTGCAGTAAAATAAAAGGTTTTGAAAGCGCCTGTAGATATTCATGTAGCTATATCATACGATAAGCTTATAGCTATAGATTATTCAGATTTGGTTATAGGTCTTTCTGGCCAGTTACATTTTTTTTTTTAATTTTCATGTCTTTTTCTCCTTGTGGCGTCAGGATAGAACTACAGTTGTTGCCACTTCCTGGTTCCCATGGGTTTCGTAAAAATACGACTGAGGGAACAGCAGGAGATTCCACCAAGAGATCCAGGGATCTTACTTCGGATGCCTGTTTGACAATTATACAAATAGCCCCACCGTTGTATGACCGCATCGCCGCCTCTACCGGACAATGTTTACACATTATACCGATTTAATACTCTAACTTTGTATTTAGAATTGTATTAAACGATGACACAACCTTGTTATTCAAGTTATTGAAATTTAGCATTTAATATGTTTGATTGTTAATAAAAAAAATATTACGAGCGATAAATTACTGTCACATAGGATGGATCCCATATGTGACAATCATTATTCGCTCGTAATATTTTTTTATAGATATACAGCAACAACACCGACTAATAAGAATTGGATAGAGAATAAAACTTACTATAATACAGAGTGGGTGTTAGCATCAAGGCGCTGGTGATTAGCAGCATATACTTAGCACGAACCTTTGAGCCGCAGCACTCCCCTAAGAGGGCATACGTTGCTGATTCTGCAGCACTAGACCTAGAAATAAATAGCACAAATAATGAAATTCCATCATCCCGTGTTAAGATGTACAATCATCCATCAGCTCATATACGAACAAGGGCTCTAGCCTCTATCACCATGAGAGGGGAATTGGGGAAACCTACTATACCATGCTGGTCAGACAAATGGGTATAGGGTTATTTTGAGTTGTACTTCCCTTGCATATATATTATCTGATATCTTACCTTACCCTTAGTCATTTGCACGATACCCACCAGGGCAAAAAAAGGGGTTGGTGAATTGTATTCTTACTCCGTCATCACTTTTTTTTTTCCTTCAAGGTGGACCATGGATGTGGTCGCGCCCCGACAAATCGTCCGGGGCGACAGAAGAGGCGGCACGCAACTCCATGGACCCACCCTGCAAACACCTCTGTTCGCCGTGCGAGCGGGCCACCCGTACCCGATCTTTGACTTCGGCCCGCCCGACTCCGTTATCACTAGAAAATCATTCAATCACTCACCAGGTAACTATTTGTAAGAACCGATTTTTAAAATATTAATAAACAATATAAAATTATAAAAATAGTTTACAGTGATCATGGTCACTGGTCACACATGGTCACTCACACTGTAAAGTGTTCGAAACGTCGGGAAATTATAAATCAAATACAAATGCGATAGAATCCGTAAAAGTAGTTTTATTTCAAATGTGTAATACTCGCGTAAATATTAGAAGTCATTATATAAAAATAGTTGTAAAGTGAAGTGCATATTATGGAATAAAAAGAAATCATTCAGCATCCAAAATCGAAATAGATTTTTAATAATAAATTTGGTCTTATAAATAATACGTAAAAATAGGTTTTAAACCCCTCTCCTTCACCATAATAAAGGCATGTATATATTTTCTTAACACCCCCCTTTGGGACACATACGTAATTAACCTGATATGCAAAACTGGGATGACAAAATCCGGCTGCTAAGAGATGAGAGAGGTCTTCATAAGATTACCTGTTAGCTTACATAGACATATATTAATCTTGACCGGGGAATAGTCCGTCACCAGCAGAAAGGCTGACCGCGTGAGGGCGACGCCGCAGTTAGCTAGGGCGTCGACGGGGGATGGTACCCGAAAGGGTAACCCGCTGGGATGGCCAGGGATGGCAAGGAATCGGTACCATTGACCAGCCCAATGGCGATGGGTAGGGAATACGGTGGGTATAGGGCCATGCGCTGCCCTTTCGTCGCCTCGGACGGAACGGGCGGCGTGTGTCCGGACCACAGCTTACCCAAAAAAAAAAACGCAAAGTTAGTTATTTTATTAAATCTATTATTTCAGTATGACTTGTTTTTAAGTTTTTAACTAGGTTTTGTATAATAGGTCGGGGGAACGGAGCGTTGGGGCAACTTCTCGGCAGCCACCACCTCAGCCAGAAGGCACGTGTAGCAATACATAACGCAGTGTATTGTCCCAACATTACTGTATGGAAGCGAGAGTTGGGTATGCAGAAAAGAGTATGATAGTAAAATTAATGCGGTCGAAATGCGATCTCTGCGGCAAATCTGTGGAGTTAGGCTGACCGACCGCATTCGTAACGACGACGTAAGAGAGCGAGTAGGTATGAAAGAGAGTATTGGTGTAAAGATGCGAAAGGGAATGCTCCGATGGTTCGGACATGTGGAAAGAATGCCGAACGAACGTCTGGTTAAGAAGATATACAATGCGAAAGTGGAAGGATGTAGGTACCGAGGGCGACCGAGACTAACCTACCTAGACCAGATCGGTCATGTACTGAAGGAAGGTGGAGTCAAGAGTCTCCGAAACCGGCGAGCGTGTATGAAGAGAATTATGAATGTTGAGGAAGCGAGTGAAGTATGCAGCGATAGAGTTCTCTGGCACTCTGTTCTCTCTGCCTACCCTGCAAGGGATATGGCGTGATGATATGTATGTAGGTCGGGGGAAAAGTCCTTTCGCATATAGTCTGTATAAACTTTTAATAAAATTTCTTTGGCTGTACAAGTTATATCTGGCTGATTTTGATACCATTAAAAAGGTCACATTTCAAAAAAAGAAACAATTTAGTAAAAAGTTGTTTCCTGCCGTATCTCATTTGTTTTTCTTTCTGTCAAAATGAGTGAATCTAATAAAGAAATTCAATACATTTTAAAATTTCATTACAAAGATTAATAAATGCAACGCAAATCGCGAACACTTATATTTTTTTTATATTTTGGCGTCACTCAATAGATGTCGCTATACTTATTTTTCTGGATCGCACTTTATAAATCGGTTATCTACAAAAGCGTCTTTTATAGTTTGTTTTTAACTATCTATCTTTCATCAGCTATGTCTGGTACATGTATAGACATGTGGCCACTATATATGACCATTGGATAAAGTTCTCCATACGAAATCAGGTTAGTATAATATTTTGACATTTATTCTGACTGAGATTAATAATTTCAGAATTTTAAATTTATATTATTGCGTGCTATAATTTCGTAGGCAAGGCTAACAACTTGCAATGAGGATATTTTGTTGTATTTTATTTAATGTTAATTATAAGTTCTATAATACTGTAATAGATTTGATAGATTTTTGAATAGAGCTAACCTATATTATTCGTGTAAAAACGCACTTTTTGTTTTACGCTGTGGAAACGCATTTACGCGCCGGTGACAGGCGAGGGGGAGTGTGGGACTCGCCGGCCGGCTGCCTGACCGGAATACCCACGAAAACCACAGCTGCCCCTTCCGCGCTTCTACGGGGTGCCAGAGAGATCGTCTACTGACATTCGATCCCCGGCACCTCAACGCTTGGCCATTGGCCCACGCTCTGTCGCCATTCAAGGCGGTGGGAGGAGGTGCGCATTTCGACGCCTACTCCGCCCCGGCCGCCGGCGGCGGAGCGAATTTGCCTTAGAATACACTGTATTAAAGAAATTTTGTATTTTCGCTCAGCGTATGGTGCGGGTTATGCTTGAAATTTCTCAGTGAGATAGGATCCAAAAACTGCTACACATTCCCGTATTGGATGACGTATAGTAGTACACCAACATCAGATGGACAAATGACTTGGTAAAATCTGCTGGGAATCGTTGCATGTAGGACTTTGTGGCATTCTATGAGGGCGTCTCAAGTTTAACAGCGGATAATAAAATACTGAATATAAGAACGATGAAAGCGAAAGAATGCCATAATTACTGCTATAATATCAGATAAATAATAAGTTGGCCCAAGTCGTTATAAGGCTTTTAGTCGTCTTTTACGACATCCACGAGCAAAGTAAGGGTTGGTAGTATTCGTAGCCGCTACCACACAGCTGCTCGTTTACCACCATACGTAATAAAAGAAACGTATTATCAAATAACAAATGTGAAGTATTTAACGATAAATACACGTTGTTAGCTGAAGTAGTTACATAGATAATAATAACTAAACATTATCTTGGCGGTAAAACTACATTTAAGTAGTTATGAGTATGATGTCATCGCGTCACGTTCATTCACTTCAACAAGGAATTCCTTAGTCAATAGACAATTGAAAATTAAACTAAACTAAAATGTTTAAACGTATGCTTTACTATTTAATTTTGAAATAAAACTAGTTTTACGGTAGTTGTACGGTTAGTCAACAATTCCTAAGGAGGGTTGATGTCAGGCAAGCGGCCGGTCATAAAACTACCTACCTACTATAAAAGAAGAGTACATATTGCGTCGACCCCAAATAATTAGGTTAAGAACAGGTTAACGATGACGATGATCTTTAATTAATTAAGTACCTAAGTTTTAGGTATACCTTATATCTCAAGTAAATAATCATCTCATCATCATCTCAGCTCATATATGTCTCACTGTTGGGCTCGAGCCTCCTCCATAATGGGAGGGAAATTGACCTACTATACCACGCTGGTCAGACGTGTTGGTAGAGGGTTTAGTTTCGAGTTTTCCATCTCTTGCATAGATATTATATGCATTTTATATAAAATGCATATATCCCTTAGTGGTCTTATGATCACCCTCGGAAAAGATAGGGGTTGGTGAACTGTATATTTACTCCGTCATAATACAGTAAGTGAATAATATTTACAATGAATATGACTTACATGGCCGAGCTGATGAACCTCAGGGCGGCGAGTACTTGCCAGGACGGTGCCAGGCTACTGAGAGCAGCGCTGATGAAGCTTCCACACATAGCGTACATTAGCACCAAGCGTCGCCCTCTCGTATCAGATAAATAGCCCCAGGGATATGACATCACTATAATACCTGAATATAATATATAAATTAATGACTGCACAGATGATGGATTGGTCAAAATACCGACTACTGGAGTGTCGTGGAAAAGATGGTGACTCAGGATAATATTTTGTACGATACAAAATTAAATGATTAAATTTCATGGCGGCTGTACACACTCGACGAGAGCCTCTCGCCTAGAGTTTCGTTCAAGAGGTTCTGGGCGAGAGCACGCCCTGTATACACTCGTTATGCTAGTTGCATTGTAAATACCAGAGACAATGGACGTGGAAACTGCTGCTGTTATTTGTCTTTGTGCCGTGAGCTATTATAATTATTTAAACATTTACTATAAAAAGAAAATTTGTAAGCCCTGGAGAAAAAAAGATGGTAGGTGATTACTATGCATCGCAATGGAAACAGGTAAAACTCTGTCAGCGGACAACTAAATGACCGAGTGTGTGCATGCTCAGTCTCGCTTTCCTAGCGAGACTTAATGAGACTTTGACTCGGGCGCAAAAAACCGTCAGGTGACCGAGACTGACCGAGGCGAGAACGAGAGCGCGAGACGAGACGAGAGTACCATGTACATACTCGCTCTCGGCCCGTCTCGGGGTGTCTCGTCGAGTGTGTACAGCCGCTATTAGCATATGAAGGCAAATTTGATAGCTATCATTGAGTACAGACAGCGTAGTTGAAAAATCGAGCAGTAATACTTTCAGAGACAGCTTCGGTTTGAGCCTTGGTTTTCACACTTTTATTATTTTTTTAATTTTATATATAAATATTTTTTTATTATATTATCAATTATTTTTGCAACTTAATGCATTTTCAAAAAAAAACACAAAAAGAAAATACCGAACTAAGCTCGGTCAACCAGATATTAATTCAATATTAAAAAATATACACTAATCTTAATTTTATTAAATTTAATTTGCAAAAAAATATATATATTAAAAAGAAATTAGATTAAATTAGAATAGAATAGAACTTATTGGCAATATAAGAACTACACAAGGAACAGGCAACAGTTACAATATATAATTTTTATTAACTAATGACATATTAAATTAACAACAGGGGAATGCTGAGCGCTATACTGCATAGTAATTACGCACGGCTGATTTTCAGCAAACCCCTAGATAATAAAAGAGATAAAAATAACAAAAGAATTAAAAAAAGAGTAGTATATATAATAAAAAAAAACAAAATAAAGGGTGAAGAAAATGAATTAACGATTAATGTATGAGATGGAAAACATATATATAATAAATTAACAAACATTAATTTGGAGAAGTCAATTTTTTAGTATTGTAGTGTTATCTGTCGTTCCTTCAGTAATCCTTATGAAACCCCTTTTGGGTAAAAACCTCCTTAATAGAGAAGAGAATATACATAGAAAATATTTAGGACATCATAAGACAAAATATTACAGTACATCACAAAACTTACCAGCAAAAGGCATAGACGATAGCACCCCGATTTGACTGAGGGTCATGTTCAGATCACAAGTGGCTGCAGTCACTATGATGCCCAGTCCGAAGATGTCGATACCCATGGCGATGATCAACACGAAGCATGTTAAAAGCAACATATAGTTGTACTTGCCATGACCTGATAACAATTATTTTATAACTATATTAACGATTTAGATAAGCCGCAGCGTATTCATGCAAGGGGAACAACCATGTTCAAGGTGAGTCGCATCGTGTGTATATCGACTGATCGACTACACTGATGGCGCAGTGGTTAAGATACCTTCCGTGCCAGTGGCGCGGGTTCGATTCCAACACAGTACAATACTTTGTGCGAACCACAAAGTGTTGTTCTGATTCTGGGTGTAATTTATCATGTTTTTTTTCCGTGTGGTGACGGAGTAATAATACAATTTAACATCCCCTATCTTACCCGTGGGTGATCGTAAAAGACGACTAAGTGACATATAACGCATATAACATCTACGCAAGCAAAGAAAAACTCGAAATTAAATCTTATACCAAGACGTCTGACCAGCGTGGTATAGTAGGTCAATTTCTCTCCCATTATGGAAGAGGCTCGAGTCCAACAGTGGAACATATATGAGCTGAAATGATGAATTGCACGTATGTAAAGTCCCCCGCAAAACAAGGAATATTTCCTTAGTGCAGGATGGTGTTATTAAAAAAAATACACAAATTATTTCACTTTTACATACATACATATACATATCATCACGCCATATCCCTTGCAGGGTAGACAGAGAGAACAGAGTGCCAGAGAACTCAATTCCTTGCATACTTCACTCGCTTCTTCAACATTTATAATTCTCTTCATACACGCTCGCCGGTATCGGAGACTCTTGACTACACGTTCCTTCAGTACGTGACCAATCTGGTCTAGGGAGGTGAGTCTCGGTCTCCCCCGGTACCTACATCCTTCCACTTTCGCATTGTATATCTTCTTAACCAGACGTTCGTTCGACATTCTTTCTACATGTCCGAACCATCGGAGCATTCAATTTCGCATCTTTACTTTTAACCCTTTCATAACTTAGTTTTAAACTGCAAATCATATATTTAGAAGAATAATATCGTCCAAAATAAAACATCCACAACAATAACCTACATGGTGGCTAAATATAAAATAACAAATATTTGAAAAAGTCATCAAGTTAAATGTTGAGGACGAATAGATCATATGTTAATTGTTTTATGCAAATAATTATTGGCATTATAAAAGTGATATTTATACATAAAAAAATTATGCGTGCGTACAAAGTACACATACCAGAAGTGAAACCTTGGCAAACTATTTTTTAAATCTCGTTTACATACATCAACAAATAGCGTATACTTTCTCTCTCTCTCTCTCTCTCTCTCTCACACACACACACACACACACACATCTCATCTCTCTCTCAGGCGTGGCGCGGACCTCGTGTGGGTTTCATCTGTAAAAAATCTACCCTCATGCGCGCAAAAAAGTTTCCCTTCGAAACAAGATGGCGCGTAACGGAAAAATGTGACGGTAATTTTTTTTCCAACGCCGATAAAGAAATTTCACTTCAAAAACCAAAAATAGTGGACAAATAAACAGAACATCATTCTCCTACTCTTATCCCAATTACTTGGGGTCGATACAATATGTATTCTTATTTCATAGTACATATTGTAAAAGTTATTGGCAATAGTATTATGACCGGCCGCCTGCCAGACGTCAACCCTCCTTGGGAATGTAATTTTTGACCAAACTGCGTCAGATGGATTTGGCCCAGGTCGTTATAAGGCTCTTAGTCGTCTTTTACGACATCCACGAGCAAAGTAAGCGTTGGTAGTATTCGTAGCCGCTACCACACAGTTAAACAAATAAACAGGACATTGTGTTTTAATTACTTTTAATGTTATAGCTGTGTTCTATTAAATAAATATCAAAATGATCTCCAAAACTTGACCTCCATTTAGATCTCAAAACATTAACTTAAAAATGGGGACCATTTTCATATTTATATTTTTGGTGCGATTTATGTTTCTTGCTCGGGTAAAGTGTTTTAAGTTGTTGTAACTGTAAAGATTTTTCTCATTGTTCTCTTCTAGATTATCTTAGCGTAGCGGCATTCCAATCATATGGTATGTTATTAGATTAATCAAATTTAGATTAATAAATTATCATAATGTAATAATTTACCATAAATAGCTACCACAAAATTTAATGTTTAATAATAACTAACCAATAACATAAGCACAAAAAATATATATCTAATATCTAACGAGCAATTCTTGTGTATATATATATATATATATATATATATACAAGAATTGCTCGTTATATATATATATATATATATGACGGTACTTCCGTTTATCGTACGTGCTAAGCGGAAACATGTTAACAAAGTATTCACTAATCGCGCCACCTAGCGCAAGCTTGTTTAAGAGACGAACAAAACTAAACGACCGACCTCCGTTCGGCAGTCTGAGCCCGCGAGTGGCGCGGTGCACTGGTCGCATATCGTATACTCACTTACGTTAGTTTGGTGGACCTCTCTCATGTTGTCACTTGTGAGAGAGTGGTGTCATGGTTGCTGCGCTTGGCAGGTGGACTGGCGGTAGCGGTAAATGCTGTACGTTCTCCGGAGAAGAGCTGTTGCTCGTTCTCTTAATGAACCCTTAGGTGATTTGGCTGAGGAATCCACGAGCAGGTAAATGGGTGGCGCTGGTTGTGGTCTTGTCCCGTGGTCGCACGGGCAAGACTACCCTGTGTCATCCATCCATACCATATAGTTCTTTGTACAAAGGCGATTGCCTGGGTCTGTCCTGTGAGCTCACTTAAGGTGTGAGTTGTGATTGGTGTATAAGTGTGAAGGCAATCGTGATTACTTGCAGTACGGTCAATTGCAACTTTATATCCGCATTTATATTCCTCGTGTCTGATTACTTCTTCAACATATATATTCTGAATCTCGCAAACGACAATAAACAAACTCGCAAACGAGTATAACATTATTCCGCTCTTATATTATAAATGGATGGATAAAAAACCCAAGGGATGGTTATAAACATATTTATATCTACCTAGGCCAACTCCCGCTGATATCGTTTCGTCAACAATTACATTCCCAAGTAGGACTAACGTTAGGCAGGTAAGCGATTAAAACACTATTGCCTTTGCAATTTATCATGTGAGTATATATTGCCTCGACTACAAATAGTTTGAAAAGCAGGAGAATGGTTAATGATAGTTATAAAAAGACTAGGTATGAAAGAGAGTATTGGTGTAAAGATGCGAAAGGGAATGCTCCGATGGTTCGGACATGTGGAAAGAATGCCGAACGAACGTCTGGTTAAGAAGATATACAATGCGAAAGTGGAAGGATGTAGGTACCGGGGGAGACCGAGACTCGCCTACCTAGACCATATTGGTCACGTACTGAAGGAAGGTGGAGTCAAGAGTCTCTGAAACCGGCGAGCGTGTATGAAGAGAATTATGAATGTGGAGGAAGCGAGTGAAGTATGCAAGGATAGAGTTCTCTAGCACTCTGTTCTCTCTGCCTACCCTGCAAGGGATATGGCGTGATGATATGTATGTATATATGTTTGTATGTATGTATGTATGTATGTTTGTATGCATGTTTGTATGTATTTTTGTATATATGTTTGTATGTATGCATGTTCGTATGTATGTTTGTATGTATGTTTGTATATATGTTTGTATGTATGTTTGTGTGTATGTTTGTATGTATGTTTGTATATATGTTTGTATGTATGTTTGTGTGTATGTTTGTATGTATGTTTGTATATATGTTTGTATGTATGTTTGTGTGTATATTTGTATGTATGTTTGTGTGTATGTTTGTTTGTATGTTTGTATGTATGTTTGTATGTATGTTTGTATGTATTTATATTATAGACGGGTGGATAAAAAACTCAAGCGGTGGTTATAAACACATTTATATCGACCTAGGCCAACGCCCGCTGATACCATTTGGTCAATAATTCAATTCCCAAGTAGGAATAACGTTAGGCAAGTAACCGATCTATATATATACCGATAATACTATTTCCTTAGCAATGTATCATGTGAGTATATATTGCCTCGACTACAAGTAAAAAAAAAAACAGGAGAATGGTTAATGATAGTTATAAAAACACGTAGCGGTGTAGTAGCGGCTTCGAATACTACCAACCCTTACTTTGCTCGTGGATGTCGTCAAAGACGACTAAGAACCTTATAACGACCTAGGCCATCTCCATCTGATGCCGTTTGGTCAACAATTACATTCCCAAGGAGGGTTAACGTCTGGCAGGCGGCCGGTCATAAATCTATTGCCAATAACTTCTACAATATTTACTATGAAAGAAGAGTACATATTGTATCGACCCCAAGTAATTTGGATAAGGGTAGGAGAACAATGATGATGAGTTATAAAAAGGCTAAAGTCCTATAGTACTAAATATAAGTAGCTATAATAATTCTGCACACATTTTACAGCTAAATAAGTAAAATACAACTCAATGTCATTGCTATAACGAGATGATTGTGTCCACTTAAGGAAAATTCAATTAACTTCAAGGTGAGAAAAAATTATTTATTTCTACAAACAAAAAAAAAACCTCGCTGTTTTAATTCAAACTCACTGTGTTTCAAAGACATAATGATACGCATATTTAAATAAATTATCTAATTCGAACAGTTCTTATGTGTTTCTATTTAATTGTACATATATAGAATGTAGGGAATAGTTCTAATGATTGCCATGAAATTTGCCATGCTATAGAAACCCTCGATTTATCACGATTTTCAGTCCTTATTTATCCTTAGGACATTTGCAATATCGAGGGCACAACTAACAATGAAAACCCCAAACCCACACAGAAAATTGGGCTGCTGGCTCTCTCGCTCACTGAACGAAGCGCAACAGTATATTGTCAGTACTTAGACGTCGATTTTCTGCGAGTGTATTGCACTACCCCGAACAGGCCAGCCCGCGGCTATAGACAGAAAATTATCGATAGTTTTTTTTTATATGTTTTAGTTGTTAGCCTCAGATGGCTATAACAACTTTACCCGGACTGTGGGTGAGCGCTGAGGGCTCTCAACCCGATTTTATTGATAGTGTGGCGCTGTCGCTATTATTGTAGCAATTTACATTTCTTCCAACTAACCGTTAAATAATTAATGAATTACGAAGAATATTTATGAAGTATAGAATACTTCTGAATTATGAATTCAAAAAGTAATACAATAAAATTTCTATAATTTTATGTGGGAATTTTAATTTCAATTTCGCATCGGATATAAACCTTTAATTAAATTGCTCAACAAAACATTTAATTTAAAAATATGCAACAATTGCATGCCATCAACTACCATATTGAAAATAATAATTAACACCGTCTTCCAAAGACATATAAAATAAAAAATTAGAGTATTTATTTCTTATCGTAGTTACTCTTAGTCAATCAACCGAACAAATAAATTATTTGCGTTAAATTTATGTACATTTTTAAGGTCGTACAAAAAAATATTTCGCCCGAAATAGTTATTTGGATGAAAGAATTTTTTGCTGGCAAAAAGTATTAAATATCAAATGATCAAAGATAAAAAATAAATAAAAGATTCCCATAATATGAAAAGGTTAAACAAATGTCATATACCTGGTATATTAATGAAATAAGAATATTGATACATTGAATAATAATAAAAAAAAAAGAACCATCATCATCATCTCATCACAGCTCATATATGTTCCACTGTTGGGCTCGAGCCTCCTCCATAATGGGAGGGTAATTGACTAACTATACCACGCTGGTCAGATTTTTTTTTATTGCTTATGGTGGCAAACGAGCAAGCAGCACACCTGATATATATACCCCAATACCAAGGGTACAGCTTAGACCGCTGCCTACCAATAAAATACCCAAACCCACCCAGCTGGGCTTCCGGCTCTCTCGCTCACCGAACGAAGCGCAATAGCACATTGTCATTACTCAGACGTCGATCTTCTGCGAGAGTGTGGTACTTACCCCAGACGGACTGGCCCGCGGCTGTAGACAGAAAACTGTCAATAGCGTTGTCCTACCACAATTAAAGTGTGTGTTAGTATATGGTTTAGTTTCGAGTTTTCCTTCCTTTGCATAGATGTTATATGCGTTTTATATCCCTTAGTCATCTTTTACGATCACCCACGGGTAAGGTAAGGGCTGGTGAATTGTATTCTTACTCCGCCACCAGACGAAATATTATCAAAACAAAAAAATCCTTATCATCCTAATACTCCCGAAACTTTATATTCATCTCATTCTCCTGTACGTTATTTTTCTGAAGTTTCACTTCTGAAGAAAGCCTATTGGGTCAGCGATTTTTTTTTATATAAAGTATAATAATAATTTTGTTTTTGCTGTGTAAGCGGCTACGAATACTACCAACGCTTACTTTGCTCGTGGATGTCGTAAAAGGCGACTAAGAGCCTTACAACGACCTGGGCCAACTCCATCTGATGCCGTTTGATCAACAATTACATTACTGTATCGACCCCAAGTAATTGGGATAAGAGTAGAAGAATGAAAATGATGAATAACAATCTCGTTTCTATTAAATAGCAATTCTGTACATATTTTGTGTTTTATTACCATTACATAGTGATATTATTGCTCGTCGTGACCTTCTTGGATGAACAGGAAATTGATAAATTGTTTTAACAGCCTCGTCAGCTCTGTGACTATTAACGAGCTAATTATCCTTAGCTGTAAGTCACGATATCTATCGCATAAAACCTGCGAGCCCTCCATTAACTTTTACGAAACAATATTATTAGATGCCTGTAATCATTTCTGCTTCTTTCTTCTTTTTCTTGTTTATTTATTGGAGTTTACTCCTTAAGAATCGATTTTCATATAAGGCGCCCGGTATGAGAAAAATTTGAGGAGTAAAATCTAGTGATCGAATGACCTCGTTACGTTTTTGGTGCGCAACCTATTCTGCGCACCTTTCACTTTCTGACGTGAGATAATACTTCACTGAACAGTTTTAATATATGTAAATAACAATATATATATATTATTTTTAGTCAAATGAGCTTTTTTTGCGCCTGTTTTGATAATCGTACTTAAGGAGTAAACTCCAGTCGTTATTTTTTTTTAACACTTTTTTTCTTTCCTTCTTTGTTTCTGATGGCAGAATATCAGTAGAAGCTGAGCAGAATAAATATTTTATCTTTCTTTTGTTCTAATTATATTACAATTTCATACTATTGTCTCTAAAAGTATTGTCTGGTCATTGTGATGTCATCGGATAATCGGACTGAGATTTAGTCCGTCATCTATATACAGAGAGGCCTACCAAGACGAATAAGTAACAGTGGTGCCAAAGCATCGATGGGATTGGTATACGAAAGGGTAATATACCAGTCAGACTACCGATGGTCAGTTGAATGGACATCCTGGATAGATCAAATGGAGTTTGTACCAACCATGGGCCACAAAAAAAGGAATGTACAATATTAGTAATATAACAAGATCCCAGACTTCGAATAGTCTTCGATTCTGAATATTGAATTTGAATTCAAATTGTCACGTTTCATTCATATATACTTGTCTGTCGTATGATAATCAAATTATGGATCTTAATAATTTGTTGTCTTTATGGAAGACGTATGCCATCTACCGGACAAACATTACACATTTGTACCGATTTAATACTCTAACTTTTCAATTAGAATTATATTGATTGAGGACACGTCCGTATTATCCAAATTGCTGAATTTTATCATTTAACACCGCTAGGAGCTGAGTCATTTATAAAAACTTGTTTACGAGCGATAAAATGTGACTTTTTGTATTTATAGGTATTATAATATGACTTTTTGTACTTATACTATAAAATGCAAATGTAGATACAATTATTTTTTTTTTACAAATTTTATTAGACTGTGCTTTCCATATGAGCAAACAGCACAACTGATCGTATGTGTCACTGCCGCCCATGGACCTTTGCAATACCAAAGGTATAGCTAGGCCGTTGCCTAGCAATACAAACCCCAAACCCACCCAGTTGGGCTTCCGGCTCTCTCGCTCACCGAACGAACCGCAATAGCACATTGCCATTACTCAGACGTCGATCATCTGCAGAGTGTGGTACTACCCCGGACGGACCGGCCCGCGGCTGTAGACAGAAAACTATCAACAGCGTGGTCCTACCACTATTAAAAATACAAGGCTTATTGCGTTAGTACAGCTGTCTTTGGCCGGGCGCGACTCGAATGTCAAGGCAGCGTTAGCATAGTCCAATGGCGTCGTCAAACACGTCGCCTCAAACGGAATGAGCGGGATATGTTCAGACTATAGCCAACTAAAGTAAAACGGTGCTGTTTTTAACACACTAAACAATAATTATAAAAATAAAGAAGATAACTAAATTCGATAAAATAAATATACATAGTAAATAAAATTTAGCTGTGTGGTGGCGGCTGCGAATACTACCAACCTTTACTTTGCTCGTGGATGTTGTAAAAGACGACTAAGAGCTTTATAATGACTTGGGCTAACTCCATCTGATGACGTTTGGTCAACAATTACATTCCCAAGGAAGATTGACGTCTGGCAGGCGCCCGGTCATAAAACTATTGACCAATAACTTTCATAATATGTACTATGAAAGCAGAGTACATATTGTATCGACCCCAAGCAATTGGGATAAGAGCAGGAGAATGATACACATACATACATACATATCATGACGCCATATCTCTTGCAGGGTAGGCAGAGAGAACAGAGTGCCAGAGAACTCTATCTCTGCATACTTCACTCGCTTCCTCAACATTCATCATTCTCTTCATACACCCTCGCCGGTTTCGGAGACTCTTAACTCCACCTTCCTTCAGTACCTGACCGATCTGGTCTAGGTAGGTTAGTCTCGGTCTCCCTCGGTACCTACATCCTTCCACTTTCGCATTGTATATCTTCTTAACCAGACGTTCGTTCGGCATTCTTTCCACATGTCCGAACCATCGGAGCATTCCCTTTCGCATCTTTACACCAATACTCTCTTTCATACCTACTCGCTCTCTTACGTCGTCGTTACGTATGCGGTCGGTCAGCCTAACTCCACAGATTTTCCGAAGAAATCGCATTTCGACCGCATTAAGTTTACTTTCATACTCTTTTCTGCATACCCAACTCTCGCTCCCATACAGTAATGTTGGGACAAGCACTGCGTTATGTATTGCTACACGTGCCTTCTGGCTGAGGTGGTGGCTGCCGAGAAGTTGCCCCAACGCTCCGTTCACTCTATTTCCCGCATTCACTCTTCGCTCTATATCAGTGGTGTACCGTCCATCTCGGCTAAATCCACATCCAAGATATACAAATTCATCCACCTGCTCTAGTACATCATTACCTATTGTTACTCTTACATCTGTTCTGGCTTCATCTCTTTCAAAGACCATTATTTTGGGTTTTCTCACATTCACGCGTAGACCCCTTTTCTTACAATCTGAGAATGAGAATGATAAAATTCTATATAAAAAGATCATTTTCAAACAATCAAAGCGATTGAAATAAGGGCAAGAGGCTGATCATAATGTTTATAATAAGTTACCTTGAAATCGAATTGTATATTTATATTGCTATCATTGTGTTTTTTAAACTAGGTCTAACATTGACACCATCTCGTTATTACAGATTTGATAATGTCAATATTTAGCAGTAAAATGTTTGTGTGACATGTTTTATATTTTGATATCCTTCATTGTAATCTGATTGTCTAGACATCGTGATGATCTCGACTTGATGAGATAAGAATTTGAGTAAATACTTTAAGAAACCGGTACAATAGTTAAATATGTCAGCAAAAACATATATATAAAGTATTGAGGATATGATAAAGAAACAAAAAGAATCGCGAGAAAATTTCGCAATAGAGAATTTATTACGTCTATAACTGTAATTTAACAACAGATTTTTTATAGATATAGATCTATATATAGATTTGAATAAGTTTAAGTAAATAATAAAGTTTGATATTGAAATGATTTTTTATAAATAAAATATGAATATTTACGTAGTTATTAGTTATCGGTGTGGTGACGGAGTAAGAATACTATTCACCACCTCATATCTTACCCGTGGGTGATCGTACGAGACGACTAAGGGATATAAAACGCATATGACATCTATGCGAGAGAAGGAAAACTCGAAACAAAACCCTATACCAACACGTCTGACCATCGCAGTATAGTAGGTTAATTTCCCTCCCATTACGGAGGAGGCCTGAGCCCAACAGTGGGACATTTATGGGCTGTGATGATGATGATTTTTTTTTTGGGGACTACGGTCTGGACACCCCACGCCTATTCCATCCGGGGCGACATATGACCTCACAATATATCGTGCTCCCTCAACACCGCTATTGGGCTAACCAATGGTACGGATTCCTTAACATCCGTACCATTGGTCATCGACCATTATCGACCCGGCGGGAAGTGAACACCCTAACATATATCTAAGTTTCCATTCTCCCAGGATAAATAATTGTGTGACTTACAAATATTTGAATATATTCCATATTGAAGAATTTTAATTTTTTTTTAAAACAAAATAAAATTATAATGATTTTTGAAAACAACTCCATTTGTGATAAGTTATATGTTAAGTTAAACATACAAGTTTAGCGACGCGAAAAATCACACTTAGTTATGTTTGAAATACAATATTTATTATTTAAGTTATGTTTAAGTGTTACTTATTGTGTCATTTATGTTAAATATATTTATCAATTTCATCATCATCATCCTACTCTTATCACAATTACTTCAGATCGACGATATATGTAACCTTCTTCCATTGCCTTTTTCTACGTGTTATCGCATACTTATAAATAGCTGTAAAATAATATTAATTGTAAATGAAAAAATATGTTGACAGTTCTCTGTCTACAGCCGCGGACCGGTCCGTCCGGGGTCACATTCTCGCATAAGATCGACGTCTGAGTAATGGCGATGTGCTATTGCGCTTCGTTCGGTGAGCGAGAGAGCCAGCAACCCAACTGGGTGGGTTTGTGTTGGTAGGCAGCAGCCTAGCTATACTCTTGGTATTGCAAAGGTCCATGGGCGACAGTGACACTTACGATCAGGTGTGCTGTTGGCTCATTTACCACCATAAGCAATAAGAAAAATAGCGCATAAATTGTAATACATAATATTTTTAACTTATAAATTATAGGAGGTAGATAGATTCCATAGATGTTATATGCGTTTTATATCCCTTGCTTATTTCTTACGATCACGCACGGGTAAGATCCTCCTAGGATTGTATCCTCACTCTGTCACCACACTGATATTATTTTTTTTATTGGAGTTTACTCCTTAAGAATCGATTTTCATATAATGCGCCCGGTATGAGAAAAATTTGAGGAGTAAAATCTACATAGGCTGCAGTACACCTGCCATCAGGTGTACTGCTTGCTCGTTTGCCACCATGAACCAAAAATAATCTAATTAATATCTTCATATTATATGCAATTTATTGCATTGTGAAGTTCTATTTTTATAAATATTTATATGCTGATAAATAATAGCCAATGCAAATGTTGAATTTCAAGATATCTTAAGTTATTTGCTTTTTATAAATAATGCGATAATTGAAATTTCAAAAGTCATATTTTTAAATAGCATACGTTTTTATATCAGCATTGTGTTTTAAATGTACTTTAGAAATTTATACGTTTTAATAAATCCATCCATTCATCTATCAGCCCCTAAACGTCCACTGTTGGACATAAGCCTCCCCCACGAGAATGCCGTTCGCAATGGTCCTGTGCCACCTGCATCCAACGGTTTCCTGCGACCTTTGTAATGTCATCAGTCCAACTAGTGCTGGGTCGTCCCACGCTGTGTCGTCCGATTGGTGGTCACCACTCGAGAACCTTTGTGCCCCAAACGGTTGTCGGTTCGTCGAGTGATGTGGCCTGCCCTTTGCCACTTCAACGTGCTAATTCTTCGGGCTATGTCGGTTACACCCGTTCTTCTACGAATTGCCGTATTCCGGATTATATCACGTAGAAAAATACCGAGCATAGCCCTCTCCATAGCACGCTGAGCAACTTTAAGCCTCTCTATGAGGCCGACATTTAGAGACCACGTTTCAGTGCCGTAAGTCATCGCTGTTAACACACACTGGTTACAAACCTTTGTTTTCAGAATAATAAATACGTTTTGCAATTTTATATAAAACTTGGCATCATCATCATCATCTCAATCCATTGTTTCATATATATGATATATGAAACAGGCTGTATAAAGCTTGCTTATGCGGCTTATTTGTTGCGAATGAATTTTTATTTTAACTACCCTCTTTAAAAAGAAAAGAAAATATGCTCACTATTATTAAGTTCTTCTCATTCTCTTACTCTTTCTATTTCTCAATTGTCTAATAAGTTATATGTACTGGTATAATGTAATGCAAGTACCTATTATAAAACTCATTCATTGAAATCGCTATCTGAATGTGCCTTTAAAAACAATAACACAATCAATATGTAACTTTTATATGAATTAAATAAATTAAAACAAGAAAAATCATCTCAAGTTTTTTGGCGATAAAGTTACCACGCTATGTCAAAATAGTCAATATAAATGCAGTTTTTATTTTCTATTCATAATCTAATAAAAAATATAAATAATGTTGACAATTTTAAAATCAATTTTTAATATAACATTGAAAACATTGATGAAATTTGATCTGTTTGAACTTCGCCATATATCGCGAGCCTTAGTAATTTTATATCAATTCTCAGTTGTAATTACTATTTAGACGATGGATAAAGCTAAAAACCCTATTTTATAGATATTGCCTTGTACGTAAATATAAAAATACTAATTAAGAATTTTTAGAAGATACGAGATCACGAAAACTAGTATGTTAAAACTGCACTAGCTAATGCATAAAAAACAGAAACACAATTAAAAAAAATTTCATCATAATACTTGCAGTACACAGTAAAAATATATCGGCACCAATAAATGACAGAACGCGGAACGTGACTTCATGTGTAGTTTTCATCGATAGCGACGCGTTTTGCAAATTTTTTTTTTTATCCGCAAGGTGGACCATGGATGTGGTCGCGCCCTGACAAATCGTCCGGGGCGACAGAAGAGGCGACACGCAACCCCATAGTCCCACCCTGCAAACACCTCTCTTCGCCGTGCGAGCGGGCCACCGGTACCCGATCTTTGACTTCGGTGGACCGCGTTTTGCTAAATCGAATTTCCCTCTATTATTTTGTTTATTTTAATTAACATTTCTTGCAATTGAAGATTGTAGAGATTGGAGAATGTATTTAGTTTAAATACACATTTACAGTTACATTTTACAGAGTTTATGGTCACAAGAACGCTGTAACGTCGGAAAATTTAAGGTCTAACGCGATAGAATCCGTAAAAACAGTTTTATTTCAAAGAAATCCTATTTATACATTTGTTTTAAATTATATTTATCCTGCTCTTATCCTAATTAATTATGGTCAACGCGATATATACCTGTCTTTAATCGTATATATTACAAAAGTTATTGAAAATAATTTAACGACCGGCTACCTGGCTGACATCAACCCTTCTTGGGGATATAATTGTTGATCAAATAGCAACAGGTGGAGTTCGCCCAAATTGGTATACCTAAAGCTATCTACGAACAAAGTAAAGGTTGGTAATATTCGTAATCATACTCATCATACGGTAATAGATTTACAATTTTAGTGTGATATCATATCTTGCTTATTTGTAACAAAACCATTTTTCTAAAATCGGTAAGATTAATTTTGTTTCAAATGTATATTATTCGCGTAAACATCATAAATCGTTTGTATATTTATTTCATTAAATATAAAAATATAAATAAATATAATAATCGGCGAACACAATCTAATGAATAATGTAGATCTATTATTTTTAAAATATTTTATATTTTACCAAAGAAACATGTGCTTAAGAGGAAATCACGTGTAAAATTTATTTATTTGAATAAATTAAGTATCTGTAGTTAATTGATAAGGAACTATTACGATTTATACTTATTTTGAATAAAACTATTTAATGAATTATATTGTAATTGAATTTTTGTTATTTTCACCTTGTTATAGAGGGATAAGAATGGAAATATCACCAGCCGTCGTTAAAGGGTCTATCAGATGAGTGGGCAGCAGGTTTTTCTTAGAAAATATTTAATATTTCACTGAAATCACTAATCCACCGGGCAAGTATTGCGATAGCGGCACTATCTCCTTTTTATAAGGGAAACCTATACCCACCGGTGGATGGTAAAAGGCTAAATGATGAATGATAAAAAAATTTCGTTACTATTTTTCATCACAATGTTTTTATTTCTATAAGATAACAGATCAAACTAATGAAATATATTTACATATAATTACACATAAGTCTCTGTTTCTCTCTCTCTCTCTCTCTCTCTCTCTCTTCCGTGTGGTAGAAGTAGAATATAATTCACCACCCCTTTCTTATCATGTTGCCCAAATGCAAGACCAAGACCGCGCAAGAGTATCGCAGTGCTCCCTTAGACAGCATTTTACGATTATTTTGGTAAAGAAAGAATTGTCAATAATTCGTATTCTTAATACAAGGGGTCATAATTTGATCTTATTTTAAACAGTCTTATGATAGATAGGTGTGATTATAGCCCCACTCCCGTTAAGTGGTATGTACCTAATTATATTAATAGTTGTACAGTTAGTGCCACTAGATGAATGGAATTTCATTAATTTAGTTAGATTTTCATTTCTATGTGGATTTTTCATTTCTATCAGAATGAGTGACTTTGTGTTTTATTCTAACAGCGAGAGTTGCAAGACTTGCGAGACTCTCAAGAGTCTAGTTGTGGGTCTCGTAAAATACGACTAAGAGAAATTAAACACACTAAGAGAATTTTATAATCTCTATGAGATGAGAATAATAAAAACCCACTAGAATCTGTAAAAAACATAAAAATCTCAATAAGTTGAGAAAAATTAATTATTAAAAAACTTTTAGAGTATAAGAAGAACAGGAACTACTCCTGGTTCAAAGAGTTCTTATTCTTCAACGTCGTTGAACTCTCGACGTTGAAGAATAAGAACTCTTTTCTGTATTCTTCGCCTAAGAATAAAAATACTTATTCAAGAACTTATAAGAAAGAATAACGGATACAATCCTAATGAATAATGATAAATTTCAATCTTAAATTGCATAGTTAGCAGAGTGAATTCAGTACTGGCCTAATATTATAAGTAATTTCGATCCCTACTTAAGACAATTCTTTGTGTAATACAGAAATAATTGTTAAGTCTGGGTATTATTCGTATCCATTGCATGTTTGTAAAGTCCCACACGACATAAGATTAACTTCAGAATGCAAAAAATACACTTATTAAGTATAAGTGTTTTTTTTTTTGGTGAGCTATGGTCTGGGCACACGGCATCCGTTCGGTCCGGGGCGACGAAAGAGCGGCGCTTGGCCCTATAAACTACCGCATTTTCTCCCAAGCTACCATTTGGCCGGCCACCGGTATGGAATCCTTGACGTCCGTGGCCAGACCGGTGGTTACCCTTTCGGGTGCCATCCCCCGTCCCCATCGACGCCCTTGCTAACTGCTGGAACGTTGCCCCCACGCGGTCAAACCAGACTGCCGGGTGCCAGACTATTCCCCAATCCAGTCACCCACTACCTCGACTAAGGCGGCATTAGGTGCAGGTACTCGGGCCTACGCCGCCCCAGACGTCGCCAGCGGAGGGTGTTACCAAAGAGGATTTACTCTCGGACCCGCCCCTCCGTCTTCTTCCGCGAGACGACTGTCTTGCAGAACGCGGTGACCGTATCCCAGTTCCTGACCCTGCCAACCATCGCATTAGCGACCTTAAAAGCGTGCCGTGTCCTCGTCGTAATCGCAGTGATGGCAGGACGGTGTCCTCTCCGTCCTCGCGACCGTGTGCAGGTACTTACCGAAAGTATAAAAGTAGACGATAGTGGTTGTTTACTTAATCATTTGTTTCACAATTTTATAAAATTTATAATATTACCCAACATCTATTATATATTAACAAGCATTATACTTATGTAGATATAATGTCGTGAATAAATATATAATATATATATTATGTATACATAAAGTTTAACACGCGGCAAAGTATCACGTGACCACACACACACTCATCACGTGCAAAAAAAAAAAAAGAAATATTCATCCGAATATATTAAGCATTTATTTTTTTTATAAATTTTTATCGCGTTTGTATTTGATTTTCGATTTCGCGACTTAAATATTTATTTTTTATTCAAATGAAATACATATTGTTCTTTTATATATGATGTTTACGCGAGTAAGAAAGGTATGAAATACACGCGTAAATATAAAAAATATATTTTAATAGTGAAAAACACAATTCAATAATGGATGACTTATATTTTATTATTTTAAAATTGTGGATAGAAACAGATATAATATTCTACTGTTAATAACGAGAGGAATATGGGATTGGATCAAATTAGTACAGAATTTAAGGAATATACAGGATCCAAAAATTTAGCTTCCAATTTGCCGCAAGACTTGCAGAAATCTAGTATCAAACAAGTGAAATCACTCTAACAGCATCATTCTCCTACTCTTATACCAATTACTTGGGGTCGATACAATATCTAGTCTTCTTTCATAGTACATATTGTAAAAGTTATTCGCAATAGTTTTATGGCCGGCCGCCTGCCAGACGTCAACCCTCCTTGGGAATGTAATTGTTGACCAAACGGCATCAGATGGAGTTGGCCCAGGTCGTTATAAGGCTCTTAGTCGACTTTTACGACATCCACGAGCAAAGTAAGGGCTGGTAGTATTCGTAGCCGCTACTACACAGTACCTGATAGATGTATGGAAAGAAAACAACCATAATTTTGATCTTAGAGAGGACCCGAGCATAGCGCTCTCTCAATAGAATGCTTTAGAACTTCAGCTTGAATTATGAAATCACCATTTATATTATTTTAATAACACAACATTACATACACATACATATCATCACGCCCTATCCCTTGCAGGGTAGGCAGTTAGACTGCAATCCGGCTCGAATGCGTACCGCAGTGGGGGTTAGGACGTGCCCCGGAGGCGACGCGTACCGGCCCGCCCCCGTCGGTACGAACATCGGCAGATGCAGCGATGGGGGCCGCCACCCATCACGCCTTGTCCAGTCAGGCGAGTCGAGGGGAGCAGAGTGTCGGGTGGGCACGTGGAATACAATGTTAAGAGATATATTTTCATATCAAGCGAGACTTTACAAATAAACAATTAATGAACATAAATAACACCCAGACTCGGAACAATAAGTTTTGGATCGCATAAAGAATTGTCCTGCTAATTGATCGAAACCAGGACACTCGGTATAAAAGGTTACTCAGATTAAAATGCTACCTAGGCAGTCGTTCACGCCACCTGTCAGTAACATTTGTCACTAAATCATCGCTAATAACACAGTGATTACAGATGCTGCATTCTAAGGCATTGTGGAATCTATATATCTATCTAATATCTTTAAAATAGCAATTCTTGTATATTTCTATATTTTCAGAATCCCAGAAACGGCACCAACAACTTTCTTGAAATTTAGTATGTAGGAGGTTTTGGGCTTGTTAAATCGATCTGGCTAGATTTTATTACTGGAAAATATTGTTTTGTCACTGTTATTAGCCAACGAAAGACTATAATATTTCGTTGGCTGAAAATTATTGGAATATGAGACAAATTTTGACACTTTCATTCACTTGGCTTAGTTGGAAAATCGAGCAGTCTATTCCAGACAGCTCCAGTCCAAAACTTGGTTTTCTTTTCCTCATTATATTTCTTTCTTTTTTAATTTTTATAAATATTTTTTCACTATATTATCAATATTTTTTTTAATAGGTATCTAAATATATATTCCAAAAAGAAAATACAGAACTAAGAAGTAAAAAATAAGTTTGGTTTCTCCAAATGTTATTTGCCTTAGAGATTTGTGAACGTAACTCAGACGTAAGCTAATAAGATGCAGAATATGCCGCATATTGCATTAATATTTTTGCCACTCATTCTAATTTGTATGATTTTAAAACTGTCATATTACGTGGCCGCGTTATGACAAATGTATGTTACCAGCAATGACTTATAACACTTGAATGTGGTCTTTAAATGTCGACCTCTTAACATGACTTGAAGTCACTTAGCGTGCTATGGAGACGGTTGTGCTCAGATTTTTTCTACGTGATAAAATATAGAATATAGAAAACTATAGAATAGAGAATGCAATCGAGAGCGTTTGATGAATTAGCACATAAGTAACAATAAGTAGACCAAATCAATGGTCTACTTATTAGTAACTATTAGGAAAACAAAAATCTAAGATGAATTGAACAACACAGCGTAAGATTACCCTCAGTAGCTAAACCAATGGATAAGTTCATAAGTGGCGATCAAGTATTGAAAGACGCAATGGAGAATGGCTCCTAGTAGATGAATACACAGTAGCACAAAGCTATTCTGAGTGGCACAATATTGGGCAGTCCTATTTCTAAGAATAGACATCTAAGGGGGTTTGATGGATGTCAACATTATATACATATTACCTACTCTTATTCCAATTACTTGGGGTCGACGCAATATGTACTCCTCTTCCTACATATTGCAAAAGTTATTGGCAATAGTTTTATGACCAGCCTAACGTCAATCGTCCTTGGGAATGTGATTGTTGACCAAATGGCATCAGATGGTGTTGGCCGAAGTCAAAATAAGCCTCTTAGTCGTCTTTTACAACATCCACGAGCAAAGTTAGGGTTGGTAGTATTCGTAGCCACTACCACACAGCTAAAGGGGTTTGATGGATGTATGGACTATCAATTTCATTAAAAGATTTGGGATTTTAAAACAATAGTTTGATGGTAAGTAGAATATTCCAGTTGATAACACACTGGATTTGTTTAAGTGCTCCTAATTACCATACTAAGATATGATAGGGCCTTATTTAGTGGTATGATTAACCAGGTATATACCGAGTATTAAGGGATATCTCACAGATGAAGCTGGTGAGACGAATCAGTCAGGGCTTTATATCGATTTTTCATTCTCTGACATTAATGTTATAATCGGTTGACATCTAACACTCGTTTCCTACCATAACAATTGAGAAAGAAAGTGTGAAAGTGGGTGCTGAAGAAAGAAAGTGGTGTCTGTTATATCCTTAGTAGGTCACGATAAATATACGGCTGACCCGAAAACTTATATATACTTATATATTGTTTGTGTAATATACCAATAATACACCTATGCCTGTTTACAACACCCTTACAGGAATGTAAAAGCCATATATCATGAATGTCTTGTACCGTGTGACTTAAATGTTACTTAAAATTTTGAGTTAGTTGCTGAAAACGGACATAAATGTTGTTAGTCGCACTTTGTACAATATTTTTTCTGAGGTTCAAAATTGGAAAATAGATGATTTTCCTTATGAATAAGGAAAAGACAATAAAATATTGCATTTGGAAGATCATATTCTCTGTCTTAAAATGACCTTCAAAGCTGTAATCAATAATCGAGAATTTTGAATGAGATGTTCTGGAGGCTGTTCATGCCTACATAGAAATAAAGGTTGCCCTTTTTGTGGTGGGCTATGGTCTGTACACACTCTACCTATTCCGCCTGAAGTGACTGACGGAACGACGACCCCACAATTTACATTCTCATCGTCATTGGGCCAACCATTGGTACCGATTCCTTTACTTCCATGACCATTCCGCAGGTTATTCTTTGGGCTACCATCCTCCGTCAACGTCTTCGCACTATTGGCCTCTCTGCAGGTGCCGGACTCATCCCTGCTGCGATCACCCAAAGAAGTTATTTTATTGCTATTGGCAAACGAGCAAGCAGCACATCTATTGGTGCTACTATCGCTCATGACCTTTGCAATACCAATGCTAGCTTGCCCACCAACCCAAACCTTCCCAAAAAGTTGGGCTTCCAGCTAACTCGCTCACGAAACGTAGCACAATAGCACATTGCCACTACTCAGACGTCAATCTTCTGCGAGAGTGTGGCACTACCCCAAGCGGACTGGCCCGCGGTTGTAGACTGAAAATTGTCAACAGAGTGGTCCTACCACTAATAAGTAAGCCCTATATCCTATATCACCTTGATCCTACCCCATATTCCTTTCTTTCTTGAGGTGTAAATTATATTGATAAATCATGTGAAAGTGGTTAGTCTCTCTTTCTATCATCTATTTCAAAAGAATATATGTCTCTCATATAATTACCACTTAAAAGAAATATATATATATATATATATAAGGAAAACTATGGTGGGTATCACATCAGACAAGAGAGCCGGACGCCCAACTAGGTGAATTTGGGATTTGTATTGGTAGGCAGCGGCTTAGCTATACTCATAGTATTGCAAAGGTGGATGCCACTCTCACTTACCATCAGATGTGTTGCTTATTCGTTTGTCGACATAAACATCATCATTCTCCTACTCTTATCCCAATTACTAGGGGTCGATACAATATGTAACTCTTCTTTCATAGTACATATTGTACAAGTTATTGGCAATTTTTTTATGACCGGCCGCCTACCAGACGTGAACCCTCCTTGGGAATGTAATTGTTGACCAAACGGCATCAGATGAAGTTGGCTCAGTTATAAGGCTCTTAGTCGTCTTTTACGATATCCACGAGCAAAGTAAGGGTTGGTAGTATTCTTAGCCGCTACCACACAGCCGTTTGTCGACATAAGCAATAAAAAAAATCACAAATTTATCTACTAATCTCAGTTTTATATTTAACATCGTAAAAGGCTTACGACAATTTCAAATAAGTACGTACAATTTCATTTATTACTCTTATCAAATAAACTCACCTGTGATTTCTAGTGCCTCGTCATAACTATGATTATGTTTTTCTGAAGATTTAACTGAATTCATTTCTAAATCACCAACATTTCTTATTTTGTCTGTCATCTTGATTAAGATTGTTTATTAATTGAAAATATATTAATTTATTTTAATTTTATTTTATTATTCCATTTATTTTTAAACATTAGTAATACTTTAATATGAATTAACGTAATTTATATCACTTTGAAGATATTGCGAATATACTTTTATCATTAGCATACACGAATTCAAACCAAACTTGTTACATATTATTAATATAAATTAATTATAATATAAATAATTTATTATACAAATTAATTCAATTAGAAATTAAAATACGTTAAAAATTTTATTATATAGCCAATCCGTTTTAGAATTTCGTTTTAAATTTTAAATAAAATTAAATAATTTAGATTTTTCGCGCTCATTATTATTTATTAATAATTTATTTTATTATTTCTAGATATATTTTTATTAAGTATGTGTGCTCTACCGTGGTAGACGGTCGACTGATCTTCGTTTCACTTAGAAGGTCGTATTATTATCACGTTACGTTGACAATGTACCAGTTGTATTCTTTTTTATCTATAAGAGTACTACTTTAACAATACAACAAACGACGCTAAATACCAATAGGATTCTAGTTGATAAAATAGACATACTATCAATTTTAGTCCCAACGATATTTCGTAATATGATTTGTATTGTTTGAAGGTCCATTTTTATTAAGGTTTTATTGTAAACGTGCTGCCAACTCAGATAATAAATTGCAGTTATCTGAAGGACTATAGCAGTATTAAAATTACAGCTTAATTATCTACCTAGATTTTGATTAAGACTTAAAATTAAATAGAACATAGATTAGGGATGCAGTGCTGCATGCCGTTAATTCCAGAGCCTACATATACGTGATAATGAACCCAGAAATGGGCTTTTCATAGATTATATAATTATTTTGATATACAAGAATTTTAATGTAATGTTAAGGTGTAAAAGCGTGGTGATGGAGTAATAATACAATTCACCATCCCCTATCTTACCCGTAGATGATCGTAAGAGACGACTAAGGGATATGAAACGCATATAACATAACAAGATAAGAAAACCTCGAAACCAAACCCTATGTTAACATGTTTGAGCAGCGTGGTATAATATGTCAATTTCTCTCCCATTATGGAGGAGGCTCGAGCCCAACAGTGAGATATATATGATCTGAGATGATGAAGGTCTAAAAATGATATGAAATAATAGTGTTAGTATATCAAGCAGTTCTTATTAGCAATACTACAAAGCGAAAGGTAGTCACTGCCGATAGAAATTGGGTAATGAAATATGGAAATTAAACATCTCACCACCTAGTACACTTTAGTTCTGAATATTAGAAATATAAGAGAAGGAAAACTCAAAATAAATATAACAACTTTCATGGTCTCAGTGGTCACTGCTCTGCTTTATGCAGATGATGCAGTCCTGCTGGCACAGTCAGCGATTGACCT
Organism: Lymantria monacha; assembly: GCA_905163515.2. Lineage (NCBI taxonomy): Eukaryota > Metazoa > Arthropoda > Insecta > Lepidoptera > Erebidae > Lymantria > Lymantria monacha. The sequence goes on along the minus strand of LR991091.1, from coordinate 2,221,087 downwards.
GCAGACCCTAGTCGACACAATGACAGAAGATTGTAAGAAAAGGGGTCTACGCGTGAATGTGAGCAAAACCAAAATAATGGTCTTTGAAAGAGATAAAACCAGAACAGATGTAAGAGTAACAATAGGTAATGATGTACTAGAGCAAGTGGATGAATTTGTATATCTTGGATGTGGATTTAGCCGAGATGGAAGGTACACCACTGATATAGAGCGAAGAGTGAATGCGGGAAATAGAGTGAACGGAGCGTTGGGGCAACTTCTCGGCAGCCACCACCTCAGCCAGAAGGCACGTGTAGCAATACATAACGCAGTGCTTGTCCCAACATTACTGTATGGAAGCGAGAGTTGGGTATGCAGAAAAGAGTATGAAAGTAAAATTAATGCGGTCGAAATGCGATCTCTGCGGAAAATCTGTGGAGTTAGGCTGACCGACCGCATTCGTAACGACGACGTAAGAGAGCGAGTAGGTATGAAAGAGAGTATTGGTGTAAAGATGCGAAAGGGAATGCTCCGATGGTTCGGACATGTGGAAAGAATGCCGAACGAACGCCTGGTTAAGAAGATATACAATGCGAAAGTGGAAGGATGTAGGTACCGAGGGAGACCGAGACTTACCTACCTAGACCAGATCGGTCATGTACTGAAGGAAGGTGGAGTCAAGAGTCTCCGAAACCGGCGAGCGTGTATGAAGAGAATTATGAATGTTGAGGAAGCGAGTGAAGTATGCAGAGATAGAGTTCTCTGGCACTCTGTTCTCTCTGCCTACCCTGCAAGGGATATGGCGTGATGATATGTATGTATGTATGTAACTTTCATGGTTTATTTCTCTCCTATTTTGAGGGGGTTTGAGGCTCAAAGATGAACTTCTTTTCTAAAGAATATGCTTTCACGACTACTCACCTAACCATTTAGGGAACTATTCACATAGTTGGATCCCACGGCGTTCCACCATCTGTCATTTAAGAGACCATTGGCAAGAAATAGATATTGGCAATTTGGACGAGGTTTAGCTGTAGTTCTCATTGCAAGTAATAAATTATTTCTTATATAGAATAAGCACAAAACTAGGGTAGCTTCCTTGGTAGTAAATGATCGGTTTGAGCAAAACTATATTGAAAGTTGATTTAGTTAATACAACTTTCTACAAGAAACGGTTGATTCTTTTTTTTTTATTGCTTATGGTGGCAAACGAGCAAACAGCACGCCTGATGGTAAGTGTCACTGCCGCCCATGACTATTGTAATACCAAAGGTACAACCAGGCTTCTGTCTACCAATACAATCCCCAAAACCCACCCCAGTTGGGCTGCCGGCCCTCTCACTCACCGAACAAAACGCAATAGCTCATTGCCATTACGTCGATCTTCTGCTCAGTGTGATACTACCCCGGACGGACCGGCCCGCGGCTGTACGCAGAGAACTGTCCATAGCGTGGTCCTACAACTATTAACATTCTATAAAGTAAAAAGTATTCTAAATGAAGCTAACAGATCAGCTTATCCTATGTAAAGATCTTTAAGATATTTACACATTCGATTTAAAATGTTAAAATGTAAAATTATTGAAATACTTGTTAGCGCTATTGTTCAATATGAGCGTGCAAAAAATCCATTTATTATTCGCTTTGCTCCTTTGGCTTCTTACGTCATATATTTATTCAGATGGAAAAGAACTTTATTTATATTATAGTTAAGTGTTTCTCTGAATACTTACTTCAATATTATTGTTTTTGATTTAAAATCCAGTTATTTGTTTAAATTTAAGATTATCATTATGATACCAACTCATAAATGTCCCACTGCTAGGCTCAAGTCTCCTCCATATTAGGAGGAAAATTGACCTATTACACCACGCTAGTCAGACGTGTTGATATTTGGTTTTATTTCGAGTTTTCCTTCTATTGCATAGGTGTTATAAGCATATTTGTTTTTTACGACATCCATGGGCCCTACAGATAATGGTGAATTGTAATTTTAATCTGTCACCACACAAAAATAAATTAAATCCCCCCCAGTTTCTCTATTCAGTGGCGAGATATGAAGGGGTTCCAGCAATGGATAGCGAAAAACTGGGTGATGATGATGATTTTTCTTTAAATCACTAATTGAACCAAAAGACGTTGTTGTGTAGAAATAACTAAAACATAGATTTTATTGATTTCGATCGCAGCGCCACCTACCTAGTCTCAGTGTGTTATTTTAGTGTAGTTGTGTGTAGAACGGATTTCCAATAGATGTGGGTTCGAATCCCACTTGTGACAATCATTTTTCGCTCGTAATCGGAGTTTTGTAAATAAACAAGCATATTAAATGATAAATTTCAGTCATTTAAATAACATTATTTTATTTTGTATTTTATACATATGACTATATGGGATCTTTAGTTTTTGAAAAGAATTTTTGAGCATAGAGATCATCTTCATTCAAGACTTGAAGTCACTTCTATTTCAAATCCGTTCCAACTCTTTTACCATTTAAGCTACCTTTGCAACTATGTTGTAATCAATTTTACTTTCATATTCTAGATTCGAGAGTCTTAAGAGAGACGTTTTACCGCACCTTTAACCATAAATATTTACAATATAACTTAAATAGTAAAGTGGTTCAAATCGATTTGCAATAACCGTTTGCCGTGTGGTGACGGAGTAAGAATATAATTCACCATCCATTATTTTGCCCGTGGGTGATCGTAAAAGAAAACTAGGGGATATACATACATATCATCACGCCATATCCCTTACAGGGTAGGCAGAGAGAACAGAGTGCCAGAGAACTCTATCCTTGCATACTTCACTCGCTTCCTCAACATTCATAATTCTCTTCATACACGCTCGCCGGTTTCGAAGACTCTTGACTCCACCTTCCTTCAGTACATGACCGATCTGGTCTAGGTAGGTGAGTCTCGGTCTCCCCCGGTACCTACATCCTTCCACTTTCGCATTGTATATCTTCTTAACCAGACGTTCGTTCGGCATTCTTTCCACATGTCCGAACCATCGGAGCATTCCCTTTCGCATCTTTACACCAATACTCTCTTTCATACCTACTCGCTCTCTTACGTCGTCCTTACGAATGCGGTCGGTCAGCCTAAGCGTAGAGATCGCATTTCGACCGACTAGGGGATATAAAACGAATATAATATTATTGCAAGAGAAGGAAAACTCGAAACAAAATCCTATACCAACACGTCTAACTAGCGTGATATAGTAGGTCAATTTTCTTCCTATTAGGGAAGAGGCTCGAACCCAACTATGGGTTGAAATTTTGCCCATAGTTCAAAATACTTTTTTTTTTCAGTCCACATATGTTCCCATTGCTGAGCACGGATTTCCTTTACATAGTGGAAATTAGTCTAATACTATTGAACAAGCGGGTTATTACACACTTATATTTCAAGTAATCTCTCTCTTACGGTGACTTTATATGCTTACAATCTAATATTGATTTTGACTATTACATTACACCTAATAGTGGCAACTTCCGTAGAGCAAAAGAAGAAAGCGTGGCTGGACTGTGTCTCTTCTTTGAATCTGAATGACAGTATGACTGAAAAGAAGAAAGAAATATATCGGCAATGTAAGAATGACACCAAGGCCTTAGTGAAAGAGAAACATGATAGAGCAAATATGAGTGCAGAAGGTAGGCTGACTAAAAACTTCAAGGGTAACACAAAACTCTTTTGGAGGGAGGTGAAGAAGTCTCGGTGTGGTTAGTCAGCCTTCAGAATGAATAAAATAAGGTCTAAAGGTGGAGGCATTCTTACACAAACACAAGACGTGTTAAGCCGATGGAGTGAATATTTTGGCGATATGTATGCGGATACTCGAGTTGGCGCCGGTGTCACATGTGGTTTAGCAGATCAACATTCAGCACCGGCGTCCTCCAATTGCATCAGTATGGATGAAGTTAAATGGGCGATAATAAGTTTGAAAAATGGTAAGGCAGTGAGTGGGCATTGATATGGTGTCTGCCGAGATGATCAAACTTGGTGGCTCCTGTGTCTGGGAGGTGTTCCTGTTGCTCCTCAAATTATGTTGGAGCTCGGGAATGGCTCCCAGGGACTGGAATAGCGCGATCATCGTGCCTTTGTTTAAAAACAAGGGTTCACGTTATGACTGCGCAAATTACAGAGCCATAAGCTTGACCAGTTTGGCAGCAAAAGTGTACAGTAAAATTATTGAAAGGAGAATAAGGATGGTGTCCGATGGTTTACTGTGTGAGACACAAGGACACATGGTGTTCTCTCTACGCAACATTGTGGAGAAGCATCTGGCTCTAGGTCAGAGGGTTTTCTGCAGTTTTGTAGATCTGGAGAGAGCATTTGACTCCAGTCCAGTTACATGGGCTGTAGAGTCTGTGTGCGGCTGGATGATGGAATGTCGGCTTGGTTTGACGTCAATATCGGCGTTAAGCAGGGGTGCATTCTGATAGCCAGGCTGTTTATCATATATCTGGATAAATGTCTCCAAAGGTTGAACGATATGAATGTGGGAGTCCAGATGTGCGACTCAGTGGTCACTGCTCTGCTTTATGCAGATGATGCAGTCCTGCTGGCACAGTCAGAGACTGACCTGCAGACCCTAGTCGACACAATGACAGAAGATTGTAAGAAAAGGGGTCTACACGTGAATGTGAGCAAAACCAAAATAATGGTCTTTGAAAGAGATGAAGCCAGAACAGATGTAAGAGTAACAATAGGTAATGATGTACTAGAGCAATTGGATGAATTTGTATATCTTGGATGTGGATTTAGCCGAGATGGAAGGTACACCACTGATATAGAGTGAAGAGTGAATGCGGGAAATAGAGTGAACGGAGCGTTGGGGCAACTTCTCGGTAGCCACCACCTCAGCCAGAAGGCACGTATAGCAATACATAACGCAGTGTTTGTCCCAACATTACTGTATGGAAGGGAGAGTTGGGTATGCAGAAAAGAGTATGAAAGTAAAATTAATGCGGTCGAAATGCGATCTCTACGGAAAATCTGTGGAGTTAGACTGACCGACCGCATTCGTAACGACGACGTAAGAGAGCGAGTAGGTATGAAAGAGAGTATTGGTGTAAAGATGCGAAAGGGAATGCTCCGATGGTTCGGACATGTGGAAAGAATGCCGAACGAACGTCTGGTTAAGAAGATATACAATGCGAAAGTGGAAGCATGTAGGTACCGGGGGAGACCGAGACTCACCTACCTAGACCAAATCGGTCATGTACTGGAAGGAAGGTGGAGTCAAGTCTCCGAAACCGGCGAGCGTGTATGAAGAGAATGATGAAGGTTGAGGAAGCGAGTGAAGTATGCAAGGATAGAGTTCTCTGGCACTCTGTTCTCTCTGCCTACCCTGCAAGGGATATGGCGTGATGATATGTATGTGTATGTACATATGTATTTACGTAATACACCCGCATCACAAATTTTGATTTCATTTTATAGAATTATATACTGTTGTATTTTCGACATACTATTGTATTGTAAACTGGCAACCCGCAGCGATGGTGCAAATTAAAATACAATTTAAAAAAAAAACGAGCGATCAACAAATGATTATTTAAAACAAGTTTAGGTGTAATTTGTGTACGTTAATATTGTCTTTATAAAGTATTTATTCTTTATTACTCGACATTGTCTTTAACTAGACTAACCTACCTAGACCAGATGGGTCATGTACTGAAGGAAGGTGGAGTCAAGAGTCTCCGAAACCGGCGAGCGTGTATGAAGAGAATTATGAATGTTGAGGAAGCGAGTGAAGTATGCAGAGATAGAGTTCTCTGGCACTCTGTTCTCTCTGCCTACCCTACAAGGGATATGGCGTGATGATATGTATGTATGTATGTATTGTCTTTAAAAAAAATATTAAACACTTTTCAGCCACAAAATTTTAATGCAAAATTGAGCGCTATTCAATTTATAGAAACTTGGTTACGAGCGAAAAATGATTGTCACAAGTGGTATACACACACACACCTATTAAAAATCCGTTCCAATCGTGCTACCACTTACACCAGCGTGACCTTTTGTATGACATTCAATTTTCGCTTCGTATTATATGTTCACCATTAAAAGAGACTACTAGTACTCTACCCGCCAATGTCTACACATTTATCTTGCTATCCAATTTAGTTGCGATTGGATCACGCTGTTGATAGTTGTCTGTTTACAACCGCGGCTCAAACCATCCGGGATAGTACCACACTTTCGCAGAAAATCGACGTCTGAGCAGTGGCAATGTGCTATTGCGCTTTATTCGGTAAACGAGAGAGAGCCGAAAGACCAAATTTCTGGGTGAGTTTGAGTTGGTAGGCAACGGCCTATCGTTGGTATTGCAAAGATTCATAAGCGGCAGTAACATTTACCATCAGGTGTGCCGTTTGCTCGTTTACCATCATAAGCAATAAAAAAGATCAAATAATAGAATCGATATAGAGATTTTAGCTTTATTTTTAATAAATTTAACTATTAATAACAAATAATAAATAAATAGTCGAAGTCTTTTAGCTATTTTCTCCTTATGTCTGGTGGTAACAGGAATGAAAGTACTCCACAAACTGCAACAAAATTAAGAATATTAAATATTAATTAAGAAACGAAGACTTAAAATCTATCGCGCAAAGGTATCGAGTTTTAACTATATAGGTGACACCATTGACTTTTCAAACTTGTGCATTCATCGGCCTATCGGCGTCTTTTGATGGTCATAGGTGCAGTGGAGCCACATTCTTGACAGTTTTCTGTCTACAGCCGCTGGCCGATCTGTTCGGGTTAGTACCACACTCTGGCAGAAAACCGACGTCGTAACAATGGCAATATGCTGTTTGCTTCATTTTAAGAGCGTGAGAGCCAATAGTCCAGGCTTCTGAGTAGATTTTGGTTGACAGGCAGCTGTTTGGCTAAGCCTTTGGTGTTGCATAGGACCACGGGTGGTACCACTTGCTATCAAGTGGGCTGCTTTGAAACAAGAACTAATAATTTTTTTCTAACATTTCTATAAAACATCTCAAAGATATTTATCTTTGCGTTTGCGTAAAGTAAACCGTTATTGGGTAACACCTTATCCCCTTGCTCTCGACTATCATCAGTAAATACGACAATCAACATAACTATTCCATGCCATTAACCTACATCGACAACAACAACCTAATATCTGACCAATACTTAGCATCATTCCAATTTATTTGGGGTCGACGCAATGTCTTCTCCTGCCCTAGATCCCTATTAGAAGTCATTTCTGTGTTCACTATTTGTCTATTCATGTCATGCTTCACGTAATCTATCTATCTTTTCTTTGGTCTTACTTTAGTCTTACAGCCTTCAACATTCATACTTAAAACTTTCCTCCTCATGCTCCTTAAGTTATCCGTCACCGGCGCAACTATTAAACCTAATGCTAATCTATAAGGCGCCATTGAGATGACAGTTGGCACTTAATTTCCTAATATGCCGGCAAAATAGATCAGAATTAAAATCTTCCTAATACTATTGTTAATAATTAAAAGCTCTGGGTATAACTTACGTAGCATGATAGCACCACAGATGTAGAACATGGCAGCGCAATGAGTCATAATAAAAGCACCCAATACATTGACTCCACCAAGCGCACTTCCTCGAGCTACCATCACTCCTATACATGCCGCCATACCACTAAAAATAGATAATAAATTGAAACCGACAGTTACACAGAATTTAGGTATCCATAAAGGAGGAAGCTTCAAGTGGGTAGTCTGCTAAGATACATGAGCAACATTTTCTGCTGTTACAACATCAATAAGTAATAAATTTGTGACAAATAACATTTTTTTCCGTGTGGTGACGGAATAAGAATACAATTCACTTTCTTGTTCGTGGGTGAATATAATATGGAGATAACATCTATGCAAGAGAATGAAAACTTGAAATAAAACCATATACTAACCCGTCTTACCAGCTTGGTATAGTAGGTCAATTGCCATTCTATTGTGGTGAAGCCTCGAGCATAGTAGGATGTATGTGAGCTGGGATGACAATTATGATAATAAAATAACGAATTATAGATTTAATAAAGTAGCCTATGAATATCTACTATTGGACTTACGTCCCACGACAAAACATAATGGCACAATCGCCAAGCAATCTAGGATGGCAAACGCAGTTGGTGTTATATAGTAAATTTCTCAGGTGATTACTGTTACTAATTCCCCTGGTAATCTCATAGCTAATTTTAAAGATTCTCACGATTAAGTATGGGGTGCTGATCATATTTTGCATTCAGAACCAATCACCACACAGAAAATTCTTTAAAAACCAAACTAAAAAGAACAGAATTTATTATTTGATCTTATTGATCTTAGTCAAAACTAATACAAAATTATAAATTTAAAACAACGTAATATCTTGAAGTGAGTTTAATTGATTTTAAATGATTTAACTCTATTACCTACATATAAATACAAATAAAATGCAAAAGTCAATTATGGGTATATGTACAATCAAACACGCTAATGCTACTGGACCACATATATAATCTTATAATCAATTAATAAACTGCTTACCGATATGAAGTCGGATACATATCGACGAAGTAAGTATAGACGATACCAATCCCCAATTCATTCGCTAACAATCCGAAGAACATAATAAAACTGATTATATTATTTTTTATAAGACCAGCTCCCATTGATGCCAATCCAGCTGATATCATAATAATAATCATCAAAGCCCTCTTCCTATACGCGAAATTTGTAATGGCCACCATAATGAGTACGAAGGAGGTCCCTTGCGCCAGGCTTGACCAAACTAAAGCAATGTCTATAGTTGATGTGCATGTCTGTAAAAATTAAGTGAATTTATTAGATAATAATTACTTAATTTATTATATAAACAAATATAAAATAAATTTTATTGAACTCACATCTACAGTATGAGCAACGTTATTGCTACTAGTAATGATATAGCACAGTCCCATCTCCGAATCACTTGTTGAATTGTTTATGCCCATAGAGAATTTTTCTACCAGGTACGGAAACCAAATGAAAAAGCTATTGTTTCTAAAGACGAAATAAATAAAATTATTATTGAGATTGAAAACAAAAAATAATAATAATATAATATAAAGAAAATTTAATAAAAAAAAAGCATTATGATAAGAAACAAAGAATACTAAATACCGCCATCTTTTGCATTTTTATGATACTATTTGCAAGCATCTTTTTGTGATATTTTATAATAATAAGGGTTGTTTATATCGACCTAAGCCAACTCCACCTGATGCCGTTTGGTCAACAATTACATTCCCAAGGAGGTTTGACGTCAGGTAGCCGGCTGGTCATATAACTATTGTCAATAACTATTGCAATATGTACAATAACATATTTCATCGAATCCAAGTAATGGAGATAATATCAGGAGAATGATGATGATCATGGGGGTTGTTGTAAAGGAAGGATGAAAACGTATTCTCAATCCGTCACAACACTCACCTATTATCACCAGAGTTGGTATTATATCATCATTATCATCTCAGCTCATACATGTTCCACCTTTGGACACGAGCCTCCTCCATAATGGGAAGGAAATTGACCCACCATACTACGCTGGTCATACGTGTTGGTATAGGATTTTATTCGAATTTTCCTTCTCTTGCATAGATGTGACATGCCTTTTATAATCCCCTAGTCGTCTCTTACGATCACTCACGGGTAAGACTGGGAATGGTCAATTGTATTCTTACTCCATCACCACACGTAAATATATTATATAATAATTTCAAATACTAACAGTTGTTATTCAAATGCTAAATATTAAAGTGAAAAAGTTATTCAACTTGTATAAAATTAAGTTTCTTGATCAGATTATTTATTTATTACATCAGTATATCTCTCTCTTCAATGAAATTATAATAATATTTTGTAAAAACCAGAACGTTTACTACGTTCTTGTTTTTGAATGTATAATTATCTGATTGTTGCAATACAGTTATATTTTTAGTGAGAATAAATATTCTAGTTTTTGTTCAAATGAACAAAAACTGAGTCTGTAAACTCAGCCATTATTAATGCAAAACATAACTAATACCACACTTTTTATTTTTTGTTTGAACATCACGTAGGTATTTCCACAGTTTCTGGAGGGGCGCAGCGTCCTCTACACCAACCGAGTAGGGGACGTTGTGCGAACGCCCATGACGTGCGGTGTCCCACAGGGGTCGGTCCTCGGACCCACCCTGTGGAACATCGGCTACGACTGGGCGTTGAGAGGGAGCCTCCCACCCGGGCTGGGCGTGATCTGTTACGCCGACGACACGCTCGTCACAGCCCGCGGTGGGACGCTGGAGGAGGCGGCGGGCCTGGCGACTCTCGGCACCGAAGAAATCGTCAGGCGGATCGAGGCGCTGGGGTTGAGGGTGGCCCTGGACAAGACGGAGGCTCTCTTGTTCCATGGGCCCCGCATGGGCCCTCCCATCGGCGTTTCGATCACCGTCAATTCGGTTGACATCAGCATCCGGGCCCATATGAGGTATTTGGGCCTGGTGCTCGACGGGCATTGGTGGTTTCGGGAGCATTTCCGCAGGCTCGCTCCGCGGCTCGTCGGCGCGGCGTCCGCCCTTTCATGGCTTATGCCGAATGTGGGCGGACCGAGCGCTACGTGCCGACAGCTGTACACGGGGGTCGTCCGGTCGATGGCCCTGTACGGCGCACCGGTGTGGGCGGGGTCCCTGACCGTCCGACTCAGGGCTCTTCTGTGGCGACCACAGAGGGCCATGGCGGTCAGGGCTGTACGCGGGTATCGCACGGTGGCGACGGAGGCACCGTGCCTGTTGGCCGGGAGTCCCCCGTGGGACCTGGAGGCGGAAATGCTCGCCGATTTGTATCGGCGGGTGTCGGGGGTGCGTGCGGAAGGCGGTGTGGTCTCTTTGAGGGAACTCACCGCCTGGCGCGTTGACGCCCGCCTAGATGTCATTGCCCGTTGGGCAGTCCGGCTGGAGAGGCCTCGGTTCGGTGTGCGGACCGTAGAGGCTTTCCGGCCGGTGCTGATTCAGTGGTTGGAACGGCGGCACGGGGTGTTCTCCTTCCGACTGGTGCAGGTTTTGACGGGGCATGGATGCTTCGCCAAATACCTGCACAAAGTCGTCAGGAGGGAGAGTACACCGTCCTGCCACCACTGCGATTGCGACGAAGACACGGCGCAGCATACGCTCGAGGTTTGTGCCGCTTGGGCAGAGCACCGTCGTGAACTCGTCGCAATCATCGGTGCCGACCTGACGCTGCCGACCATCGCCAGGGCGATGCTCGACAGCGTCAGGAACTGGGACGCGGTCGCAACCTTCTGCGAGGCAGTAGTCTCGCGGAAGGAGGTGGCGGAGCGCGTGCGCGAGGAGCGTCTCCTCGACGGCGCGAGCCGCCGCCGGCGACTAGGGCGGCGCAGGCGCGATTACCTGCGCCTGATGCCGCCCTAGCCAAGGCCGCGGGTGACTGGATCGGGGAATTAGTCCGTCACCCGCCGAGAGGCCGACCGCGTGAGGAAAGACCGACATCCTACCCGAGGGGGGGATGTCGGTCGAGGAGAGGGTACTCCAGAGGGGTATTCCGTCGGGCTGACCACTGACGTCAAGTCACTCTGCTCCGGTGGTCGGCCCAACGACGAAGGCGACGTCACGGGTGGGTTACGGGTGTACGCGCTTACGCCCCTCTGTCACCCCGGATGGAGTGGTGCGAGGAGTGCGCCGACCGTAGCCCACCCCCAAAAAAAAAAAGGTATTTCCACAGTTGTCAACTATATAGTTGTAGTGACAAACAGAATTTTCAAACATATTGCTAATAGTATTGGCTATGGATTTATGACCGGCCACCTGCCCTCAATCCTCCTTGAGAATGCAATAGTTGACCAGACGGTACTAGATGGTGTTGGCCAAGGTCGTAGAGTTCTCAGTCGTATTTTACGACATCCACGAGCAATGTAAGAGTTGGTAGTATTCGAAGCCACTACCGCACAGCAAGAAGGTAAGGGAAGACCGAAGAAAAGATGGATGGCATGAAACATGACATGCATAGGCAAGGAGTGACCACAAAAATGATGTCTGATAGAGGAGTATAGAAGAAGATGACATATTGCGTCGACCTCAAATAAATTAGGATAAGATCAAGATGATGATGAAACATACAGAATTATACACGTATATTTTATTATAAAAGTTTTACAGCATTCCAGATTATGTGCTAATCATAATGGTAAACTAATAACACTGCAATCTAGAACTCTAGCATGAGATATCAATCGGCATTCTTACTAATGCTTGTACAACAATGATTCAGAACACTACTTACGTACTAAAAATAGCTGCGATGAAGAAATACAACTGAATACTCCTGTAAATGAGTGGTGGTTTGAAAAGTGGCACGATCTGATCCCATAAAGACTGCAGCAAGGAAACATCTTTGCGCCTTATATTGCCTTCTTCATTCAATATTATTTTTTTTACCTGAAATCAAAATTTGAAATTAAGTTAAACAATAAAATTGTATAGGTATCTCCATTCAATAGTTGTAAGATGTTAAAATGAGGATAAAAAATATATAGCTATAGCATATTTAAATGGCATGTCTACTAACACCTTCTTAGTTCATACAAATCAGAATCATATATGACTTCCAATTAACTTTTTTTTTAATATTTCCTAAATAATTAACAAGTTCAGAAGTAGATATATATCTATTATAAACGAGCCAATTATATAATTTAAAATTTTATTATCTTTCTCTCTTCTCAGTACAAACCAGTTAGATCCATATATGTAACACACAAAAAGCCAAAGCCTTGCATTTGGGTAACACTCGTACATAGTAATAGAAGAGACGATGTGCAACCTTATATCTTGCCGTAAACATACCTCTCACTATGGCCATATAGGTGGACCACTGTTATCATCGGTGCTATTCAGAAAAAGAAAAATATATACTAAATATTAATACGGTGTGGTGGTAGCTACAAATACTACCAACCCTTGCATTGCTCGTGGATGTCGTAAAAGTGACTAAGAGCTTTACATTGATCTGCGTTAACTCCATTTGAGGTCATTTGGTCATCATTTACATTCAAAAGGAAGTTCTTCTTCCTTTTTTACTCTAATTATGTGACGTTAGACAAGCGGGCGGTCATAAAACTATTGCCAAAAGTGTTTGCAATATAATAATAATAAAAAATATTTATTTCTCACCTTATGGTTAACACTTATTCTAAAGTCACAAAAAAATATTATGGATCGCCGGTGCTTGTGGTAGTTAAAAAAACTGCCTCTATTTCAACAGGAAATCCATTGGAACCATATACAATTAAAGTAAGCTTAAATGGTGGGTGTTAGAATGGATTGAGTGTATGAATGTATGCATATGCACATGTGTGAATACAATACACGCATGGGAAGATACTCACTGGATATTTATCCCCTTTACCCTTATTTCTCTTCCAGATTTTACACAAATTGTCCAAAGCTTCCTCATGTCTTTCCGCGTTGACCAGAAATTTTGGGCTCTCATAGAAGAAATTGACACTAATAGCTCCGATACCTAAAGGTAAAGCTAGAACCAAAGCCAGGAGACGCCAAGGTGTGAACTCCAAATAATTTCCAATATTGTAAGAAAAATTTAAATCTAGTATGAAGTATGCGACAACTGTAAAGAAAATATTAACATTAAAAATCGAGTAATTCGTCATTTCATCGTTGATTTTTTAAATAAACACATAAGTACCCTTATCACATCATATCTGTCCACAATCAGTCTCATATTATTTTTGTAAAGACTATACCGAATTAAGGAATAAGCCTATGTATTACGAGTGACTTCTAACGTAAAATTATGGGACACAATCAGATAACCGAATCGACGAGTCAGAGTTTCTCATTACGATCTGATTTCAATCTAGTGATAAATTATTGGATTAATTTCAAACAAAATAATAAACTTTAGTGGTAGGGCCGCATTGTTTGCCACCGAAGACAAAGACCGGATTCCGGTGGCTGGCTCACTCGGCGAAGAAAGGTACATTACAGGACGGCTTTATGGGGTCGCGCGCCGCTTCTTCTGTCACCCCGGATGGAATTAGCGGGATGAGACCATTCCCATAGCACGTCCCAAAAAAGGGGCATCACTGTTAACAGTTTTTGACCTACAACCGCGGGTCGCTGTTGCGCTTTGTGAGCGACAGTGCCAAAAGCCCAACTTGGGTGAGGTTTTGTTGGTAGTCACCGGCCTAGCTATACTTCTAGTATTGCAAAAATCCATAAGCATTGGTAACACTTACCTTCAGATGTACTGCGTGCTTGTTTGCCACAGTAAACAAGAAAAAAATAGAGATTTGCCAATAAGTAAGTGCCCTCTCAAGACTTATAAGTATAATAAATTATTTGAATTACTCTGATTTGCAGAGAATATCAAAGTTAAAGAAGAAAATCCAGGTAAAACTATATGCCAACTCGTCTAACAAGCCCATTCTAGCAACGGCTGTACTCTAATAGTAAAACTTATATAAACTGAAAAAATTAAAAGGATTAAAAATGATAAGTGCCCATCTATCAAATATATTACCAATATAAGCTGCTAAGCTGAAATCCAAAACGCTGGTCATAACCAACATATAAGCATCTCTGACTCTCTCTGAACAGGATTCTCCTAGGAGCGTGTAAGAAGTTGACTGCGCACAACTGCAACTAAAATCCAACACACCAAAATTATAAAAGCAATTATTAGTATATCTAGTTATAGAGTATTGGGAATGAATATTTTTAGAAACGTCATAATGACCATGACAGTACAATGAACGAACATTTAATACTTGTGAGCATTTTTAATAAGAATGTCCATCCATCCTCGTCAGGAAGGTATAAGAACACAATTTTCGCTACCCCTTACTTGCTTGTGAGAAGACAACACCTAATAGTCTCACCAATGAATGAAAGAAAATGAGCAGAAGCTCTCTTCTACAACGTAGTAAATGTATGACTACTAAACCGCCTTGCCTAGGTGGGTGTTCTTCCAATAGTGAACGATGACAAGCTTGACGAAAATAAATTATGGTGATAATCAATCAGTCCATAGATGGCTATTAATGGCCAAAAGCCTCACATGAAGTGACCACAACAAAAGCAAATAAAAAACATATATATTAAATAAATCTTACAAACTTGTACTGATGAATTTAAGCACAGCCATGACGATCCAATTGGGGGAGAAAGCGCCGGCAACTGACACCACGAAGCTAACCCACATCGCAATGAGTAAACTCCTTTTACGTCCTTGGGTGTCTGAGATGTAGCCCCATGGATAAGCCATCATTATTGGACCTGATAGAAGCATCATATTATATAAGTTATAATATAATTGCATAATGTAATAGCTCTACTAAAATATGCTGCTCCATTCACCCATCCATTTACTAGCCTTTCAACGTCTCTTGTTGGATATAAAGCTACTTATATGATTTCAAATATTTTAATAAATATATAAAAAGAAGGCATGCAATGTATTGGTAGCTACGAATTTTACCAACATTTATATTGGTCGCGATCTCCTAAAAGACCACTAAAAGCTTTATACAACCTGAGTGAACCTGATACCGTCTAGTTAATACTTACATTCCCAAGGAATATTAATATAAAGCAGGCCGGTCGTAAACCTATTGCCAATAACTTTTGCAATATGTACTATAGAAGAGAAGTATATATTGTACAGACCTCAAACAATAAGATAATGTTGATAAATAAAGAAACTGGTTAATAGACTCCTCATCAACACAAAACTGAAACTACTGAAGCTATAAATAGTTTCTATATCTGAGGCAGAGACTCATTAAGAAAGGGTTTTGCAAAATTCAACCCCAAGAATGATGTAATGCAGTAATAAATATTATGGCAAGAAATTAAAATATTCATTATCTTCAAATTATAGTGCATAATTTGAAGTTAATAAATATTTTTTAATACTCTTCAGCAAAAAATAAATAAACATGTATTGCAGAATTTGTCCCTATCTCATCCTTTAAAAAGGTTAAATATGAGATAAAGTTTTGCCCTGATATTTTTACTAGATCTCTTTTTAAATTAAACATTAAGACTAATAAATACAAGGCATCAATTTAATTTTGCAACT
Source organism: Lymantria monacha (assembly GCA_905163515.2). Classification (NCBI taxonomy): domain Eukaryota; kingdom Metazoa; phylum Arthropoda; class Insecta; order Lepidoptera; family Erebidae; genus Lymantria; species Lymantria monacha. The sequence continues at coordinate 2,204,976 of LR991091.1, read as the reverse complement.
TACTCTAAAGAAAATCAGTCCCTCAGAGAATGTTTTCCTACGTATGAGTGTAAAATGTAATTGAATATTACTTTAATATTTTTCGCTCTTGAACACAGATAATAAAAAAAATCATTTAACGAGAATAAAGCACATGATTTCTATGTGAACGAAGTAGCGGGTGAAAACTAGGATTCACAATCTTTTAGAGTTTTTCTATATAGCAGTGAATTTGCTTTCCTTAATTCAATCTTGTTAACAGACCCATCTAGTGAAAATTTATATAACTAGTAATCGCTTTCACATATTTTGGAAGGCACGTTGAATATTCAGTTACAGTTTTTTTTTATTTTAAGCTATACTGAAATATTTGAAATAAAACTACTTTTACGGATTCTATCGCGTTTGTATTTGATTTATAATTTCCCGACGTTTCGAACACTTTACAGTGATCATGGTCACGGGAGGACTGAGGTGTCTTACGTCCAATATGTCATTGTTATTACAGAAATTTATTTATATCTACCCTATAAGATATTAAATTTTGACCCACATTTTTATACAAAATTAATACAATTCATTGCCAGTACAAAAAGAGAATGATTCTATATATAAAATTTATGTTGATTATGATTTGTTATTATTAAGGTATTTAATTTATGATAATTATTATTGTGGCAATTTTACAATTTTTACAAAACTAACAAAAACTATTCAGCTACTACCGGATCGGAACGCGGCCACTCTGAGAAAGATCCGGCGAGAAAACTCAGGAGGCATGATACTAATTTTATTATTGAATTTTTGAGTGGCGGCCTACTTTATCTTACTAAAATTAATTAAATTAAAATTTAACTATTATTGTGGGTCAAATCTATACAATAAGTGCTCACAGTGTCTTGCAGTCTTGTGGTGGTTTTCTTAGTTTTATTTTTAATTAAGTGAATGACAGGATCCCAGCTTGATGATAATACCCAGCCATCCTCCCTATTGAAATTTTTATGTTTTTTGATTTCAATAGCCTCGCGAACCATTCTAGGAAGGTATCGGTGTTCTTTTGCGAGGATTTGTGGTTTATCAAACCTGATATAATGGCGGGCGCGGTCCTGACTATGCTCACAGACTGCAGACTTAGTGTGACGGCGGTGTTTCACATCAGCTATGTGTTCCTTGATCCGAGTTCTTACAGATCTCTTTGTTTGGCCTATATAAGAGAGACCACAGTCACAGTCTAATTTATAAACTCCTGCATCCTGTAGAGGGATCTGGCACTTGACAGGTGGTAAGAACTGACTAATCCTCTTCAGTGGCTTAAAATAGGTTTTTATAGAAGCATGTTTTAGGATATAGCCAATCTTGTCAGTGACTCCTTTTACATAAGGTAGGACTGCAGGGAGACGTTCAACTGTTGGTGGTTTCACACGGTCTCCGTGACGGGGGCGAGGAACTTGCAGCTTGTTTGCACGTAGAACCTGCTTGACATGCTGCAGCTCCCCAGCCAGGTGTTCATCGTCACAGATTCCTCGTGCTCTCTGTAACAAAGATTTTGAAACGGTAGCTAACTGTGAAGGGGGGTGGTGAGAATCACCATTCAAGTATTTGTCTGTATGGGTTGCTTTGCGATACACTGTATGACTCAAGGTGTTATTGGGTTTACGGATAACCAAAATATCTAAGAAAGCTAAAGAGTTATTTGACTCCAGTTCCATAGTGAATTGAATTTTTGGATTAATGGAGTTAAGATGGTTAAGGAATATGGTTACTTTGTCTGATGGTAATATTGTGAATGTGTCATCTACGTACCGCTTATAGAACCTGGGGGTGACAGGCGAGCTTCTTAGGGCAGTCTCCTCGAAGTCCTCCATGAATATATCGGCAACAACGGGAGAGACTGGCGAGCCCATGGCCACTCCATCTATTTGCTTGTAGAATTCATCATTCCACAATAAATAGCCAGTTGTTAGGCATTGACGTAACAGTTCAGCATATTCCAAGGGCATATTATTGTCAGATAGCTTCTTAGTTACAGTTTTGATGCAATCCTCAACAGGTAAGCAAGTGAAAAGTGATGTGACATCAAAACTGACCATAGATTCATTATCAGCGAGATGTAGATCTTTAATTTCGCTAACAAAATGGTAAGAGTCTTTAACAAATGCACCAGTGTGTCCTCGAAGTTGTGAGAGGACCTTTGCAACCATCTGAGCTAATTTGTAAGTCGGTGTGTCGATCTGACTTACTATAGGTCGCAGTGGAACATTTGGTTTGTGTATCTTCGGCAATCCATACAGTTTGGGCGGTTTTGCACACGATGGTATAAGGTTTTTGACGTCTAGATGTAATGCATCGGAGTGTTTTTTAATTAACTTATTTGTATTGTTTACAATAGTATTGGTCGGGTCTGTTTTGACCTTTTTATACGTAGTTTCATCCGACAAAAGTTGGTTAATTTTTACATTATAATCCGACGTGTCCATTACCACATTATAAATTAGACTGTGACTGTGGTCTCTCTTATATAGGCCAAACAAAGAGATCTGTAAGAACTCGGATCAAGGAACACATAGCTGATGTGAAACACCGCCGTCACACTAAGTCTGCAGTCTGTGAGCATAGTCAGGACCGCGCCCGCCATTATATCAGGTTTGATAAACCACAAATCCTCGCAAAAGAACACCGATACCTTCCTAGAATGGTTCGCGAGGCTATTGAAATCAAAAAACATAAAAATTTCAATAGGGAGGATGGCTGGGTATTATCATCAAGCTGGGATCCTGTCATTCACTTAATTAAAAATAAAACTAAGAAAACCACCACAAGACTGCAAGACACTGTGAGCACTTATTGTATAGATTTGACCCACAATAATAGTTAAATTTTAATTTAATTAATTTTAGTAAGATAAAGTAGGCCGCCACTCAAAAATTCAATAATAAAATTAGTATCATGCCTCCTGAGTTTTCTCGCCGGATCTTTCTCAGAGTGGCCGCGTTCCGATCCGGTAGTAGCTGAATAGTTTTTGTTAGTTTTGTAAAAATTGTAAAATTGCCACAATAATAATTATCATAAATTAAATACCTTAATAATAACAAATCATAATCAACATAAATTTTATATATAGAATCATTCTCTTTTTGTACTGGCAATGAATTGTATTAATTTTGTATAAAAATGTGGGTCAAAATTTAATATCTTATAGGGTAGATATAAATAAATTTCTGTAATAACAATGACATATTGGACGTAAGACACCTCAGTCCTCCCGTGACCATGATCACTGTAAAGTGTTCGAAACGTCGGGAAATTATAAATCAAATACAAACGCGATAGAATCCGTAAAAGTAGTTTTATTTCAAATGTGTAATACTCGCGTAAACATTAGAAGTCATTATGTTAGCCAGTACGGACTGGAAATTGCAAATAAAATACGCCAGTTAGAGTATCTTTATACAAAGCGCGCAAGATATATAACATCGCTAAATTTCTTGAAGAGATGTCGTGATCATGGTCTCATTCCTACGTGTGTGAGGATCCCTTGTAAGAAAAACATACGTGGAAGCGCTAAGATCTTAGAACAGGCGAGTAAAAAGTTATTGCAGACGGTAATTCACGAAACCTGTTCCGATCTATACAATATTAACCGTGAAATTGAGAAAAAGTCTGGTGTGGTTGAGATAGTTTTAACGAAAGCCGATTTCGAAAGTTGCATCCAACATCTTGGTAAGCGCGAAATAATTAAATATAACAGATGCAAAAATAATCATGTTACAAAATTTGAAAAGTTATGTAACCGAAAATCTCGCGTTGAGCACGGAACGCAACAGAATATATATGGTAACGGAACGCGCCTGTCAACCATAAACTCAAACGCAGATCGCGCTGTCATAAATCTGTCACAACAAACATTAGATGAAACCGAAATTCAAGTATTATCAAAGGGCCTTAATTTTGCCGTAACACCTACCCGAATACCCTACGAGGAAATAATTTGCGCTGTCGAAGATGTACTGGTTAAAAATACTGTGCAAAAGGAGGATATGGAAGCTATTCGACAAGACGTCTCGTCGTTACTACGTCGAAGTAAACTGCCTACACCTAACCTACCTAAAAAACAATATTTAGCGCTTAAAAACTTGCGAAATAAACCAGATATCGTCATCCTGCGCGCAGATAAGGGTAATGCTACCGTGGTAATGGACACGTCGGATTATAATGTAAAAATTAACCAACTTTTGTCGGATGAAACTACGTATAAAAAGGTCAAAACAGACCCGACCAATACTATTGTAAACAATACAAATAAGTTAATTAAAAAACACTCCGATGCATTACATCTAGACGTCAAAAACCTTATACCATCGTGTGCAAAACCGCCCAAACTGTATGGATTGCCGAAGATACACAAACCAAATGTTCCACTGCGACCTATAGTAAGTCAGATCGACACACCGACTTACAAATTAGCTCAGATGGTTGCAAAGGTCCTCTCACAACTTCGAGGACACACTGGTGCATTTGTTAAAGACTCTTACCATTTTGTTAGCGAAATTAAAGATCTACATCTCGCTGATAATGAATCTATGGTCAGTTTTGATGTCACATCACTTTTCACTTGCTTACCTGTTGAGGATTGCATCAAAACTGTAACTAAGAAGCTATCTGACAATAATATGCCCTTGGAATATGCTGAACTGTTACGTCAATGCCTAACAACTGGCTATTTATTGTGGAATGATGAATTCTACAAGCAAATAGATGGAGTGGCCATGGGCTCGCCAGTCTCTCCCGTTGTTGCCGATATATTCATGGAGGACTTCGAGGAGACTGCCCTAAGAAGCTCGCCTGTCACCCCCAGGTTCTATAAGCGGTACGTAGATGACACATTCACAATATTACCATCAGACAAAGTAACCATATTCCTTAACCATCTTAACTCCATTAATCCAAAAATTCAATTCACTATGGAACTGGAGTCAAATAACTCTTTAGCTTTCTTAGATATTTTGGTTATCCGTAAACCCAATAACACCTTGAGTCATACAGTGTATCGCAAAGCAACCCATACAGACAAATACTTGAATGGTGATTCTCACCACCCCCCTTCACAGTTAGCTACCGTTTCAAAATCTTTGTTACAGAGAGCACGAGGAATCTGTGACGATGAACACCTGGCTGGGGAGCTGCAGCATGTCAAGCAGGTTCTACGTGCAAACAAGCTGCAAGTTCCTCGCCCCCGTCACGGAGACCGTGTGAAACCACCAACAGTTGAACGTCTCCCTGCAGTCCTACCTTATGTAAAAGGAGTCACTGACAAGATTGGCTATATCCTAAAACATGCTTCTATAAAAACCTATTTTAAGCCACTGAAGAGGATTAGTCAGTTCTTACCACCTGTCAAGTGCCAGATCCCTCTACAGGATGCAGGAGTTTATAAATTAGACTGTGACTGTGGTCTCTCTTATATAGGCCAAACAAAGAGATCTGTAAGAACTCGGATCAAGGAACACATAGCTGATGTGAAACACCGCCGTCACACTAAGTCTGCAGTCTGTGAGCATAGTCAGGACCGCGCCCGCCATTATATCAGGTTTGATAAACCACAAATCCTCGCAAAAGAACACCGATACCTTCCTAGAATGGTTCGCGAGGCTATTGAAATCAAAAAACATAAAAATTTCAATAGGGAGGATGGCTGGGTATTATCATCAAGCTGGGATCCTGTCATTCACTTAATTAAAAATAAAACTAAGAAAACCACCACAAGACTGCAAGACACTGTGAGCACTTATTGTATAGATTTGACCCACAATAATAGTTAAATTTTAATTTAATTAATTTTAGTAAGATAAAGTAGGCCGCCACTCAAAAATTCAATAATAAAATTAGTATCATGCCTCCTGAGTTTTCTCGCCGGATCTTTCTCAGAGTGGCCGCGTTCCGATCCGGTAGTAGCTGAATAGTTTTTGTTAGTTTTGTAAAAATTGTAAAATTGCCACAATAATAATTATCATAAATTAAATACCTTAATAATAACAAATCATAATCAACATAAATTTTATATATAGAATCATTCTCTTTTTGTACTGGCAATGAATTGTATTAATTTTGTATAAAAATGTGGGTCAAAATTTAATATCTTATAGGGTAGATATAAATAAATTTCTGTAATAACAATGACATATTGGACGTAAGACACCTCAGTCCTCCCGTGACCATGATCACTGTAAAGTGTTCGAAACGTCGGGAAATTATAAATCAAATACAAACGCGATAGAATCCGTAAAAGTAGTTTTATTTCAAATGTGTAATACTCGCGTAAACATTAGAAGTCATTATATACTGAAATATACTTAGTATTTTTACATTTTTTTTATTTGTTCAATAAAGATAAACGTCGAAACCAGTAATTAACTTTATTAGCTAATTTGTAGAATTTGTTCATTTAACTACGCATACGAATGGTGTAATAATATATTTCACGGCAAAAGTTTCGTAAATAACGACTAAAAAAACAGTACCACACCAAAAGACGGAAAATTCCAGTTCAACCCCTTAAATATATTCATCAATTTTACCAAGCCCAATAGTGGACGAGTAAGAAAAAAAATACTGCCAACTTCGAAACCACTATATCGGACTATTTCTGACGATAATAAAAAGTGTTTGCCGGGACTTCCTGAGGGTCACCTTGGTGTCATTTATGGAGACGATTATGGATGGCTGAATTTTGTAAAAATACAGTGGTAGAAATTTGTGTTGGAATTAGTCCACATTATAAAATATTTTAAATCGTGACCCCGTTTAAAAAAAAAAGCTTAACTGAACAATCCAATGAGTTCAAAGTCTCACCTTCGAGTTTCATCATCAGAGTAGCTAGTAGTAGTACCATCATGGACGTTTGCAATATTAAGTCACATACATATTTAAAAGTAAAGTAAATACTGAATATGCTTTTAAGATCTTTACGACAGATAACCAAAAGAAAACTGATGACCTAAAATAATCTGGATGATGTCACTTTTCCAAAAAAAAAATCGCATCATAAGCAGACCATTCTTTTAGGAAATATGATACCAGAGACAGACGCAAAGACTTTTCTTTTTGTGTCTAAGGTTAAAAATCGGTGATGACATATCTAAACCCATAAATATTTTAAAGTATTTTTTTGTAATATTATTACTTACCTACAAAAGACATTGACAAGAGTATGCTGGTCTGTTTGATATCTAAATTAAATTCGCATGTGGAACCAGTAACCACCACGGAGAACCCGAACATATCTATCGCCATAGCGAGAGTGCACACGCTCAGAGTCGCCAGGAGACCTATGCTGTAACCGCCATTACCTGAAGATGATAAAACAGAGCATAAACTTTAAAATTAAATTATACTTTTATTGTTCCATACTTGTACATTGGTATACTCTCAAAACGATAACCACTACAGTTCAGGTTAGATATATTGGTTCCAGTGCCTTCTTGACATTTAGAGACGAGAAACAATGTGGAATTCGCCCCACCCAATGTTCTTTAGGCCAAATGGTTGGTTTTGGTGAGGACCTCTTATAGAAAAAGGACTCGAGGCCTTATATTAGCTCATATTAATTATTTATCTCAGCACATATATGTGCCGTGGTTAGGCTTCTGCTTCATTCACAATAACAATTCACCTACTATATACAAGAGAGATGAGGACAACCCCATCCTGCTCTTCTCCCAATTACTTGGCGTCAACTCAATTTATACTCTTCCTACAACTATATTGTAAAAGTTTTTGGACGTAGCTTTATTATCTGCCACCTGCCTGACATCAATTCTCTTTAGGAATGTAATTTTTGACCAGAGAGCATCAGATAAAGTAGGCACAGGTAGAAGTAAAGATTTTAATTTTTTTATGAAAATAATTAATCTACGAGCAATGTAAGGGCACGAAAGCGAATATATATACTACACTGTTCAGTTGGTTTACAATTAGGTTTTATTTAGTTTTCCTTATCTTGTAATGATGTTATCTGCTTACTGCGTCCAATGATAAGAAAGAAAGGCTGAAGAATTGTATTCTCACTTTACACGGGAAAGACAATGATCTTAATAAGTATAAAAACCAACCTGCTAAGTTGATAGCTTCTGCATACGTATAAACCCTCTCCTCTTGTCCATTGTTATTAGTGATAGATAATACGTTATTATTACTGTTGTTATGATAACCGTTGCTTTGTTGTATTATACCCATTTTGATCTGAAACAAATAGTTTAATCATTCTAAAGCTTGCGTTGAATAAATTACTTGATAACATGTTTTCTTCAGTCCATATTCTCCCAATATTAGTCACGGGCCTCTATAATGGCAGGCAAATGCATCTTATATGCCACGCTGGTCAGACGGGCTGATTTTCCTGAATTAATATTAACTGCTTAAATTACTTAGTTCTCCTTTGCCATCTGGGTCATCCAAACGGGGTGTTGGCAGGAACTAGATGATTGGACTGATGAATAGTCACACGCATTGAGGCCGGTTGCGTGAAGGTGAGAGCCTTTTTTACTGAAACTACGATGAAGTAGATATAACAAATGTAAAGATTTCTAATTTAAAACTCATTTATAATAGCTTAGAATTTGCTTATTTTAAAACACTATAATCTTTAGAACTAAAGGGTTCCCAATAAAAGATATTTAAGCAATAGGAGCCAAAGAATCTCGTGTAAGGTATTTCATTTAGACTCAGACTTTAGCCTCCACAGATGGCCGAGCTGTTTTTAAGTAACAAACTCCCATGTCAAGTGTCACAACTTCGATGTCCACGTAGAACAATTCTTTATACTATCCACAAGTGAAAATTCTGAGTCTCAGTGTTATTTGAAACTTTTGAATTTGGGTGTTACTTGATAATTCTAATTCTGGGTGTTACTTGAAAACTTTGAGTCTGAGTATTACTTGAAAACTTTGAGTCTAGGTGTTGCTTGTGTACGTTAATAATATTTAGCAGCGCTGATAGCGTAGTATTTAAGATTCCGATCTACTGTGCTAATGGAGTGATTTCTATTCCCACGCAGCAGACAATACTTTGTAGTATATATATAAAATAAATAAATTGTTACACCTGTGGCTATGCCATGAAGACAATAGTGCGATGGCGTTAAATAACATAAAAATTGTTAAAAAGGATAACATAAAAAGAGACCAAGACTCACCTACCTAGACCAGATCGGTCATGTACTGAAGGAAGGTGGAATCAAGAGTCTCCGAAACCGGCGAGCGTGTATGAAGAGAATTATGAATGTTGAGGAAGCGAGTGAAATATGCAAAGATAGAGTTCTCTGGCACTCTGTTCTCTATGCCTACCCTGCAAGGGATATGACGTGATGATATGTATGTATGTAAAAATTGTTAAAAACGAGCGAAAAAAGAAAAATTAGTTCTTAAGTTACTTACTAAGTTTTCTTATTTTTGCTTATTTTCGCTCTTTTTTAACTCCTATTGGAGGGTATAACGAGGAAGCCTGAATTGATAATACTCTATAAAAATTTTAAGAGCCATTTTGATAAGATATCCTTATTAAAATGTTTTTAATAAACATGACAAAAAACTCTTTTTACAAATTGTATCATGTTTAGGATATTTTTTTAAAATTTTCTGATCTTTAGAATACTTTTCAGCTTCTATTCACCATTCATTCACCGAAGGACTAAGGTATTTCACGACTTTCTTCTACTCCATCATCGAATTTTTATCTATCTGTATTAGTTATTAAATTTTCAACTCTATTTTTCATACAACTTTAAGCTTAACGTGGCTACGTTCCTTTCTACGTTTTTTATTCTACTGCAAATAAATCGCTACTGTAGTTGTTACTACATCGCTACTGTTCTTTTTCTACTGCAGGTAGTAAAAACTTCTGTAGTAATGATGATGAAATAGGAAAATGCGATGGTACCTTAGTTGTCTTGTAACCATAAAAGCTGGATAGTTGTCTAATCGTCAGCTAAGTAAAGAACAAATACAAATGCAATAGAATAACGATGGCTTGCTGGATATGAATCTATAAATTCCATAAAATTAGTTTTATTTCATATTCATAATATATTGTTAGATACAAATACCTCTTAATAACTATATTTTACATACAAATACATTTCATATTATATTTTTCACGCTTTAACCTCACAAAAACTTATGAACACTGTTTGTGTTAAAATTACGCGGCATTTCTATTGTACGATAGATTTCTATGAGGCATTCGACTGCGTAACACTATGTTTTATTAGTGTTGTTCTTAAAAAAATGATAATTATTTTATTTTTAATTTTTTGTTGGCCTTTTACGAATAGGCATTCTCTGTTTTTACAAATTAGTTTAATGTTAATGGCTTAAAAAACTGTACATTGGAATTTAAAGTTAATAATGGAAAAATGTTTTTGAGTCAATAATTACTAATGTATGTTACCAGCGATAACATATGGTACTGAAACGTGGTCTTTAAATGTCGGTCTTATAAAAAGGCTCAAAATCGTGATATGGTACTAGTTATAGTCCGGATTTCTTTACGAGATAAATTCCGTAGAACTAATAACAAATATATTGGAGCCTGAAGGACATGTTCAGGACAAAACGCTTCACAATCGCATATCCATTGGAGGAGAAAATTTCTGGAGTGCCGACCGTGTATCAAACAACGCATTTTAAGGTAGCATTCCACCGAGTGGACTGATGATTTATTTAAAGTCCCAGAGAGACGCGTTGAATGCAGTTGGCATAAGACAATGCTGTGTGATGTTATATAAGGCAGTTAAGATTCAATAGTGCAGAGGAAAAGCTGAAATTCATGATGGCAGTAATGAATCAGTGAAATTAATTTCCGAGAACGCTGACTACTTCGTTCTAATTATTTTTGAAATAATAAAATTACGTTACTACTACCCTCGTGGTAGTGTTTGTCCCCCAACCAACCTTTTTGAAACTAGACCTCTTTACAAGGACGAAGATAATACTATAATTACCCCGTATGGCAGACAAATTGGGCGGTCACAGTTAGTACCCATGCAAGCGCTCCTGCATACTCCACTAGAACTCTATGTATTCAGGAATCTCAAATAAACAAATACTTTTGATGACGTATTGTGTTTTTAACTCAAAGAATCCCATACAAAGCACTATTTTGTCCACACGTAGAGTACTGCTCATATCTCTAGGAAGGCACGCTTAAATATCAGCAAAACCCACTTAGAATGTCTCAAAAATCATGAAAGACTAAAAACGTGAAGGTATTTGTAACTTGACACTGGCACCAATAGCTCATATAAGTAGCTGATTGCCAATACATAAGAAGAAGAATACATCTGTATTATGTTTACATAGGTTAGGGTGACATCTAAAGAACCTTAGTACTGATATCACGCCACCGAAGACAAGGATCGGTTTCCGGTGACCCACTCGCACAGCGAAAGAGAGATTCATGTAGGTCTTCTGTCGCCCCTGATAAATTTAGCGCGTTGTGACCATTCCATTGCCCGCCGCAAAAAGAAATTGCTGGTGTCTTAGTAATGTCTAAATTTGAATATAATTAAATATTTTTTACATAGAAGTGTCGATTATGGTAATGGGGCTGTGGCGGTGTTGACTGAATATTATAACTTCTTACTATGAGCAGGGGGTGGTAGTGAACCTGACCTGACTGAAGATATTAAATGGAAAATTTTACCACTTTCGCGCTAAGAATTGTTGTTTTACTGAATAGCGCCATCTATACTTCATCTCTTTAATTTAATATCAAAAGTGATGAAAATTATATGCTCTCAGTACTTCTAGACTTTCTATTATTGTACTGTTGCTCTCGTTGACCGGGGATTTCCTGTTATTTGGACTGTTAAAAATATACATCATTTAATTGAATACTAATTATTTTTTCTAACATGTCTGGATATTATTACATAGCCCGAAGAATTAGCACATTGATGTGGTAATGGGCAGGTCACATCGCTCGACGAACCGACAACCGTTGGGGAAGAAAGGTTCTCGAGTGGCGACCACGAATCGGACGACGCAGCGTAGGACGACCCCCCACTCGGTGGACTGATGACCTCATCAAGGTCGCAGGAAACCGTTGAATGCAGGTGGCACAGGACCGTTACAGATGGCATTCTCGTGGGGAGGCCTATGTCCAACAGTGGACGTCTACGGGCTGATGGATGGATGGATGATGATGATATCTGGATATTTAGATCTACTGTTATTCAAATGGTGGATTGAAAAGTATATAAAACACCAAAGGTTTATAAACAAGAGTCAAACGTCTTTAAGACAACCAACAAAGAAGTATTTAAAAATGATAGTAGTGCTTTTGCAAAATTTATATCTCAAAAAATAAATGATTTAAAGTAGCTTGCTGCTAAAATAAACCAACATTCTCGGTTTTTTAGTAAGAAGATTGTAATAAAAGATATTTTCAGAATAAACGGAGTTGTATTTGATTAATAGGGCCTTTTCTAACAAAAAATCTTATTAAGAGGCAGGGGAAGTAGTTGCAATCTTATGATGTCTTACAATAGGGGGGATGGGGCCAAATCATTCTTCAAAATCCCTTATGTAATATATAAATGGCCCCTAATCAGTTATTATCAAAATATCTAATATCAAAATTTATGATAATTATTATGTTGTTAATTTGTATTAAAACTTTGGGTCAAAATTTAATAACTGATAACGTAGGGAGTAGATATAAATCTCTGTAATAACGATGACTTACTGGACATGAGACGCCTTACTCTTCCAGTGACCATGAACGCTGTAGTGTTCGAAACGTCGAGCGATTAAAAATCAAATGCGATAGAATCCGTAAAAATAGATTTATTCAAATACAATCGCGTAAGAAGCCGTAAAAATAGTTTTAATTAAATACAAACGCAATAGAATCCGTAAAAATAGTTTTAATCAAATACAAACGCGATAGAATCCGTAAAAATAGTTTTAATCAAATACAAACGCGATAAAATCGATAAAAATAGTTTTAATCAAATACAAACGCGATAAAATCTCTAAAAATATATTATCAAATACAAACGCGATAAAATGTCTAAAAATATATTTAATCAAATACAAACGCGATAAAATCCGTAAAAATAGTTTTAATCAAATACAAACGGGATAAAATCCGTAAAAATAGTTTTAATCAAATACAAACGCAACAAAATCCGTAAAATCAATTTTATTTCAAATGTATAAACATGATATATATTTTAAAGCAAAACATGCAAATTAATTTATGGTTCACAGTATTGTAATTTATGACTTGTTGAAAACATTTTACTTTCTTAGAAACCATTTCACTTTCTACAGAGGCAATTGGTTAACGGTATAAGCTTGGTCACAGCTTTTTATAACACCAATAACTGTATATCGACACAGATAGCCTGCACAGATAGGTTAGTGGCTCTAAATACTACCTTGCTACTTACTATCTTACTAAATTTAGCGGATTCGTTTCTCGTATAGGAGAATTACGGGCGCAAACCGCAAGTTGTCGTACTGAGTCTGAGTTAATTTTTGTACGTTAATTTTATATTTGTAAAGTCCCCCGCCATACAAGGATTATTTTCTTAGTGGAGAGATATTAAGTTAATAAAAACAAAAATATAGAAAAAAAATCGAAACAAAATCAACCATTGATTACTAAACCCGTTCTTAATAATAATAAAGAAACAAATAAAGAAGATAAAACTAAACAGGTTTGTTTATAAACCCTGTTATGCGAGAAAGTGATAAATACACGTAATGACATCGAAAACTTGTAATTTCTTTAATTGTGCATTATAATTTATGAAATAGCGGTGTATGGATGGAGTAAGAATACATCGCCTCTTAGCTTCAATATTTTGAAAAATGAATTATTAGAGGAGTGTTTTTCAAGTTTCAAAAAATAATTGTGTGCCAACGAATTTTTACTGTAAATCTATGATTTAAATCACAGATTTATGGTCAAAAAATATTGCTGTTACGAAACAATTATATTTTTAAACTTGGAAAACACTGCTCTAAAATTTCATTTTACAAGAAAACATATTGTTGAAGAAAAGAGGCGACATATTCACGAGCTCTTGTCATGGGTTTCATAAAATATGACTAAGTATGCAGATAATATCTATAAAAGAGAAAAAAACTCGAAATAAAATTTAAACCAATATATTTGACGAAATTGGTATAGTAGTTCAATTGTTCTGCTATTATGGAGGAGGCCTGAGCCTGGTAGTGGGATGTGTATGAGCTGAGATGTGTGTGGGATGTGTATTGACTAGCATCATTTCATCATTCCACTACTTATTTACTATCCCAATTACTTGGAGTCGATACAATATGTACTCTACTTTCATAGTACATATTGTAAAAATTATTGGCAATAGTTTCATAACCGGCCGCCTGCCATACGTCAAACCTTCATAGGAATTTAATTGTTGACCAAACGGCATCAGAATGAGTTGGCCCAGGTCGTTATAAGGCTCTTAGTTGTCTTTTACGACATCCACAAGCAAAGTAAGGGTTGGTAGTATTCGTAGCCGCTACCACCCAGCTTATATTCGATAGATATATCGATTATAATAATTATTTACTTATAAAGTCAAATCTATTATATTCAATAAACGTGATGCTATTTATATATGATTTTGCACTTTGCCTGTTAACTGTGACCTTTCCTTATTCTATCTATTAGGACTCTAACAAAAAGTGCATTTTTTTGTATCTATACATAATATATTTATATTATCTATGCATAGTGATCTCATCTCAGTTTATATAAGCCCCAGTGGTGGGCTCTAGTTTCTTTTTTTTTCTTTACTATAAGAGGGATATTGATCAACTACACTAAGCTTTTCTTTTACATTATGGAAATGCTTTTACGTATATACTATTCACCATCGGCGAATCCAGTCGGTAGATTTATGTTGGACTCGCCAGCCATTAGGCGATCCGGAATACCCACTAAAAGTGCTTTTACAGGGTGCCGGAGATCGTTTGATGACATTTAATCCCGAAACACAATACCACGCTGATCAGACGTATTAATATAGGATTTTATTTCGAGCTTTCCTTCTCTTGGTGTTATATGCATATTATGTCCTTTAGTCGTCTTTTGCGACACCCACGGGCAAGATAGGGGATGGTTAATTGTATTCTTACTCTGGTCACCATATGGATATATACGATGTCATTTCATAGATATTAAAAAAACTAATATGGATGGTTTTTATTAAAGAAATAGAAGACGTTTGTCTATATTTTTGTACATGCATCATGCAAAAACTATTTCATGTAGGTACTTAAATGCAGTTTTTTTTTTATCTATTATTCCATTTCTAGCTCAAAATATATTGTTATCTAAGAATAAAAAAATAACAATAAATTTCAAAATATTATCACTATTAATGAACTTAACAAAAAAAAACATCAAAAGATTAATTCACGTAATAATACCCCTCGTGCCTCATGCCTCGTCTTTTGAGATGTTGCTTTCTTTTCTTCCTATTTAACGATTTCTCAACATCCGAATCCATTAATGATGATTCCGAAGAAGAATATGATCTTAACGAATCTGATGACGAATCGGGTTCACAAATAATCTCCATTATTTTTTAAAACGTATAATTATTTTATACACTTTAAATTAATTTTAAGTTATCTAAGTAAATTTAAATGTAAATTATATTTACACTACACTTAAACACCATACGCTCACACAGTTTAAGTAAAACATGCACAATGTTTAGAAAAGGGGGCACTGACGATCGATTTGGTGAATGAAACGTGTATACGTCATCGAGTTCGTGAGTGTAAAAACGAGTTGTATAGTAACAAATGCATAAAAGGTGTAATGGTAAAAGTATAGACTTACTTTGCATAGCTAAGACAAGGATTCGATACTGATGGTCAGATTTAATGGCAATGGGGTGATAATACAACAATTTATAATGGTACAGGGTCCGTCAGAAAGGATGAATGAATTTTAAAATAACGGTACGCCCAAAGTAATTGCGATTGAAAAACGTTTAATATCTCAAAATGTGCACAAACATGGGAAGTTTGAATCATGAAGAAAATGTTTATGTTTTGAAGACGACGTCCTTCATGGAATGCCCTTGTGCCGCGATGCACGATTCCAGGTGCTCTCGGAAAGAGCGGTTTGCATTGTGAACATCTCCGACCGCTCGCCTGATTTCCTCCTTCAATTCATAGTGTTCGTGGCTTGTTGATGTAGACCTTCGATTTTAGGTACTCCCACAAGAAGAAATCACATGAAGTAAGGTCGGGGGAGCAGGGGCCAAGCAATGTCACCGAATCGCGGAATTAATCGGCCTAGGAATTTTCGACGCAAAACTGTCATTGAGTTCCGAGCTGTTTGAGATTTTGCGCCATCTTGTTGAAAGTAAGTTCTCCTGAGACTGACATGTCGATGGCGAAGCTCGGGAAAGAAGAAATTGGTCAGCATATCTACATATCGGTTCGCATTGACAGTCGTTGTTCGCCCGGCGCCGATTAATTTCGCCATTCGGTGACATTGCTTGGCCCCCCGCTCCCCCGACCTTACTTCATGAGATTTCTTCTTGTGGGAGTACCTAAAATTGAACTTCTACATCAACAAACCACGAACACTCGATGAATTAAAGGAGGAAATCAGGCGAGTGGTCAAAGAAGTTCCCAATGCAAATCGCTCTTTCCGAGAGCGCCTGGTATCGGCACAAGGGCATTCCATGAATGACGTCGTCTTCAAAACTTAAACATTTTTTTCATGATTTAAACTGCCCATGTTTGTGCACATTTTGAGATATTAAACGTTTTTTAATCGCAATTACTTTGGGCGTACCGTTATTTTAAAATTCATCCATCCTTTGTGACGGACCCTGTATATGTAACCTTCACTATGGCATTTCAGTTGAATTGTGATTAGATTGAAAATGGATTTGTTTTTCTTTCTCTGAACCATCATTCTCCTACTCTTATCCTAATTACTTGGGGTCGATACAATATGTACTCTTCTTTCATGGTACGTATTGTAAAAGTTATTGGTAATAGTTTTATGACCGGCCGTCTGCCACACGTCAACCATCCTTGGGAATGTAATTGTTGACCAAATGGCATTAGATGGAGTTGACCCAGGTCGTTATAAGGCTTTTAGTTGTCTTTTACAAAATCCACGAGCAAAGTAAGGGTTGGTATTCGTAGCCGCTACCACATAGCCTTTTTCTCTGAATACAATTTATATTCGTTTATTACGAGTATATACTAGTGAATTTTCATAGAAATACGTAGAAAATTTAGCCTATATTACTCGTTGATAACGTAGCTTTCTATTAGTGAAAGAATTTTAAAAATCGGTTCACTAGTTTGGGTGTAAAAGCGTAGCAAACAAATAAACAATCTTGCATTCACATTTATAGGATTTGTAAATTCGCCATAGGGTTGTTACCATAAAAAAAAAATACAAGTTACAAAATTGATAGAAGTCCCAAACACAGCCAAAGGATACCATATTAAAATTCTAAAATAATTATCTACTCGTACTTTAAGATAATATATGCTAGTGGCATAAATGGTGAAAAATTCTAAAGAAATTTACTGCTCATTTGAATTTTTTGTAATTACTATTCAATATATTGATGTTTGCTCGTGGATGTCGTAAAAGACGAGCTTTATAACGTCCTGGGCCAACTTTATCTGAAGGCATCTGGTAAACAATTACATTTTCAAAGAGGGTTAACGTCACGACCGGTCATAAAACAATTGTCAATAACTTTTGAAATATGTACGCTGGAAGAGGAGTACATATTGCGTCAACCACAAGTAAAGAGCAGGATTATCATGATGATTTATGAAGATGTTTTTATATTTCTTTTCTTGTTAAAAAAAAACAGAAAATTATAAATCATCATTCATTATTCTCCTACTCTGATCCCAATCACTTGGGGTCGATACAATATGTACTCTTCTTTCATAGTACATATTGTACAAGTTATTGGTAATAGTTTTATTACCGGTTGCCTGACAGACGTCAACCCTCCTTGGGAATGTAATTGTTAATCTCACGGCATCAGATCGAGTTGGCCCAGGTTCATTACAAGCAAATTATAAATTATTACTGCTAATGAACCTATGCAATACCAGATTACAGCCAAGTCACTCCCTAATATAAGGTGAGGTTTTGAGCATACGGCTCCCTCGCACACCAAACAAAATGAGCAAAGTACTGCTACTCAGTTACTGATTTTTTGCGAGTGTACTACCTCAAATGAGTAGACCTATTCATGGCTGCAGGCAGAAAACTATCAGCAGTTGGGTTTTTTATAAATTTAACTCGCTTAATTTTTTAGGGTCTAATTCCACCACACTTTCTCATCATTGTAACTTCTGTAAGCCAGGATCCGCAATGGTTACCATAAATGACACCGAGGTTTGACCCTCAGGCAGTCCAGGGAGATTATTTTAATTGTTTTGGAACCTGCAACTAATGTAATTAGAAAAGTGAAAGAGGAGTTGGAAAAGAGTGATTCCACTTCCCTCCTAGGTAAAGCTTAATTATCAAACATATTCCTTCAATAACGCGAATGATAAACCGACTGTTTGGAATTTCTTGTGGCAGGATATGGTAGTCACACTTAGACCGATTCGTTTGGGGCAACGAAGTAAACCTCAAAACTTTCCTTGCATACACCTCTCTGCGCCATGCGGGCGAGTCGCCGGTCTCGTTTTTTTTTACTAGGCGGCGGGCTATAGTGTGGGCACACGCCGTTAATTCCGTCCAAAAGAAACAATGGCGTGCGACCCCATAGACCCGCCCTTCATGTACCTATCGACGCCAACGTTGGTGGCCAACCCAGCGTTGAGGCGTCGTCCTCACACGGTATATGGCCTATGTAATAACAGTATGTGCTATTGCTCAAAATAGGTAATGTCCACTATTAAACAAAAGTATCAGCATGTCGCACTGGCCTCGAGCTTCCCCCCACAATAGAAAAGAAATCGACCTACTATACCAAGCCGAACAGATGGGTTGCTATTTAGTTTTCTTTCAAGTTTACATTCTTATTTTTTGTAGCTTATGTCTTGGTTACCATGACCGTTAAGCCAAATATTTGTTTATAAATTAACTTCGTTTAAAGTCATCGTCTGGCAGTAAGTCAAATCGTCGACTTCAACAATGCCATGGCCACACTGTTAAACTTATCTTTTTGAAATTTTAGTAGAAAACGAAAACGTATGTAACGCACTGTTATATCATATTCACTACACATCAGTACTTCCTACGCATCACATTACATAGAATACCATCAAAATTATTTAATATACCTAACACGTTAAAACACTAAGATATCGAATATAATACAAGAGCGCCACGTGACATTTTTCTTTTCCCGATAAAACTCAGTTTACCTTCTCGTGCATAGATGTTGTCCACTTATTATATATCTCATTCACATTTTCGCTAACAGCTTCTAAATTTAGGCAATACCTGTCAATATAAATGACACATAAGATCGAGATTTTATTTTCACGTTGATTTAAAAAAAAAAAATTAAGTAGCACCTAATGTATATATTATACATAAAATCAACTTAATGTGTTATTTATATTAATTTAGAGGGTTTCCTAAACTTTAGGGGTCGTTGATTAAAAAGGGTATTAGTCGTGTTTTACGACTTCCACGTGTAAGATAGTGTTTTGGCGCCTATTTCAATATACGCCGCAATAACACACTCGTACAGATTTCTTGTTTTCTATTTAAAGTATTTTAAATCTATCCATAGTACAACTAGCTGTGTGTGGTAGCGGTTACGAGTACTACCAACCCTTACTGTGCTCGTGGATGTCGTAAAGGACGACTAAGAGCCTTATCACGACCTGGACCAACTCCATCTGATGCCATTTGGTCAACAATTACATTCCCAAGGAGAGTTGACGTCTGGCAGGCGGCCGGTCATAAAACTATTGCCAATAACTTTTACAATATGTACTATGAAAGAAAAATACATATTGTGTCGACCCCAAATAATTGGGTTAAGAGTAGGAGAATGATGATATAAACATCAAGACAAGAGCAATGTACGATATCCCATAACCTGTTGTTTTACCACTCTATCACCATTTGCGCTGACCACCGGTACCAATTTCGGTGGTCTTCTAGCACTCCATCCATCATCAACAGAGTCAGTCTCAGTCACCACGTTATTAAGCAGCAATTCCGCTGCGTTGATTTATTCATCACGTGTGTGGCCTCTGTACACTTGCCGGACTAATCTAGAGGACGCTCTTGGAGCAAACAATGTTGCCAGAGTATTGACAGAAGATGAGATTTGCTGGACGTGCCATTGAAGATAGGGATCCGGTACAAATGGCCCGACCAAATGGCAATAGATAGGTCTTTTAGTGGTAGGACCACGCTGTTGACAGTTCTCTGTCTACAGCCGCGGGCCGGTCCGTCCGGGGTAGACCTACCACACTCTCGCAGAAGATCGACCTCTAAGTAATGGCAATGTGCTAATGCGCTTCGTTCGATGAGCGAGAGAGCCAGATGCCGAACTGGGTGGTTTTGGGGTTTGTATTGGTAGGTAGAGGCCTAGCTATACCCTTGGTATTGCAAAGGTCCATGGGCGGCAGTAACACTTACCATAATATGTGCTCCATGCTCATTTGCCACCATAAAAATAAAAATAAAATAGATTGTGGGATCGCATGCCGTCTTTACTACTGTCTTGGGCAATTTGACTGTTATATGGCTAGACCATAATGTCTGGCCTAATGGTCTAATGGCCTGTCTTCCAAAATGAAAGACCAAAGAGCTATGTCAGCCTAGTATATTAAGGGGTGGGACATTATCTCAAAGCTCTATTCATTATTTGGATTCCAGTGCGAGTGAAATTCCAAGCTAATGAAGAATTCTGGTCTGGCCACAGATGTCAAGGAAGCAGTACCAGCGGCCGCCCAATGGCGATGGGGAAGGAATACTGTGAGTCACGAGTCGCCCTTCCGTCGCCCTGGACGGAAGACCATAGCCTATCAAAAAAAAAAGTGTGTGTTTCAGATCCGACGCACGACTGGAGTTTACTACTTAAGTACGATTATCAAAACAGGCGCAAAAAAGCTCATTTGACTAAAAATAATAGAGGTATATATTTTTATTTACATTTATTAAAACTGTTCACGTCAGAAAGTGAAAGGTGCGCAGAATAGGTTGCGCACCAAAAACGTAACGAGGTCATTCGATCACTAGATTTTATTACTCCTCAAAATTTTCTCATGCCGGGCGCCTTATATGAAAATCGATTCTTAAGGAGTAAACTCCAAAAACTAACTAACGATCATTATAATGAACTAAAGAATTCCTAAAATTATATTTAAAATTATAATTCTGACTCTCGTCTTGTTCTGAATCTTGCATTCGGTTTAAATTTATGTTAACTAAATAGACGTCTGCTCTTGACAACGTGACATCAATAGAATGTTCCTCCATAGGTCTGCAGTATTTTGGTGCTACAATAAGTGTAATGTAACTGAACAGATTCATCTCAGCGATGAAATATTCTAATGCAAACCGTCAATCACCATCGGTAAGCTTAAACTTACCAAGCCCGGGATGTGATGATGCATTTATTAAGTGCAACTTCGACTCCCATCCACTCTCGTTTGTTTTTTATGGAACATGACCTTGCTTAGTGCAAGGAAACAATCCTTATATTACAGAGGACTTTAAAAAAAATAACGCAGACAAATTATACCCAGAGTCAGAACAACACTTTGTGGATCGCACAAAGTGCTGTCCTTGTGTTTATTTTTTTTTTGTGGTGGCGGGCTGTGGTGCGATCACGCCGTTAATTCCATCCGGGGCGACAGAAAGAACGGCGCACGACCCTATAGACCACACTTCATGTACCTCTCGATGCCGTGCGAACGGGCCACCGGAACCAAATCTTTGTCTTCGGTGGACCTATGCGCTGTCTTACGTAGGAATAGAACCCATGAAACTGATACAGAATATCTTAACCACACGCAATCTATGCAGTCAAAATTTACATTATTTAATTAATTTTGACAATAAAAGCAAGGAACTCGTACGATTTTCTTTATTGCTTATGGTGGCAAACGAGCAAGCTGCACACCTGATGGTAAGTGTTACTGGCGCTCATGGACTTTTGCAATACTAACAGTACAGCTAGACCGTTGCCTACCAACCCAAACCCACCCAGAATATTGGGCTTCTGGCTCTCTCGCTCAGCGAACAAAGCCACACTGCCACTCGTTGATTTTCTGCGAGAGCGTGTAACCGGTGTGCCGGCCCATGGCTAATATGGCTATAGACAAAAAATTGGTAACTATGTACTAGTGTATAATGTAAATGAGAACGTCTTTAATATATAAAGTAAGCTTCAAACCCCACTCTTATTGACATATACAGATTCAAATTATTTGCTTTTTATTTGTGACTTGAACACCTACTTTTGCAGTTTTTTTATTTGTATACAATTTGAAACCCATTGTTAATTGGTTTACTAGCGCTCAATAACGCTTCCTTTCTTTCAAATGATGTGGCATTCAGATGGAACCTTTAATAGTTTTAATATCTCGGCTCAGTTTTGGAACATTGGTAATAGTCAGCCTGTCTAACATTGCTAAAATTAAGTTATGAAGGATTTTTCTACCATTTTTTTTGTCCCAGTTTTCGTGTGTAAGCTATACGGGCGATAGTTGATCATAAAAAGGTCGCTTAGTGCTATAAAGGGGTGGCCATGGCGCCATCAAAATCAAGGAATCTGTACCAGTGGTGATGGGGAGGGAGTACGGTAGGTCTTTCGTAGTCGTCACCTGTATCGGTTTTCCTACGTTCGGGAGGGATTGGACGAGGGGTTTCTGACCCACGAACTGAAGCCACGCAAAAAACATTTCTATAATTAAGCATTAGTATAAGTAAGAATATAAATATTTGCTATATGATAGCGGCTACAAATACTACCAACCCTTACTTCGCTCGTGGATGTCGTAAAAGACGTCTAAGATCTTTATATCAACCTGGACCTTTGTCCCTCATCACTTTCATCCCCATCTGTGACCAATCATCCACCCCAAGCGTCACCACTCATAAACACTCGCTAAATGTGCCAGTTATGAATTCGAAATGAAAGGCGAGAAGAGAGTAACAAAAATAGTATCACATTAATAAATAATCCTTTTGAATTATTTACATTAATGTAAAAATTTTATAAATAAAGCATATGACACTTTTATTTCAAACAAAACACTTAAAAATGCAAAAAATGAAAATAAAAAAAATATAAAAATAAATTTAAAAAAAAAGTGTGTGTTTCAGCTCCGACGCACGACTGGAGTTTACTCCTTAAGTACGATTATCAAAACAGGCGCATAAAAGCTCATTTGACTAAAAATAATATGTATATATATATATATATATATATATATTTTTATTTACATTTTTTAAAACTGTTCCGTGAAGTATTATCTCACGTCAGAAAGTGGAAAGTGCGCAGAATAGGTTGTGCATCAAAAACGTAACGAGGTCATTCGATCACTAGATTTTACTCCTCCATTTTTTCTTATACCGGGCGCCTTATATGAAAATCGATTCTTAAGGAGTAAACTCCAATTCTTAACGAGTAAACTCAAAAAAAAAAAGATTTGTGTATATGTAATGGTTAGCGAAAAGCCCCTCTTAACCCAACTATTTAAGATAAATCAAATACTTATCGATTTTAAAAGAATTAATATTTCGTAGCTTGTCCCAACATTACTATATGGAAGCGAGAGTTTGGTATGCAGAAAAGAGCATTAAAGTAAAATTAATACGGTCAAAATACGATCTCCACGGCAAAATCTGTGGAGTTAGGCTGACCGACCGCATTCGTAACGACGACGTAAGAGAGCGAGTAGGTATGAAAGAGAGTATTGGTGTAAAGATGCGAAAGGGAATGCTCCGATGGTTCGGACATGTGGAAAGAATGCCGAACGAACGTCTGGCTAAGAAGATATACAATGCGAAAGTGGAAAGATGTAGGTACCGGGGGAGATCGAGACTCACTTACCTCGACCAGATTGGTCACGTACTGAAGGAAGGTGGAGTCAAGAGTCACCGAAACCAGCGAGCGTGTATGAAGAGAATTATGAACGTTGAGGAAGCGAGTGAAGTATGCAAGGATAGAGTTCTCTGGCACTCTGTTCTCTCTGTCTACCCTGCAAGGGATATGGCGTGATGATATGTATATATGTATGTAATATTTCATAATTCTTTTATATTAAAACATATATTTAACATAATTAACGTAAACACGCAATAAACAAAACGCAATTAAAAACAAAGAATGAGTTGATAGTTAAATCTTAAAAGAACGAAACTGTTTTTAATGTACACGCGAGGTTTATTCTCACTGCATCAGGCAAACGCGAAGAGGAGAGGTTTAAATGTTTTTTGGAAGACTGTCCTGCATATTCTTCTGGTCGTCCCTCAACCAATTCTTATGGTAATGATTTCTGGTTTCGGGAGCATTTCCGCAGGCTAGCTCCGCGGCTCGTCGGCGCGGCGTCCGCCCTTTCATGGCTTATGCCGAATGTGGGCGGACCGAGCGCTACCTGCCGACAGCTGTACACGAGGGTCGTCTGGTCAATGACCCTGTACGGCGCACCGGTGTGGGCGGGGTCCCTGACCGTCCGACTCAGGGCTCTTCTGTGGCGACCACAGAGGGCCATGGCGGTCAGGGCTGTACGCGGGTATCGCACGGTGGCGACGGAGGCAGCGTGCCTGTTGGCCGGGAGTCCACCGTGGGACCTGGAGGCGGAAATGCTCGCTGATTTGTATCGGCGGGTGTCGGGGGTGCGCGCGGAAGGCGGTGTAGTCTCTTTGAGGGAACTCACCGCCTGGCGCGTTGACGCCCGCCTAGATGTCATTGCCCGTTGAGCAGTCCGGCTGGAGAGGCCTCGGTTCGGTGTGCGGACTGTAGAGGCCTTCCGGCCGGTGCTGATTCAGTGGTTGGAACGGCGGCACGGGGTGCTCTCCTTCCGACTGGTGCAGGTTTTGACGGGGCATGGATGCTTCGCCAAATACCTGCACAAAGTCGTCAGGAGGGAGAGTACACCGTCCTGCCACCACTGCGATTGCGACGAAGACACGGCGCAGCATACGCTCGAGGTTTGTGCCGCTTGGGCAGAGCAGCGTCGTGAACTCGTCGCAATCATCGGTGCCGACCTGACGCTGCCGACCATCGCCAGGGCGATGCTCGACAGCGTCAGGAACTGGGACGCGGTCGCAACCTTCTGCGAGGCAGTAGTCTCGCGGAAGGAGGCGGCGGAGCGCGTGCGCGAGGAGCGTCTCCTCGACGGCGCGAGCCGCCGCCGGCGACTGGGGCGGCGCAGGCGCGATTACCTGCGCCTGATGCCGCCCTAGCCAAGGCCGCGGGTGACTGGATCGGGGAATTAGCCCGTCACCCGCCGAGAGGCCGACCGCGTGAGGAAAGACCGACATCATATTCGAGGGGGGGATGTCGGTCGAGGAGAGGGTACTCCTCAGGGGTATTCCGTCGGGCCGACCACTGACGTCAAGTCACTCTGCTCCGGTGGTCGGCCCAACGACGAAGGCCACGTCACGGGTGGGTTACGGGTGTGCGCGCTTACGCCCCTCTGTCACCCCGGATGGAGTGGTGCGAGGAGTGAGCCGACCGTAGCCCACCCCCAAAAAAAAAAAAAAATGGTAATGATTTCTAATGTTTACGCGCATATTACACATTTGAAATAAAACTACTTTTACGGATTCTATCGGGTTTGTATTTGTTTTTTAATTTCCTGACGTTTCGAACACTTTACAGCAGTCATGATCACGGAAGGACCTTCCCATGATCATGAACGCTACATAGTATTTGAAATATCGGCAAATTAAAAAAAATATATACTAACGCGATAGAATCTGATTCTAATGGTTTCCAACGGAAGATATCGGGATTCAATGACATTTTCAGTGTGGTGCCGAAATATTAATACAATTCACGAACCTCCCCCTATCTTACCGGTAAATGATCGTAAGAGACGACTAAATGATATAAAACGCGTATAATATCTTTGCAAAAAAGAAAGACTCGAAACTAAATCCTATACGAACACGTCTGACCAGCATAGTAGGTTAATTTCCCTCCTATTATGGAGGAGGTACGAGCCCAGAAATAGGATGTATATGAGCTAAGATAACAGCTAATATAGTTTAAGCACATTGAATATAATGTGTAGATGTGGGCACAACGAATAATATATAGTTTTAATGCCAAGCTCGCTGGAGACTAATCGCGAGAGACTTGTTCGTTATCGGTCGTGGCGAACAGTAATAAATCTAGACGCTAGGCGTATAATTGTAATATTATACGCTTACACTACAATCAATGTCTAGATTTTCTTAATAGCAACAACAAAATTAAAAAATTGTTCACAGCTAGTCGAAGGTCGTTCTACCCGCAGATAGAACGACCGCGTAAATGCGACTTTCCGAAAATATTTTTGGTAATAGCGATACCCGAAAGGGTAGCCCGTGATGCCGGCCATGGATGTGAAGGAATCGGTACCAATGGTCAGCTTAATAGCGATGGGGAGGATACACTATGGGCTATGAAGCCGCACTTCGCCCTGCAGTTGACCTAGATGGAATGGACGGGGTGTGTCCAGACAAAAGCCTGCCAAGAAAAAGGCATCAATATCAAATACTTTTAAAATTACATTTATATTAAAACATGTTTTTGAGTAATTCCGTGTGGTGACGGAGTAAGAATACTATACACCACCCCATATCTTACCCGTGGGTGATCGTACGAGACGACTAAGAGATATAAAACGCATATAACATCTATGCGAGTGAGGGAAAACTCCAAACAAAACCCTATACCAACACGTCTGACCAGCTCGGTATAGTAGGTTAATTTCCCTCCCATTGCGGAGGAGGCCCGAGCCCAACAGTGGGACATGTGTGGGCTGTGGTGATGATGATGTTTTTTGAGTACCGGTGGTCAAAATACATTCCTATTCTTGTAACATGTAGGTTACACAGGTGGACACGGAATCGGAATCTAAAGAGATTAGAAAAATTAACCTACAATGAAACACTGTTCAGATATATTGTCATGCCACGGACTTCAAGGATTCTGTGCCAGTGGCCGGCCTAATGGCGTAGGGAGGGAATACAATGAGTTATAGGACCACGCGCCGCCCTTCCTTCACCCCGAATGGAATGGACGGCGCGTGTCCAGGCCATAATCTGCCAAAAAGAAAAAAAAAGACCTGTTGCCATAGGTCATTACTTCGAGTTTTCCTTACATTGGATGATGACTATTGTATTCTTATTTTGTCATTACATAAATGAAAATTAATCAGGATAAAAAATATCTGCCCAAAAAAATTTTGCGTTGTGATTATGATGCCGACCTTCCGTGCCAAGTGTTCGATTCCTACACAGGACAATAGTCTGTGCAATCCACAAACTGTTGTTTTAAATCTGAGTGTAATATGTCTGCGTTAATTATATATTTGTAGAGTCCACCACAATACAAGGATTATTTTTTAAGGCAAAATATAATGAAAGAATTATACTGCAATGAAACGAAAAAAAAATATTGTTGATAATTATCACTAATTAGCATAATGTGTAACAATTATCCGGTAGATGGCACACCTCTCCAATAAAGGTCACGAAATAATTAGAACCACAATTTGAATGTCATAGGACAGCTCACACTTATCTAAATAGGTCGAACGGATTTCCAATATGTTTGAGTCTCAGGTGTGATAATTTGACTGCACACATGGTGTAGTGGTTAAGATAGCCTTCCTTGCCAATGTCGTGGGTTCGATATCTACGCAGCATAAAACTTTGTTGGGATCCACAAAGTGTTCTACCTCCACTATCTAATTTAGTCTGTGTTAATTGCATGTTTGTAAAGTCTCCCGCAATACAAGGATTATTTCCTTACCTACTGTTGGGTGATTTCTATTAAAAGATAAAAGGTGGGCTATCCAACAGGTCTTTTTTTATTTTTAGTAGGCTGGTAGGCTATGGCCTAGACACACGCCGTCCATTCCATCCGGAGCGACGGAAGGGCGGCGCGTGGCCCTATAACCCATCGTATTCCCTTCCCAACGCTATTGAGCCAGC
Organism: Lymantria monacha; assembly: GCA_905163515.2. Lineage (NCBI taxonomy): Eukaryota > Metazoa > Arthropoda > Insecta > Lepidoptera > Erebidae > Lymantria > Lymantria monacha. Next base: position 2,176,830 of record LR991091.1, on the reverse strand, counting down.
CGTTTTTATAGAAAAAAAAATAAGAAGAACAAAAAAGATTTTTCGTTCTTAATTTTTTTTATAACAAACTAGCATGTCAAATGCTAAATCTCAGTAATTTGAATTATTATCATCATTATTCTCCTGCTCTTATCCCAATTACTTGTCGACGCTATATGTACTCTACCATCATACATATTACAGAAGTTATTGACACAAATTTTATAACCGACCGCTAGTCTGACGTTAACTTTACTTAGGAATGTAATTGACCAAACGACATCAGGTGAAAAATTAGCCCAGAGCTCTTAGTCGTCTTTTACGACATCCACAAGTGAAGTAAGGGTTGGCAGTATTCGTCACCGCTACCACACAGCAAATTTGAATTATTACCAACATATTATAGCATGTGGTGACGGAGTAAGAGACAGAAAGAAAAATGATTTATTTCTCCGTCGCAGAGGGAGACATAAGTATATAATCTAGTTAGTATTAATAGTAGATGACACGAGATATGTAAAACACAACACATAAGAGCTGGATTCATGCCCGCGAGCAATTGAAAAGGATCGCTACTCAGCATAATATTGTGGTAGCTCACATGAGAACCACAACGCTGTTCTTCCGTAGCGTCCTGTAAAATGTGGTGATTGACAGCAGATTCAAAGAGCAACCTAAGTGCGCTTTGAATATATAGAAAATTAGCTTCTGTCCGCGGCTTCGCCCGCGTAAAAGGTTACTTTCATAAAGTTTTCCATCCCCTATTTTTATTTTACCCCTTAAGGGTAAATTTTTACAACATCCTAATGTCATATTTATTTATATCTAATCAATAGTCTAAAAATAAGTTTCAAGCTTCTGGCTTTATAAAAGACGATACTTCCTTACAACTTTTCATCCCCCTTTACATCCCTTTTTTTGCATTAAAAAGTAGTAGCCCATGTCCTTTATCAGGCTCTAGACTATCTGTGTACCAAATTTCATTTAGATCGGTTCAGTAGTTTTGGCGTGAAAGAGCGACAGACAAACAGAGGTACTTTCGCATTTATAATATTAGTAAGGATGAACAAACAGAATAAATATAAAAAAGAAAGTTCTGCAAGAATACAATTCATCACCTTCTATCCTACCCGTGGGTGATCGTACGAGACCACTAAGGGATATAAAACGCATATAAAATCTATCCAAGTGAAGGAGACTCGAGCTCAATAGTGGGCTATATATAAGCAGAGCTGAGACGAGACGAGACGATTATCCTCCTGTAAAGTAGTGTAAAGTAAATAGATGACATATAATGTTTTAATAATAAATTATCTATTGTTTAAACGGTGCATTATATCTAACAGGTAATACGAATATAGTAATCCACTTAAATTTTCGCAATTCCAAGTATTTGTCGAGACAATATTAATTATCACTTATACGTTATTTCTATAATATCCGTCAACAATATCAATGTTTCTGTATAATAAAACTAACCTTAAGTAAGGTTAAATATAACTTTATATGAAATTATTTCTATTACAGTGAGTTAGATAAACTAATGATTGTAACTTATGTTATCGGGTTTCAAGTTATTAATGCACGCTTCGCAGCTAACAAATCTATTATTAGTATTATGTTTACTTATTTTTATTTAATTTATTAGCCCTTATGTGCAGGCTATAGTAAGTCAGTTTTCCGTGTGGTGAGGTAGAGTAAGAATACTATTCACCACCCCATATCTTACCTGTGGGTGATCGTACGAGACGACTAAGGGATATAAAACGCATAAAACATCTATGCGAGAGAAGGAAAACTCGAAACAAAACCCTATACCAACACGTCTGACGGGCGCGGTATAGCGGGTTGGTTTCCCTCCCAATAGGGAGGAGGCCCGAGCCCAACAGTGGGACATTTATGGGCTGTGATGATGATGATGATGATAGTAAGTTGACCTTACTGTCTTGTCTTACGTATTAATTTTCTTCTTATATTATTTATCACTTTTTCATACGTAGCCTTAATAGTCACTGCCCGTTAGTAAATCTGATTTCTTTAGAAATTTTGGGCAAACACGAAAGTACACGTAAACCACTATTATATCATATTCACTATACTTAAGCACTTTAACTGTATCATATTCCATAAAGTACCAGCAAAATTATTTAATGTAACACTACAAAACACTAAAGAAACGAATATGTATACAAGAGCGTGACATGACATTTCCATATTCGCGCCAAAAAATCTATGTTTACTGAGTTTTTTTGCCGGATCTTTCTCAGTGTGGCCGCGTTCCGATCCAGTGGTAGCTTAATAGATTTTTAGTTTTTTAAGCTGGTAAATTGTAACAATATATTAATCATTTAAAATAAATTGTTTAATAATAACTCATCATAAACAATATAAAATTTTATAGAATTATTTTCTTTTTGTACTGACAATGAATTTTTAATAAAAATGTGGGTTAATATTTAATAACTGATACTGTAGAAATCTTTGTAATAACGATGACTTATTGGACGTGAGATACCTCAGTCCTCCGTTGACCATAAACACTGTAAAATGTTTGAAACGTTTTGAAATTAAAAATCAAATACAAACGCAATAGAATCCGTAAAAGTAGTTTTATTGCAAAAGTATATTAAGATTGAGGTTCGATTTAAAATGAAAATAAAGGAAAGAAATACGAAGGAATTTAATTATATAGGGAACCCACTGTGTTCCTTCCCTATCACCATGCATGACCAACCCGGCGGGTTACCATTTCGGGTATATTCTCAATTGACACCCCTGAAACAAACACCTGCGTTGCTAAGGCGAATCCCTTACGCGCTCAGCCTCTCACCTGGTGGCGGACTAATCACCGGTCCATCTACCCGTGACCTCAGATCAAGCTGCCTACCTGATAAGTGGTAACTGTGCTCTGGAGCGCGCTATGGAGCTCGGTAATATTAGCACAACCAATTTTCTGCCTGGCATGAAATAAAAGTCCTTTTAAATTCTAGTTTAAAGAAGTATATGTCAGAACTATAGGCAAATACAATCTTTTAATATTATAAAACTGAACAATTTGTTTGTTTGTTTGTTCTTCTATGAACGTGCTGATCTCAATTACTACCACTTGAATTCCAAAAATTCTAATCGAGTAATATAACAATTATCCGTGTGGTGACGGAGTAAGAATACAATTCACCACCCCCTATCTAACCGTGGGTGATCGTAGGAGACGACTAAGGGATATAAAACGCATATAATATATATGCAAGAGAAGGAAAATGTATGACGTGGTCTTTCCGTTGTATTCGTCTAATTCACGCTTGCTTTATATATTTGCTTCGTCAACCTCTCGTCACTCATTCTTTCTAAATGTCCAAACCACCTCAGCATACTCTTTTTGATCTTTGTCACTACTTCTTCATTCACACCACAGCGCTCTCTTATAAAATTATTCCTAATTTTATATTTCATACTTACATCACTCATACTACGAAGAGCTCCCATCTTCACAGCATTTATTCTACTTTCATGTCTGCCCTGCCAAATCCAACTTTCACTACCATACACGAGAGTAGGTACTAATACTCCCTTATGTACAGCTAAACGTGCCTTTTTGGACACGTTTCTGCTTTTCATAAAGGTGTGTAGTGCCCCATTCACTCTATTACCAGCATTTACTCTTCTTTCAACATTATCATCATTTTTACCATCTATAGTAAACAAAACACCCAAATATATATATTTTTTTCACCTGTTTCAGTTCCTCACCATTTATAAAAATGTTACATACTGTCATACATTTATCCTTTTCAAAAACCATAATTTTCGTCTTACTTACATTTACTTTCATACCTTTCCTTTCAAAAGCTTCATGCATAGTAGTTACCATCGCCTGCAAATCTTCTGCCGATGATGCAAGTAATACCTGATCATCGGCATAAAGAAGACATTTGATAAGTAACTCATTCATTCGTAAACCACAATCATTATTTTTCAGATCTTTCAAACAGCTGTCCAGGAATAGGTTAAACAGCCACGGGGACACTGCACATCCCTGTCTAACACCTTTATCGATATTAAACCACTCCGTGTAGGATCCGTTTATTTTTACGCACGCCCTGGAATCCTTATAGATGGATTTCAGGGCGTGAATAAGATGGCTGTCCACCCCATACATAGACAGTACCGACCACAGTTCATTCCTCCTCACTTTGTCATAAGCTTTCTCCAAATCAATGAATGCACAAAAGATTTTCTGACCTTTAGCCAAAAATTTCTGCGTCATGCATCGTAAGGAGAAGACTTGATCCGTACAACCCATACCTTTTCAAAAACCTGCTTGTGCATCCCATATTTTCTTGTCGGTTACTTTCACTACTCTTTCAATCAATACTTTCGCATACAGTTTGCCGACTATGCTAAGAAGGCTTATGTCCCTGTAGTTCCTACGCTGCGAACCTTTTCCTTTGTACAAAGGTACAATTACAGCCTTACACCAGTCGTCAGGTACTTGGCCAGTACTAGTCCAGCAGAGATTGAAGAGCTGGTACAGCATGTTAGCTATGATATCCTGTCCAGCTGTCAGCATCTCAACTGTAATCCTGTCGTATCCTGCAGATTTACCCGCTTTCATACCTTTCAGTGCGTTCATAATTTCCAGCATAGTAATACATTCTCCATCCTCAAGATCTCTTTCACTCTCAAATTATAGATCTTGTGGCTCTTCTCTTTCAAATAAGCTTTCAAAATACTCCTTCCATCTCTCTAGTACACATTCTTATCTATTCACTATCCTTCCATACTTATCCCACTATCCTTCCATACTTATCCCTGTCATAACAACTGCTGACATAACAAAAATGGTGATTGATGTATTATGTATATTAATAAATTGTTTTAAAAAAAAAGTAAAATTAATGCACGGAAAATCTCTGGAGTTAGGCTGATCGATCGCATTCGTAACGACGACGTAAGAGAGCGAGTAGGTATGAAAGAGAGTATTGGTGTAAAGATGCGAAAGGGAATGCTCCGATGGTTCGGAAATGTGGAAAGAATGCCGAACGAACGTCTGGTTAAGAAGATATGCAATGCGAAAGTGGAAGGATGTAGGTACCGGGGGAGACCGAGACTAACCTACCTAGACCAGATCGGTCATGTACTGAAGGAAGGTGGAGTCAAGAGTCTCCGAAAGCGGCGAGCGTGTATGAAGAGCATTATGAATGTTGAGGAAGCGAGTGAAGTATGCAAGGATAGAGTTCTCTGGCACTCTGTTCTCTCTGCCTACCCTGCAAAGGACATGGCGTGATGGTATGTATGTAATAAATTCTTATAATTAATGCTAATAGAAGAAATAATAACATTAAATAGTTAGCTGTATAATTCACGCAAAACAGGCTGCTGACACAACTGCTTGTATTTACAAACATTACACAGAGTACAAGCGTTAAGCTAAGTATTAAACAATCTAACAAATAACTAATAAATATCTTACAATGTTGAATAACACATTTTCATAAATTAATATTCAATATATTGGCACGTATTTACATTGCAACTAAAATTATATTATCGTTTACTGTCACATGGAATGGAGGTATGCCTTTAAATATAACTGCCACCTATCCCTTAACATGTTGAAGTACACTATTGGACATAAATCGCCAAGTATTAGGGAATAGAAATGAAAAAAAAATTGCTTTTATTTTGTAATTTAGAAGTATGTATAATAAAAATTAACTAAAATCTAATATGGCTAGATGGTTAACGAAAAACAAAAGTCTATTATCTCGGCTTGTCCTACTTTGTTATGTCATATGATATGTTATACATGTCTAAAAAATATAGGAAAGAAAGAGAATATCATGACTATATTTATACCCCGCCTAATACGCGTAAGGGGCCGCGTTCAACCTCATAACCTACCATACAAGTACCTCTCTACGTTGTAAGGGCGGATCACTAGAACCAAGTGTTTGTCATCGATGGTTATTCACAACATCCCTAATTCGTATACGCGGTTAATATTTATATCTGCGAATTATTTTACTATACGTAAACATAAATATATCCTTTCATATAGTATTTTTCTTTTGTTTTAATTCTCAATCCTTTCATCATTATCATCACAGCCCATATATGTCCCAGTATTGGGCTCGGGCCTCCTCCGTAATGGGAGGGAATTTAACCTAACTATACTGCGCTGGTCAGACGTGTTGGTATAGGGTTTTGTTTCGAGTTTTCCTTCTCTTGCATAGATGTTATATGCGTTTTATATCCCTTAGTCGTCTCTTACGATCACCCACAGGTAGGATAGGGGTGGTGAATTGTATTCTTACTCCATAACCACACGGATGTCAATCAATCCTTTAACCATATAAAACTGATATGTTGTTAAAAAAAAAACGATTGATGTATGTAACTTGGTTAAGAAAAAAATCAGTCATAAAACACTATGATTTCCTAATGTTTACACGGGTATTACACATTTTAAATGAAACTATTTTTACGGATTCTATCGCGTTTGTATTTAATTTTTATTTGCCTGATGTTTCGAACATTTTACATCGTTCACGGTCACGGAAGGACCTGAGATGTATGGGAGGTCGTCTCGTAATCATGAATACCGTAAAGTGTTCGTAAAGTCGAACAAACGCGATAGAATCTGTAAAAAATAGTTTCATAAAAAGCTATAGAACAAAATTATATGATCTTTAAGGAGACGTGTGCCATCTATCCGACATTGTTTACACATTGTACAGGCTTAATACTCAAATTTTGCAGTAAGAATTCTATTGAACGATGACACAACCCTCTTATTCAAATGACTGAAATTTAGCATTTAATATGCTTGATTAAACCCCGATTACGAGCGAAAAATGATTATGCGAGAATTTAATGTCCTATAATAGTTCATGGTGGTGTAAGTGGCAGCACGATTGGAACGGATTTCCAATAAGTGTGGGTTCGAATCCCACTTGTGACAATCATTTTGCGCTCGTAATCGGGTTTTTATCAAGCATATTAAATGCTAAATTTCAGTAATTTGAAAATTATATCAACTAATAAAACTTGTCGAAGTGTCATGGAAAATACATTTGACGTATTTTTAATAACCATAGAGTTAACTATTTATTTAAACGTTAGATCAAACAAGCCGCAAAGACTCAAGATATTTATTTTTTCAGCTAACTTTACCGATAACTGCTAATCAATATATGAAATCTATAAAATCATGGTCCTAATATGGCAATGTTTATATCATGCTTTGTACTATATTCCTTTTATGGTGTTGGCATCTACTTATAATAAGAAATAATATCAATTCTATTATAATTGCTTCATGAAAATCCATCTTCATCATCATCATCCTGCAACCTTTCATGAATGAATATGGTATTGTTATTCTTTAATGAGGTTATTACCACAATCATCACGCTTGGAAATCGGGTTAGCGTTCGCAGTAAAGTGTTAAGTGTATATAAAGTGCATTTTTTAAAGGAATACTGCTATCCATTCACTGGTGATCCTACAGCAAATCATTAAGACTCCCACGGACAAATAAGGGCTGACAAGGGCAATTATTTCTTGGTAAAATTAAAGAAATATAAATCTTTTGGTCCTTTTTTATAAATAGCGGTATGTTAATATTTTGCAAGGGAAGCAATATTTAGTACTATTTTATTTGAATAAGATTCGACCATTATATAAGTATTAAAAAACACAAAAAAATTAAATCAATATAATACTTACATCAATCAATATTCTCCCACTTGGCAATTTATCACAGTTAAAAAAACACAGCTGAATAAAAGATATCTAAATATAAATAATTAATTATCACAAAATCTTTTCAATTAATTCAAACGACATAATTAGTAAGAAAAAATATTATTTTATAAATTTTATATACATTTTCTTTTTCTTCTAACGTCTATTCGATTGAAAATGAACACATTGTCTGAACGATTTCAATTCATGTAATGTACCTATACGTATTCTGTGTAAGTAAATTATATGACGATTGTGCTGAAATCTTATATAGTACCCTACATATATAGACATACGGAAGAATTAGTTAGAGTAGTATCAATTTAGGAACGTGTCGTGTCAACAAATTACGAGTAATTCTAATAGAAAAGTAATAGACTTTGTAGAAAATATCGTTTCCGTTATTTGAAAACTAATTAACTCTATCAGATATCAGCTAATTTAGTAAGATATTTTTGTATAGTAATACGGAATAATTAATGGATTTATTTTTATAAGTGTCAAAGATTAATTCAGCACGGCTGGCCGCATACGGTCGCCTCGGGCAGCTGAGTTAAGGTGAAATCTTAACCGGTTCAAAACGAAAAACAATAAAAAGGTAACTATTTATCGATGCGCATCAATGAAAGGGCAAACGGCTTCGTTACGTAACGCATAACGGTGCCAGTTTGTCTGGCTTCCCTTTCTTACACACATACAGCAGCGTTAGGCAGTTTTTCCTCTCTCACTCTACCCCACATCGCTAGCTATATTAAGATGTGATGTTATAAGATTTTATTAATAAACTACTAAGAAAATAATCCTTGTAATGCGGGGGACTTTACAAACATATAAGATATTTGTGGTGATAGGACCACGCTGTTGACATTTTTCTATTTACAGCCGCGGGCCACAGGCTAGTAACACACTCTCGGAAAAGATTGACGTCTGAGAAATGGCAATGTGCTGTTGCGCTTCATTCGGCGAACTAGAGAGCCGGAAGCCCAACTGGGTGGGTTTAAAATTTGTGTTGGTAGGCAGCGGCCTAGCTATAACCCTTGGTATTGCAAAGGTTTAAAGGCGGCAGCTTGCTATTAGGTCCTTACATATGAAATTACTGTTTTGTCGTACTGACCAATTTTGACCTGAAATATCTCCTTTTTGGTTAAAAAATCCAAATTCAAATGTATTAATTCATTTAACTGGTACATTTGAGTTATGAAAACAGTTATTCATTTGTTTTTCCTCATTATTTTTTCTTTGGCGTCGCTTATTACTGCACAATGGAAAACATGAAATATCGGTATATTTACGAGTACGAGTTCTACCATGGCAAAAGTGCTGCAGAAACAGATCGAAGGATTAATGATGTGTACGGTGCTGATGTCGCAAAAAAAAGCACGGTACATTTTTGGTTTCAAAGTTTTCGTTCTGGAAAGTGCGACTTTCAGAACCAACCCTCCGGATAGCCGGAGACCAAAGTGGAAAATGAAAAAATAAAGGCTATTGGCTATTGTGGAAGCGGATCCACTACAAAGCACTTCAGAGATAGCTGCAGGCTTCGGGGTAAGTGACGAAACTGTATTGATCCACTTGAAGCAAATCGGGCAAGTAAAAAAACTTGAACGATAGGTACCTCATGAATTGAGTGAATCGAACTTGCAAACACGCGTCGACTGTTGTGTTACTTTGATCAACCGACACAATAAATTCTATCGCGTTTGTATTTGATTTTTTATTGCCCGACGTTTCGAACACTTTACAGTGATCATGGTCACGGGAGGGCTAAGGTGTCTTACATCCAAAAGTCATCGTTATTACAAACATTTAAATCCACCCGCTACAGTATCAGTATAAGTTTGACCCACATTTTAGTACAAATTTATTGCTAGTACAAAAAGAAAATGATTCTATATGTAAAAAAAATATATTGTTTATGATCAGTTTACAATTAAATGTTTAATATAACTATATTAAACATTTAATTTTTGATAATTATTATATTGTGGCAATTCACTAGTTCAAAAATCTAACAAAAACCATTGAACTACCACCGGATCGGAACGCGGCTACTCTGAGGAAGATCCGCCAAGAAAACTCACAAGGCATAACACTAATTTAATTATTAATTTTTAGAGGCGGCTTACTTTGTTACTAAAATTGATTAATTTATATTTAGCTATTATTGTGGATCAAGTCTATACAATAAGTGCTAACAGTATCTTGCAGTCTTGTGGTGGTCTTCTTAGTTTTATTTTTAATTAAGTGAATAACAGGATCCCAGCTTAATGATAATACCCAGCCATCCTCTCTATTTTTATGTTTTTTTTTAATTTCAATAGCCTCGCGAACCATTCTAGGCAGGTATCGATGTTCTTTTGCGAGGATTGGTGGTTTATCAAACCTGATGTAATGACCGGCGCAGTCCTGACTGTGCTCACAGACTGCAGACTTAGTGTCCACTAAATATAATATATATGTACTTACATTATAGAGCAGCCTTTCTGGATTTTAGTGCTTCAATTTCTTTTGTTCTCCACAATGTACATTATTTATTAAATCACGATTTACGAGTTAATAAATTATTTATTTAGTCGATCGTTTAACTTTGTTCTACTATTTTTCTATATTTAATTCTCGAGAATAAGCAAAAGGAAATTTCCTGTTTCGTTCGATAGACGGATTGATCGATCCCAGAATTATCAATTTTATAATTGAATGTTATTTTAATTTTACATATTTTATTTTAAAATTCGTCAATTATTTTTAAATAGTGTTCACGGGGCCCTGGACTGCAGCCCAAAAAGCCCTTAATTAGATCCACCCTATATGTCAGAATTTGTTGTCTATATCCCATTATTTCAACCTTAATGAGTATCTAGACCTCACGTGCAACGCCATCTAACCTTTTGTATTGAAATTTTAAGAACAATTGGTAGCTTAGTGAAAAGTTTGGGACGCGGTCGCCGCCTTCTGCGAGAGCGTCATCTTGCAGAAGGAAGCGGCGGGGCGAATCCGGGAGAATCTCCTCTTCGAGGATTCGCGCCGCCGCCGGCGACTGGAGCGGCGGAGGCGAGAATACCCCCGCCTTATGTCGCCCTAGCCGAGGCAGTGGGTGACCGGACCGGGGATTAGTCTGGTCACCCTTGGAGAGAGGCCACCGCGTGAAGACGACGCCCTGACATCGAGACATAATATTAGTCGAGATGGCAGGGCGTCGACCCGAGAGGATACCCGTGAGGGTAGACCGGATGGGCCACTGAAGAAAAGAACGCGTACCAGTGGCCCACCCGCAATGCGTAGAGAGGTACATTGTAGGGCGGGTCTACGGGGTCGTGCGGCGCTTCTCCCGTCGCCCCGGACGGATTAGCGGGGCGTGACGGATCCGTAGCCCGCCGCCAAAAAAAAAAAAAAAAAAAAAAAGCTTAGTGAAAAGTAAAAATGTTGTTACTATCGTAGACGAAGTTTTTGTGTTTATACGAAGTTTTAGTCTCCGATAGAGGGCGTTACCTGTAGTTAAAAGAAGTCGCTTCATTATCTTATCTTTCTGAGACTTACGCAAATACCTATTACACACTGCAGTTCCTGGTCACCTTTGAGGTCCTTCCGTAACCATATACACTGTAAAGTCTTCGAAACTTTGGTCAATCAAAAATCAAATTAAAAATTAAAAATCAAATATAAACGCTATAGAATCCGTAAAAATTGTTTTATTTTAAATATTATTTTTTTACATCAACCAAATATTTGGACAAGTTACTTTTCTTGTGCAATATTGTATTAACGTTAATTTAAATCAAATCTAATAATTTATTAGCACAGGCCCTATAAGGGCACTTATATATTGTCAATTTTACATATATTTTTTTAATCATTTTAAATTAATCTACTACCAGATCGGAAAGCAACCACAAACTCAAATCTGGCGAGGAATTCAGCGGGTTCGTAATTTTTTAAATTACATATTTTTCTCAAATATGCTTGGAAATTTGAACATAATTTTAACAACCTTCTACGAGATAAATTGAAATTGCTTTACTGACCGAATCATACATGCAAGCAGCGGCCGGCAAAAAATTTATGAAAATCCATATCTATCGTGTTTTAGCGGCCAAATAAATATATAAAATTCATATCTATCGTAAATTCATATCTATCGTGTATTTTAAAAATGGAACAATTTGTTACTTCAAAATACTGCAACTAAATAGGCAACTTATCAGAGTTTTATTTAAATTTCGAACTGCCTTGTAAAAGAAACCTGTTTTAAAATGAAAAAAAAACAAACGAACCCTTTAGCACGTGAAAAATGTTGTTCGTTGTTCGTCATGTACACAGTTCTACTTAATACTACTTCGTTTTAATTTCCGCGCATTATTTGAGAAAAGCACTATACAAGCCTTGGCCACAACTAGGAATTGATGGACTTATGTATGTACGCCTCGACCCACATTTACACGTTCGTCCATCAATCCCTGTTTTGCTGGCCGCTGCAGTAATTTACTATTATTCAAAATTAATATATCCCCCGTTATTTTTGAAGTGAAAACTTTCGCCGCACTGCACTCAGACTTTTTCGTATGCTGTAAGTGAAGCTGATCCGTCACGCTCTGCAGTGAAAGGCTCGATCGGGTGAAATCGGGACCGCCGAATGTACCCGAGCGTAGCGAAAAAGATATGGTCTGCTCTTTACTGCTGTTTTGCTGTGTAATATAGTAAATATTCAATTTATATGTAATAATTGTTATTATTAATTATTATCAATTATTCAATCATTTGTAATAGTTATTGTTTAACGGCTGGCTGTGGTATGCTCACACCCATACATACTCCTTGGGGCACGCTTATTATTTTTTTTGTATTTGTTTTTTTTCCTGGTTTAAGTTTTCACTTCTGTCGGCAGTCCTGGTGATTGCTTTGTGTTTTTTTTTAATTACATATTTTAATCAAAATTAATATATTAAATTATAATAGTCTCCCTAATGAAAATAATCACAACTCGTAAATTATTTTAAGATAGTCATTATATTAAAACAATAGAAAACTGCTCTTGTTTAGAAACGTTAAGACGTTTCGACGAAGAAATCTCAAGAATAAATTTAAGTCAGGCAACCTGGTACATGAAAATATTAAATTTATGTTAGATAAAGAATTGGAATGTAATATTTTTGTATGATTTAGTAAATTTGTGTAGTGACGGAGTAAGAATTTAATTCACCACCCTCTATCTTATCTGTGGGTGATCATAAAAGACGACCAAAGAATAAAATATGAATACAATATCTATAGAAAAGAAGAAAACCTTGAAATAAAACCCTAAACTTACACGTCTGACCAGCGTGCTTAAGTAGGTTAATTTCCCTCCTAGTGTGGAGGGGACTCGCCCAATCATGGGATATACATATGATATGTGATGATAATGAGTTTGTTTTTAATAGTTACTAAAATTACTTTATATTAAGTCTGAATAAGAGTTTATAATTGACAGACTATCTAAAGCCACGTACCCACTACACTCTCGCAGAATTTTGCTGATGAATAGTGACACAGATCGTTTTCTTAGGACTAACTTAAAATACTGCTTGCTTAATTTACAACCACAAAATCAAGGTTCTAGCAAAACGCGGCAGCTTCTGCTGAATAGTTTTGTACCATATGCCTTTTGTTTTCGATTTTTCATTAAGAGAGCGTCCATTAATTACGTGAGGTATTCAGAGGGAAGGAGTCAGTCAGTCAGAGTTGGCAAATATTACGTAATTTTTTTTAGCAGAAAATTGTGTAGAACTGCGTGAAAGTTAAGTTAAATTAAAGTTAAAAAGTAAAAAACCTTTATACCCAAATACAAGTTTTGAAAAATCTCACGTGAGATTGAGGCAAATTATATCTTTAATGTCATAGACTATCGAAGTACCTCTGACATCAGAGGCACATCGAGCCGTGTGTTGCAAACCACTTTTAATATAAATTATAATTTTATTAATCTATTTTCATTTGCATAGAACATTGCTTGAAGTGTTACAAGGAGTTCCAACGACATAAGAGTTATATCTATCTTTATTCTATATCCGAAAAATTAACAATATGTAGGTAAGTGCCCTCACTGGGTTCATACATAAGAAATTAATTTAAAATTCATTCCAACCTGTCGGTTGGTTGTCAGCTCAATGGATTACCCTTTTGGGTACTTTCCCCGTCGACGCCTTCGTGTGGACATTAATCTATAAACTACGACCGTTCAATATAGGGTGATGTTCTTATGATGATATTAAAATTATACATCGTGACATTTGCAATCTCTCTTTTTCTACAAATTATATCATCGGCTTTTCCGTGTGGTGACGGAGTAAGAATATATTTCACCAACCCCTATATTACCAGTGGGTGATCGTAAAAGACGAGTAAAGGATAAAATATGCTTATAACATCTATGCAAGAGAAGGAAATCTCGAAATAAAACCCTATACCAACACTTCTGACCAGCGTGGTGTAAAAGGTCAACTTCCCTCCTAGTGTAGAGGAGGCTAGAGACCAGTACTAGGACATATATGAGCTACAAGGATAATATCATCGGCTAGATAGTACTGAATAACTAAAGGGAACCCTTTTTACATTACCGTCCCGGG